>OY776114.1:39180354-40399333 GCA_963675035.1 Allygus modestus | reverse complement strand
GGGAGTAGTGTGGGTTTGCCGGTTTTGCGCCGGAAGTGACGTCACATCCGGTCAGTGACCGGATGCGCTGAGTGAAAAAATACGTCATCTGAGGCTGAGCCAGTGACGTAGGCGGTTTTGTGACGAAATGAGTAAAAGTTCAAAGTTCAAGGTCACGGTGAAGTTTTTTTAAAAAAATCTACCTCGCACTCGTAAAACGATTGTGATTCGATAGTTAATCGATAATAAATATCGAATGAAACAATCGAATGAAGCAATCGAATGATACGAGTGCGAGGTAGTACAATTACAAATATTACTTTATTTTATTAATAATAAGTCATATTACAAATATTACTTTATTTTATTTACAATAATTCATGTTTACAATAGTTCCCCGTTGTTGGTTGTCATCGATGTTGTTGATCCGGACGAGTTGCGGCCATCACTTTGCTTTTTGAAGAAAGACGGTAGATACTTCGTTCCCTGCGCAGAGTCCATGTTGTTTTTTGATGCGTAAAGTTCCAAAGATAAATCGTAACCGGACGCAATAAGAAGTCTTAACTCTTCACTAAACACCTCGAGGTCTTGGTAAGTCGCAAGATGAATAGAGTCATAATGAATACACCTAATTTTAATGGACATTTTAATATAATGTTTTACGTTTGTGAAGAGCACTCGATGTTCACCAGTCGAGAGCCGGAGGTGTACTGACTATTCGCTAGCTAGCGTTCTGGTATGAAACGAAATGGTGGGGGTAAAAGTGTGGTGGGGCGGAGAAGATGGCGGACAGCAGATGGCAGGCGGCAGGTGGTGCGAGGCAGATGGTTGCTACTACATTCGCCGCCACAGTAATGCAATCCTTCGGCGTAATTCTTGTATTTTATCTTGTCGGTTCATTTGATACGTTTTACATCTACATATGCAATAGCTGAAACACTTGCACTTACGACAAGCTTTCCCGTCAACTTGATCGCCTGGTATTTTAAAACATTGTAACTCGCAACAATATGTCTTCAAATTGTTATCGAAAAATAAATTGTTCATAGGTGGCACCGACATGTTAGCTGCAGCGTGTGTTAGACAAGACTGAGACTAACTTCACTGCTCCCTCTCTTTTATACCTCTTCATAAGTTAACCCTGAATGAAAGTTCAAGGTCATCCATTTGAAATTTTAAAAAAAAAGCAACACAGCAGTATATAAAATAATATACTGCTGTGTTGCTGTTTTATTTCTTTTTTTTTTATATTTTCTTTATTAAACAAACATCTTACAATACAATAAGCTTAAGTCTAATATTGATGACTAGAAATACAAACAAAAAAAATACAAACAGAGACATTATGTACAAGGATGCGTGAGGTGCAGAGTGAGTTCCGTAGAGTTGTTGCCGCTTACACCGTGTGATACCAAATACAACGTCCCCGGTTGAATATCTCGCAAATCTTCATTTTGTAGCAGTTGAACAAATCGTTTTGGAAGAAATACTTGAAACTTCGGCTCATCTCCTGGAGTGAAAGGTCCTTCGCTCAATGAAACTAGAATTGCTTCTCCATGTGTGGTTTCCACTTTCTTGATGTTATGAATAATGTAGTGTTTTTGTTCTTTTAATTCTGAACACTTTTTAGTTAGCAGAAGGTCGGATTTTGAATAAGTGTTGAATTGATCAACCAGTGTTTGTAGAAACTGTTGTGATGCCATCTTCGTCAGTGGTGGTTGCGATGTCTTCTGTGATGTTGCCTCTTCGGAGTCTCGAATAATACTCGTGCCGGAGCGGTGTTGGCTCCTCGTATTTATAGGCCCTGCTACCCCCACCACATTCCGGTTCTTCGCTACCCCCACCACATTTCTGCGTTTGTTCCAAGTAAGCAGCCAAACGATATGCGTTGTGCAATGCGCAGTTTGATTGTCCGTGTTTAGGATCTTTTGCAGCAACACAAATATTACCGAGATTAATGTTAAAGTCCTTACCGATAGTTATATCGAAAACATCACCGTGCGTGTACTTTTTTATCCAGTTCTTTTTTTCTAATCCTCTTGTGTATATATGTGAATATTGTTTGCAAAAGTTAAACATAATACTGTGCAGATTACTGTAGCTTATAAACCCTTCATACCAATGTATGTGATGAAAGTAGTTTGTTATCCATTTGTTTGTACTTTTTGCTTTGGCGTTAAGGTTGTTAAAAGAAAAAGGAGCTTCAAACGTGAATGGGTAAACTACAAATGTAAGCAAGTCTAAAATTACTAATTCCTTGATAATAAACCTATCATCATTATTTCGAAATGCTTGAAATTCTATTACACAAGGCTTTACACTCACTTCTTCATCCCCTCCGCTCATCATGACACCTAACGATCAACTAAACTGTTTTCCACACCACGGTAGGTTAAATACCAGGCCGTACAGTTGCAGGCGCGTTGGTGTATATTTAACGTGGGCACCGTCCCCAATAGGCCTACCCCACGTGTGTTCTTCTTTACTAAGTCAAACTTTAGTCTTTTTTAACTTCTTCTTCTTCTTGTGTTTCGTTTTCTTCTTCTTCTTGTTTCTTCGTTTCTTCTTCCTGTGTTGTTTCTTCTGTAGCTTCTGTAGCGATTTCTACAAGTGGTTCAAAATCCTTTAACTTTCTCCACATGCAAACTTCATGAGGTATTCTATTAAAAATAGATGTATCCACAGGTCCGTACACGATGGTGCTATCAGGTTGTTTTTCCAAAGTATCGACCAAATATTCTTTAATAATAGCGCTTGCAAATACCAACTGTCTCATGTACCTTGTAATAGGTTCTGTTGCGTAGTTTAAAACGTAGAATTCTTCACGTGACAGTAGAATCTTATTTTCATGTTGAGTCAAGTCTCTAATTCGCACTTGTAGTTGTCCGCGATGTTTAACAATATCGATTTCATTGTCACAATCCAAAAGTCGAATATGTGTTTTTCTTCCACACAAACTGTTAGTTAAATAACATTCTATTAAATGTACATGTTTCAAAAATGACTCCCAAGCATTTTGCGAAAATAAAACCTTTTTTGTTCCATGGTGTAGAATTACTGTAGGGGAATAATCCAATGACTTTATCAATCCAACTGATACACTTTTACTGATGCATGCTGAGATGGGGTAAAAGATTCGCAAAAACACTTCAGTTAAAATGTGAGGAGGAATATTTTCTTCAACTTTCTTCTTCCTTTTTGGTACTACCTTTGATGGGTCTGCATTACTTTCCTCCTCTCTATCTCTTTTACCAAACTTTAAAAATGCAGTTATTTCCTTGATAATTTCTGCTTCGCTGGTATTATCACGTTCCAATAACGGTGCTATTTCTGCATCACCTTGTACAACAGATGGAGAACTCATTTTGTAGAAGATGTTGCCCATGCGACGATAGACGATCAACTGAAGACCTGCATTGTTGCTCCGCTATTTATAGGTTAGCGACAGTGGCGGTGCCGGTGGTGGTACAACGTTTTACAATACCGTCTTTACGATACCAGTCAACGGTGTGTATGTAACAATTTTATCGTGCAAAATTAAACAATACGCAGATGTATTTGCAGGTACGTTTTCTTGAAATTCCATTTCTATCTTTATATCAACACTAGACGATTTTACAGATTCGTTTTGTTTGGAGCAATCAATTACAACAATCGGAGCTTTCGATTCAAACTGTACGGGAGATAGTAGAGGTGTGTTTGTTTTGCCGTAATATGAATTTTGGAACCTAGCGTACATATCGTATAAAACACTGTACCTTTTTTTATCAAAAGAGATATTAAAGTTGTCGTAGGGAAAGAATTGTGAATTCAGGAACACTTTACAGTTTGTTAATTTACAATGGTCAAATTCACCAGCATTTTCAGTTAATATACTTTTTTTCTTTGTTTGTAATCCAAAGATTACATATCTCGCTTTTTCCAAATGAGTAGAAGTTTTTACAGTCCATGTATGCCGTTGTGTTGAAGGTAAAACGGGGTATTCATGAAACTCCCAGCTTCTGAATGGCATTACAATGTCTCGATCTGATTTTAACTTTCTTAATAATGTAATCCTGTGTTCATCATTTAGTCGCACATGTGGTACTCTCCAAACAATCTTGTCTAATGTTAGTTTCCAGTCTAAATTGGCTTCAGTTGTTCCAGCAGATGCTTTAATAATATCATTATCGTTTGATGACCTTAATAAAACTAGTTCTTGTTTTACATTTATTATTATTCTTCTGTAATCTTCAGCAAATCCTAAAAGTAATCTTAAAGGTACGTAAAAATCAAAGTTTCCCGAAGCGTCAGGAGTAATTATACTTTTGTCTGGTGCAACCCATCCTGCAACAGCTAACAGATTCTTCTCATTTGGTGTTAAAGACGCTAATCCTTTTAAGGTACTGGAAATTCCAACCTTTTTTGTTGAATCGACTGTAACTCCTGAAATTTCATATCTAATCTCGTCAAACAAAAATGTCATAGGATTATTTATGAACGGAACAGTGGTTCCAACAGTACCGTCAGCTTTTGTTACTTTTCCTTCAATATATAAATAACTTTCGCATGGAAGAGTATAAATGTCTTGTTGTTGTATAGGAATCCTAATTTCATCGTTATTGTTTAATTTGGACGAAGCGTAAGGGTTGTGCGTGTGATATTCCTTTTCCCATAAGGTCTCGTCGAATGTTGGGCCCTGCGCTATATCCAGTATATCCATTGTTAATGACCTTTAATCCAATTTCTTCTAGAAAACGAATGTTGTCACTTGTTAATCCTTCTACAGCTGATGAGCTACTGACCTCTTTGCTGGTTGGCTCTCTCTTTTTAAATGATAACCCCATTATCTAAGCGGATGATTTTATATGTATTCTTACAGTAATAGCTTCTCCTCGAAAGTCAATAAGGTTTCCGTCTTGATCCACTATGTTCAGCACGATGTCTGAAATGAAACTGGTGTTTAACGGTAGGTACACAAGGTTTTGAGGCTTTTCTACTATCTTGAAACCCGGTGCGACTGATGGGTAGAATGTGTGTAATATATGCCGATTTTCTCCATCTCTGTAGGATCCTTGTATAATGTTACATGTAATGTCTATGCTGTTTACTTTGATGATCGTCACAGTTCTATTCCCAGAATGAGTTGTATTAGGTTCTAATACCTTTGTTTCCTTAGAAAACCCCAATAAACTACCAATTGAACGTTCTTGGCCAAAATCAATATAATACTTAGAAGTAATTTCGGCTTTCATTGTATTGTTATTGCCTTTTATCGTTATATTTTCTTTTCCCATATGTTTTTGTATAACTTCATTTATATTATCAATTTCATAAGCTCCTGTTGGTAAACTGAATTCTTCCAAAGCTGAATATTTTCCTTTATTATCTTTTGTCTTGTAATAATGTATTTTGTTATTAATTCCTTCACTAACGTTTGGAATAGAGTTATATGTTGTTAAATCCAATAATGCGGCTTCCCATAGTCTTCCTTTTTGCAAACGTAGCGCTGGAAACAGAATACTGCGCAAAGTACATGAGTTACCGGTTAATGACACTGTATACGAAGACATCTTAAAGTTGACTAACACTTTTAGCTAAAAAGTCTAAACATAAATGACCGCAAATGGATGTATCATCAGGTTGTTTTCTTGTATAATTGTAAAAAACATTTTCTGCCGCACGAAAGTATTGTTGAAGTTCTTTCGGTGGTGGAAGGTTTCCAAAACTGTCGAAATAATAAATCGTTTCACCAAGTTTCTTGTAACACACCCAATGAGTGCCTAATCCTTCACTATTATCCAAATTTACTATACCAGTCTCATTTTTCCACATTTTAACCGGTAATTCATCTTTCATAAATACTCCTCTAAAAAATGGGATTTTCAAACAAGAAGCATATGTAATCAGTTCTTCATTGGTTAATTCTTTGTTTTTAATTATTAATTGCTCTTTCTTATTTAATACACACGATACGGTCTTAGGTATAGTCCTCCTCCCTTTTTTATCATTGACCATATTGTTGGTTTCTTTTTACCTTTACCACTAGTAGATCGACGTTTTCTTCTGATATTACCTCCTTGTTTCTTAGCGGGTCTTTTCCCACGCCTTCTTCTCTTTCCTCCTCCAAACGTAGTTTTTGCTTTCATTGCTGCTGTTACTGCTAAAGACGCTGCTTTTTCACCAATACTCGCGTCACTAGATTTTACTCTTTGCCAAGCTTTCTCAGAAAGTGCTCTATCCGCTATTGATCTATTTTTTGTATCACCAAATTTGGAATACGCTATATCGTGCTGTTTACAGGCCTGATCAAGCTTATTTATTCCAGGATCTCCTCTAGCAAGCCGTTTCTCTAATTTGGTTCCAGGACCACAATATTGATATCCTCCAGGTAAATGTAATTCCACAGGTAATAAATCAATCGCCTTGTTAACTATAGCTCCAACCGGTTTACTTAATAGAGAAAATGCTGTTGATGCTATTCCCCTTCCTCTCTGTAATCTCTCTCGATTATGACTGATGCGTTTAGCCCTCGGCATGACTATTTATAGCCAAACTTACAATCAGTAGGTGCACTCTATAAATGTTTTACAATGAATGTAATATTAGTCTTGGCTTCTTGTATTATATATACTGTTTAAAATCCATTTATTATATAGAAATGGATTAATTAATTAAATGTAGACATAATAAATAAAAGTAGTAAAAATAGAAATAAGGTGTAATTGAAGATGTTTTAAATGTTTCTCCGCTGGTGATGGTATCGTTGTTTTCGGTAAAATGAATAAAATCTAAATAGTTGTTATGTTCCCTTAGAAACTTGCCACTTAATCGTTGGTAATTAAATAACACATTCCAGTCTAGTTTATCTTTAAAATTGTCAATGTAATTTTCAGAGAGATTTTGATATTTACTTATTACTTCCCAACAGTTATTAAAATTTGATGTCATCTCTACAAGGAAGTCTTCTGAAAACTGTTGTCTTTGTAAAATATGAATCCAGTTAACTCTGTGAAAATAAATTCTTAACATAGTCATTGTGAAGAGGTAGTGTATGGAAAGTTGTTCCCAATCCATATATCTATCAAACCGTTGAACAAAACCATCTGTCAGCACTCCTTGGGGAAATCTCGGCTCTTGAGATATTAAACTCCACGCAGTAATATTGGATTCCATCATCCTCTCTGTATTATCTCTCGAATATGACTGATGCTTTATCCCTTATCATGGGTATTTAAATTCTTTTTTCTCTTATATAATCTTCATCGTTTTCTGTTGGTTCATTAATTACATTCACTTTATCCCCCTTTCCTAATGTCTTGACTTTAGAAGGCTCAGACGGTTTATCTAATTGATTAGGTTTTTCTGGATTGTGTATCTTTTTCCAGTCTAAATAATTGTGGCTGTCAACATCTGAAGCTACAGCTCTTCCTGAAGCCCGATGGATATAATTAAATAAAGCTGCACCAAACCTTTCCATATGTTTTTCATATTCTGTAGTCCATTTCTTGTGTACTATATCAAATATTTTCTTATTTACAGCGTCTCCATCCTGCTCACAATCACCTACATTTGACAATTTTAATTTTTTTACATCATAGCTTGTATCAGTTTCATTCTTTTTGTAAATCGTTAACAATTTTAAAGTCGCTAAATTTACTGCTTCACCATCATAAATGGGATGTTTTATATTGCTTAACCTTTTACCGGAAAATCCCCAATGGTCTTCGTGTACAATCGGGGTTCTTTTATCCATATATTGTACCGTAACCGCATCAGAAGACAAAAGCGGATCACCAACATTTTGAATTACTTTTCCTTCAAAATTATAATTACCATCAGGTGTTAACGGAAACCCAGCTCTTTTTTCACTATATCCAGATTTTACTCCAAACTCGGAATACCGTCCAAACTTGTCCACACTCATGATGTAACTGAATCGCTATCGTTTAGGTTCTTACTATATATATATATACGTCTACTGAACAATTATTTCTCGTTTTCGCAGTTCATCAACCAAAGCTACCCATTCGTTTTCTAAACCAGTGTGCCCGGCTTCCATAGCTTCATGTAATAACCTCATTCGATCAACTAACTTATTTATATCGTTGTAATATATTATATTGGTTTTATACAAATTTTTTAATAATCCCCTTCCAGATGTAGTAGGATCAGTTGTTTTTCTTTTTTTATGCAAAACATTTAATTCAGCAGAAGATAAAGCTCTTCTTTTAATTGGAGCTTTATTTGATTTCGAGGGGAAAAGACTAGATATAATGTTTGTGTATTTTATTGACCTGTTTCTATGAATAGATAGGTCTTTGGAATATTTTTTTCTATGTGCATTTGTATACTCTAGTATATTTTTAAACAACTGTAAATCCTTTTTAGTATATTTACCAGGATTATTTTTAAAGATGAGTTCAAACAAACCTGTTGTACCTTTATATTTCTTATCACCAATAACTATATCATCATTTTCGTTTATATCTAACTTTCTATCTCCAATCATTAATCCTTTATCCTCTATTCTAGCTCCATATGTATGATAATTTCGATTAGCATGTGTGCCATGTAACATTTTTAATGTATATTTTCTTCCAAGTGTTCCTTTAAACATAATATCTGTGCCTAATTTGCTTAAGTTGGATGGGTTGATATCCTCTTCTTCTGCTCTTGTATCTTCCGCACTTGTATCTTCTGTACTTGTATCTCCTGCAATGTTCTTTTCCCTTAAATCTCCTATATCTCCGCTTTCTTCATACTCGTCGCTTTCTTCAGATGTTTGTAACTGGTCAGAACTTTCATCATTCTGAAATTCTTCTTCATATTTGGAAATTGGTAGCATTTTGTCTCCTTCGAAGCGAATTGAAGGTTTTTCCATATTTTGTGCTAATCGCTTTAAAGGTTCAGTAACAGGTTTGAATGTTGTTTCTAAAAATTGCTCTCTTTCATTTATACCTGATTTTAAAGCTCGGTTTTTTTGTCTAATAGAATCACTAAGTGATTTTATTTCCTTTAATAGCTTTTCCTGGTTAACCATCTTCACACCTTGACGACTTGTACAGTAATACCGCTAATCAGTGTATTAAAACGAATTTATCAAAACCTATTCTATAACGACCATCTTTTATAGCTTGATCTTTCATAATAACCAAAAATCCATAATTTTCCGCCCATGCTTTTCCGCAAAGCTCTTTAAACTTTTCAAATGGCATATCCGCATTCACATGGTCGTTATATATATGTTTTAGGTTAGTATCATCTTGTTTGAATACAATTAGAATATTTGCATTATCTCTGATAAGTTGTTTTGGGATTTTGCTATAAGTTTGTCCTATATATATGCTGTCGATGTTATTATGTCTTCCCATGGCAAAGTAGTTTCTAATAGTATCCTGATTTTCACAAGATACATCGTCAAATATAAATACAGAATACGGTTTCGCTTCGTTTGGTTGCATAATGCTATCACTAGCGTTAAATTTGTAAAAATTAACATCAGACACATCAGATAGGATTTTATCCAGCAATTGATACTTTGGTTGATGTAGAGACTTTGAAAAAATATATAGGTTATTAAACCTTAATCCCTGCAGATTAGTGATCAAATTAAAGACAACATTGGTCTTTCCGCAGTTTGAGGGGCCACTTACTATACATCGAACAGTGTTTGGAAGTAAACTGCCGTGTTTACCATTGTTGATTTTAACGTTATCCACAGTTAAATCATCTATGTTATTAATATTGAATCGATCTTTATGGTGAATAATCTCCATCCTGCTCAAAGGTTAACGATGAAATGAGTTGCTTGCATTAAACCAAGTCCTTTATAGGTATCCATGAATCCTCAGTTTTGTTAAACCCTAACCACCGCACTTTAACTGCGTCCTTTTTTCTTTGTAACACTTTTTCAACAAGATATACATCACCTACTGTTGACTTTAACATTTCATGTCCATAAAATGCACCTTGCAACAAATCTCCTTTGTTATCTTTTAGAATATACGTTTCAGGTACAGTCGGTTGCACTTTATACACTGTAAAAACTTCATTCGTCCAATTGGGAAGGTATTTCTTGGTAAACACTCCCTTATATTTACTAATCCGTACTTTATCACTTACATTAAATTTTCTTGGCTGCATTTTTTCTACTTTAGGCTTTGTATTTTTCTTTATGCGTTTTAATACATCTTTTGCATTTCTTCTATTTACTTTGTTAGGTTTCATACCAATAGTTCTATGAAACCTGTTGTTATAATCATTTATTAATTGTGGTAAAACATCATACCATACGTAAGAACCTCTTTTTGAAAATTGTTTATACAGTGCTCCTTTCAAGGTTCTATTGAATCTTTCTACAATAGCTGCTTTTTTCTCTGAATTTGTAGAATAATGATTTATTTTATATTTATTCATTAACTGTGCAAAGTTTGTATTAAAGTATTCTGTTCCATCATCAGTTTGTAAATGTTTAATTTTGTTTTTATCTCTTTTTATGGCTATTTCCATGGCTTCTGTTACACTTTTACCAGTCTTGTCCTTTAGAGGCAAAGCGTCTGCAACTTTTGTAAAACAATTAATAATTGTGAGTATATATTTAAATCCTTTGTTTATTCTGCTATGCGGTCGCATTTCAATTAGATCCGCTTGATATAGATCATTTATCCCTTTTATAACAGTATTTCTTCTTGGAAACTTTATTCTTGCAGGTTTGTGTAGTTCATTAATAATCTTCTCCTTCAGGTCTGACATGATGGTTTCACGAAGGCAGCTGATATGGTATTAAATATTCGTTGGTATAAATCTCCTTATATATACATATAGTTCAAGGTCATTCAAAACTTGTGTAAAAAAGGGGAAACACAGCTTAACATTGCTGTGTTTCCCCTTTTTTTACGGAAAGGAAAAGGATCAAGGATCTAGGACGATGAAAAGGTTACTCGTCAATAGGGTTGAGGGAGTAGTGGCCGAATGGCAATGTGTTGATTTTGTCTGGAAGGGTTTGTCTTTTGTCGTCATTACAGGATAGCGCCTTTTTAACTTCAGTTACGCTGTACAGCTGATGGTTAAAACTTCTGATGGTGTTGAATTTAGCTGTAATGATGTTATCTTCAAATAAGCATTGCTTGTAGTGTTCAAAATGCACTTTCTTTTTTAAATATAAACTCTTTACACCTTTAGCTTTCTTAATATAGCTATTCTTCTTTTCTTCTTCTTTTTCATTATAGAGTTTCAAAGAATATAGTTTAGACATCAGTGCAACAATCTCTTCAAGCAGAACACCATTAGCCTCATCCTTGAATTTGCCTAGTACTTTTTTGTGTCTGTCATTGTCGTAGTTTGGATGATCTTTTGGATAATCGGAGAAATCAAAATCGTTCTTGTAAATAAATGTACGTAAATCTTTATACATGTCCAATGTTACTATGCGATATATGAAAGCGTCAGTGTCCATATATGTAATAGATATATTTTCTCTTCCGTAGAACGCCACCATTTTGTTGTAGTGAAAATCGTACATGTGTGTTTTTGAGATGTCCAAGATTGACATGCCTATATACAAAGGACGATCCATCTTCACACTCGTCTTCTTCATGGACACTGCTACAAGTTTTTCATTAATAATTATAGATGTTCCAAAATTTGGCTGCTGTACTAGTTTCTGTAATTTTTTTGCGTCGGTAACAAGTTTAACATTTTTGTGTCTTCTTTTGTTTTCCAATGTTTTTCCAAATATCGCATTATTCATTAATTTAAAAAAATCTTTTTGAAAGTCTGATGTAGCTGCTGCTCTTCTGATGGTATTTGAATCAATGTAGGGTTTCAACCAGCATGATTGAGAAAATTCCAAAACTCTATTAATTTTTGTTAGACGTAGTCCTAATTCGATAGCTTGTTGAACCACCCAAAAGTGAGCCACGTAGCGTTGTTTATTATTTAATGTCATCATTAATTTGGGGTGTTTTCCAATTGGTGAAATTTCTGTTTTAGCAAGAAGTGGAAGGTCATAATGAAGATCATGTAAATTTTCTGGGTATTCAAAATCGCAATCCAAAATATATCCAGTGTCACCATGTTTCGGAATTTGTAAAATATCGCCAATAGAGTCGGGATTAATCCATTTAAAGTTATCAAAAGGAAGTGGGTTTGACATTGCCCATCCGTACAAATTATTTGCATCGAAATATCCTAAATAGGTTGACGGTTTGGTTTCATCGTAATCGGGAAGGTATTTGTTGTTGGCTTTGACATGTCTGGTAACACTTTGGGTCAATCCGCCTCTTACTCCAGCTTCAACCACTAAAACCATGTCAATGTCTGTTAAAAGTTGGAGTTTGCATTTTGTTTCTTTTAACATGGCTTGCCAAGCTAATCCTGGTGAAGTATACGAATGTAGAGGGTCCAAACCGTATGCAGCAAAACAGGTGTTTCGGAATTCTTCCATTACATCACAAAGAAGAGTTACATCTAGTTTGACATAAAAGTCCGAGTAATCTCCTAAGGTCTTCATATCTAACTCGTTCCATACTCGACGTGCGTGTTGATAGTCCTCAAGTGATATTTCCGAATCATTAAGTTTGTTTTTGAAGTGTTCTGGTGGAGGTAGTGATGTTTCATCAAATCTATGCAGTCCATCTATGTAATCATATGGGAATACTCCTTTTCGAAGAACCAAATTCATTTTACTGTTTGGTACAATTTTGCTTGTTTCGATCAAATCTTCTCTTCTTAAATTTTCTGATAATTTCATAAGGCTGAAAGGCATAAATCTATAGGAATCAATGAATCTAAGTTTTATATTGCCGATTTTTTTAGAAAAGCTGATAAATTTTTCCATGGTTGTTGCCAAGACATCTATTGCTCCATTATCTCTCCCTAATTCCGGGATTATAAAGTGAGAGTCGTATCCACTAAGATTATGTAAAACAACGGGGATAAAATTTGGAAGTTTGTAGTTTAAGTTGCAAGAGTTACAGGCTGCACCTCTGTAAGCTCCTGTAAGATGATCATGGTCTCGCACTTTAACATTATCCGGTGTAAAGGTGTTAGTACACAGATAACATGTTGTTGCTGAATCATGTTGTTGAAGTTCACCTTCAGTCATAGGTGTCATCGGTAACACATTTCTATACATTTCTTCCACCTTTTCAGCTATGTTATATAAATCATCGACAAAGTGTCGAGCTGCTTCTTCACCACGATAAATTTTCGGCGTAGACGACAGTTCATATTTACAAAGATTATCTTCAGAAAGCGTGGACTTTACTATTAAACAATAGCTGTTTGGTGTGTGCTGCTGGTATTTGCTCCTTCTTGTTACGTTCTCTTCTTGATGTTCGAGCGGAAGTAAAGACGCTTCAAAATCAGCGTATACAGCAACAGGTACACGGTATTGTTGTATTACTTTATCAAATTTTATCTGCGCTCTGCTGGGATGTGGCAATTTAACTCTAACCTCATAGTTTCCATTACATAACCTTTGATGTTCTACTAACCATTCTGAACCTCCCCTTTTTAATGGTTTGCCTACATGACAAAAACATCTTTTGCAAATTGTCATCTTTTTTTCATGCTTAGATAATTGTTTAGAAACAAGACTTTCAAATTTTTTGATATACACAAAGTGTGAAATATCGCCTTTAGTAATCAATAACAAATCGGTATGATCTCTGCGCTCATTTGGTGTTATACGCAAGGGGTACACATTGTTTGACGAATCCAATCCGAATAGGTTGACAGAAGCTGAAGGATTTTGTTTTTCAAATTTTGAAACGTCTGTTATAGCAACAGGGTAAGTCATCCCTTGAAAATTATATCTATGTTGTACTTCTTCATAATAGTGACTTGGTCTTTCCGGATGAATTGTTACATATTTGGCCAACATGGCATATTTAAAACACTCAGTATCTTGATTTTGTACGTTGACGCAGGATAAGGTATTTCTAATCTTTGTTGGTAGAGGGATGTAGCTACTTCCTCGAATTCCATAGCCGTGTTTGTGTACTCTTAAGTCTAGCCCTGTGATGCTTAACAAACTCCATCCAGAGCCTCTTCCTTCATGTTCTTGTATTTTTGTCATTAGCTCTTCAAAACATTCAGATACGATTGAATCAATATCTGACGAAAACATAATAGTTCGGTTTTTTGTTAAAAACCCTCTCGGTGAAGTTTCATTCTGAATGTTTGTAAATAAACCATCTAGTAATAGGCCAAATTTAATAAAATTTAATCTTTTTAATTCATTTTGCAGAGTTTTACTTACCAATCCTTTTGCGTTATTTAAAAATTCTTCGAGTTGTAATTTTGCATTGTCAATTTTAAAGTGGGTTACTACATTACCCGGAAGTGCTCGGGCATGTAGTTCTACATTTACTGCTGTTGATGCTGAAGGACGGTGAAGTGTAGACAGAGCATGCGTAGAACTCGATGCAGCTGATGATGTTGAAGGACGATGAAGTGTAGACAGAGCAGGCGTAGAAGTCGATGCAGCTGATGATGTTGAAGGAAGGTGAAGTGTAGACAGAGCAGAGGTAGAAGTCGATGTTGATGGTGCATATTGAATTACAGTTGGTCTGGAATGTTGGTGTTGAGCTAACATTTGATCTATTTCTTTCAATTCTTCTTCTTCATATTTTTCATCTTGGTTGTTGTTATGTTTCAGTTCATTATGAATCATTAAAAGAAATTCATCCTTAAATGAAGACTTGCAAATATCGCAGCGATGCATAATGTAGGTGCGATCTCCACAAAGGTCAAGGCAATAATGAACAACACTGCAAATGCCCCTCTATTTATACCCTAGCAAAAGTGGTGGGGGTACGTATTACGTTAAGTTTACTATTTTTTTGCATTTTATATTTACTATTGTAGCTGAAGGCTACAAAGTTCTGTATTTAGGTCAAGGTCATTGAACATATTTGCCAAAACGGGGAATAGAGCAGTAAATGATTTCATATCAAACCATAGACTGATCTATTCCCCGCTCTGTATTTAACTAAGACAATTTTCTCCAACAGGAACATTTGATAGATTTTAAACTCGGATGTGAAGTCGGATTGTACACATTGCATCTCGATCAACTAAAAATTTCATAAAACAATAGGGATCTTCAGTTGTAGATTCATCTTTAACATATTCGATGGTCAACATTGCAGAACGAAGATCTTGTGGAATTACGTCGACTTTTATGAGTCGCCTTTCGAGTTCAAACCGTTTTGTTATTGATGTAAGTTTTATCACATCATCGATATCGATGAGGGGAAAGCTGTAGCAAACGGAGTTTCCTGGTGGGTTCATCATGCCGATATGATAAATATACACTGTTGCATCGGCATTAAATAGACGTTCCCCCACCATTAAATTTATAAGTTACCCCCACTTTTTCTAAACAAAAAAAAGCAAAAAAAAAAAAAATTGAAAGCTGGTAAATATTTTCTGTCTTGTAACTGGGTCAAGGTTATACAACGATATTACCAAAACGGGGAATAGAGCAGTAAGTAGTTCTCACTTTGACTACAAACTGATCTATTCCCCGCTATGTATTTAAAGTTTGTCAGTTGACAAGAAAAAGACAACACTTAATCAGACTCATTTGATGAATCGGAATCAGTTGTATCAGAAGCATCGGAAAGAAATAGTCGTCGACGAATATGATATACCCCTCGTGCACTATCTAAAAATAACCCATCCAAACTACTACTACTAGTGGTTGGAGTTTCATCATGTATTTCTTCAGAACAGAGAAGATGCTGATAGATTCTATAGGTTTCAGATTCCCCGTCACTTAACGGTTCAATTTGTTCCATATATCCTGCTTCAAGATCATCACTGTTTATATCACTTAATAATTCAAAATCTTCCATTGCATCCATATCACTTAATAATTCAAAATCTTCCAATTCGTCTTCATTTTCATCCTCACTTTCAATCACAATATGTTTTATAATTCCTACGATTGATTTTGCAGAAGGA
This sequence comes from Allygus modestus, assembly GCA_963675035.1. NCBI lineage: Eukaryota > Metazoa > Arthropoda > Insecta > Hemiptera > Cicadellidae > Allygus > Allygus modestus. The sequence continues at coordinate 40,383,400 of OY776114.1, read as the reverse complement.
AATATATTATCCTTTGGTGACATAGCTGCTATATATTCTAGTGCTAACACAAGTAGCAGAATGAGATAAGCACTGATGAGAAATCTCTTTTTATATTCCCCGATTTAAGTGGTGGGGGTAACTAGTGATAAGAAATGGGTATTATTGTATCAAATATATGTAACAATGTTTATGAAACAAGGATGTTTAAGTCCTGTAAGTAGGTCAAGGTCGTTTTAACTTATTACCAGAACGGGGAATAGAGCAGTAAGCGATTCTCACTTTGACCGCAAACTGATCTATTCCCCGTTCTGTTTTCCCCCCGTTCAGTATTTCCAAAACATCTTTAGTCAATTACGAATGCTAGAAGGTCTTCAGGAAGATCTTGTTGAAGTGATGCACCTTCTAACAACGTTTCTAACGCATTAATGTATTTTATCGCCTGTATCAAAATGGCATGCCTTGAACTTTTTTTATCCATAAACGGTAATTTTGATTGTAATAACTTATATGTTTGATTTATTTTTTTAATCCTTCCTCTTTCTCTAGCATTCCTTCTTCTTGCCTCATCATTCTTTTCCTTGTTATTTGTTGTAGGCTGCATCGATGTTGTAGGCTGCGTCGATGTTGTAGGCTGCATCAACTCTGCTGGGCTATTCATAGCTGAATAACTATACTCTAAAGCTGTACGCCTTATATATGTTTACCCCCACTATTAAAGTCAAAGGATTTAGATGGTGGGGGGGGGGGGTGTAAGTGATAGGGAAAGGATATGTTATTTAACAATTACTATCCGCAAATTTTTTCCAAGTCTCGTCAGTGGGTCACGGTCACTTAAACATATTGCCAAAACGGGGAATAGAGCAGTAAGGGGTTTCACTTTGACCGCAAGAAATAAATACATTTTCCAATATCTTACCAAACAAAGATTTTCTATGTCCCGAAGTGGGTCAAGGTCATCTGAACATGTTGCCAAAACGGGGAATAGAGCAGTAAGTGATTCTCACTTGGACCACAAACTGCTCTATTCCCCGCTCTGTATTAGGGAAGTGAATTTTGAAGAAAGGTCACAGTTATAGGCAATAAACCTGATAACAGAACCTTTTATTAATTTATCCAAACAAAAGGAAGTTACAGATAGTTTGCAGGGAGTATTTGCAAAAGTTTCTCGAGGGTAAGATGGGTAATGTCAACCGGTTTGCATGGCCGTATTGACAAAGGTCGGTTTTCGTGCCATACCTTTTTGTAAGGGGTTAGGAAAAGGATGAGAAACATACTGATCAGTTAAAGTTAATTTTACAAAGACCAACCAAGGTCGGTTTTACAAAGGTCAACAGCATCCTGAAACCCAGTCGGACGTTGGTCAGTAACGGGCGTCAGGCAACTGTGAACCAAAGTTTTGACCAAGGTTAGTTATAGCGTGTAAGAAAAGGACATACCAACCAAGGTCGGTTTTACAAAGGTCAACAACATCCTGAAACCCAGTCGGACGTTGGTCAGTAACGGGCGCCAGGCAACTGCGAACCAAAGTTTTGACCAAGATCAGTTTTAAAGCGTGAAAGAAAAGTACATATTTCATTAGTAAATAAAACACTTCAAAGACCAACACCACAAATAATTACAAACACCAACACTAACTACATTTTCTAGCAGCAAACTACAAGCTATAATCTAACAAACTAACATGCATAACATACTAATATGCTAAGGTAGAATCTTTAGTATACAGGGGTACCACCTATATACTAAAGATGCTATTACAGACAGCTAAGGCGAACAGCTAGCTAGGCTGTCAGCCTGAGACTGTGAGACCTCTGCGGTCAGCCCCCGCTTTTATAGCCGACGATCCGTGGTGGGAGGTAAAGGGAGGTGGGGGGGGGGGGGGGGGGGGGGTTACACTATTGTCGCGACGATATAAAGTGCACATTGATATATTCCAAGTTCGTTAACTGGGTCAAGGTCAAGTAAACTGTTTTGTAAAATAGCAAAGGATTTACCTTTGCTATTTTACTTTTTAAGAAACGCAAGATAGCTCTAAGATCAAACAAGGGTTATAGTTATCCGTTTTACACAACATTCATTGTACAATGATTTGATAAAATGGAAAATTTCCATGTTGGAAGGTGATTGCCATATCATCAAAACACAATACACATCATTTCTGTGTAACGGCCTAAGCTCCATCTCTACTTTTAAGTTAATCCCTCGATACTCAAAAGCAAGGATAGTGAGAAATGCTTCTGACAAAGCAAGCTCAGAAGGAACAAGCCAAGTGTTTACACCTACAGCTTCCATAGCGATATGATGATTTTTACCACGCTGTTGCAGTATATAAAACATTTCCCCCTCCAGTATAATATTTCTCCTTTTTTTCCTTTTAAGTTTTATCTTTGACTTAGTGTAAAATATCTAAGTCCGTTATCTAGGTCAAGGTCGTTGTAACATTGTAAAAAAAGGTGTGGACAACCTATTTACACTCTGCAGCATATGCTACAAATTGTAAATAGGTTGTCCACACTTTTTTTTTAATTTGGAAAAAACTTTATTTAATTTGGAAAGAATGTTTTTTTTTTTTTTTTTACAATTTTCTCCACACAGTGGTTCCTGAATCGCCTCGGATTAGATAGTGCTTTTTCGTAGGGTTTTTGGGATGACGCATGCCTTTAGGTAATCTTAAAATGTAAAGACGGTCTCCACATTTTAACATGACCTTCAGGAATCCCATTATTTTTACAAAGACGTATTGTTTGTTTTTAGCTAGCCTATTAATCCGAGTCTTAGCTGGTTTCACTGTCGGATGTGGTGAAGAAGGAGAAGCGGTATTTTTTAAATGAAGATTGCACAGTTCTTCATTTAAAGTACACTGTTTTGCACAGCGTTCGCCTTTCTTTGCACCTTTTTTGAACACATAATTACATAGTTGTGCAGGACGTATGCACCTCCTATGCAATGACTTTAATTGATTGAATTTCTCTGAAGGAGATTGAATATTTGTGCAAATTACTGAAGGTCTGGTTGAACTAGTGGAAGGTGGAATTTCAATTGGGGGTCTTGTAAATATTTTAGAGCTTGAGGTGGAGCTTGATCTTGAGGTGGGTGATAAGGAGGAGCTCGAAGAAGACCTTGATCTCGAGGTAGATGATGAGGAGGAGGAGCTCGACGAAGGCCTTGATCTCGAGGTGGATGACGAGGAGGAGCTCGACGAAGACCTTGATCTTGAGGATGATGGTGAAGGAGAAGTTGAACGTGAGCGAGATGTTGAACGATCCATGATGGGTGGTGAAGTTGTCTTTTCAGGGATGATCAGGGCCATTAAAAGAGCCTGACGAAGAATTGAACCAGCAGCCGAAGTCGAGGGTGATGCAGAAGTCGAGGGTGATGCAGAAGTCGAGGGTGATGCAGAAGTCGGCAGTGATATCGGGTGTGACTCCATAGTTCTGAGTGTGAGCAAGCACAAGCAGCAGAATGATCTTACCAGTGATGGGAAGCCTCTTTTATACCCAATATAAGTGGAAGGGGGGGGGGATGGAGATAGGCTATGGTTTAAAATATTAATCTTTCTATATGTAACCAGACAAAAGTTTATAAGTCCTGTCAGTGGGTCAAGGTCATCTGAACTTGTTGCCAAAGCGGGGAATAGAGCACAAATTGGTGCTCTATTCCCCGCTCTGTATTAGGGGACAGGGAATTACAAGCAATGATTTTAATAACGAAAAATAAAGAAAAAACCCAAAAAAGAAAAAATCACAACAGTTTCTCAGGCTAAGAAAGGTAATGTCAACCGGTTTACATGGCCGTATTGACAAGTCCGGTTTTCAGGGCCGAACCTATTTGTCAGGGGTTAGGAAAGGAGGAGAAACATGTTACTTTGAAACAAAAATAAAGACTTTACCCGCAAATATTTAAACAAATTGAACAGTTAAAGTTAAAGTTTATTTTTCAAAGATCAACCAAGGTCGGTTGTACAAAGGTCAACAGCAAATTGGAACCCAGTCGGACGTGGGTCAGTAACGGGCGCCAATCTACTGCGAACCCAAGTTTTGACCAAGGTAGAATTACAAGGACCGATTTTATATTTACAAGTTATTTTTCAAGGATCAAACCAAGGTCGGTTGTACAAAGGTCAACAGCACACTGGAACCCAGTCGGACGTGGGTCAGTAACGGGCGCCAATCTACTGCGAACCCAAGTTTCGACCAAGGTAGGATTACAAGGACCGATTTTATATTTACAAGTTAAACCCCACGGATAAAAATAGGGACACTTTACCCAGTTTGGATCAATATCCATAAGAAAAGGGAGCTGTAGGGAAGGTACATATTAGTAAATAAAACACTTCAAACACCAACACCAACACAAACATTAATTACAAACACTAACTACATTTACTAGCAAACTACAAGCGTTAATCTAACAATCTACCATGCATAACAAACTAACAAACACATGCAAGGGCGCGGATCTGTTAATTGCGCGTCGGGCCCAACGCACACTTAACAAGACCTACGCTGCAGCAGAATGCAACCCAGTCGGACGTTGGTCAGTAAAGGGCGGCAAGCTACTGCGAAGAGACCGCGGACTGCTCCCGCTTATAAAGGCAAAGTGACGTCACCGAAGCGGAAGGGGGGATGTTACGTCACGGGGGGGGGATGTTACGTCACAGGGGGGGGGGTGACCTTGAACATGACCCAAAAAAGGGGGGGGGTGACCTTGAACATGACCCAAAGGGGGGGGGGAGACCTTGAGGGGGGAGACCTTGAGGAAGGGGGGGGGGGGACCGGTTCTAGAACCTGTCTCAGCTTTCTAACCATATATGGATAGGGCAAGGTTTTACCTTGCGACTCGATTTACTCCTTCCGCCACCTCATTCCAGCTTCAACCATTGACTGGTACACTTCACAGCTCTCGCTCTCTCTCTTCTTACAAAATGACTTCGCCGATAACCAACGAGAAACTGAAAAGGATTAAGGAATCCTTGAAGAAGACAGCTCCGAAGACAAGCGGATTTAAACAACCTTCTTCCCTCAGAATGAGGCTAAAGAGGGATTTTAAAAACCACCCTCTTTACTACAAACAAGGTTCTTCTGGTTCGACTTCTTCATCAACAACGGAACGACACTCTGCCACACGGGATCATCTGGACGTGTTGCAGAAGATGAAGACCTTGACGGAAGACGAATTGGTATCTCCCATTGCAGTTACCAAAACAAAATTCAAACATTTGAGAAGAAACTTCCCGTACAGAGCCGTGCTGAAGAACGGAAGCACCTACTACTTAACTGCCGGTGAAGTTCTCTTTGAGGTGGAATTGCCACGATCAATTCCGGCACCACCAGAAGTGTCATACAAACAGACCTTGTCCTTGGTAAAAGAAGAGAGTAGAGTGAAGTGGACTGTAAAGTAAAATCCCTTACCATCCCACCCTCCCTCCACAAACGGTCCTTTTCAGGACCACCCTAAGCATTTCAAGTTAGGGACTTGGCCTGTACATAGGCAGGAGACTATTAGTCTTATGTTTGTGTGCAGCCCACTTTGTGAAAATTTCTAAGTCCCAAGGTCCTTGACCTTGACCTTGACCTTGAACATGACCCAAAAAAGGGGGGGGGAGGGGGGGGGTACACAGTTTGTGCAAAGTATGTCATGTGGGTACTCAAATTACGCGGATTGATCAGACGAACAAGTTGGCGCAAACAGAATTCAGATCCGACAAAGGGTATAGCAGCAACAGCGAAAAACAACTATTTTCAAGGGCAAGCCTAAATAACTTCTTTATTTACGGTTTAAAATATATTAAGTGGGTACTCAAATTACGCGGATTGATCAGACGAACAAGTTGGTGCAAACAGAATTCAGATCCAACAAAGGGTATAGCAGCAACAGCGAAAAAACAACTATTTTCAAGGACAAACCTAAATAACTTCTTTGTTTTTGGTTCAAGGTCTAACATGTGGGTACTTCAATTACGCAGCTTGACAAGGCGAACAAGTAGGTGCAATTTAAATTTAAATCTAACCAACAGTATAGCATCCGTGGCGTAAAAACGATGGTTTGAAGGACAAGGTAACGTTGTGGTGGGGGTAGATGCATATTATACACGATAACGCTACATCATTATTCTTCCAGCTCTTGTCGTATGAACATCTACCTAGACGGTCTGAAAAATGTCGCAGTTTTACAGGAACATGAGGAAGGTGACCTTCAGTAGTCCCCTTGACACTACTTTCTACTTCCCTGACGATGAAGACAGAAGGTCTACACTTTTAGTGGACAATGAGCGGTTTCGTCGAAGAATAATTGAGGTTGAAACACTTTTAACCAGTTGTTTGCTACGCAAAAAGAACCATATGAATACATGCACCGGTTTAGATCATAGTAGCTGTTATACTTATACAGCGTTGAAGCGCAAACATTATTGAGGTTTTTAGTTACGGAGGTAAGGTCTTGACAGTCTAAGAGCTAAACCCTAACTAACACATGTAAACTAGTTATTGTGCGATGTAAAACTTGGTGGGGAGACTGGTGTAGTGGGGGACTGGTGTAGTGGGGGACTACCATCTGCCGCACACTTGCCACCTGCCGCCTGCCACCTGCCGCCGCCCATCTGCTGTCCACCATCTGCTTCGTTCTACTACACTTTTACCCCCACCATTTTGTTTGATACCAAAAACGCTAGCTAGCGAATAGTCAGTACACCTCCGGCTCTCGACCGGTGAACATCGAGCTCTCCGAGACGCTCTTCACAAAATAACAATATCATTTCACTCAAGGTCTGATAGATGTTTCTATTTCATTGACGTCACGTATTCTTTCCTCCTGACAGCAATGAAATGCAAACACCTAACAGAACAGATAGGTGTCAAAAACACAACATGGACTCTGCGCAGGGAACGAAGTATCTACCGTCTTTCTTCAAAAAGCAAAGTGATGGCCGCAACTCGTCCGGATCAACAACATCGATGACAACCAACGCCGAAGGATTGCATTACTGTGGCGGCGAATGTAGTAGCAACCATCTGCCTCGCACCACCTGCCGCCTGCCATCTGCTGTCCGCCATCTTCTCCGCCCCACCACACTTTTACCCCCACCATTTCGTTTCATACCAGAACGCTAGCTAGCGAATAGTCAGTACACCTCCGGCTCTCGACTGGTGAACATCGAGTGCTCTTCACAAACGTAAAACATTATATTAAAATGTCCATTAAAATTAGGTGTATTCATTATGACTCTATTCATCTTGCGACTTACCAAGACCTCGAGGTGTTTAGTGAAGAGTTAAGACTTCTTATTGCGTCCGGTTACGATTTATCTTTGGAACTTTACGCATCAAAAAACAACATGGACTCTGCGCAGGGAACGAAGTATCTACCGTCTTTCTTCAAAAAGCAAAGTGATGGCCGCAACTCGTCCGGATCAACAACATCGATGACAACCAACAACGGGGAACTATTGTAAACATGAATTATTGTAAATAAAATAAAGTAATATTTGTAATATGACTTATTATTAATAAAATAAAGTAATATTTGTAATTGTACTACCTCGCACTCGTATCATTCGATTGCTTCATTCGATTGTTTCATTCGATATTTATTATCGATTAACTATCGAATCACAATCGTTTTACGAGTGCGAGGTAGATTTTTTTAAAAAAACTTCACCGTGACCTTGAACTTTGAACTTTTACTCATTTCGTCACAAAACCGCCTACGTCACTGGCTCAGCCTCAGATGACGTATTTTTTCACTCAGCGCATCCGGTCACTGACCGGATGTGACGTCACTTCCGGCGCAAAACCGGCAAACCCACACTACTTATATATATATATATATATGTGTCCGTAAGCACGATAACTCTCGTAAAAAAGGTCCGATCTTAATGAAATTTGGTACAAATGTGTAAAGTACCATTTATTTGAACAAGTTCGAAAACCAGATGAATCGCACCATCCGAAGGGGGGTTTTTGGGGGGTTTTGTACCCCAAAAATGTGTTTTTTGGGGTTTTCACATGTAATTTTAATTTAAATCAAATTTTAATTTACACCATTGAATTCAGCTTAAAAAAACAAACAATTTGGTATTTTGATCATTGCTCTACGTCAATTGGTTACCGAGATATTGAAAGTGCTAAACACAGTACGTTGTCTAATGTTATTCTTATGGAGAAAAAGAAAAATTGTATATCTCGCTTATTTATGAACATAAACTGGCAAAATTTGGTATATGGCTTGATCTGGTTATGGTTTATTGTTGTTTGCACAAAAAAACAATTTTTCGCCTATGGTTCCTGTAGCAGCAAACTTAGGTACTTGGTCTCCATGTTATTCTTATGGAAAATACTTAAAATGTTATATATCGCTTATTTATGAATGTATATGGATGAAACTTGGTATGTGACTTCACTAAGATGAGTTATATTGATATTTGCATAAAAACCCATTATTTTGTGTGCCTTGTTGCAGCAAACCTGCGTACTCATCCACAATGTTATTCTTATGGAGAATAATTAATATTTTAAATATCGCTTGTTTGTGAATACATTTCTTATGAATCCTGTTAAGTGTTATGTTATATATTCATTGGAAATTCGCTGAGTATGCAGGTTTGCTGCGACGGGTGTATTTTGCTGTGCATTGTTGACGTGTTAGTCAGTATCAAAGAAACATGTTTACACGTTACAAACTTACAAACACATTCATCGATGTTACTCTTCATAAGCTGTAGGGAGTACAGTGGGGGACTAATGCTGCAATTTGTTGCAATCATAAATAGTTAAAATCCCGTTATAATCCTATACTCTAATATGAGTAAGGTTTGCTTGCTTGCGACACTGATCTCAAAAACGGCTCCAACGATTTCCTTCAAATGTTCGAAATAACTAATTTCTGGGATCAAAATAAGTTATAGACAGGCCTCATCCCCAGGAAAAATCAAATAATGTAAAAAAAACTAAAATTAAAAGCTAAACAAATTAACATTGGGCTTATGGAGTTTCAAATCAAAACAAAAGAATTGTAATTGTAAGGGAACTGTTAATATTCATGTTGTTTATGATTATTAACATGTGGTTTCCTGATAGCAGAGATTAAAATATTTGAGTGAAGGTTACATATATAGAGTATTAAAATAAATCAAAGGGACATTGAGCTATAAATAACAACTGGAGTGACCTTAAAGATTTAGAGAAGAGGCAAATGAGTTATACAAATCTGATTATCAGTAAAGGGAAGTGGTGAAATATTACTCCAAGTTATCTAAACAAACTGAGTGGCCTTCCCCCGAGCAAAGCTCGGCCCCCAGGTACTATTTTGTTATTTGAGTAAACCTTTTTTTGAGATTCACCTTTTTTACAGAGTTACGGCCTTGCGTTCAAGTCATAAAATTGTTATTTTATTACAAACTTAACATGTAAACGATTCGTAGTAAATAAATAAGGCGGAGAATTAAGATGGGGCTTCCGTCTCAACACTTATGGCGTTTCTGCTTGCTTCTCTCATAAGACAATGTTAACTTTCAAAGCTCGCCGTTCCTCAACGGATTATCCGATAGCGTTGATTTATGGCTCGTTTGAAGAGCAAAGATATATCTAGCGATTTTATTGAGCAAAATTTCGGCATCATAAAAACAATCGCTCAATAACATTCCAAAATATTCATTATTTAAGATTTTTCTATGGGTAAACTATTTGTGTTATCGAAATTGTGCTAACTCGATTTCAGTTGGTACAATTTATACTAGGTATTTTTTCTTTTAAATAAACCATAAATCCGTTGAAGATGAGGGACCCACGTTGAGAGTTAACATTATGGGAGAAACAGGTGACAGGAATCCTCTTAAGGAAATTTGCAAATTGGCTAGAAAACAAGAAATGCATTAGAAAAATGAATTATTGTTTAATTTATGAAACGACACTTGAGTATTTTTGTGAAACACTAATTAAGTAATTTGTTAGATAATTTGTTTTATATAATACAAAACAATCTTTATACTTACTCAAACACCACAAACCAATTATTTTATTAGTGTCTCAAGTCTCAATATTGTCATCGCAAAATTTCGTGTTAAGGATCGATCAACTTTTTCAGCCTCAAATACCCATTTTTCATAACGAGCATTCTGCGGAGTTCTAAGATAAATGTTGCGTACATACAGACATTGTTCCTAAGAGTGTATTAACTTGTTAAACGCCATGTAGGTTAGGCCTAGTCGATTTGCCCATATATATATATATATATATATATATATATATATATATATATATATATGGGCAAATCGACTAGGCCTAACCTACATGGCGTTACACTAATTCTCAACTACCTTATCAAATTACCGTATTTCGTTTTTAATATTTTACCTATAATCAAATTATTTTTTCTTGGTGATCGAGTTCTTGATCAGCTCTCTCTCTCTCTCTCTATATATATATATATATATATATATATATATATATATATAGAGAGAGAGAGAGAGAGCTGATCAAGAACTCGATCACCAAGAAAAAATAATTTGATTATAGGTAAAATATTAAAAACGAAATACGGTAATTTGATAAGGTAGTTGAGAAGCCATTGTAAAATAAATACTGCTACGCATTCTCTTGTTTGATAACTATTATATTAACTTAATCCATAATTTGTGTGAATTTTAGAAATGTAGTACATTAAATATAGTTTTGAATGAATAAGAATTTATACTTCCAACTCTTCGACCCCACAATCCGGGTATATGAGCGCCTGTAAGTGTCAGCTCGGCAAGCTGGAGACGGATCTGTGCACGGTTTGCGTTTCGGCTATTGAAGGCGTCCTCATTATTCCTTGTGGGAACACTTGTGGACGTTTCCTTTTTATTTTATAGTAATAATTACCCCAACTAAAATTTTGTAATAACCTTTTAAATGTGTTTTTATTATGTACATGTTATTATAATATACTATAAATAACATTACTCTGATGATAATATAAAATTGTGTATTTTACCTGTAGGTAGATTTATTACTTAGATTGAAACAAGAACCTCTATAAAAACAAAATTTACTTTTGCTAGTTTAATAACCTAATTTGTTTTTCATCTAGGTGAGTGCTGGCAGTGATGTGAGATTTTAGTCCACAGTTTGAGTAAGTAACTTAATACTATTTTTAACCATAATTTTGAAGTTGTTCTCTGAAAAACTGTTTATTGTGCTCGTAGTCAAATCAATACCATAACCGCCGCTTTACAGGCGGCTTTAAAAATACATAATGGCTACCATTTAAAAAAATCTGGAAAGTCGAAAAATCAAATCGGGAGATTTAAACAGACATTTGATCTATTGTTAAAATAAGTTAAATCTGTTGGTTTGATAAAATAAGGTGTTTTCCAGAATTTCTTGTTTGTACGAAATCTTAAAAATTGTTCTTCTATTTTGTATTTATATGCATCAATTGGTCATTTAATTTATTGATATGCAATACGCAACAAAAATAGGCAATTGCAAATATAATAATTGATGTCTTGGGTGGGCTCCAGTCACAAAACATTTAGCGTTTTACCTGCCAGTGTTAACTTTCAAATATCGTCCCTCTTTAACGAATTGCTCGAAATTGTTTATGTATGTATGGCTCATTTTAAAGAGATAAAACAATACTTGGCGATTTCAGTGGGCTGCAGTTTGATACCGTAAATAATTAATTACCACATATAACATTGCAAGTGTGAAATATTTTCAATTGTTATTGGACGACTATAATTGGTTAGTCTTAAAAAAATGGCAGATGAAATAAACTAATTTGCAACAACGCAAACCAGCTAATGAGAATGTAGTAAAGAAAGTATGAATGCCAAATTATTAACTTTTATTGATGAAAAATACTTTTGAGACTTTAAATTTCATAAAAGCATTTATATTATAAAAACTGAAGTATATTCAAGTTTGTACTTTATAAGACTTGTTTCTAAAACAATATGTTTTAAAAGGGGAATAACATAGGTTTCGCCCATGTATTATCCACAGACTCACAGTACACAGAAGTTTGTTACATCCACCTAAACACAAGTAATCTACGGCCACACATTTGCCCTGGATAGTTTTAATATTTATTACTTAAGAGGGTTTCCAGCCTCGAAACATTCCGCGCTTCTACCCGCTTCTCCCTACAGACCAACGTTAACTTTAATTACAATCCCGCCCCTCCTCCTTAATGGTGTGTTTATGGCTTAGTTTAAAGCGCAAAAACTACCTAGCTATTTCAAAGAGCAGAAAACTTACATCTCAAATAATTCCACTAAGTATGTTTCTAAAATTTGCTTAAAAGATTAAATTGTTGCATAAATACTTAAGCGGTCTTTGAGCACCTAGTCCATAATATTATCTTTGAAACCATAAGCTTATTGTAATTGGAGACAAGTTGAAGCAATTTCCAAAAGTAATATAACATATTTTAGTTGTTACATAGTTGTATTTTCTATTTCCAAACGTGGGTTGCGTTAAAAATGAACCCACTAGAGTTATTACAGTTTACAGTTATTACAGATTACAGTTATTTCCCTGTACTAGGAAATAACTTGATTACAAATGAGAACGTGAATTGGTAATCTCGCCTTTAAAAGTTTATCTAAAACTTAGTTTAGTGTTTAGTCGCAAGGTAAATAATACTGTATCGTTTTCTGTTCGTTCCAGAAGTTAAAACTAAAGTTTTAGGTGGTTTACATTTATGTTTTTGATTTATCTTGTATTTCATGATTTGGAAACATTGTTTTGAGGGGGGCTAGTATGTTTTGTAACAATTTACAATAGTTTATGAATGTCTCCGATATCTTGGAATTGTTTTAAAATATCTTTAGGAGGGCGACTCCCGCATTCCACACCCTTGCCAGGGACCGGCTCTGGTCCTGTCAGATTTGTTTGCAAGTCTGTATGTGGGTTGATGTGTGGACGATGGAGGGATCACCGTTAGTGTGGACGAGATGCGCCGCAATTAAGTGCAATTTGCGTGGAGTCGACGTTACGGGACCGGTCTGAGCTCCGGAACCGTTCGGTCCCTTGACTGCCTAGTAGCTAGTAGCCTCATAGAGGTTATAGATTTACAGTTGAACATTTAGTTTGTATAGTTATCAGATATCGACTAAGAGCACAAGTTGAATTTGTAGCTGTCCAAACTGTTTGTAATATTTCAAATTAATTGTATTCGTTCAAAATACATTGCACATTTGAACACGTCAAAATATAGTTAACATGCTATAAAATCCTAGGCTGAAACAAAAATGCCCCCGTCGCAGCAAACCTGCATACTCCGCGAATTTCCAATGGAGATATAATTGTCTTTTAATACTACATAAAGCCACTTACCAAGTTTCATAAAAATATATTCACAAATAATTAAATAAACGATATATACAATTTTAATTATTCTCCATAAGAATAACATTGGGGATGAATACGCAGGTTTGCTGCAACAAGGAACACAAAAAATGGGTTTTTATGCTAATATCAATATAACTCAACTAGGTGAAGTCGTATACCAGTTTGTATTCATCTTTGTTCATAATTAAGGGAGACATAGCGTTTAATTATTCTCCATAAGAATAACATGGGGGCTGAGTACGCAGGTTTGCTGCTACGGGAACCTTTGGCAAACAAATTTTTTTAGCAAGTATCAATAGATCACAACGAGATGAACGTATACCTAGTTTCATCAGTATACGTTCATAAATAAGCGAGATATAAAATTGTTCTTTTCCTCCATAAGAATAACATTAGACAACGTACTGTACTTAGCACTTTCAATATCTCGGTAACCAATTGACGTAGAGAAATGATCAAAATACCAAATTGTGTGTTTTTTAAGTTGAATCCAATGGTAAAACCATTGACTATAAATAGTCAATGGTAAAACTAAAATTTGACTATTTCAAAAATTATGTCAAAAATAAAAAAAAAATTGGGATAAAAAAACCAAAATACACCCCTTCGGATGGAGCGATCTTGCTGGTTTTCGAACTTGAAGTCATAAATGCTGTCATCAAAATCGGATCATTTTTACGAGAGTTATCGTGCTCACGGACACACACTCACATATATATATATATATATATATATATATATATATATATATATATATATGTACATTTACAGTTTCGAACGAATGGTGTTTTTGGGGTCTGGGGACCTCTATCATGATCCCGGGCCTCTTACATGCCGACTACGGTAATACTAGCTTCTTCCCTATCGGGGAAATTCGCTAAAAGAGTAGAATTAAATAGAGCACCGTCTAAACGAAAAGCAGATTTCTCCAAATAACATAGACCTTAATTCTTAATTGTTTTCCCAGATATTTTGTGGAAGTCTATTGAAAAAAACTAATAACTGTGTGAAATGGCCCTTCTCACATTTAGTGGTCGAGCGCTCCACTACTGACAATATTATTAGGTAGACGAGGAAAACTCTTATGAACGAATTTATTTTCATTCGCATTTTCATATACACAGGCTTCAAGCCCAGCAAAACTAGCCAATTTCTAGATATTGATTAAGAAATTAGGCCCTTAATGATGTCTTGTAAAATGCTTGGTTTCCCCGAAATAAAAAATATGGTTCCACTCTAAAGGTGCCATCTATTGGATAAAGAGAATTATCACGTCTCTGGCAGGTTTATTTTCTGCTTGGGGAATCTAAGATGCGTCAACAATATTGTATTTGTTACAGTAATATAACATTGCTAGCATTTTTTTATTGTATACAATCTTATTTATTTGTTGTACAATGTTGCTTATTCTATTATGTTTATCGTCGTAACCCGCCGGACGACGGCGCCGGCGCCAAGAATTAATTAGCCAATATTATGAAGCTTTCTAGAGTTTAATTAGGACAAGGTCAAATATCTTTCAAAAACAAAGGTCCCAGTGGATAAAGTCGACGATCTTTCCATTAATGAGTCACCGTGATCTATTTAAACGCGGATAGTTTGGCCATCGCCATATAATAGTCCATTGTTGTGCACTGGACCGCTGTTGGCCACGCCCACTATTGTATATTTCTCCACCCCTTATTTGAATACTATTCCTACACAATTCACTATTCACTCAACACTGCGTACAGTAGTTTATGGCATATAACCCGAGAGCAGTAATTGTTCGCAACGCAACGAGGGAATTTTTATCTTTATGTTTATATTTTAGGAAACATTGTATGTTTAAATTGTCCTTTTCATCGAGGTTAGTACATGCATACGTAAAAATTATTTTGATTGTTGTACTGCCTTTTTACGTGTTTTGATTGTTAGTGAATTTCCTTTGGAAAGTGAACTATTAGCATGATCCGCACGGTGAAACTTAAGCCTGCGACCACCATAGAAGTTCCTAACGTGACCCTCCTGAACACGTTCTGGGGGGGGGTCTTTCAAAATTTTATATATCATTATTAACACCTATATATATATATATATATATATATATATATATATATATATGTGTGTGTGTGTGTGTGTGTGTGTGTGTGTGTGTGTGTGTGTGTGTGTTTGCACTCTAGCGGTTGCATTTTTTGTCCGATTTACTTCAAATTTGGTAGGGACGTTCCTTTCTGTAATCAGTTGGACAATTCCGTTGGGCAAAACAATCGGAAAACTCTAAACCCCTTTTTTGGGGATTAATCTTTCAAATTTCGAGTTTTTGGGCCCAAAAAAGGTCAGAAAAGCCCCGTATGTAAAATTATATAATTAATGCATGTAAAAAGATAGGAATTAGTGAGGCGAAAGTTTTAAGCTCTCTCTCGTCATCCTAGCATAAAAATTTACCAAGTTATTGAAGAAAATGTGTTTCGACTAAACACAATACGTTGTCTTACGGGGGTTTTACACTAGAAAAGCTTGTTATTCCTTTGTTAGAGTACTTTTATCATCCCCAGCAACCTCACGCCTACTTTCAAGCCTGTCTGGATCTTCTCCTAACTTTTCAATCCGCAAAATGTATTCCCAGCTTTGCAGGTAAATGAAACCAGGAGTATCAGAAGAGCAAAAAAATCACTGTTTTCAGATTTCAATAAAAATTGGAATAAATTCATGTTTTTACACTTATTTTGAGTTTTAAAAGTTTGTATGTGGAAATTCGCTTCCCTCACGTCAGCGTGCTGCGTGCAAACTCGTTAGTTTTCATATGAATGTCATGTGTGTAAATGTATGATGGTTTATGTAACAGTTAATGATATTTCGGATCATAGTCTTATGCATTAACGAAACCATTAATAGTTTATGCTAAGCTATACTATATAGTCCGAAATGGATTGAATATTTATTAGCCTACTTGGCCTGACAATACCAGTACCAGCGGAGAGATATAACCGTATGCTGATCGTTCATCTGATCGAATAAAATCATCTTCTGCATTAGATAATATTGTAATTTCAAAGGTCAATGGGGCTTAGCCCTAAGCTATATGATGGATTATTGTCATGATAACACCTTTACTATTGGTACAACGGCGGATTGATTTGCCATTTGATTACATGTACTGTTTTTCAACACTACCGTTCTAAGTTTACAATTGAAATGGTATCATAAATGTGTAACAATTCAAAAATCTCACTAGTAAAACTCTATAAAGTTGTATCATAGTGTTTATGAGAAATATAAGAGGGGGTAGGGGTTGAACTCTGAAACTTAAATTCAAAGGTAACAAATTAATTTAATTCAATGAGTTATCTACATTTTCCATATTTTCCTCTCTTTGTATTTATTGTTGCGTCAACTCAGGTTACCATGAAAAAAGAGCCCAACTTTGTTTAACGTGCACATCGACATTTTTCTCTTGAAAAAAAAAACAAACTTTCAATTCTATTATTGGGTGGTGCTTCGGCTTCATGCCTCATCAAAGGCAGTTATTAACCTTTAGATTAAAAAACTGCCATTTAACTACACTCCATTCTCAAAAGTGCATCAATGATCATTGCAGTATAGTTTTAAGATCAGCGTTTCTTTTACAGAATCGACTCCGACTGTACATTTTATTGTCATCGTGAAGTATAATTAACATTCGATAAACTTTGAAGTGTTCTTCAGAAAATCAAAGAGAGCGCAGTCGCAGTATAGCCTACATGTTTGGTTGATCGGAATTAGTGTGAGAACGCGGCTGCGGTTGTCCAATATGGCGGCGCCCACTTCCGGCACAGCTGATTGGATAAATAAATCGTATTCATCTGCGCTCTCAGTCCCACACACTCGCACTACCTATCCCCTGATAGGCTATTGCCTTGACTTATTTTTTGTCGGTGTACCGATTTTGTCTAAATCGAAAATTCTGAATTAGTTTTGCACATGATAAAATTAGAAGGTCAACTGGGCTTCTGTGGAAAAAAGGCACGCAGAATATTATCCGCTGATTTTCATAATTGTAATAACTTCTGTACTGTATTTTGTTTGGAGGAGTAAACATAGTCGTGATCGTGATTATTGTGACTTTTCATATATTGAAATAATATTTTCTTCAAATATTTTGGGGGGGCAACTGCCCCCTCTTACCGCCCCCTGAATTACGCCTATGCTGATTTTGACTATAAAGTTTGTTGTAGTCATTAAATTTTTAACTGCAATGTTGAAGGCCGCTGATTATTTAGCCTTTATGATCAGTTAGTATCTAACGAGTATGTTTAATCTCTGTCAGTATCTAGTGAAAGGCTACTAGAATTCTGCGTTATATATCTTTGAAAAACACAATAGATGTCCGATGTCTTTATTATAGAATGCAGTTCATTCAGTTATTACCAATAGTTGCCAGTTGTATAAAGTATTTGTTGCACAACGATAACAATCCATCAGTACCCCTCTCATTAAATTTCCCTTGAATGTGAAACGCATTTAAATAGTAATATAAAATGATGTTCCATATTATTTCAACAGAATCAAATACAGTACATCGTAACTGCATTTAACAAAATACAGAAATACAGTAATTATTGTTGTCACTATGGTCCAATTCTTACATAGTAGAGGCCTAATGTGCATTATAACATCCTGCCAAGAAGTGCAATTGCTTGCCCAGGTTTAAACCGCTTGAACATCAACAAATTGAAAACAACGTCGTCGGAATGATAAGGATAACGGCATGTTGCTATGCGTATCTCCACACATTCCCTTCTCCCATATGCCCTACCCCTCCCTCCCCCCCTGTAACAGCTGACTGTGATTGGGACATTCGCCGCCTGAGCGCCAGTCTCTGTGGTTCATTCTGCCGGTGTGCGCGCGTTGGTGTACCGTTGGACGGCTTTCTTTGTGTGTATGATTTGATATTTGTGCGCGGGACTTTCTTGTGAATATTGGGTTTACTGTGTTATATTGGTATAAGGTTGGTTTCCCGAGTAAGAATTGGAAATTGCATATTTTCGCGCAATGCCAATATGTTCGCAAATAAACCGTTTGAAGAGACACAAAAAGCCGCTTACTCAATCAATTATTAGTTTACACATTGTTATGAAATAGTATTTAATCGGAAAGTTTAAAATTTATACCTATAATATCAGTAGTTTGTTAATAACAAAGATATTCTCAAACGTAATCAAATATGAAGTTGAATCGCTTGATAAAATTATAGCCTAATTCATTGTTTATCAGCATACTTGACGTACAGTAGGGTTACGCCGTAACAATGCTCGATTTGCAGTAGAAATAATGATTCATTCAGTTTTTTAATCGATTTTGAAGTATTAGTACAAATATACTCTCATCCTTTTCAAAATTGCGTTGACAGCGATTGGCCACCACACGGTGTCCGCCCACAGGTTTCCAACATATTAATTACATTACAAATGTAGTTTCTAGAATGTAGTACACCCTCGGCCTCGATGATGAATGCACAGTTCGTATTAAACCTATCCTTAAATTATTTTGCACAGCATTTTATTCTCAACAAAGAACATCTATGCGTTTTGGGTTTAATTAGTTAAATATGTCCCTATTCAAGATTATCCTTTTTACAGAATAACAATATAGGATTTAATTTTCATTACGAAGATATAAACAGATATCAAACAGAATCAATAACATGGATTAGAATAGCTTATCCATCGCAAGTTATAGTGTGTCAGCGGATTTACCCAGCATTTTTACCTCTAATATTTCAAATATGTAAAGGTCAATAAAAATACAATGAGTACAATGTATGTAGAGTACAATAAAAAATGCGTCCAATATTTTTCATACCACAACGTAACCGGTGATCTAAAACTAAAACCTTCCAATAATGATCTCTTGTATCATTGTTCTGTCGCGTAACGATTATTGCACCGATAAAGAGAGAGATAGCGAACTTGAATATCGTCATTGCCAAATACATAATTTTATCATTACATTAATGGGATGCTATCACTGACAATTCACCAGTAAGCTTCTTCGTACAGTGTGGTTTGTTTTCAGGCTTTATGTTCTTTTCCTCCAGCGGTACTTTTATTGCTTTGGCATATAATATATTACAAGAGTCTTTTGCACAACTAGTTTTGGAGACCTCCATATAAAATATCTTGGTGATTCGCATATAAAAATAGAAATGTGTACTGTCTGAATTTGTGGCTTTGGTACAGCCTCTATTTCAAAGAGAATTAAGAGAGCTAACAGTTTATATTAATATTCTGTAAAAGCCAGGAGCTTACTTCGTTCACGCGGTAATACTTTAGTTGTCAAACATAATTAGCTTTTTTGAAATTCATTTTGTTCCAGATAAGAAAGTCATGTTACCTGCCGCTTTTATTGTTTAGCCGTGTGCCGGTTGGCCTAAATGCGCCTGACCCGACGACCTCCCTGCCGCCCTGCGATTGGCCGCGGGTGTGCGTGCGGGGGAGCGCGCGTGTGCCCCTCACATTCCTCTCGTCGGTCTGTGTGTCTGTGTGCGCCGTACATCATCCGAGGCCGCCGCCCGACAGCGACATCCGGCGTACCTCAGAGAACTGTCCTGAGCTCGCTACTGTTACTGGGGCCGGGTATCACTAATGATACAGAAGAATAAATATTTAACTTTAACAGTTTCGCAGTAGGCTAACTTGTACAGTAGGCCTAATTGGATCGCCGCGCCGGTAGCCTTTTAGAAAATAAACTTGATTTTTGTAAAATATACATTAGCCTAACAACATTTCATAGTGTGTTCCAGCTTTTTATTGATGCGTTTGAGTAGTGGACTAAGAACGGAATAAATTTTGTTGTACTTGTGGATTTGAAGGTGGGTGGGTTGGTGGAAGGGTGGGGGTGACAAATCGGTCTTGAGCTCTAGGGTGGTGTAGCGTGATATTTGGTTGGATTATTATTAATTTGTGCCTGGTGTGCCATATAAAATTATATCATGACATTTATGTCATGGATATTTTTACGTTTTAGATCAACTTAAACAGTTATTGTAAACTTATTTAACTCTCTTTTTTATAATTTATTTAGTTACGGGATGTAATAACAACACGTATTATGCTAATAATAAAGTTGTTTATTTAGTTGTATATTTAATTTATTTACTTCAATTTTGTAAACTAGTTTTAAAATAACTTATATTTTCTTTTAGTAAATGGCGATACTAGTTGCATTTTTTTGCTTCCCCATTAATTGGGCCTAGTGCCTGATAGGGCGGCATTTGCAGAAATGTTTAATTAAAAGGATATACACGTATTTGTGTTTTAATAAAAAGATATACGTACATGTATTTTTGTTTTGATGTATTTTTCTGCAATAAAGAATTTATTTACTGTATATAACAACTAACAGTAGCTGGTGCGCCTAGCCCAATATAAGGAAGTTTCCACTATAATCTCGCCCGCCCCGAACCCCGAGTGTGGCGGTGTCGCAGTGCAAGGCAGTTTATAAGCTATTTAATTAGCTGAGTCGGGTCACAACGCGCTGAGAACACGACAACCGGGTTAATTATACACTCCCCACCCCCACAACACGGGCTTTTCTCCCACTCAAACTCCGAGGTTTCCACCAAAATTAAGCTTGTCCTAATTTATGAATGCGGATGGCGCGATATCGCTTGTAAAGGTTGAATAACTTTTTTTCAGATTACCATATTTTATTTTGGAAAGATAGCGATGGTTTCAAGTACTAACCCGTAGGGAATCTACCAGGCGAAATTAGTCATTGATTTTTATAAATCTTGAAAATGCACGCCATCTGTTAAATATCCCAAATGTTAGGGATATTTTCTCTGAACTAGGTATTCTGTTTGTTCAAAATTGTTATTGTGGCTTCACAAACAATGTTTTTAATTGAGGGGTATTGCTTTTATAAGAGAGGAACCTCAAATCAAACTATTCAAAACTTGTGATAGTGAGAGCTATTCATTATTTTAACGATCGCAATTGAAATTTTGTTTGTATCTATTTGTGAAGAAATACACTTCATATGTTTCACTCGATCTCGGATCTACCAGTTAAGAGAGGAACCGTAATTTATCCCGATGTAGTTTTTAAATATTTGACGGGTTTCACGTTCGCTTTGTGCAACATTGACTCGTTCTTTGGGAGTTGTGAGTTCATTGACAGTGACGGGAGAGGAGAGGAGACGCGGAGCGGTCCATTGCTTCTCCCCCATCGCCACAGAGCAGGGAATAAATTACAACCTTCATTCTATGCTCTGTGGCCATAACTGTATACTGTTGGTTCGGTTGTGGCGTATTTGTCTGTTTATTAATTTAGATTTATGGCTGTTGCAAATAGTTGGGCATTGCGGGAAGTCGTTGTTGAGAGTCATTACTCTGACTTAGTGAAGCGTGTTTCTCTTTGTTGTGGCCGACGGTAAGTAAAAATACCCCCGTAGCAGCAAACCTGCGTACTCAGCGAATTTCCAATGCATATATATGTATCTTAATACTACATAAAGCCACATACCAAGTTTCATCAATATACATTCATAAATAAACGATTTATGACATTTTAATTATTCTCCATAAGAATAACATGGTGGCTGAGTATGCAGGTTTGCTGAAGCAAGGAACGCAAAAAATGGGGTTTCACACAAATATCAATAGAACTCATGTAGGTAAAGCCACATACCAAATTTCATTAATTTATTTTCATAATGAAGGCAGATAACACGTTACTTATTCTCCATAAGAATAACATGGGGCTGAGTACGCAGGTTTGCTGCTACGGGAGCCTTTGGTAAAAAATTGTTTTTTGAGCAAATATCAATGGTCCACAACCAGATGAAGCCGTATACCAAGTTTCGTCAGTATACGTTCATAAATAAGCGAGATATAAAATTTTTATTTTCCTCCATAAGAATAACATTAGACAACGTACTGTGTTTAGCACTTTCAATATCTCGGTAACCAATTGACGTAGAGAAATGATCAAAATACCAAATTGTGTGTTTTTTTAAGCTGAATCCAATGAGAAAAAATAAAGTTTGACTATTTCCAAAATTATATGTAAAAAATTCGAAAAACCCATTTTTGGGGTACAAAACCCCCCCAAAATACCCCTTCGGGTAAAGCGATCTGGCTGGTTTTCGAACTTAGTCATAAATGTTGCTTTACACGTTTATACCAAATTTTATCAAAATCGGATAATTTTTACGAGAGTTATCGTGCTCACGGACACGTTATATATATATATATATATATATATATATATATACAGTTTCGAACGAATGGTGTTTTTGGGGTCTGGGGACCTCAAAACGAAAAGTTATCATGGTCCCGGGCCTAGGTCTTACCATGCCGACTACGGTAATAGCTTCTTCCCTATAGGGGAAATTCGCTAATTCCCTATAGGGGAAATTCGCTAAAACACTGACGTACTTTTTTGGTAAACGGAAATCGGGTTTAGATATTCAAGAAAATTTAGAAAAAATATAAAACATTACTTATTACCAGACTATGGAGAAAATAGCTGCAACTAGAGGAGTGCACAGTATATATGTTGATGATAAATACATCATTGTTCATGTAAAACACCTTTAGATATTTGTTGGGCAATGAGAGCAATATAAATCTACACCATGTTGTAATTTTCAAAGGATCCTTCATTGCCAGCACTTGTGAGAGATTGGTTTACTAGAACAAGAAATTGATGTGTTTGTAAATGGGCTATCTTTCATTATCCCTGCTAAAATACTCGCTAAAATAAAACTCACAAGAAATTGGATACATTTGGGTCCAATTCCCTTCCAAAAACCGGAGTTGCTGTCCCATCCCTATTTTTGGGGGTGTTATCCTCTAAGAAAATGAATCTAAATCTTTGTCTCGACATCCGCAGGAAGATCGCACGTGTGGCGAGTTCGCTTTCACGCACCAACGTGTTACCACCTTGCATGTGCCGAGTGCCGACAGGTCGCCTTCTGCGTGCCGCGAGTCCCGAGTTTGGTATGGGCGGCGAGCGGCGAGTGGCTAGCGCGGCGGTGTTACTCAACACCTGTTATCCGTGGCCTTGATGACGTCACGGCTAATCATGACTTCATGTATGGAGATAAACAGACTCCCCGCTGACTGCGGACAACCCGACCATCACAAACAACAGAGCGTCTTTGATAACTACTGTCACTTCCTCGGGATGGAGTTTGGAACGCTACGCTGGTAATTACAGCATTTGAAAGGAGGAGAGAATATGATGAAGTGATAATTGTTTTGACTTATAATCGTTTTATCTACGATAACAGTAAAACATGTAAAATTCCAACGGCGCCGAGTAGAAAGCGCAACACCGGTTATACAAGTTGCAAGTGAGCGGCGAGTGAGATGAGAGAACGGCGCCGCCGATGTCGCGTCAGTAGCTCGTACACTTTCTCGTGGTTCAACATAAAAGGTGGTAGCCACAATATTACACGTGATTGACGGCTGTTGCCATAGTGTGGCGCCTCATTTGTCGGAGTAAATTAACCCGATGAAATGACGTTGACCCTAAATTTTTAAATAAGCCACTTTAAAATATCGGGACGACGCTCCTTTGTGATGTAAAGTTTAGTTTGATTGCAGGAACATTGTTTTCCTGTAGGATTGTAACTGTATTAATAAAGTTGTTCACGTGTTAGCATCTAAGTAGAGGTTCGCAACGGTTTGTGACATTTTAGTTCCCGTTGTGTGTTTTGAATAGGAGGCACTTCTTCGAGACAATTGAACGGGAATATTCATAATTACTGAGTTATTTTTCTCATTTTTTCGTTATCGAATTTCGCACACTAAGGAAGACATTACTTGTAAGTGCTATCGCAAGCAGTGTTCTCCGGCATAATCTCGTACCGCGGCAGATCGGCTCGCTATTTTATAAACATAACGATAACGAGTGGTCCGTTCGTTTGTTATGGGAACACGCCGGTGTAACAGAGGTGGGAACTTTGGCGGCGTACTGTGAGAGAGCCACGAGAACGTACTGTTGTAAACATTGCTGTGAGCATGGTGTTTTCTTGGGCTTCGCTGGCAGTGAGGGTCTGCAGTCGGCGAGTAAGAGGGTGGGTTTAAACGTAGTCTTATGAAATACGAGCGTGTCCTATCGTTTTTTAATTAATAAGCGGCTTTTATTAAGGATTTAACCGGGAATGTTTACGTTGAGAAAATAATTATGAACCTAAACTAAAAATGTCCTTTTGTTAAGGGAAAAATTTAAGCTGGTTGATGGTAATATAACAGCACATTTGGCGTTAAATGCATTTATTAATCAAATTACAAGCAAAGGGAGGTGAAACGTAACGTTCTATATTATAAAACTCATTTTAAAGTCTCAGGGAGTCGATAAAATGTGTTGGTTTCGAGAAGCCCGTAAAGTTAGGATAGAGGTTAGGAAAAGTGTAGAAATTTAGCGGTGATAATATTTTTTTAAGGGGAGAAGGAAAAATGCATTCACGCACAAAGGTGACAAAGCTGTATTGTGGGACTCTTATTCTAAAAAAATAGACTATACCCACCAAAAACCCCTCTGCTCTGTAGGACTCTAACCTGGGATTGTTTTTCACATTTGGCGGGGTGATATAGTAGCCTACGTCATTTTACACTAATAATACTATACTTGCCGGAGAAATATTTCCCCAAATTTGGTACATACATACATACTTGTGTATGTATTTTGCTTGTGAAAACCACATATTTCAACGTAGGGTATATATAAATCATCAACTTCGCCCGTAGTTGCGCGAATTGATTTTGTTACATATTACAGTTGCAGACTGTGTGTATATATACATTGACAAAATCTCCTATAGTTTTTTGTAGAAATTGTACTTAAACAATCGTATATCAATTTAAATACATTTGCAAATAGATTCAGTGGTTGGTAATTTAGAAATAACATGTTTACTGTACATTGACATGCGACTGTGTTGTAATATCCTATGTATTAAGTTCGGCTTGAGCCGTTCTCTTGAACAGTCTTCAGGAGCGGAGACCTGGAGAGTGGATGATGAATCGACACTTTCTGCTAACGACGCGACGCCTCGTTCTGTTCCCAAGGAGGAATTTACACTCGTCCGAAATGCCACGTAAACCCGGGCCAATTATACGTTGAAGCGCGAGTTAAATTGGATGATGCTCGGGGATGGGAGCTGCCCTCGTAAACGACGCCGCTTGGTCGTGGGAAACGGGGGAACTGGAGTCGGCTGTCGGATGGCGTGGCTCGTGGTTGGCGGGGAGATAAGTGTAACTTGATTAATAATTGGATATAATAACATATCAGTCTAAAGATGCCAGTGATTTGGTTTCAGTGTCATTTGTTAAATTACACCTGTAAACATGGGGGAGCTTTTAAGGTATTTTAAGTTGTTGGTTGTTTTTTGCTTATGGGTAGGTTTTATATAGGTAGTTCTTTATTTTGCAAATTATGTTTTAAATAGATTTTGCCACATGACAAATATGTGACTGTCATCCAATCGCCGATAGTAATATTCCCTAAGTCCGAAAGCTTAGAACAATATTGGCTTTTAATTCTTCAAACTCTTGCAAATCCAGAGTAAAACACCCTTCAATTCTTTATTTATAAAGATCCCAAAGGGATTATTAATTTCAGCGCCATGTGTTGGAAGTTGCTGATTCAGTAGATTATTAATCACATTCCGCTGAAATTAATAATCCCTTTGGGATGTTTATAAGTTGAGAGAAATTTAGAGAGTTTTACTATGGATTTGCAAGAGTTGAAAAGTACGTGGTTACACAAGACTTGTTAAAAGGTCCTACTTTTATATATACATATATATACAGGGTGTCTCACGTAAGGTGTCTCAAACAGATTGCAGACGAACCAAGTGACCTAGAAGGATGAAATAAAATTATTATTTCCCACTAAATCGACCCCTAGGAATAACGTAAAAATATGTTTAGTTTGTTACAAAAACAGGGTGTTCCAAAAACGGAGGGTCACTAGTTCGAATCTCTAGTGAACTAGTTTTCAAATATAACCATACCTATGTCAAGTCTTACATAATTTTAAACCTCTACACTCGAGTGAAATTTTGGCAAAAACAGAACTCACTTATCTTAATCCGTTTCAAAATGGCGGTCATTTCATTGAAAAATATTGACATTTACGGAATATCCTGTGTCTGCTAAACCATAATACATATCTTAGTTCTGGTTCAAAATTCTTACTAATTTTACAGTCAGCGTTATCCTGATATGCTACATGGCAGTATTTAAAACAAAATACAAAAAATCCTTTTTTTGAAAATGTTTATGTGCCCAAAACACAAAAAAGTGAAATAGTAAAATGTGTCAAAAAGTATATAATCTTTAAGATCTTGGAAATCCTAGCAACTTTCTAATTTACACCAACCTCATATCTCTTATTGTTATTTAGCAATCAATAAATGTATGTAAGTTATCATAACCCATTTATAAAAGGGGCCTCAGAGTTCTTTGTAAATGTTACACACAAATAACATGCAGTTCATAAGGGAAAATGGTGATTTTTGTTGATTGCTAAAAAACAAAAAGAGATTTGTGTAAATTAGGAAGTTGCTAGGATTTCCAAGACCTTAAAGATGATATACTTTTTGACATGTTCCTCCACATATTTTTTACAGTTATGGTTTACCTACTTCAGAATAAAATCCCTCAGTTTGCCTTACAATAGGACACATACCGGCAAATTGTGATTTTGTTGAGGAGTCGGCGGACTGTGACTGATTATGGTTAATCACGCGTTCATTTTATCAGTTGTCAGCATTATACGCTCTCCCTCGTCTTGGGTTTCCTCAACTATCGGTTAACTTTCCATAACAACCGCGGAAGCCGCTCGGTCTCGTTAAGAGGATAGCTTGTTGTTGAGTATATTAATAAGGTACTGGCGTTTTAGTAGGGCTTATAGTTTTAAGGTATACGATTGAAAGTTAGATAGTAA
Source organism: Allygus modestus (assembly GCA_963675035.1). Taxonomy (NCBI): domain Eukaryota; kingdom Metazoa; phylum Arthropoda; class Insecta; order Hemiptera; family Cicadellidae; genus Allygus; species Allygus modestus. The sequence continues at coordinate 40,356,162 of OY776114.1, read as the reverse complement.
TTTGGTTACTTCCTATTCGAAGACGATGTAAGCTGTTACCCTGTTCCGTCTCCGCTTCTAAAATTTTGATACGACTCAAATATTTTTAAATGTTCAATTTTAAAGTGTTACCTTTTGGTGAATTTCCCCTATAGGGAAGAAGCTATTACCGTAGGTCTCATGGTAAGATGTAAGCCCGAGACCATGATAACTTTTTGTTTTGAGGTCCCCAGATGCCAAAAAATACTATTCGTTCAAATATATATATATATATATATATATATATATATGTGTGTGTGTGTGTGTGTGTGTGTGTGTGTGTGTGTGTGTGTCCGTGAATGCGATAACTTGAGTAAAAAATGTCGGATTTTGATGAAATTTGGCTCAAATGTGTAAAGTGACATTCATGGCTTTAAGTTTGAAAACCAAAAAATTGGACCATGGGAACCCCCAGAAAATCCAAAAAACGTGTTCATAAAATCTCCCATGTTAATCTTATGGGAAAATGGTTTTTAGCTTTTCCTCAATTAATTTTACTGTAAACTTCAAATTTGCTTTTTACCAATCAGTTTAGCTCTACAAAAAAATCATTTTGGTGTTTAAATTGTGATTCTATGTCCAACCGTTGCCGAGCTATTCAAAGTGCTAAACACAGTACGTTGTCCAATGTTATCCTTATGGAGAATATTAAAAATTTTATATCTCGATTATTTATGAACCTATATTGATAAAACTTGGTATGTGGCTTCACATAGTACTGGTATAATGATATTTGCTCAACAAATGATTTTTTCTTGATTGTCCTCTTAGCAGCAAACCTGCATACTCATGCATACTGCATGTTATTCTTATGGAGAATACTTAAAGTTTGATATATCCCTTAATTATGAACATAAATTATTAAAACTTGGTATGTAGCTTCACCTGGTTGAGTTATATTGATAATTGCAAAAAAAAACACATTTTGATCTTCCCTGTTGCAGCAAACCTACATACTCATCACCAATGCTATTCTTATGGAGAATAATTAAAATTGTATATGTAGCATATTTGTCAATATATTTTTATGAAACTTGGTATGTGGCTTTATGTGGTACTAAGACATATATCATGCATTGGAAATTCGCTGAGTACGCAGGTTTGCTGCGACGGGGGTATTTTATTTTGTAATGGGCCTAGCTAACTTACGTAGTTTTATATAAATCTGCAAACCTCTTCATGAGTTACACTTGCACTTGACCCAGCTAACATGAGGATTTGTTCTTTTGATATCTTCTTCAGATACTTCTGAAGCTAATTATTGACATGTGGCGATAAAGGAGGTCGAAAACTGTAAACTTCAGTATATTAAATAACCGTTAAACGTTTTTTAAAGCTTTACCAAAAGCTGTGACATCGAAAAAGATAATCTTTCGATTACGTGTAAACTCGTTTTTCCTTACGGAGTGTCGGACGAGAGGTTTACTCTTGTACTGTAGTAAGGTGAAAGTGGATAATAAAAATACCCTATTCGACATTGGCGAGATATAAAGTTAGATGTAGGTCGGAGCCAAGTGCGAGTGCACGCGACAGAACTGGAATGTATGCAAAGTCACGAGTTAACAAACAACTGCCGAGCTCAACCTTCCCAACACCACTTAACGCGACACTCTTCGTTTAGCGCCAGTTGGACTGCGTTTAATCGGGTTGTTTGTCTTTCGCAGTTTAGTGTATAGCTGTCAGTTCCCATGCTTTCTTATCACTGGGCCGATTTACGTGCAGTTGGTACTAAATTAAATACGAGTTCGCACGCAGCACGCTGACGTGAGGGAAGTGAATTTCCACATAAATACTTTTTAAAACTCAAAATAAGTGTAAAAACATACATTTGTCCAATTTTTAATAAAATCTGAAAACATTGATTTTTTGGCTGTTCTGATACTCCTGGTTTAATTTACTTGCAAAGCTGGGAATACAATTTTACGCATTATAAGGTTAGGAGAAGGTCCAGACAGGCTTGAAAGTAGGCGTGAAGTTGCTGGGGATGTCAAAAGTACTCTAACAAAGGAATAACAGGCTTTTCTAGTGTAAAACCCCCATAAGACAACGTACTGTGTTTAGTCGATACACATTTTCCTTAATAACTCGGTAAATATTTATGCTAGAATGACGAGAGAAGGCTTAAAACTTTCGCCTCTCTGTAATTCCCATCTTTTTACATGCATTGATTTTACATCTGGGGCTTTTATGACCCTTTTTGGGCCCAAAAACTCAAAATTTTGAAGGATTAATCCCCAAAAAAAGATGTTTTTAGTTTTCCGATTGTTTTGCCCAACGAACTTGTCCAACTGATTACAGAAAGGAACGTCCCTACCAAATTTGAAGTAAATCGGGCAAAAAATGCGACCGCTAGAGTGCAAACACACACACACACATATATAAATATATATGTCTATATATATATATATATATACAATTTTGAACGACCCTCCAAAACGTGTTCTGGGGGTCACGTTAGGAACTTCTATGGTGGTCACGGGCTTAAGTTTCACCGTGCGGGTCATTCTAATAGTTCACTTTCCAAAGGAAATTCACTAATAACTGTTCCTGTATTATATTTCCACATTTTTAAAGTTAGGAAATAAAACTGTTACCTAACATCATCAACGGTGCGTTTGGCAAGTTTCTGCGTTATATGTCCAACTTCATCACTGTGATGTTAACTGACTTTGTATTTTTTGAAAAATCAAGAAAAAATCGTTCTATAACATAGAGGAGAGTATGCAATTTCCACTTGACTTATCCCGACCTTACCAATAGTAACATATTTTAATTTATTTAAAAGCGATTTCCATCATAAATCCAGTTTTAAAGGTGTGGTTCTAACCGGATACAAGATCGTTATAACAATGAAGTGAACCTCGTTACCGTATCGGTGGAGTGCAGTGTGGGTGTGACATGTGCCAAGTTGCCGCTACGTAGTCGGCCCCAGCCACGGCGCAGCTCGTCATGATGTGCGCGGGCGGACTGCGGTTCCGCAAGAAGAAGCGGTGCACCGTCGACGGAGGCGGCAACTGCTACGGGGTGCCGCCCCCGCACAAAGGTATTATACAACTAAATACTGTGTCGTTTTAATGATTTTGCATTGCAAAATTTATTGCTATCAATTTTGTTATTTTAATCGATTGATAAAAAACAGGGTTGGTGCTTCGAAATCGAAAAATTCGATTTTACTGTTGCAATTAGATATAACAAATAGGGTATTATTTGTGTTGTAATGGGAACGGTTGCTTAAAGCCCGAACCAGTTCATGAGGGACTAACACTTGATGATTTATTCAGATCGCTCTATAGTGTAAAATCATTAAATAGGCTTCATAATACTGTGTACTCAATGATAATGCTACCAGTACACTTTCGACGAAAATATGCAAAACGGGAGGGTGTGAGAGGGAGATTGTACTTGAATCGGTCCACTCGGCTTGCCCCGCTCTGTCTCGCCTTGCCCTGCCTCGGCCTCGCCTGCTCTTCATCTGGAGTTGGTTTTTTAGCACGAGTCAAAGAACCCTAGAGTCGAGCGAGAGTGAAGCGCTAGTTGACGTCCAATGACTGAGACAAGGCGAGAGTGAACCTGGTTAGCTGGCAGTGCGATATCGTGCTTCTATCCTCGTTCTAATACTCGGCGAGGGTGTCCTGGTAGCCTGTGTTTAAGTTTACCCCTATTTATTTGTGTAAGAATATTTTAAAGTTCACTCTGCATATGTGAAAATACCAATACTACTTATTATACACAATGCGGTGTCGGTGTGCCGGAGCCAGACCTCCGCCAGGTGAGCGGCGAGTCGAGGAGTGGGCGGCACAGGAATGCGTGACGTCACCCACCAGGAGATACTGGGCCCTGCGTTCGCCGATCACAATCGGAATGGCACGGTGGTGCTGGTGCTGGTGCGGGTACTGTTGCATCTCTCGTATCTTGGTCACTGAGCCGGAGTGGCCTATGATTTACTTTGATGGTCAAAAACAGAGATTGTATATTGAGAATTGTTGTGAGTTCAGTAATATGGTAGTTTGGAGTAACGATAAAAGTAAATACTCCCGTCGCAGCAAACTTGCGTACTCAGCGAATTTCCAATGCATAATATATGTCTTAATACCACATAAAGCCGTATACCAAATTTCATAAAAATATATTCACATATATGCGATGTATACAATTTAAATTTGTCTCAATAAGAATAACATTACTGATGAGTACGTAGGGTTTGCTGAAACAAGGAACACAATTGGCTTTTGTGCAAATATAAATAGGATTTAACTAGACGAAGCCACATACCAAGTTTCATCAATATTCAATCATAAATAAGCGCTATATAACATTTTAATTATTATTCTCCATAAGTATAACATGGGGGCTGAGTAAGGAGATTTGCTGCCACAAGGAACAAAAAAATGGGTTTTTATGCAAATATCAAAATAACAAGGTGAACCCACATACCAAGTTTTATTAATTTATGTTCATAATTAAGGGAGTCATTACATTTTACTTATTCTCCATAAGAATAATATGGAGGGTGAGTACGCAGGTTTGCTGCTACGGGGATAATCAACAAAATATCAATTTTTGTGCAGATATCAATATATTACGTTAAGCCACATACCAAGTTTCATCAATATACTTTCATAAATAATCGAAATATCAAATTTTATTTATTCTCCATAAGGATAACATTGGACAACGTACTGTGTTTAGCACCTTGAATATCTCTGCAACGGTTGGCCTGGGTGTAGAATCACAATTTAATATGGGAGATTTTATGAGTAGGTTTTTTGGATTTTATCCGCAACCACTTAACCTAGGTTAATAATTCAAAATACTTTATTATTTGTTTTTTAAGCTGTATAACATGGTCAAAACCAAGTTTTTTTTAAATTTTAGGGTGAAAAGTGCAAAAAAATTATTTATGGAAAATTTAAAACTCCCGAAACCCCCTTTCCTATGGTCCGATTTTTCTGGTTTTTGAACTTATAGTCATGAATGTCACTTTGAACATTTTTATTTGAGCCAAATTTCATCGAAATCGGACGTTTTTTACTCAAGTTATCAAGTTACACACACACACACACACACACACACACACACACACACACACACACACACACACACACACACACATACACACACAAAATGTGTATATATATATATACATATATATATATATATATATAAATTTGAACGAATAGTGTTTTTGGCTTCTGGGTACCTCAAAACAAAAAGTTACCATGGTCTCGGGCTTAAGTCTTACCATGAGACTTACGGTAATAGCTTCTTCTCTATAGGGGAAGTCGCTAAAATGGTTTTGATTCAAGGGCAACTTTACGATTTGACTTGTGTGATTCAAAAGCAGTTCAAGGTTGGACAAAATAAACTTAAGTCGTTGATTTATTTCATACTACAGTGGTCAGGTGGTCGTTGCGATGGCGATTTTATTTGATAAGCAGTTTCGAGCAGCAGGTCCCATCGGATTTATTTTCCCAATCGATTAACGTTGGACAATTGAATGCTACTTTCAATCTTCTTCTATATCCAGAGTACGCTAAGGTGATTTTTGTAAACAGAACTCCCTCAGTTATTTCCAATTCGATTCGTGATAAAAAAGTTATTAATTTATTATCTATTTAGGCTTACCATGTCAGGTAAACCCCGATCGAAATTGTTTTTACTTAACAGTTTATGGGGACTTTGTTAAAGCTGAAATGTGTAGCCCAGAGAATTAAAATCAACTAAAATTTGTTCAAACCCCACCCAGGGGATAGTTAAATCCGTAAAACTAGAGTCAATGAAAACAACTAAACAACCGTCCCATAAATAACAATTACGGCAAGTCGGGGCAGAAGCTCTCGGAAGACAAAGAGCCAGAAGTAAGCGTAGGTGGCGGTAGTAAGTATGAAATATGAATGGAGTGGTGTGCGAGAGAGAGCGAGAGTGGCGGGAGAGGGAACGTATTGATTGGTGGTGGCCGCGTCAGTGAACTCCGACAATAACAGCTGTAAACGCCTCGGGCTATCACACCTTGGGTCGGCAATTACCGAGTTGATCGTCTATATTAGACAAACTGTCCCGTTTACGGGATAGTTTAAATTAAAGAAGCTTTTTAATTTAACCTCACCATGCTATAAACAGTTTTCAGGTTAGAATCCGAAAGAATATTTGAGGTTTTTTTGTGTGTCAACTATGTCTGGTAGGAGTTTTACACTGCAGGTTACCTGAGGGTGTAAAATCTTGTCCGCAAAAGCTATTCATAAGCGTAATGATTGTCCAGTCAATGGGATTGTACAACTTGTTTGGTATATTTTACCAGTTTAATACACACCATCAACCGTCGACGCATGTTCGTTGTCATGACAGCCGACAGGTTACATCCATAAAAGTCACGGTAGCCATCGCGCTTACCTTCGGAGACAGTGTTAAGGGGCTCATAATCTATGTATTTGTAGATCTGATGTGGCCCATACAACTTTTTTAAATTCAAACAAAGGTTTCATGGGATGTGTGACGCGTTAAAGCGTAACTAGGCCTGACAATCTCAGGTACACCGGAAATATATAAATGAACACATGTTTAAATTAAATAACCAAATAAATTCATCATCTGCAATAGATAACAATTAAAACTTTACTTGTACTTAAAATTATAGCGATTGAAATATGTAACCTAACTCATGATTTTTCATAAACTGTTATCCTCTAAATGTGTATGGGGATTTGAAAAATTTGCATTTTCATTGCTCCACTCCAGCATAATCTCATGGAAGGTTATATACCAATCAGTTGAATCGAATATTGTTAACAGGCGTTGATTTTATAAAGCAAAAACAAATAATTTAAATACACCCTGATTAAAATAATTAATTAAGGTGTCTGTACCTTAACCGGAAGTCGTGAAATAGTTAGGGAATTTTTAAAACCTGGGAAGGTCAGGGAATTTAGATCAAAAATTGATATTCAGGGAATTTTTAAGAAGTTTCAAAATGTTGTACAGTATTTTCTTAGAGCGTTCTGAATTAAAATACGCTACAGACTCTAAAACCGAGTTTTTATTGGTAAATAATTTTAATATTAAAACACAGTTTTGCTAATCTTGAGGTAGAATTAATTGCAAATTCAATCATTTATTTGAAAACCCAATTAGAATCCTTGCTTTAATTCGATTTTTTTAAAATAAATAGGTACCTAGAATTTCTTGCAAAACATCTGAAAATCCTGAAAAGTCAGTGAATTGTACGCAGAGGGTTCAGTAGACACCCTGATTCTAGGTGTGCCTACACATTATAAGATTGTTATGACCTCATTAGCTCTGTGATCCTCACCAGAAAAGTATTTGCTCGAATCCGAGCAAGTGTTCCCTTGTTGGTTGATTTCCGCATGACCTCTACAATAAAGCTGATTCCAATAGGTATTTTATGGCATTTATTAAACGCCCTTAGGTGGTCGCCACTGTAGGTATGCGGGGTGCGTGGTCAAGGTCGGTCTCCAGGTAATGGCTACCGGGAAGTGTTCGGTTTGCTGCCAGCTACGCGCCAGCGAACAACCGCTCAGCAGCTGTTGCCTGGAATGCTTTCAGCTTCCGTGCTTCCTCGCTTCCAGTAGACGCCACAGGCGTCCAGCGGCGACGGTATTGTCATTGTGGTTTATGCAGTCATTGGTGTTGTAGTTCTCACAATGACGTGCTAGAAGAAGTCTCGCCGTCTATGGGGAAATGTATGTTTTATGTTCGGAATAATTTGTCTTGGATGTTACTAGGTTATTGCGCTTCAGCATGAGCCTCGTCAGTAAACATCAGTTGTTCACGAAACTCAACAGAGAACCCCACCATGTTAATGAATTCCCTAGTCGGCGAATTTTGAGAGGGCACATGAAAGACGGAGGTACTTGGAGGACTCGTGTGTTGCACCATATTGTACTGTGTTGGGCGGGGTGGGTGATGTGCGGGGCAGGATGACAGCATGCTAGTTACACTCTAGTCGATTGTACTCCCACCGTGGTTGTACTCTTCCGCGCAACGCCCATCCGTCGGTATGCTATTTGTGTTATAGTGCTGGATTGCTGGTTATTCTTTTACTTTGGACTCCGACCCCCAAATATTCTTTATTTGCTATTCAGATTTGATAAACTCCTACAGACTTGTCCCAGTGGTTATCACATGTATATTCAGAAAACTTCGCGTATGTTATGGGACCGCATACGTTACTAGGATGCAAGTGTTGTGTTGCTGCGATGGATATGTTGGATGTGGATGTGGTGCGGGACAGGAAGCGCGGCGCCGGGTTGACTGGCTGTGGACTTGTGGGCTTTCACTTCACATTTCACATTGGATGTGCCCTTCACTTCTCTCCTGTTAGTACATCGTCACAGGACGTTACTCCTATTATAGAATGACGGTTTTCACTTTCCGGATGTCGCTTTATACATCGTGTTGTTTTTCGAACCTAAATGAACGGTCGGACCTCTCGGACTCAGCAGTTAGACTGTCCAAGAGTCAAAGGTGTCAAACTGACATATTATTATTGAGGTAAAAGAGGTATCGAATATGACGTAATCATTTGGTATCTTTCTTGCGTGACCGTTCGTTAGTTGTTTCGGTTAATTGTGTCGATTGGTTCCACGAGTTCTTTACTGACAATTCTTCTGGATCGCAGGAGGTTCTTGTGTATGTAAACATTTTAACTTATCGAGTAATCCTATAGTTGGCATCGTATAACATGCTCAAGGAAAAGCCATCGAATAACCACTAAATTTATGGAAATTTGACTTGTGCAAACCCCTATACAGATGCCAAAAATACTCAAACCACTAGATTGTTTCAAACAATAACACTCTGAGATGATATTGTTTTGCTTACACGTCTCAATATAAGTTAGGATTACATTTTGTATAATTTTCTGGAGTCTTTAATAGTAGTTATCAGTAGTTATAGAGATTACCTTATTCTAAACGTTTCCATATTCACATCCCCTCCTCCCCTAAATCCCGGGAGTTCTGTATTTGCTACTGACGGTCTGGTCACCCCAGTCAGTACAGTGTTGAGTGGATCCTCTGTCGCTGCCTGGTGCCTACGTTATGTTCAGTGGTCGAGACGAGCGCGGCGCGGAGGGCGGGGCCGAATTCCTAGTGATCAGAGCGTGGCTGGCCCTTCCCACGGCTCTCTGGTGCACGGTGCACAGTACCAACTGAACCCAGCGCACTTCTCACTTCCTGATGAGATACAGAAAACATCGTGTCCGCGGCAACTTTGCCCTCCATTTAGTTATCGGATTAATTGGATTGGGAGCCGGCTTGACACGTCGTACTTTTGCAGGATTTATTTGACAGCGGTGGAAGGATCTAGGATTGAGAAAGGCGGGACTAGGGGCCGCTCCTCATATTTTGTAACATATACTGTAGACAATTTCAAAACTAATCCAACATCATCATGTTTCATTATGTTCGGATTAAGAACGAGAGAAAACTAAAATTATGTGCTCATTGTAAGGTTTTGCTTTTGAAGACGGCCCTATTTCCCTATTTCCCTATTTTTGGTCACTAAATTTGACCTTTTTTCCTCTATCCACAATTCAATGCTAAAATAGTAAGGTATTTAGTATTTGTCCTGAAATTCTCAAAGTTGTCATGTCGGGAACTAGTGTTATCTCATTACCTCATCATTATCATTACCTTATCATTACCTCAAACGAATTAAACGTTGGAAGTGAACATTTGGCTACAATCTACGTTTGTTATTTGGCTCAGTGTCCTTAGTTATGTTTTGTTTGAATTATGGTGCAACAAAAATGTATCAAATAATACGCAAAATCATAAATTATTTTAAAATTAAAAAGTTATTATAAACAATAGTGAAGTATCAAACTCTACGTTACCGAGTTGTTCGCGGTTATTCTGTGGTCAGGCGGATCCCGTGAATGTAGGGCGCTGAGCTGGGCCGCGCGGTGGATGATCGTGGTTTAATGGACACCTCGGGCTATTTCCTAGTCGTCATTTCCTGCCGAGCACAACGGAACTCGACCTGGTCCAGAGACAAAGCGACAAGACTGCTTTTATAGGCGTCGCGGTGTATGGACTGAATCTCCTACGTCCATCTAAACTAAGGACGAATAATGATGTTTCAAAACGAGGATCCTAAATCAAGTCTCAGGCATAAACCAGGTTCCAGATTCATGGATTAGCATTCTCCTTATAAATGTAAACTTTGTATGTAGAGTTCGCCAAAGCTATTTTATTTAGCGTTCCTTTCCGATTTATTATGATTCTATTTAGACGACTAAGGTACGAACATCTATTTTATCTCCTGAATCCATATTTGCGATGTTTATATATTCTGAAGGATAAACATGAGACTGCCCCAAAGTTTGTAATTGTCTTTAACTTGAATAATCTAGTTTAATTTAATTCTCAAACAGCTTTGCCACTAGTAGTTCACAGTACGATCATAATGTGGTACAATCTGAATTTATAAATACAAAAATACTGTTATTGTAACGCAATTTGTACAATGATGCAGGCTATATCTCCTATAACAACATTGCTACAGGGCGCAAACTTTGAAGACAATTTTAGCTGACTCTTTTGATGGGTTATGACATTAAAAAATAACAGAAACATTGTTTGATACACGCTATTATTATAGATACAAAGGTGGTCGGTGTCAACCCACAGATTCCCTATTGTGGTTTGATGTCCGTGTTGAAACACGGCGCGGTTTAAGCGTTGAAATAGGAACCCTATCAGAGGAAAGGCAATGCATATTTTCTTACATAGAAAGTGTGTATTTAGGTGTTTTTATTGGATTTTGTAGAACAAGTCAAGTGGAAAACTACTCCAGCTGCATTTTATTATGAGACTTCATACTGTACTACGCAATTTAGCCAAATTAAAGCCAAATCAGTTGTCACCATGCATATTTTGAATTGACCATCAAACAGCCCAAACTGTTGTTTACAAGTCTTGTAAACGCGTCACAACTCTCGGTTTTGTCACGAGCCGACGCGACGCGCGACGTGTGTGTTGCTGTAGGCAGGCTTTGTAGGCTTTGTAGGCTATTTCCAACGCAACCAAAGCAATTCCGCCGTCACCCCAGCTTTTAGCCGTGCGTGTTCCTCGTTTGGGATACATTCCTCCCCCACCCCGCATCACATGACTGCCGTAATTATAACGCAGGACCTGTCACCGCGGTGGTAAATGTCTTCCTAGGACTATATTTTAAAACGAAATTCTTCTCGATTGTCTCAAGAATATTTTATGAAGCGTGAAATAATTTCGTCAGCAAAGTGTTTCCTACTGCAAGAACCTGTGTCGTGCCATTCAAACGTTTTCAATAATCACGCCACGTCAGATTATATCTCCCCGCTTTGTTCGTTGGTCTAACATATATTTCTCCGCTGTTCGTTTATTGACTTTGTTCCTTAATAACTTGAAATGTTCGTTACTGTATTGTCAGTGGTTTGGGTTTAATTCCAAGATATGTTTTTGTTACGCAATATATATGTATTCTTTCATCGAGACCATAGAACTCTATTAATGATCGAGACATATAACCGAAAGTCTGATTGAGCCCTTTAGAATCTCTGATATTTTGTATACATTCTCACGATGTATTAAAGTAGTTTGAAGTTATCGCTTTCACGTTATATTAAGCGCTCGCCCATGCGCATTTATATTAATCCATGTAATCGTTAGTCTAGTTATAAATTCCTAAAACGTGTTCTAATTTTTTCAATTACATTTTCGTTCCAGTTTTAAGTTAAAAAATTCGGATCTAGTTACTAAAGTGCAATTGATTAAAACAACCTTTATCTGTTTTCGTTAGAACAGCACGAAGTTTTGTTCTGTTATCACAGTTGTTTAATCGCTGCATATACAACATCAACAGAAAGCTAACGTCACAGGAGGTTACACTATCAACACGTACCTTTGTTATGGAAATACTGAATACGGTATTTTAAACCCGCTTGATACCTCTTTAAAGATTCTTCTTTTCACTTCAGTGGGCTTGGGGCCTGGGTGTAGCCTCTGAGCTTTAGCATTGCTCAAAAGGCGAGTCACTTCCAACTGCGAGTCTTCTCGAACTAAATTAAAAGTTGATTGCTAAATCCAACCCGTGCAGGGGACCCATTGTTAATCAGTGTAAGCCTACGGATTTTGATTACATATTCCGATTTATATATAACACATACAAAATCACAGCTGGTAGGTCTAAATATACCACGCAAGGTGTGTTTATACTGGGTTTATAATACTGTTTATTTTATTGCATTAATGCTTGTACTAAGACATTGACCATTTTTACCGCAGGTAAATATACCAGTACAGTGCAATTTTATCGATTACACTTTTGCGAAAACTGACTCCCGCGCAGTTCGTTGAACGAGCGACTAATAATAGCGATTGTCGTGTAAAACAAATCGAGCGGTGATGAACCAGCCACTCGGTACTCGGTTCACTCCCTTCTTCCCATATAAAAACTTATACATCCTCCAGGCTTTAACTGGATAAATTTGTAACATTTGTGAGTGATCAAGTCAGAATAATGACGGTTTGAAGTAGTTAAAATATAATTACACTTATATATAATCACTGAATTCACCACCCTCCTGTGCATTGGTTTCCTGCCGATAATTGTCCTTAGATAACATCGATTTACGACTAAATCACCCATAGTTTATAATGACCCACGCCACTGTACAAACTCCTTCGTTAACTTATCTCTGGTTTCTCGAGATAAGCAACTGACAACTGACCCAGCAAGGGAGAGTGAGAGTAGGGCCTATACCAGAAGATTTATGTTCTGTCACACGACGCTCTTGTGATGTACGAGGGAAGCCAAATCTCATATGATACTAACAACGTTTTTCCGCTTTCCATTTTCGGGCTGAGACTGGTCCTAGCGTGGAAAATGCCTCGGATATTTTCCATCCATTAGAGAAGCCACAGAGAAGTAATATAGAGAAGCCCACGTGTTAGCGGCGGTGGTGTTTGATAGTCAGGAGATCATATGGCTCGCAGGGTTAGTCACGGTGTTGACGGCAAAAAGCCCGCCCCCCGGCCTCCCGCTGCGCCGAGGGCCCATGTTCTCACATTGGCCCAGGCTTGGCCCCATTCACAGTCCTTGTCAAAAACACTGCTCGGCCTGGGAACACTTTTTCCTCTCGTAGATGTGGTTTCTTTCATGTTCAGACGTGTCAGATTCTTTGTGAGCGTTTCATCTCGAATGTTTTTCTCTTTCTTGTCGTGTTTTCGTTGGTTTACACGAACCTCTTGTATTAAGCATGTATGATTGAAGTTACTAGATTTTGTCATCACATTAAAATTCTTTCCAAAGTTTGCATACCATATGAATACTGCGATGAGCCTTGAAAGGCTTAAACGTGTTCAATCATTTTAAACGTTTACATATTAGTGGTTAACAATACAAGTGTATTTGTCTAGACAAGTATTATTTGTCTAGGGCAAGAGTTTTTTTCCAGTTCCCCAGGTTTATGTTGGATTATTTTGGTTCATTCCGGACTAAGCAATTCTCATTTCAGACATTCATAAACTCTCCGGAATTATAATTTGCCTTCTTCTTTGTAATTGTTTCATAATGCCCGAATGTATGCATACGATTTAACTAACTCCCCATAGTGTCTGAATTGTTTAGTTATTATCATAGATTAAACATACTCCTATAGATCCTAAGTAGTATGTTTAATCTATAGGTTATAATTTGGAATTTAATTTCATATTACCGTTAAACAATTGCATTGTTCGTACATGTGTGTTTCATACACTTACTAATGATCTAAATATCAGCTAAAACCCTGAAACTTTGATAGTTTCAAGAATGGTTTTCCGATTTCACTAAGCTCTTTAACTCACAAAAACAATTAAAACCTGAGAGCAAAGTTTAACAGTGCAGTGATTGCAGCAACGACAGTTAAGTTGTCGGGCAGCTAGTTATTAGACTCCACTTATTCTCATTGTGCTACATTAACTCGTTAACTCCCATTCCCCCGGTCTCATTCTCCCCTTTTCTCTTCCCGCCCTTGAGAAGGATTTCTTTCGTCTCTTAAGACATTTCAGTTAACAAGGCAGCTTTTGTCTAAAATAAGAGATTTTAAGTCGTTTGTCGTTTTAACCAGGGTTAGGCCAGGGTTATTCACCAGGGGTGAATCTGCTTAAAGGGGTAGGCTTTAAACCCCTTATTTTACAATGTTAGACAAAGGTTGCCGAGTACAGATATGCTCTCCTTTGTCTTTAAAATTAATATATAAAGACCTTTAAGACCTTAAGTTGCATTATTTCCTCAGTGTATAGAAATGTGTCCTAATGATTATCTTTGTCCACGTTGCTATATGCAGATTACGCTGACTTAATTAATACACTGAAATACTGAAATTACACTGCCACATGTAATAAACATGAAATGAGGAGTAACGGAATAACAGTTGACTACTTTCTTGTACTAGGCACAATTAAAATACCATTTTGTGTAAAATATGCCTTTGAAGGACTTCTATTATTTTATAAATTAACTGATTACTTCCTTGATCATCCCAGTTCCATTAATTATAGCCTAATTATAATTTAACTCGTCAATAACGATTAGCAATGGATATCGGAATGTTGTGCAAATCGCTCATAAATCATGGTAAGACACTGTCACTTGGCACAGGCTCACTAGGCAAGAAGTGAACTTTCCCTGTTGCTAAAAAAAATTAATGTAAGTTTATGCTACAATTGTTTATTGCTGGTTAGTATAAATGTAAATATAAATTAGTATGCTAACTGTGTTTTTATTATATTGAAAATCCATTCATGTTAACAGTACCTCCAAGGTACATCCTAAAAGGTGTATTTGCACCGGAAAAGAGATTTAGTAAGTTAACAGACCACCATTTGTGATTGTATGTGCAATCATGTGCTTTTAGAGCAGATAAGTTTCACGTAGTTTCCTTGCACTTAAGGGGAAAGTCAATAAGAGCTTTTACTTAGCTCAGTGTGGGTGGATGTATTAGGCTCATTCTCCTTTCAACGGAAATATTATAATCAGTTTCATGGGACACCAGCCACCAGGTCAGCTAGAAGGATACCAATATTTTCCCCCGAGATGGGTCCATATTAATAACCCTAGCAGTGGCCAACCAGCTTAATAAGCTGGTACGGGTCGAAATTTTTGTAACGGTAAAAAATCATTAATAGTCAACTCAGAAGTGAACAATATTTATACCATTCGAAAGATCACATTCTGAACTTTCACTTTATTACATAAATGAACCGTTTACAAGTTGTATAACAATGTCACGACGATTATAATTACTATGAAATTTTGCCGCTACGCCATTCCTGCAGACGACGCTCGGAAAATGTAAAAACACGACTATTTTGGAATTACCCTGCTCGGGTAATTTTTATCTTAGGATGTTGCGGGTGGTACCACTGCATAGCCAAAGAGTTTAGTTTCACTGTGGTATTGATTTTTAGAACGAAATATTGATTGGACAACAGTTACGATTTTATGAACACAGCTGTTTTCTGAATTCGTAACAAATGGCCAACCGGCTTAATAAGCCGGTATGGAAAATGCGAATTACATCCAGTGCAAGTTATAAATACTAGTCATATAATATTTCATTTTGAAGAGGAATAAATTTAGCGTTTTTTTATTACTTTTACAATTGTAAGGTAGGATGTATTTCATTATTGAGTAGGCCTAATATAAAAAATAATAATTTTGTAATTTTTCCTATATGGTGACCGGACCTACAATCACACGTTATCTCTTATATAATATGCCACTACCCTGTGTATATGTATATTTATATATTTTATTGTTTCTAAATACCTGCAGGAATAATATATAGATATAATATACTAAATGTATATATAGTATTTGGAGGAATAAATTTCTAAAAAAAGTTATATACTAAATACTGTAGAATTTGTTTTCCGAATACCCTAAAATTTCCAAAATTCATCTAATCATAAGTGATAATAATTTTTTACCATCAACTTTATGACTTTTTTACATTTCTTATTTCATTATCTTTACAAACATATACCTACATATTATTATTTATTATTATTAGCATATACATATTTATATTACCTTTTTACAGTACTAACACTGTACAATTTTCAAATTTTGCGGTTTTCCGTATATACTTACATAATACTTACAAATAAAATTCTTTCCCCAACATATTATACATTTATATGTAGGGCATTGAATTTCCTACTAAATGTATATATAGTATTTGGAGGAATAAATTTCTAAAAAAAGTTATATACTAAATACCGTAGAATCTTTTTTTCCGAATACCCTAAAATTTCCAAAATTCATCTAATCATACGTGATAACAATTTTTCATCATCAACTTTATGACTTTTTTACATTTCTTCTTTCATTATCTTTACAAACATATACATATTAAGTAGTGGGTAAACAGCAAAGAGGCATACTATTCGGCGCTTTTTTCCCATGTTATTCTTATGGGGATCAGTTTTTGCACCGACGCCCGATCCTACCCTACACAAATTTTCTTTTTGGCCCCTGCCTTATTTTACCCCATTTAAAATTTGCATTAATTTTAATACATCCTTTGCAGAAATCCACGAGTTCAAAAATAACTCCACACTAAATAAACAACACATGTAAACAACTTAGAAGTTATTGTGTAGTAGTGGTGAAACCACAAAGAGGCATCACTTCCGGCGCTTTTTCCCCATGTTATTCTTATGGGATCTTATGGGGATTATCGGGCTCCCGCCTATAGAGCTCCCGCCCGCTGGCCTATATTAAATATACCCTTGCCTTAAATATATTGTCCCCATCCCCATCCCTCCTCTATATTTTTAAAAATTAATTTTCAAATTCAGGCTAAAAAACTATCTTTGGTGTTTATGGTCCGATTTGTCTGCAATTTGGATATGTTATTGTCCTAGGCAAGTGTTTTAATAAATTTCACTTACATTTCCCAAATTCACTATAACAGTCAAAAATATTTTTTGAAAAATACTGCCGCCAACTGAAATTTGTGTTTTAATCCAAACTATTTAAAATTCATTTTAATACATCCTTTGCAGAAATCCACGAGTTCAAAAATAACTCCACACTAAATAAACAACACATGTAAACAACTTAGAAGTGCACTCGGTTATCGCCACTAGCGCGACAATCAACCTTGAAGGAGATTCTGCAAGATCGGCACCAAGGACACAGCGACCGATGCATAGTAACCGATGCGTAATTTTACAAATTGTGTGAATTGTTGGCTATATAAAGAGCCGTTGCAGGCCAGGGTCCTCACTTCATATCCTACAGCCCCAGCATCAACAAGACCTGTTGCAGATTTTAACTTAAAATTCAGTGGTTAGAATAATTTCGGCTAAAATATGATTTTTTTACTCTGGACTTAGAAAAATTTAGTGATTAAAATAATTTCGGCTAAAATATGCTTTTTTTACTCTGGACTTAGAAAAATTTAGTGGTTAAAATAATTTCGGCTAAAATATACTTTTTTACTCTGGACTTAGAAAAATTTAGAGTGGTTCTTATGACTTAATAACTTTGAAGATGAAAGGGAATCGTTATTTTTGAAAACATTTTCATTTTTGATTAAAATTCAAATTTGGTTTGTAGGTACTTTATACAATTATCTAAAAAGTAGTTTCTCAGATTTTTGATAAAGGGCTTAGTTTTTATAAAAATTTTGAATTTGTGTTTTTTTTTTTTAAATCTTCATATTTTGAATTTTGATCGTATTTAAATTTTTAAAATGGTAATTTTTGTTTATAAAAAGCAGAGCATGACATCTCTACAGTCATTTCAACACAAAATGTTGACCTGTGCAGTCTGTTTTATGTCTTACTCCAACAGAAGCAATTTATTACGCCATTATCGACTTGTTCACAAAGTTATTCCTAAAATTTGTAAAATATGTCATCAAATATTTGACAATAGCAATTTTAAAATGCATATGCTAGAGAACCACAATACTTGTAATGTGTGTAAGAGAGTCATCACCCGGAACAAACCCCGCCACCACCTACGATGTGACAAGCGACCCTATAATGTGTTTAAGTTTTACGGCGAGTCCGCGGATATATTAGACACACTTCAATCTTGTCCTTTACCTATCAAATGGATTCTTATTAGGAGAGTGAAATTTATCAAACACACAGTGGACAATAATGGTGATTTAATCATTGACAAAGAATGTATTGCTGATTTTCGAAGTTTAACTAATTTATCAATTGAGAAAGCACAATTAAAGACACAAATTGAAAATTCACTTTTAAAAATCGACACATCTTTACACAAGTATCAAGCCCAAGGCAGTGGATGGATATATGACCATACTAAATACTGGCAGCTGCATGTTTATAAGTATAAACCCCTAACTCCCAAATCATACATCCCTACACCAGAAAATATAAAATCAAAACACGCCGTTTTAAATATTAAAAATAGTGATAATAAATGTTTCATGTGGAGTGTTTTAGCAAGCCTGAATCCAAGGAATCGTAAAGAAAATGCAAATCGAGTATTTTACTACGAACCCCACATAGGCCAGTTAAATATGTCAAACATAAAATATCCAGTAAAAATATCCGACATTGATAAATTTGAAAAACAAAACAACATAAGTGTTAACGTATATGGAATTGAAGGAAAAACAATATATCCACTGAGAATAACTAAACTAAATAGTAACACGCACGTCAACTTGCTTCTTCTACAAGAAGCTCGGAAATCACATTACTGTTTAATTCGTGATTTTGACAAGTTAATGTTGCGGTCTACAAAATATGACCATAAGAAATATTTTTGCAAGTTCTGTTTGCAACATTTTGGCACCAAAGATATATTGGAACGTCACACAACACACTGTAAAACCTTTGATGCTCAAAGAGTACAAATGTCTGAAAAAGATACACTACAATTTACGAATTACAAATATCAACTTAAAGCTCCCTTTGTGATTTATGCAGATTTCGAATGTTTTATAAACTGCGGCAAACACACTCCTTCTGGATTTGCTTATGTTGTGGTGAGAGACTCTAAAATTATTTACGAAGAGTTGTACAGCGGTGAAAATGTAATGGATGTATTTTTCGAAAAGTTATTTAAAACTTATGACTTTATTAAAAGTCAGATGGAAGTATATGTTCCCCTTGTAATGACTGCAGAGCAAGAGGCATCCTTCAAAAACTCTAAATACTGCCACATATGCCAACAGCTGTTACTGGGTGATAAAGTGCGCGACCATTGCCATCTAACAGGCAAATTCCGAGGACCCTCCCACAACGCTTGCAATTTAAACTATAAAGTAACCAAGAAAATTCCAATATTCTTCCACAACCTTAAAAACTATGATGGTCATTTAATAATGCAACACTTGGGAAAACTCAATCGCAAATTGAATTGCATAGCCAAGGACATGGAAAAATATATATCGTTCTCTGTTGATGATTTGGTATTTTTGGATTCCTACAACTTTCTGTCTCTTCCCTTAAGCAAATTAGCTTCCAATTTAAATACATTTAGATTTATAGACAATCCACTACTACAACGCAAGGGCGAATTTCCAGAAAAGTTTTTAGAGCCCCTACCACCCATAGAGGCATTTTACAGCAGCCTAACTAAAGAATGTATATCTCCTGCACAATATGAACATGCTAAAAACGTATGGAATCATTTTAATATAAAGAATTTAAAAGAATATCACGATTTATACCTTAAAACAGATGTGTTGTTATTGGCTGATGTGTTTGAGACATTTAGGGACTTGAGTTTAAAGGATTATAAACTCGACCCCGTCCACAAGTACTCACTGCCTGGGCTATCATGGGAGGCGTGTCTTAGAATGACTGGCATAAAATTACAGTTATTTAGTGACATTGACATGCATTTGTTTATAGAACACGCCATTAGAGGCGGTGTAAGCATGATTTCCACACGCTACGCTAAAGCCAACAATAAGTACATGGGCGAACATTATGACCCAAATCAAGAAAGCACCTATCTTGTATACTTAGACTGCAACTCGCTATACTCTACAGCAATGTGCGAGTCGTTGCCCGTTGATGGCTTTAGATGGACAAACGAGAAAGATTATAAAGCCAATAAAAATGAAAACTTTGGATTTATTTTGGAAGTTGATTTAAAATACGATAAAAGTTTACACGATTTGCACAACGACTACCCGCTCGCACCAGAAAAAATGAATGGAAAATTAATACCAAACTTAAATGACAAAACCAAATATATTCTACATTATAAAGCACTAAAAAAATACGAAGAATTGGGTTTGGTAGTTACAAAATACCACAGAATCTTAAAATTCAGACAATCGAATTGGCTCGCGCCCTATATTAATTTTAATATTGAAAAGCGACAAAAAGCTGAACATGATTTTGAAAAAGACTTTTACAAACTGTTAAATAACAGTCTCTTTGGTCGAACAATTATGAACCAACGCAAGTTTCGTGATATACATCTTGTAGATGAGTCTATGTTAACAAAGTATGTTACAAAGCCAAGATTTGACTGCAGCAAAAAGTTCGATAACAACTTGCATGCTGTGCATTTAAATAAATTAATTGTAAAGTTTGATAAACCAATATATTTAGGAATGACCATTTTGGATATCAGCAAAGTAATCATGTATGATTTCCACTATAATTATATGTCAAAATTTAAGAATAAAAAGTTCTTAATGACAGACACGGATTCTCTGATGTATTCTATAGTAACAGAGGACTTTTACAAGGAAATACAAAGTGACTTGGACCGTTTTGACACCTCTGCATATAGTAAAGACCATTTCTTATACTCTGATAAAAACAAAAAAGTTACGGGCAAGTTTAAAGACGAATTAAATGGTCAAATTATGTATGAATATTGTGGTTTAAGGCCAAAATTATACTCTTTCATTCCTCTACAGTGGTTATACGAAAAAGAAAAGCAAAATGAGCTAGAGGTTAAAAAGGCAAAAGGAGCTGACGGCGCTACAGTTAAACATCTCTTAAGACACCAACACTACTTACACTGTCTTGCAACCGGAGAAGATTACTATGAGAATGTTACAAGAATTAAATCCACAAACCACCGTCTTCAAACATTAACGATGAACAAAAAGGTACTCTCTTTTGATGACGACAAGAGGTTTATTCTGGATGGCATCAACACCCTTGCCCTTGGTCACTATAAAATTGGTCAAACATAAATCTGTATTTGCCATTATTCTTTGGCCTTTCCTTGTCTATTACAAAAAAGCCATATTTAGACCTATCCCAGCATTGATGGCAGAGATTTCTAAATTGGTTAAATGAAAAATCATTTCCCACATGATTGTTATACACATGTTTTAAATTTAAATCGTCTTGTTTAAATAATATTAGGAAATTAACATTGTCACGTAAATGTTTGTTTACTTTACTGTAAGATTGACACAAGTAAAAACTGTTAACATTTTTGTGTCTGCCCATTGAGAAAAATTGTGTGATATTTGGACTATTTATGTCGTCAAATACAACTATTGAGTGTGATTCTACATCATTTGGTGTGATTTCACAGTTTGAATATGTGTGTAATTTAACTTCATCACACAGACGGAATATTTCAATTATTTTTTTATATTTTTCTTGTTCTAAAGATTTGTATATTATATATAAATTTGTAAACTTTAATCCTTGTTTTTTTACAATTAAGTTATAAATTACAACAGTCTTCCCCGAACCACTGGGCCCTATTATAAGACAGCGAATATTATTAGGAAATAGGCCCAACTTCTTTGGTGTATTTTCTTTATGTGCAATTTTAAATTTGTTCTTTTGTTGAATAAATGACATTTTTTATATAATGGTGTATTTTCTTTATGTGCTATGTTTGTTAATTTTTTTATATAATAAAAATGGCAAAGAGAAAGTGTAAGAAGGGTAAGGGATTATTCTTAAAGCCATATAGAGGCCGTGGCTTGTTAAATACCCTTATAAACAACCTTCCTTTCCCACTCCACCTACCTGGAAATTATAAATGGTGCGGGCCCGGAACTAACGTGCGTGAAAATTTAGCCAGAAATGTACCTCCAAAAAATAAGCTAGACTCTTATTGTAAAGAGCACGACATATTCTACATGAATAATCCTGATACAGCCGCCCGGAACAAGGCAGATATGAGATTAGCGGACCAGGCTTGGACTAGGGTTTCGGCAAAGGACGCCAATCTGGCCGAAAAAGCAGCAGCTTATGCAGTGACAAATTTGATGAAGGCCAAGGCAAAAATGGGAATGGGATTAAAATTTAATAAAAAAGATGGACAACTTTCAGCTGTTAGAGGCCGCAAGAGACGTGCCTCACTTTCGAGGAGTGTACCTAAAAAACGAGCTAAGAAAACTGAGACCAAAAGTAAGAGAATGTGGAATTATTAATTTAGACAGTAACAGGGGCACACATTGGACAGCATATCGTAAAAATAAAGATGTTGTAATATATTTTGACCCTTTCGGAATACAGCCTCCAAAAGAGGTAATTGAATATTTTGTACCATCTAAAATTTACTATACAACTGATCAAATACAAGATTTAAACAGTTCCATTTGTGGAATTTTATGTTTATCATTTCTGAAAAATTTTAGTTTATAAAAATGGATTCATTTACTATAACATTCACAGGTACAGAGCCAGAGTTGAAGTCGGTGTTCTTTCCTCCTATAGAATTAAATGGTGATTATGTAATTGGGCTGGTAGATTTTCAAAGTTATAATTCTATATTTAATGTTAAAAAACCTCTAAATACTTTGACATATTACAAAATGCACAAAATTACAACCCCAAAAGGGGAGGTTACAATTGACGAATTAAACCGGGCATTAGATGGTAAAGTTGAAGTTATTATACAAAATAAAGTAGCATTAATTAATACAAAAGTCAAACTTATATTTTACAAAGGCCTAGTTCCAAAATTAAATAAACTTAAAGACACAAAATTAACTATAGACGAGGGTGAGGATGTGTATTATTACGATCACAAAGCTCCAAATGTAATTGAAATTGCTGAAGGTACATACGAAGTGTTTGAGCTTGCGAAGGATATTCAAAAGCAACTCCCAGATTTTGTACTTATAGCCGATAATAAAACTATGAAAGCCACATTACATTCTGGCCATGTGTTTGATTTTACAAAACCGTGTTTAGGGTCTGAATTATTGGGATTTAAAGGATTTTCTACTCCAGATATTGCGTTTAAATCCGTAAATAAAATCAACATAAATAATGTAAATGTGATTAGAGTAAAATGTAATATTGCGAATGGGTCTTATTTAAATGGTGACAAATCACACACCATACACAGTTTTTACCCAGAAGCTCCTCCGGGCTACAAGATTATTGAGGTCCCCAGAAATATTATATACTTCCCTGTAAATAAGAGAAGTTTAGATGTTGTTAGCATTACATTTGCAGATCAACACGACAAGCCAATTGACTTTAATAAAGAAGAAACTACAATTACTTGTCATATAAAAAAGATATGAGAATTTACAAGAACGGGCTGAGTGTGCAAAATGCCAGGTTTCTGCGATCAATTGGGTTGAAGTTAAAATTTTCTATTAATAAAAATGGAAGATTTTCTAGACGTTGCAGGAAAATTCCAATACGATGATAGCCTGGTTAAAATTACAAATCACTCCTATGTTCCACACAACACTTTAGCAATAAATAATTCCGATGAAATTCGAATATGCATAAATAATCAAGATTTACTAACACTCCCATGTAGGAGTTATTTGTATATTAAAGGAGAAATAGAGAATCATGATAAAGGACATTTTATAAATAATGCATTTGCATTCTTATTTGACGAAATTAGATACGAAGTTGCTGGTAAAGAAATAGATATTGTAAGAAATCCGGGAATTTCCAGTCTTATGAAAATATTGTGCTCTTACAATAAAACAACTAAATTGTCAAATGTAGCATTTGATTCTGATGAAAATTTAAAGGAGTTCCATAAAAGCGGCAAGTTTAGTACTTGTGTCCCGTTAGAGCTGTTAATGGGTGTGTTTGAGGATTTTAATAAGGTTTTAGTAAATGTTAAACAAGAATTGGTGTTGAAAAGATCCAAAAACGACTTAAATTGTATATTAACAACATCTAATGCTCCAACTGGTGTCGATCCTATTCCTAAAATTACACTTAAATCGATTCAGTGGGTGATGCCGCACGTGGTACCATCTGATGGGGAGAAGCTTCAATTACAAAAGATGTTATTGCAAAATAAAAATTTGCAAATTGCATTTAGAAGTTTGGAGCTACACGAACTCCCATCATACCCCGAAACCAAGAGACACACATGGTCAGTTAAGACGTCTTCGAGTTTGGAGAAGCCCAGGTATGTTATATTTGGTTTCCAAACAGGTAGGGACAACGGTGCACGAAAAAGAACTGATGAATTTGATCACTGTAAATTGAAAAATCTCAAAGTGTTTTTAAACTCTGAATATTATCCTTATAGCGATTTAAATCTCGACTTTGAAAATGGAGATGCCTCTAAAGCTTATGAGATGTTTGTGAGGTTTAGGGAGAGTTACTACAACACCGTCCCCGATCCTATGTTTAACAGAGCTGACTTTATAAAGAAATATCCTCTAATTGTAATAGATTGTTCTAGGCAGAATGAATCAATCAAAGAGGGGGTTGTAGATATTAAATTAGAAATTGAAACTGCAGAAAACGTCCCTTCAAACACATCTGCATATTGCCTAATAATACACGATAAGGTGTTTGAGTATAATCCTTTGACAAATGAGATAAATAAAATGTAAATAAAATGAAAACAAATATTCAACAAGAATTGGTAGAGTCTGCAAAACAAATAAGAGAAAAATATAGGGCGTTAAAACGTGGTAAATTTCTAGAGGCTGAAGAGAGGTTCCAAACATTCCAACCGTTAATAGAGCCTTTGCAAGAATTAAAAAATTTAGCCACAAAAACAGAGAGGCCAGTTCTCCCAATGATTTTAGAAAAGACCCCGTCTAGAATACCAAGAATAACACAGATAACACCACACAAATTAGATTTTGGTCTTTTAGCATCAGACTATTTAGGAAATTACCTTAGTAGAAGTAGTATGACAGATACCACATATGGTATTAGGCGAGAAGGAAATAAATTTTTTATTGGGAATCAGGAAGTTCAAATTGCCAATGATGATGTTACAGTTGGAGAAAAAATTTATAAAGGGACAAAGGGATTGTGGGAATTGTTAACTTTAAAAGAACCCGTAAACTATAGTCAGGCTGATTTGCAAAATTATAAAGAGATTTTGGAAGCTACAAATGCACATTTAAAGGGTTATAAACCAGGTGCGGCGATGTCAAGTAATAAACACACTAAATATCTTAATATAATTAAACCCCTGTTTAAGACTGTTGGTGAAGGTTTAAGGCAGGTAACTGGTAATAAAATAGACTATGTTTATTGGGACGATCCTAATGAGCTTGTAGATAGGTTAAGACTGCTTTGGTTAAGCCGATTGGCGGGAAATTCTGGAGTGGATAATGAGATAGATTCTATCATAGAAGAATTGAGGGAAAGTGGAATTGTTTATTAAATAAAAATATGATAGATAAATTTTATCGCGTATATAACCCATATAGTAAACCAGAAGATAGAAGTTTTAAAGAAACTACTTTAAATCTAAAAGATGATTGTTGGAATGCTTTAAATTATAAAATTAGTAATGTTAAAGGTGGGGAGTTTACTGACGATGTATCGACTTTGGGGCAGACATTAACCAGGAAAGGTGATGTTTTTGTACAAGGTAATACTAAATATAAGTTTTTAGAATCCAAGAATAATAATTGGAACGCTAATAAACGCAAAATTACTAATGTTAAACGAGGTGAAAGCTCAACCGATGTGCCCACATTAGAGCAAACTTTAATAAGAAAAGATGGTGTCTTTGTACAAGACAAAAATAATTATGAATTTTTGGAATCGGAGGGAAATGTTTGGAATGCCAAAAAGCGAAAAATAAGTAATTTGTTGGCTGGTAAAGAAAGCGATGATGTTGTAAACGTCTCTCAAGTACCAAAAATGGATCTAAACTTTTGGGATTTTAATAATAAAAGGCTAGTTCGTGTTAAACCCGCTGTTGATGAGAACGATTGTGTTACAAAACATCAGACTGTGACTTTAGACGGTCTTAAATTTGATGGTAAAAATAAGCAATTAACAAACATTTTACCTGGGACATTGCCAAATGATGTGGCTGTTGTTAATCAAATATTAACAAAGGGTGAGAAAAGCATAATAAAACAGGGGGATAAATATTATAATGTATTAACATTAGATGGCGATGTGTGGGATGCAGAGGACAAATTAATAAAGAATATACCTGAAGGCAAAGATAGGAGTGATGTTTGTTTAATGTCGCAGGTTTTGAGGTATGACGATAATATTAAAACTTTTAGACAAGACAATATTAAATTTGATATTTGTTTAAAATCACACGCATTAAGGTTTAACAATAAAACTAATAAATTTATGCAAGACAATAATGAAATCGATTTGATGATGTACAATCCTAAATTGTTGGTTGCAGACCCTACATCTTTAAGCGGATTTAAGACTTTAGATGGAGGGGCATATTTGCCAAAAAACTATGTATATCAAAGAATGAGTGATGGTATGTTAGTTGGTAGCAATGGAGGTGTTTTTGAAACGACAGAGACTGGCAGATACGTTAACATTAAAAATAAAGAATAAAAAATGGAAAAAATTGCTTACGAATTGCATAAGCCCGCGAGAAAGAACTTTGTTAGAAGGTCTTTTAAGGTGTTGGGTATAAACGAAACTGTTCAAATAGATTTAATAGATATGCGGAATTATGCTAGAGAGAATTCTGGGAATAAATATATTTTAACTTTAATAGACACATTTTCTAAAAAAGCTTATGCTGCTCCACTAAAGAATAAAACTGGATTATTAGTCACAGAAGCTATAAAAACTATTCTCCCAAAGGGAGTTAAAAATATTCAATCTGATAACGGAAAAGAATTTTTTAATGAACATTTTACCAAACTAATGAAAATTCTAAATATTAATCACTACCACACTTACTCTACAACTAAGGCGGCTATTGTGGAAAGGTTCCAGAGAACTTTAAAGAATTGGTTGTATAGAGAGTTTAGTGCACAAGGGAGTTACAAGTGGTTGGATTTACTTCCAAAGTTAATAAGGATATATAATAATAAAGTACATAGATCCATAGGGATGAAACCTAACCAAGTAAGTGCTAAGAACTCTAAAGACGTACACGAAAGGTTAGCATCTAAAGTACAAGTTAAAAAGCCAAAATATAAGGTGGGGGATAGTGTAAGGATATCTAAATATAAACATGTATTTAGTAAAGGATATACCCCTAACTGGACGGGAGAGCTTTTTACAATAGCAGAAGTTAAGAAAACAAAGCCTGTGACTTATATTTTGAAAGATGAGAATGGCAATATAATCAAAGGAGGATTTTATACAGAAGAATTGTTAAAGACTAAATATAAAGACATGTATTTGGTAGAGAAGGTAATTAGGAGGAAGGGTGATTTATTATATGTCAAATGGCTCGGGTTCCCAAGTAGCCAGAACTCGTGGATTTCTGCAAAGGATGTATTAAAATGAATTTTAGGGTCAAAATATGGCAAGAGTCAAAACGGAAATTAGGGTGCAAAAGTCAGTAAATAGTTGGCAGTATTTTTTTTTAATTCAACCGTAATAGTGAATTTGGGAAATGTAAGTGAAATTTATTAAAACACTTGCCTAGGACAATAACATATCCAAATTGCAGACAAATCGGACAGTAAACACCAAAGATAGTTTTTTAGCCTGAATTTGAAAATTAATTTTTAAAAATATAGAGGAGGGATGGGGATGGGGACAATATATTTAATATAGGCAAGGGTATATTTAATATAGGCCAGCGGGCGGGAGCTCTATAGGCGGGAGCTGGCGTCGGCGCAAAAACGGCTCCCCATAAGAATAACATGGGGAAAAAGCGCCGGAAGTGATGCCTCTTTGTGGTTTCTCCACTACTACACAATAACTTCTAAGTTGTTTACATGTGTTGTTTATTTAGTGTGGAGTTATTTTTGAACTCGTGGATTTCTGCAAAGGATGTATTAAAATTAATGCAAATTTTAAATGGGGGAAAATAAGGCAGGGGCCAAAAAGAAAATTTGTGTAGGGTAGGATCGGGCGTCGGTGCAAAAACTGATCCCCATAAGAATAACATGGGAAAAAAGCGCCGAATAGTATGCCTCTTTGCTGTTTACCCACTACTATATTATTATTAGCATATACATATTTACATTACCTTTTTACAGTACTAACTAACACTGTACAATTTTCACATTTTGCGGTTTTCCGTATATACTTACATAATACCTACAAATAAAATTTTTTTCCCAACATATTATACATTTCTATGTAGGGAATTGAATTGTCTACAAAATGTATATAATGAATTTTCCATAAAAAATCGGACGAAAAAGTTTTACCGAGGCTGCTTTTGAAATTTCAAAAATAAATTTCAATTTTTTTTTTTTTAATTTGTTGAAAAGATTACCTCTTAGATCTTTTTTATTTGACTACTATCAGATTTCCCTGTTCTTTCTGAACAAAATGAATATGTGGTTGGCTATGTTTAGTTCTCATTTCAAATTTATACGAATTTTCAAAAAAAGGTCTGCAAAATCGCCAAAAATTGGTTGGCCATTCTACAGTTTTTGGGTGGCCACTGCTAGGGATAAACCCGTTTTTCAGTTAGGCCCCTATTACAAATGATAAACCAAAAACTCTGAATAAGTAGGCCTACTGTGTAAGTGGCAGCTGCTAACACGTATTGGTTGCTCTATGCCAACATGTTGGTTCCGAGTATTCTGGTGAATCGTTATGCTTTTGTGTTTTATAACTTGCATTGTTTTTTTCATAAACTTATATTTAAAATACTTTTATTTTTTGTCAAATTATTTTGTTTTATTTCAGCCCAATAGTCTTGTGATGAATATTTTTCTTTGTTTATGTTTTAAATGTATTGAATATGTGTATGGTATTTTGAAAAAAGATATTATCTTAGGGGCCATACACATATTTCGTAACGCACTTTTTCGTCATTTCAGTTCCCATCTCCCCCATTTAACCGTGCACCATAACGCTTAACCAATGCGTTACGTAACTCAATCGTAATTTAATAGGCTTTAAAACAGCTAACCTTTTAAACATCGTTTTATTAGCAATTGGGATTATGGATTTCTATGAATCATTAAACTTTAAATAACTTTCTTTGAACGACATTTTTTAATAACTTATTTCAAAGCAAAATGTATATAAACACGCAAGACTTTTACTAATAATATAATCAAAAAATAAACTACCTGTACTAAATCGTAACAAATTTAATTTGTAACTAATACAAATACAAAACCACTTAAAAAAAACTGAAGATGTATTGCGCAAAACTGTATCAAGTCATGATTTTACATTAAACAAAAAACGCAATTCAGAACTTAACAAACTGTAACTTTGATTTAGATATCATTTTGATTATTTTTTAATTGTTCAAGATTTAAAACAGTATTAATAGATAAGGGAAAGTGCCAACCAGCTCTTAGGGCTAACATATGTGAGTTACGTAAAGTTTATCCAAACCCCCCCCCATCCCCCACATAACGCTACGCCATACCCCCTCCCCCCTTGAGTGCGTTACGTAATATGTGTATGGCCCCTTGAATCATGAATATTATTATTGGAAGCATCCATTTTTCTCTTACTCCCAACTAAATTCATCAGTAGTTGTTTTTAAACAAAGACGATCAGAGGTCTAGAATAGTCAGGTGCAGTTTGACCTATCGTACTACCGAGTGTGGCTAACCTCTCCGCGCGGTGTTACAGAGGCGCTGCTGCAGAGCCGGCCGCTGCCCCACATCCCGGACCTGCCGGACGGCGAGGCCCCCGCCTGCCCCTCCACGGCCCCGCTGGCCCTCGGCCCGCTGGAGTCCGCCGCCCGCTGGACGTCCAAGGAGAACCTGCTGGCCCAGGAGGAGGACGACCCGCAGCTCTTCGTCGCCCTCTACGACTTCCAGGCGGGCGGCGAGAACCAGCTTAGTCTTAAAAAGGGTCAGTGTAATAACCGTGCAATTATTAAATAACCTTTTCCTCACAGAGTGGTTTTAATATTTTTTCGTCGTAATCTCTTTTTATCGATTTTACTCCAAAAACTTCTGTAACATCCTTTGATACCACGACCGCTTGTTGGATCGTTTTTCATGTGATTAAAAACATATACTCTCCCTTTATCAATAAAATAACATGGAAATTACATGTATATATAAATATACATATACATATATATGTATATATATATATATATATATATATATATATATATATATCACAAACAATGCATTTTGACCGGATTTTGAATTTCATAAATTATGGATGAGGCTACTCAGATACAACCGCGAACCCCAATGTATTTTATGTTTTACATTTAATCTGCCTAAATAGTAATATGCATACATCTAACAATGAATAAAGTACATCTGTATAATTTGTTATATTATCGTGCACAGTGACCGCGCAACGCAGTTTGTAGTGTCCGAGGAGGGACCTTTTTGACCGCGCGGCGCAACTGGTAAGAGTATAATTAGGAATTTTCTGACCGCGCGGCGCAGTTGGTATATCCCCAATCAATCAAGAGGTTAAATTAGCTTAAGAGGGGGTACCAGTAAATCCAGATAGATTTCTAAACCCATAAGACCGATGTTAAGTTCCAACCAGCCTAAACGGGTGGTCGGATATTATTGACTTATGGCTTGATTTAAAGAAGAAAAAATCAACAAAGCGATTTCAATTAGCAAAGTTTCAAATTTATTTTTTATTTATTGATAGTTAAGCCTCAAAATACTAAAAGTTAAATAATATTTTACCAAATTTTAAAACATAAATAAAAAATGTTTTCACTGAAATCGCTAGACAATCACCAGTACAACATCCTACCAAATTATAAACTATATAATTCACTAGACAGAACTTGAAAGTTAACATTGGCCTTGTTGAGGAAACAGATAGAAATGTCAAAGAACTCGTAACTGTTGAGTGATCCAAAACGTCGCTGTATGTGGGTGGCCGGTCGTCACCCAGCTAGGGGGTCATTATCAAGCCAGGATATATAACGAACATAACACAAAAACACATTTTATGGCCATAAAAAGTTATTTAATTAATTTTGTGAGCCAGGTTAGTGCTTGGGTTGTTGGTTCCAATCTCATCTTAGTTGGTTATTTTATGTGCAACTCTGAGTTGAAAGGGTAAGGCCTAACTTTAACAAATGATGATCGGTACGGGTGTAAGCTGATGGGATGGATGAATTATTTGAGTATTGCACATCTAATCAGGTGTTTTGCAACGTGTTACCTATCCTTACAGCGTGTGTTGGTTGTAAGCACGTTTTTATCATTTTAAATGTTGAAGCGTTCTAGATATTTAAAACATCAACGAAACATCACAGCTTCAACAAATCCATTCACAAGCATAGCACTTGAAAGGGTTAAACTACCTTAACGGTCTAAAAAATTCAACCTTGAAAATTTTCAAATATTATTTCATATGGATGGCAAAAGTTATGTTGTAAACTGTCGTGTGCCTTTCCTTAAGTTTCAACTAACTGTCAATCATAATATTATAGAATCTTATCTGTGAGTGTGAGTGATGGAAAGTGTAAAAGAAACAGCAAATTAAACGGTAAACAAAGCTGTTAAAACACAATTATTAATTCGAGGAAGCAATTTTTAAACACCTACTTAGTTAATTGTGAGGAAGCAATCTGTTAAAGTGTGAGTGGCCCAGCAATTATTGCGACAAGAAGAAGTAGCAAATTTCCCGAGTGTGAAGGTGAAGTGAAGGTCCATCACGATTGTTAATGCGATTCAAGGTTGTATCAAAGTGCCGACAATGCAACTGCTGGAACGTTCCACCATGCGTTCCAACACAGTCTAGGACGCCCGTGATACAACTGTAATGCTGAGTGTGAATTATGGTGTTTGTCCCCTCTCCCCTTACACTCCCAGTTTGTGTTGTTTGTCAACAACCAGACACTAGACACATTTATAGTTTCTCTTTGGTATTGGAGTTTCGTGACATGGAACATATTTAGCAGCAGAAAATGCACCAGTTGCTGAGGGAATCACTAATGTTTTTATAAATCTGGAGAGTTTATAAACAGCTTGTTCTTGCTTTAGTGTGGTCATTAAACATGATAAATGCTATCTCCAGACATTTCAAGTAATAAGTTCTATTACTGTTTATGTTGTGTCAACATTTTTTCAATGCAAAGTAAAATGCTCACAGATTTTACTTATGCTAGTATCAGCTGGATTTTCTAATACATGGTGTCTTTCACACACTTTAAAGTCGGATACTTTTACTTTCTCCCCCTTATACGTAGTATATGGAGAAAGTATTGTTTTCGTAAAAATTTTCGAATTTGAGTTGTTAGCGGAAATATTCGTTTTGGTGCTCCCTGAACCCAAAAAAGTGATTTTTACGTGATATCTGTGTGTCTGTCTGTCTGTCTACAGACAGACAGAAATTCTAAATATGATCCCCTTAATAACCCTGAGGGGGGGAATAGGGGGTATTTCCCCTCTTAAAACCACGTGTGTAGCGATGGATTCTGTTGTGCCTCCTAAACAGGGATTTGGGTGGATGTCCAACTGGTTTACAAGATTTTCTGTACATTCGACCGTGCTTTCTATTCTATATTTAGTAAATAAAAAGTACTTATTCATTAAAGTTGGGCTAAAAGGGAGAAAGTATGTGTCAGTTTCCTGATACCGTTTATTTTAATAACTTTCAGAGGCAAAGTATTGAAATATTGTTAATCGTATGCATATTGATGAACTGATAGATAATCAAATTTTAACTGAAATTTGTTGTATGAATTTTAACTCTTGAATTGTTGTTAAACCAATATTTAGGAACTCTGGAAAGTAGCTATAAAATTTAGAAAAGTTATACGATTTTGGACTGTGGTTTTAGCAAATATGTGAATACATATTAAACTCCAGATCAGTAAAACAGTAGATGAAGTTCTTATCTCATGTAATACATGTTTGATAGCTTCTTCCTGCTCCTCGTGATCAAACTTATCTGCCCCGTGACACCCTGCAGTTATCACTCGGACTGTGCTCATGCACTGTGATGTGACCCATACTATTTTAAGATCAAAGCTTCGTGTTATAGCCTCACCCCCTCATGCAACCTTGCATTGCACTAATTTGACAATCATCACTGCTAAAAATAAATAATGAGTCACTTTTTTCAATTCAATTTTATTCAGGCCTAGCACCTATTGAATTTAACCGATGATACTTAATTAAGAAAATTTGTATACCAGAAACTGAAGTTTTGCAGTTAACTGATAGTTGTATTAATTATTGCAACTTAGTTTTCTATATAATTCACCCCTAGGCCATTTTTATTTGAGGATATATGATCTGAACTGCTGATAATATCTGGCAAAGAACTGTGATTACTACAGTTTTAATAAAATAATCTGGGTGTTTAATAAACAATAAAACTTTTACTTTTTCTCCTTTCATTTAATATTGGTGATGGGAATTTTTAAGAACTAACACTGAATCCATCATTGGAAACATTTTCCATGAGAATTTTTATCTGGTAAATTTTCAAACAAGTTTTTTTGTAAATTAATTTAATCTATCCACCACTGAAGTCAAAATCATGAAATAAATTAATGAAGTTTTAAAAAAATGGAGATTATAGCCTTGTTTAAATTTATTTATTTTATAAACACCCTTGAGAACATATGTTGTATACAACTTTTGAGAAACATGAGGGACCAGACCCATTAATCAATATGAAAGATGGTGTACTTAAATTGTTAAATGAAGTTGTTCTCAAACCTTGTGTTTTGGCAGAATCTGTACTGGATCTAGAATCACATTTAATATCTAATGAAACACACGTGATGATAATAAGTAATCAGTGTGTAGTGTAGCAAGTATTGGTATGAGTCACAGTAGCTGGCACACTTGTTCTTGCGACACTTTCACTGGCCTGGCCTTCAACACTGCGGTCAGTAACCTTTCAACACTCTCGGTTCATTAATATCGATTTAATCTTGTAATACTCACAATTTATCTTTCATGATACCATGAAAGTAGCTCATCTCAATTTTTTTGTCTTGATGTAGGCTATAGAAAAGGTTTGATAGATGAAAATCTAAATTAGTATTTTAGATGAAGTTTAAGTTTATAATAGTAGTTTTTTA
This sequence comes from Allygus modestus, assembly GCA_963675035.1. NCBI lineage: Eukaryota > Metazoa > Arthropoda > Insecta > Hemiptera > Cicadellidae > Allygus > Allygus modestus. The sequence goes on along the minus strand of OY776114.1, from coordinate 40,321,824 downwards.
TCAGACATATTCTACTACCTACCAATTTGTGCTTTCGTTAAATAATTTTGATTTTTAAATGGTTTTACGTACCATACTTTCTATTTCATGTAATAAGCTATTTTAAAAAGTCTCCATGCTATTCTGCAATAGCAGCTTTCTTTAAGTCAAGTTTAAACTCATCTAGAAGCTAAAAGTTAAATTTTGTCCCCGCTGCTGTGAAACATCCCCTATATCTTAAAACGATTTTGATCAAGTGAATTCTGAAACTTGAAAATAATTATAGTAAAGGAATATAAGGCTAATTGATGCTTATAGGCCTGTATAGTGAATGATGGCTAGTTTCTGAATGATGTTTCATAAGGCCAGGACCGCACGACTGCATGACCATCCGATGGTCGGACGTCAGTCTTGGATGCCCTCGGAATGTCAAACCCCACTGAAGTGCCCATCCAACGGATGAATGGATGTTTTTGTATCGCAAACTATTACCTTCCAAAAAAGATGTGAAATTATATTTATTTGTTCGATCAGTTGAATGATAAACAGAGAAAATAATTTGTGGATATTTTAACAATATGGTCCATAAATATGCATTGACCAGCTTGAATCAGGAAATAATTTAAGTCATTCTGAGCACAGACATTCACAGGACAATATTTTACCTAAGCACTATTTTTTCAGTTAAAAATAGTTACTAGTATCGTATAAAGATTTGCGAGTTTTGTTTGGCTAGGGTAGACAGTAAGCCTTATAAAAAAACATTCATGATAAAAATGTAAAAGTCATCTGCTTTATAGGATAATCAAAACCATAAATGAGTTTGAAACCTTAGCATGTTGCTGTGGCACATGTAAAGATTAAAACATCCCTGTGGACACTCGGTGAAAGTCTCTTTGCCAAGTGATTTTTTAAAGTCCATATGTGGACAGTTCATTCGCCTATCAGGTGGATGGAGGTCAACATAAACAGTCCCACTTCGTAAGCGAGTAATCTTTTTTATAACATTCGTCCGTCCATCCACTGGCAGGATGGCTTCTAGTCAGGCCCAGCCTCTTTACAAGAGTTAAGTCTTAGGGCATAATAAGATAAGTTATTTATCATATAGTCACATAAACCACCTTTCTCAGTGCCTAGTCAAATTTAATTGAATAATAATTAGCGGCCGGAGTTACATATTGTAAATAATATGAACTTTACAAGGAACACAGGGTGCCTTTAAAACATCCAATTGCTATCCAAACTCTGAAGTCTTACATGTCTATAAGTTTTAACGCAAAGCATGTTTATCATGGAATAATACAAATTGAAATCTTAAAATAAGCAACATCACTGTTTGGAAATAACGTCAGTTTATGGAACACTAGAATGTAGAAAATATAAATGTTACTAAATTTAATTTTAAATTAGCCAAGTGAATGCTTTGAAATTAGTCAAGTGAAATGCTAATATACTGAATCTAAACTGTACAGTGAATCAGAGTATAGTAGACCTTAACCACCCTCGATGTGTCGAAGTCCTGGGTCAGATAACTAATAGAGCGGTTAAAACGAATAACGCCTGGGTATTGTCATATTACACATTAAAAATTATAAAACGTATACGACAGTTAAAACATAGATACTAAAAATAGGTACCATTATGTAATAAACTAAGGAATCATATGATCGACCTTTTGTTACATGAACATTATTTCCTGTAAAGAGGACTTTTAAGAGAGCGTAATATGTAATGAATCAAAAAGGCGACTGTATAAACACCTGAATCCGATGGTTGTAGGGACAAAACTAATTTTCTAGGGTTGGGGTGTCCTAGTGTCACTGGCCATTGGAATGTCCCCACCCTTTCACCAGTCAACAATAAGTATTTGGAATTTTCATGATTTAATACCCTTCATAATTTAATTTACATTACATTAGTCCTTAGGTGTAATATTGAATTGTATTTGAAAGCTTTGAGCAATCACTTAGGCAGTCTAATATTGTAATTGGAAACTGATGAAAACTAAAAACTTATGAAACCCGTTTAGTTCTAACGTGTACGTGTCTTGCAGGTGAGCAGGTTCGTATCCTGAGCTACAACAAGTCGGGAGAGTGGTGCGAGGCGCACGCTTCGTCGGGGCAGGTGGGCTGGGTGCCGTCCAACTACGTGACGCCGGTTAACTCGCTAGAGAAGCACTCGTGGTATCACGGACCCATCTCGCGTAATGCGGCCGAGTACCTGCTCAGCTCGGGGATCAACGGAAGCTTCCTGGTGCGTGAGAGCGAGAGCAGCCCGGGTCAGCGGAGCATCAGTCTGCGGTACGAGGGGAGGGTCTACCACTACCGCATCAACGAGGATGACGGCGGGAAGGTGAGTCTTCCGGTGATTGAAACATTTCAACAATCATTGACTATGTATACTGAAGGAGACATCCATCTATATGGCCCAGCTGTCCCGCTTTTAGAGTTTGTCAGAATTTGACGTGGACGTAGTTTGATCAAGTCACCGACAGATTGTGCTGCTGTCAACTCTTTATTTTAGTTATTTACATTAACTAGTTAAATCTTTCCAACCCAGAAAGCAACTTATAATCAACTTATGTTTGCTTCCTGACACACCAACTAATGTATTATCCCTTCCTTGAGAAGATAAGTAATAGTTAACAGCAGTATACTCTATTGGTGATTAGTGTAACTACTTCCTCTTTGAATCCTGGCACACACAAAACTTAGGGACAGCATTTTCAATGGCAATTAGAGGTCAACTTCAGTATTTATAGTCAACGATTTAACTCTGCTCGAGATTCAGGTATTCAGGAAGTCGATTCATTCCAAACAATCTCATTTGTTTTGACACAGTGGTTTAGTAAGTGAGTATACAAAGTTTCTTTAAGGTGTTTAGTTTGACTCTGACCAACCTTGCTTTTACGAATTATAATTCTGAGGTTAAATTGATCCGTTGGTCTGCAATGATTACAGAACGAATACAAGCTCTGCCCTGATAAGGAGCGTAGCTAATAGTTGACAGAGGCAAATGCGAAAAGCCAATTCACTCACCATCTGTATATCAAACAATCCCAGAAACATTTGAGAAAACTATAAGTCTGACATTCATGAACTATGTGTTTGAATAATAGGTCTTGGTGGAAAAATCGGAGGAAAAGTATTAGGTTTGTACCGTCTGGATGCAACCCCTCCTAAAGGCCGGCTCACACTAGGCTTGTTACCAGAAAGTCAAAGTAAACAATCAAACCAAAATGTTGCGAGCTACTAGCTGTACAAGCTATCATAAATAATTACGTTTAGAGTAAAACCAAAAATCTACAATCACTGGTGTTAATTAGAACCAGATGATATTTAACTACTGTACAAGTATGCAAACAACTTCATAAACCCTGCTGTCTATAGTTAACTCCAAGGGGAAGTATTTATTAATAATACTGGAGACAAAAATCGAGCAACAAATTGTGAGCCGCTGCCACCAATTTGTGGTGATGAAAATGAACTAGTCACTCAAATCGAACGAATCAAAAAAAATAAGTCAAACCAACAATGGTTCTTGGCAATATTACCAATAGACGTCTTTGGTTTTCTTAAGTTCTTAATTATGATGAAGTATATTAGTAATAACACAGACGGTGATGCTGTTTTGCCTGGTTTGTAAGGCTCAAGTTGGTATTAAATCCCGCTTATCCCTGTTTCTGGAAGTAGATGTGGTGCCTTTCAGAATGCGTAGAGTTATAAAATGTAGCCTGCCGCCAAGATCGAGCCAGGCCATCGTTGGTAGAAAGACAGCGATTATGGTTCCGAGCTTAATTACATTTTAATATGCCATCCATATTTACATTTTTTACTAATCTGTTATTTAATTAGTGGGCAATTGAGTTATTTACGATGTATTTGTCTGCCTATTTAAAAAATTGTAGTCTTGCAGCGGATATCAATCTTATATCTAATATCGTAAAACGATCGACAATTTAAAATATTTAAATGCACACATGTACAAATAAATTTCTAAGAATGAAGGTGAAAAATCAAATTTGTTGACTTATTCAGAAAACTGGAAATACCCAAATGAATAAACCACTAGCAAATCTAGCGGATAAGGTCTTAACTATTATTTGTTTACAAACCTGCTTAAAAGTTGCTGAGCAACGTGATAATTATTCTTTGCCACTACTAGCATCTAGCTTAGTGTTACCACTCAAACTTCTCTGTTTAGCTAGAACTAGCAACAGTTTGTTGTGGTCAGACTAGCTGTTTTCCTGCTTTTCACTAGCAGCTAACAACTAGCAGCTGGTAACCAGCATAGTGTGACCCGGCCTGAAGGCCATAATTTAAGTACAGTAAAAGTGTCAAAGTAAAAACACATTTTTAATTGTTAGAATTTAATTAGCTGTCTGATTTGATTTGACTATAAAACCAAAATTGGGTTAACAATCAAATCTGTTGGCAGAGCTAGTTTAGAGTAAAGTGGGTGGTCAGTTTGAATCCAGGCTAATATTACAATGAGCAAAATAATTCTCCCTCCTTCGAGAATAAGCTATATTATAACTAAGATAAATTTGTACTTTTAATATTTCGATTAAAACATAACTAACAAATAGTATATTTCGTTACTAGTCCAGAAAAGCGCTCTTTGCCAGTGCGAGATCGTGTTTACGTGTGAGACGAAGTCGAGCACGGAATTTAGATCAAGCACTGGCAAAGAGCTTTTCGGACTAGTATTGAACGATACTTTTCGTCATACTACAAAAAGTCATGTAATTACAAAAACACAATGCCATAATACGCTTCACACGTGTAAAATCAATGAGAGGTTAACTTTGGCCAATGATTTGAAAATAATGAAAGTCAGCTGTTGCGTCGCGTTTGTAACTTCTAAAACTGATCGGAAAAGAACTGTCCGGCAAAAATAGGCTTTCACCATAAGATTAACATGTAGCTAATTTTAGTAGTCGGAAAATAAGTGATCGGAAAAGACAACAAAGGAACATATGTTATTTTAAATGAAAGCAGCAAGTTTCCAGCCGCATTTTAGTATTGAAAGTCATATGTTCCCGCGTAGTGTGACGAAAATATCTTTTTAGTTCATATGTTTGAAGTGTAAGTACAGGAAAAAAGGCACGCTGATTCCTAATGGTTCCTAATGGTCACAGATATATTTTTTAAGACAAACATGTGGAACACAAAAATACAATAACACAACTGACTTTTTTTAGTAAAAGTGTCTTAACCCTCTAGGTGTCGCATCAAAAAACCTGAAATGTTACGCCATTTTTTTAACTTTTGCAGAATTTTATATAAAATGCTATAAAAAAATAAAAATTTGATATATTGGTAAACAAGTATACATTTTCTTAGAGAGCAGAAAATGGGCTATCTTTTAATATAAAATTTGTTGGCCTAAATGTATGGTATAACAGTCCGGCTTGGGTTCAAATCTAAACAACCCCAAACAAAAAACTTATTTTTTATGTTACGAGACCCGTAGAATATATTTAGATAGCCATAATCAAAAATCCAAGATATACATTTTGTTCAAAATTTAATAAGGAAAAAGAAAATATACATATATGTATATATATACATATATATATATAATACACAACAACGTAACCTCACATTACAGTATTCCTATTGAAAACATAACTAAACAGCTGATTAAAAACGGCTGCAAAATTATTAGTTCGCAAAAGGGCGAACATTATTAGTTGTCATGAAGCCCAGATGTTGCCGATCACTTTGGTATAATGGATGGTTCGAAACGACCGATCGTCAACGAGATATACACGCTAAACTGGATGTCTGCAAAGTCGACTGAAATCAGTCGATTAACACTCGAGTGTCAAAAAAAGTCGATTGAAATCAGTCGATTGACACTTAGAGGGTTAACATCCTCTCAGTTGTGTTTCACTATCAGTTACTTAACATAGATAACCTAAAATTACTCTCTGATTGTATTTACTCGTATAGGCCTACTAAAAAAATCGTTAAATCGCTACTACTAAATCGATTTATCATTACACATTTGTTTTTGTTTTCTTTAGCCTATATCATCTCTAATAAGGAAAATCTGACCTTGATAATAATATTGCCTATTATAAATATACACACCTCTTGCTGCATGATAGTCATGATTACAACTTATTACTTGTATAATTACTTTAGATAACTTTCAAAAGCTTTATTCAATAAAGTTGTATGTTGTTAAAAATGTGTAATTAGACAGAAAAGACTTTCTGGATAAAAATACTTTTCCGCTGTAGTAAAAAGTGTGGTGAGAGTTGTTATGAAATCTTTGTTTGATACTCAGTTAGCTGCATCAGACAGGTTCGATGTAATAAACACTATTCCAATCAAGCGATACCTACACAGTTGAGTGGTGACTTTCACAGGCCATAAGTGAATGCTCGAAGTGGGTAATTGCCCACTTTCCCTGATCAGCCGCCCTGTAAGGCTGAATAGCTCTCATTTGCTCATTAACATGGTTAATTGTGTTGTAATCAACAAGTGTTTACTTCCTTCCGTGACAAAAATAAGTGACAGGAAGTAGTTTATTTGTTACTTCCTGTCTAAATGTGTTTCAAGAAAGATAAGTATTTAATAGTTTGACCTAAGAGTGCTGTAACTAATTTTCACCAAAATATTTTTCAGTTATACATAGTTAGACATTTTATTTTGGCATTGTATTTATTTATTGAATTTCTATTTATTATGGTACTAGCTGGCCCGACACACGTTATCCTGTCCTAATGTCATTGAATTTGTTTTATGTCAAATGCTCGTTCATTTTCAAGATGAGCTCGTTCGCTTCGCTCACTCGCTTATCGAAAAAAGAGTTTGAGTTGCCATTGAAGTAGTTTTTTATTTCCATAATGAACATATGTTTATGCCTTTCAAGTATTTACAGCTGATTGGTGTAACTAATTGAACTTTGATCAAAGCAATTGGAACTTTGAAGGCCAGTGGGACAGAGCCCTTAGGTCGGATTAAAAATTTTCTTTTATAAGAACCTTGTCCTGACATTAACGAACCCAACAAAAAAATTATCAGTTTGGTGCACTCATTCTCAAGTTGTGGAATCACAAAGGAAAACAGGCATTCATTTTTATATATTAAAATTAAGATAATGAAATATTGACAATACACTGGTCTAAGGTAAATTCCCTATAATAGATGTTACCGTTTGTGATGTAATAAATAATTTCGCAAGCAACGGCAGTGGGTGGGTAAACAGTATTCTTGATGCAGGAAACTACTTTTACTCCGCGCAGAAAACACAAATTGTAACTTCTGTTCGATCTGAGTTACTGGTCTCATCAAAAACAGAGATAAATACAAGATGTACAAGAAAAATATCTTACGGGAGTCCAAATAGCACTAAAATTGTGTTACTACTTAGGGAAATACGCTTGCTGCAAGGAGCACCCAACATAAGAGAATATCCGCTGCACATAAAAAATAAACATTGTGAGTTGCCGGTATTTCAATGCCATAGTCAACCTGTTAACTGAAAAAAAACTAAGGGGTTGTTTTATTTTATGGTTCGCATTGCTCATTTTGTTACCTTTTTATAAAATTAAATTCGTCACAATTAATACAATTATTCTGGTTTAGTTTACATAAATACCTATAGAGGTACGGTACCTATTATAAATACAAATTTTCTTTATTTCAGAATACTTAGAAAAAACAGATATGTTGGCTACCTATAAGGCTGCTATTATAGTGTTGATTTATCCTAGATATTTGTTAACAAATATCAGTTGTAGAAAAATAAATAAAAATACATTTACCTACACAGCACAAAAGGTAAAATTTTATAACTCTTAAAATATTTTATCTGAGAAAAATTCCAGGGAAACATCAGCACATCCGATGAGTTCAGTAAAAATGCTCAAGATTCAGAAAAGCTGTATCACTTGTTAACTGAATTATTCTTGCTTTTGTATGTCTACAAATCATAAGAAAATTCATCTTGTCACATGTCGCGATGCACTCGTACTTCACTCAGGTGATGTTTGTTTTTGCAGGTTTACGTAACAACCGAGAGCAAGTTCAACACCTTGGCCGAGCTTGTGCACCACCACTCGATGCACTCGGACGGCCTCATCACGCAACTCCTGTACCCGGCGCCCAAACACAACAAGCCGACGGTCTTTGCGCTCAGTCCAGGTAAGTGCTGTCACTGCTGTAGAATGTGTTACCGCGTGTCTCCATATATATCGAACGATGTTGCTCAATGTTTTGAAAGTACTTTTCATGAGTGGTCACATTGGCTAACCGATCTGACTAATGCCGTTGCAAACCTCAACTGTATTTAGATCGCGGCACAAGTCTATTGGTTCGTCGTGACAAGGAATTGATCATTTTAAAATAGAAAATAAGGCAGTTTGGGTCATAAAACTTTCTACATATGAATTAATTGTAAAAATTATTTTCATTAAAGTCAAACCGTTAATGATGTTAACTAACTCAGTTGAGACTCCTGATTTCAGTCAGCTGACAATCCCTAGTGTTACTGATGAAGTAGCATTAAAGTAGAAGTTACAACATTATTATGGGCTGCTAATTTAGATGTTTTTCGACACTGTTTCATATTATGAGTATTATTGTTTTAGGAACAAAATAAAATAGGGAATTTTACTAGAGTTTCATTTTTTATTAGTCTCTGAATCACTTTTCTGACTATTAAAAAGGTATATTAAAAGGCTATTTGTCGAGTGATTCTATGTAGCCTAATCCAATTAAATTATGTTATAACGGTATGTATCTAAAGGTATTTTAACCTTTTTAATAGTCTACTAGAGTTTTCATTTGAAGGTGTTTAAAATGGTTACAGATGTGAAGCTAGTCGAACAAGGTATTTATATTCTTTTAATAAATTATTTAAAAGGAAATATAAAGGAAAGTACTTTTAATCATTACATCTGTGTGCTTCTTTCCATATAAGAACTACTTAATTTGAAATATCCAAATTGTATTTAAATATTTTTTTTAGGAATAGAGGTGTGCAAGTACTTGAAAATTCGGATATGTCCATTGTTTTCATTACTCTACTTGAAATTTTAAATAATGTTCAAAAGTCAAGCGAGTTTTTCCCACTGACCTGCTGAGGATCGCTAGTGATTGAAACAACTGAACCGTGTGTAAATGACATTTGTACTGTATCACATTACCCATAAATAACAATTTAACTATGTAATTCCGACCGTAAGTGAAGGCTGGACCAAGTGATAGACCAAATGGGAACCGGACTGATTTTTATCATCCAAGTTATGCTGCTGTTTTATTGGTAAAATGTAAATCAGTTTCATTTTTGTGGCCAAAAGTATGTAATGCTATTCGATAATATTGATTAGGAACCATGATTAGAGTACCGGAACCAAATTCTATCGTCAGTGGTATTCAAATACCATTACAATAAATGAAACTATATTCCATCAATGACTAATGCTGGTTACAAATACATTGGAAGATACTCAAAATTCAAGAACATTAGGCAAAACTCGACTCGATAAATAAAGTCACTGATCGCACACCTTAAATTTAAAATAATGTTTAGTATATAAATATCAAGAAATCGCTTGATAAATTTGGCTCAAGCATAAATTATCTGTGCATTTTTACCCCCTAAAGTCACTATAAAAAATGGCATAAAGTGCGAAAATGAAAAGCCTCCTAATTATAAATATTGATGAAATCGTTGAAGATCCTTAGCATCAAGGTTGAATTTTCTTTAGTGCTCAATATCTTTTGGGTGTTTTCCAAAATTAGGCTACTACTGTTAGCTGTAAGGAGTGTATTTACTGCTGAGATATCATGTATTTTTATGATCTAATTATATTCACAAGAGGATCATCTCATGATGTCTTGCTGTGGTCAGAATATGTAACAACACCAAAATATCAGAAGTCCAAAAGGTAATTTGTTAATGCGATGAATCATGCTGTAAAATATATTCTACACACAAAATTGTAAACTTCTAACTAAGACACTACATAATTGTTCATAACGTGGGTTTGTCTATGATTTTATTATGCCAATTTGATCAATTAAAAATAGTTTTAGTGGTTTTTATCTGCAATATTGAATATTTCAAAGATTTATGTATATGTTGCTACTTCAACCTATAAGATCTCTTCGGCCTCCTTTTTTTACATTCTTATTTTAAGACCAACCATTTATTGTAAATACAAGGATTTTTGATCAAAGTTATTGTAAAATACTATTATTATTTTAACACATACATGGAACATAATTCTTTTAATGTTAAGAGAAACGATATTCCTTGTCAGGATTTTATTACTATTTCTACACTTACTTACATTTTTTTTTAATACTTCTTTATGGTAAGAGTATTTTAATTAAATTATATTGATTTTGTATATATGATCTGGAAAAGAGTGTTATATGAGGTAGAGTTTTGTAAACAAAAACACTGGTCTGCTTCCAAAAACATCATTGTCTCAAAATGGTGGGTTTAAAAACTTTTCTGGAACAAAACTATTTGAGAAAATTAAACAGAGATTGAATGTTCTTACGATAGGGTTTTAGAATGGTATTAAGAATAAGAATAATATTTATTTTTCCGAACCCTTTTCACATGAAATCAAATTAAATAGTACAAAATGTTTCAACAGATAAATATAATACAGATTTCATCGGTGCTACTGTTGAGTAGATAACTGTAACTCAGTTAGGATTGATAGATACAAGCAAAATTAGCAACATAACTAAATCTAGGATAAAGATTCCATAGATAGATATGTGACGCTAAGCGTCACGCTATTTTATATAGTGTAGGCGTCCTTCATAACCGCTCCAAACGCCATCAGCGGTGTCGAGCCAGCTGATCTTTTGAACCTTTAACGGCGATTCTCGGTGGCGTCTCTCGCCCCCTTTCGTCGATGCAGCCTTGAAGCGTTGGCACCATCCCCGCTCCTTGTCAGGATTAATACACCGTCAAACCTTAAGTACCTTAATTTAATTAGTCTTTAGTATCAGGAATGGCAGGCTAAACTACAATTAGAAGGGGCAATCCCTTGGGGGTGCCCGGAACAACAGCAATATGTAGGAATTGTAAAACCGGTCGAGACTTCGTGTGTCGACCGCATTTTGGTTTAACTAGTTAGATTCAGGTTTTTTCCTCTACTCAGAAGACAATTAATTAATTAACTATCATTGCTTAGATTCAGGAACTTAGTTATTCATATATTATCCAATACAGTTATCAGTTTATCAGGTTTAGACACTTGTAACAATTTCACTATTAGGTCTGGAAGGATATTTATTAGTTATTAAAAGTTTAACCCATCATCAGAGCTGGCTGGTATAGCATTCTGGTCTGGTAAAGATCCATAGGTCTCTGGACACCCAGTCACTTTTTCCAACCCCCAATTAGTTCTTCAGTACTTATTAGCACCACATGGCTTGGCCAGACCTTGGCCTGCCTAATTAGTTGGCTAGTCCTAAATTAGCCCAACCAGTAGCAGAGTCAGCACGCCCAGATTCCAGTTTGTAGTTACCATAAGTTGTATTACCCAATTATTACCCCAGATTAGTACGCCCCTCTTTCCCCCGTATAGTTATGTCAATTCCAATTAGCAGCCCAGTTAGCCACCCCTGTAGCCATACAATATCCAGTCAATACTTCCCGGGCAACTTACCCAGCTTTAGCTACTATATGTTCCATTCCTAACCCCTGCTACATATGGTAGCCCCAACAAGTATATATCTTTTACCCTCCCCCTGCTACATATGGTAGCAGACACCCCAGACCATTTGGTGTTTCAGTCAGCTCTGTAGGGTGTACAAAAATTGCTTTTGCTAGGGTTTTGTCTTCTGAGTAGAGGACAATTTAAAATTTGCACCGCCGACACTAGGGGTTTGTTAGGACTTTAGCTTTAAGCAAATTATTTTTCCAAATTAAATTCTAGGATGGCCAATTTTGTGGGTACAGATTGTTCTTGTTTATGTTTGTTGCAGCATAGGTACAAGTGGCATCCATCTAGTTTCCAGCCTGCAATGTTACAGTGTATGGTGTTTCAGTGTTTTTAGTGATTAAAGTGTAAGCCTCAAGCAAGTGGCAAATATGGTCTTAAAAATATACTGTGGAGAGTCCCAGGTATAGTGGTTTAAAGGCTCCCCAGTTTTTCATTAAATCCAATGCATTTGGCAATACAAGGTGTATTTTCTTTGCCAGCAATGACCATTTTTATTTTAATGTTCAACCACACCTTGTAAGTGTTAAATTCAGTGATTGTTTATTATAATACCCTAAATAAAGTATATTTCCATCTCACCAGTGATTATTACCAACACTATTGCAGTGTCTGTGCTGTACCATTTTCTGTGCTGTGCATTGTCTCAATGTTAATTTATTTTGTGCTGTAAATTTTGTGTGTTAAGTTTAAATAGTTGTTTAGTATAATATATTGGCCATCCCTAGACACATTAACTTCAAAACCTAATTGGCAAAACAATATTCAGGCAGGAAAGCTATAATAGGGAAACCCATTTATAGGCCCTAGCGGTCATTGTACTGCAGTCAGTTTTTAACCTGTATTGAGGTGTAAAGTGGTTTTAGGCTACTACTTTAGGATGTAGAAATACTTGATAGGGTCATATGTGAGTGACAAAGTAGGTTTTTGTAGGAAAGTCAGACCCATTTATAGTTTTTAACAGGTTTTAAAGTCAGTTTTTCCGCCCAGCCAAGTACCAGCCATAGGTCTTACAGCAAGCTATTAATGGGCCAGCAGTGAAATCGATTTTGTATTTTTGGCTAATACTATAATACATTAGGGATTTTACATTTCATTTTGCCTAATTTTACATAGTTAAATCCAAGTAACCTTCACTACCACTATTAAAGTAGCGCTATAATTCAAGGCTTGTTTTAGCCAATAGCTGTGAATTCGCCAATACTTGACCAGGTACAACAAGCTGTATTTTGGATCTTTTGGAGGTTTAGTTGACTTTAGCCTATTGTTTGTCATTAAAAAAAAAAAAAAAAATACAGAATGAGGTTATGTATGAGTACAATTGTAGTTCTTTTGTAGGGATAAAATCCTCAGTTATAGCTTTCAGCCACTTATAGTTAGTCAGTTTATCTTAAATACCATCCGGGTTTCTGGGTTTATTTACAGTTATAAAGTAGTACTAGCCTTTATTTTTGCTAGTAATACTTTGGAATTTATTAAAGCAAGCCAGTTATAAAGTTTTTTGTCCATTGGGCTTTTATTATTGCATTGTTGCTCGAGCTTTGAATCTGCCAATAGATATCCCATAACGGCACGTCACAGCTGACGTCACACGGTTGGCGATCATGCATTCGCAACTTCTTCGGTTAGCTTACCTAAAGTTAACGGTTTTGTTCGACGCTCGATGCATCTACATTGCTTTTGCTAGTTAAACAGTGAGTTTAAGTTAACTTCAGTTTTTCATTTTTGAAACTTAGTCTTGATTTTTTACTCCAGTAATACCTAGGGTTTTCTTGTTCTACGCTTAAATGCATTAAATACTCGACTTAGTGGGTTTTTGTTTAGTGTACAGATTCTCTTGACTTAAGAGTGACCCACATTTACATTCAATTTTGATTTTAGTGTAGATTACGTGTGACCCTGTCTGTTATTCGAATTTTTGTTAGGTATAGGATTAGGGGGACCGACCTCAATTTTATTTCTCAAATAGACACTTCTGGTGTCGGTCGGCCTTTTTCTGCTTTTCCCCTTCAGTTTAATTTAAATATGAGCCAGCCAAGCAAATTAATAGATGTCCAGGTCCTTGGCGACTCTTACGCCAGGAGATTTTTCAATTTTTCACAAGCAAATCCGGCATTAACCGGGACTTTACGGCCAATTTTAATTAAGAGCATCTCTGGAGCTAGGATAAGTGACCTCAAGGTTTTTGTGAAGTTAAATATTTCTGCAATACAGTCACGTATTCCCTTACTGTTTTTCTTAGGTACCAACGATTTTTTAGCAAATGTAGATGTAGCAGTATTTAAGAATTCCTTTCTGTCATTTTTGAGAATATTACGTCGAACTTATCCTGGAATGGCAATCGTTTTCATGACTTTGCCGTTTTATCCGAGGTTAAGTAACTCAACCCCAGCACTTGCCCGTTTGCACAAAGTTAATGGATTTTTGCTTACTCTACGTTCTGATTCAGTAAGAGTGATAGAACTCCCCGACGAATTAAATCAGATAAAGTTTTTTCATACATATTATGGGAACTCTATGCGTCGTGATTGCATCCATTTCAACAACGACGCATTTAGAAAGTTAATTCCTGTAATAGAAAATTCCCTTTCACAGTCACCGACGTAGTTTTTTTTTTCGCATCCTTGTCTCACTCAACGACTGTTTTTGCTCCAGAGAAGTAATTTCTTGGTAAATCTCATCCGAATGCTTGGCCTAGGTCAAATTTTTTGCTTTTCTTTCCTCCAGCACAATGAAATTTTGCATTTAAAGAAATTTTGTAAAAATTTTTTTTAGGACAGTTCCTCATTTTCTGTGTTGGGCGCGTTACCTCAGGTGTATCTTTACAATACTCACTACTCTAAAGAATTTTTCAACACGCACAGTTTTAAAGTAATTACCTCTTTACCAGACCAGAACCGCTATACCGAAGTGATTTTAGGTTAAGCTTTCTCTCTCTGTCGCTGTCCCCGCCAACGCCCGGGGGATTGTGAGTCTAAGGGTATCCTTCGCTGATGGGCTGCCCTACACGTTCTCCCCCGTGCGTTGTCGGCAAACTCTCTTTCCCCTCCCTTTTCGTCTACGAAACCCACTCTGGGTTTTGTAAAGAATTTTTTTTGTGATTTGAAAATGACTTTTCTGCGGTTGGTTACCCTTTTTTTATTATTGTTTCTTTTACCTCCGCAGGAAAGGGCCCAGTGGTGGCACCTTCTGTGGCGACCTGATCAGTCGTGTGTTGAGAGACAAAACTCTTCTCTATTTCTTTCCTGTCGTAACCCTTGTTTCATTTTCAGCCTTCTTAGCTTAATTAGTCGCTAAGGTAGTAGTAGTTAGGTTTAGGGAAAACTCAGATTATTTTAAAGAAATGCTAGTTATATTTAAATTCTTCAGATTATGTTAACAAGGTGATACAATTTATTAAGTTTCAGAATTTTCCAATATTTACATATATTAAGTAGGCACCAAACTGGACCACCTACCAATAACGGTTGAACCCGACAAGTTGTCAGGAAAGGGAAGTGCACTCTCTTTAGACCCTATCACCCTTTCCTGAAATATCACCGCTCAACACAGCTATCAAATGCGCCATTCTCCCTGCGCAAGCAATCGCCTGCCCAAAAAGTCTCGCATGCGAATTCTCAAAAAAAACAAAAAAAAAAATGTTTCATTTCAAGATTAAATTAATTACATCCTTCCAACCTCCTTACTTCACAGTTTTCTTACGGCTTCCGCGAGCCCCACCAGTCTAACCTTGGTTACCCGGCGCCACTCATGGGTCAATCCCTCGGTTTCCCTTTAGGAACCGACCAACCCGTCAGTGATCGGACCGCCGCCTTGCAAGCCACCGTCAAACAACTCCAACACGACAGTTCCCTTTTACAACTCCAATGATCTTAAATCTTTCTTTTCAACTATATATTTCTCCCCAAGTATTTTTTTTACATAGTTAGACACCTGCACAATCAAAAAAAAAATGATAATTTAAACCCAACCAATCAAATCTAAGCCAAACTTTTTAAAGCAAAATACTATAACCCGAATAAACTCAGTGACTCCGGACAACTCCCAGTGAATTAAAGTGAATAGTGATTCCCCAATGGCAGCTAGAAATAGACCTTAGACACCCAGTTGACGATACCGGGAGAGCGGCAACAAAACACCCTGATGCCCAGCAGAACCGCAACACTATCCTCACCAACAGCGCTCCACCTTCAACCACAGCGCGGTGATCCGGACGTTTTGCGAGCCACCAACGCTGCTGCCCACACCGGACCAGAGCCCACCTGCTCCATCAGCTCAACCTCATCAAGTCCTCCTCTCGGTCATCACAGCAACCTCAACATTTTGATTCAGTTCACCTCACATCTCCACCTCAAGTTCTCCGATGAAGTGTTCATAGTAAAAAAAAGACTCTAATCCATTCAACAACTAAATACCAAAAAAAAAAAAAAAAAATACAAAATTTTTGTGCGTGCAGATGTCCGTCCCTTTTACACCAATTAACTCAATCTTTTTCACTCAGTTTTCAATTTTGTTCTCAATTAAAGTCAGGTACGTTAGGCCAAATTCTACTGTCGTTCCCCTACAACCCATCCTCCTTTTGCAGGGGGGGGGTGGATCCCGATCCCTGCCGTGGTTGGTCAAAATAAACAATAGCAATCTTCCCCCAAAAAAAATAAACGCGGCGACCGAGGTTCCAAGACGAAGTCGGACTGGTGCTGGCTTTTGAGCTTTCCTCGTCTGCTCGCGGCTTCCCCTGAATCAAAACCGGGAACATGATATCTCGGGACCACGAGCATGACAGAGGGAGCAAAACCGAGCGAATTTCACAAACTCCTACATCTAACCCACACCTTCACCCACCTTCCAACAAACTTTTTTCGTTTTCACTTTGGCCTTAGGGGGAGTGGTTGTGACGCTAAGCGTCACGCTATTTTATATAGTGTAGGCGTCCTTCATAACCGCTCCAAACGCCATCAGCGGTGTCGAGCCAGCTGATCTTTTGAACCTTTAACGGCGATTCTCGGTGGCGTCTCTCGCCCCCTTTCGTCGATGCAGCCTTGAAGCGTTGGCACCATCCCCGCTCCTTGTCAGGATTAATACACCGTCAAACCTTAAGTACCTTAATTTAATTAGTCTTTAGTATCAGGAATGGCAGGCTAAACTACAATTAGAAGGGGCAATCCCTTGGGGGTGCCCGGAACAACAGCAATATGTAGGAATTGTAAAACCGGTCGAGACTTCGTGTCTCGACCGCATTTTGGTTTAACTAGTTAGATTCAGGTTTTTTCCTCTACTCAGAAGACAATTAATTAATTAACTATCATTGCTTAGATTCAGGAACTTAGTTATTCATATATTATCCAATACAGTTATCAGTTTATCAGGTTTAGACACTTGTAACAATTTCACTATTAGGTCTGGAAGGATATTTATTAGTTATTAAAAGTTTAACCCATCATCAGAGCTGGCTGGTATAGCATTCTGGTTTGGTAAAGATCCATAGGTCTCTGGACACCCAGTCACTTTTTCCAACCCCCAATTAGTTCTTCAGTACTTATTAGCACCACATGGCTTGGCCAGACCTTGGCCTGCCTAATTAGTTGGCTAGTCCTAAATTAGCCCAACCAGTAGCAGAGTCAGCACGCCCAGATTCCAGTTTGTAGTTACCATACAGTTGTATTACCCAATTATTACCCCAGATTAGTACGCCCCTCTTTCCCCCGTATAGTTATTCCAATTAGCAGCCCAGTTAGCCACCCCTGTAGCCATACAATATCCAGTCAATACTTCCCGGGCAACTTACCCAGCTTTAGCTACTATATGTTCCATTCCTAACCCCTGCTACATATGGTAGCCCCAACAAGTATATATCTTTTACCCTCCCCCTGCTACAGATACAAGCAAAATTAGCAACATAACTAAATCTAGGATAAAGATTCCATATAAGTGTTAAAACATATTTTTCAAACTAGTCAAAGTTGTTGGTTTAGGTACTTATGCATTATACCAACCATCAACTTTTAGGAGCATACTGGAAAAACTCTAACAAGCTATATTTGTCAAAAGTAGAGTCGTTTTCTTATTTGGCCTACAACTGACAAGCATTTTGAATGACTCAAAACCTTTCTGAGACTCCCAGAAGACAGCAACATCGTCGAGGAGGGATTAAAATGGATTTCTGCCATCAGCTCATTCTCGATTACCATATGATAAGCGAGGATTGTGTTTTGCGAGTTAAGAATCTAAATGAAGGCGACTTGTACCCTTTTGTTTCTTTTTGCGATATTTAGCTGATCACCATATACGCATATACACAAAAAGATAAGACTATCCAAGACACTATCGCCCCACCGGCCTATGAATGACCTTTCAACTGACCTTGGCTGAGTGAGGGAGAGAAGGGGTTTTGCGACGCGACAGATGGTAAATTCTATCGACAAATGAGCATTTTACACAATTACAGTAACCTCACCTACCATAACCGCCACAGCGTGCTGTAAGAGGTGGTGGTCAGTATAATGCATAAGTACCGACATCCAATGGGTTGTTTATTATTTTGAATTGATTACACATGTTTCGTTGTAGTAAATATTTTGACTGTTGTGTTTGACAGAGCCGGACGAGTGGGAGATTAACCGCACCGACATCGTGATGCGGCACAAGCTGGGTGGGGGCCAGTACGGCGATGTGTACGAGGCTGTCTGGAAGAGGTACAACGTCACCGTCGCCGTCAAGACCCTCAAGGTGAGTGGACGTTGGATGTAGCTCAGTCATTTTGAGGGTGACCGGTGTTTATGCCACTTGTGTGGGATCGATCACAGCAGGTCCAGAAGCTCACTATGCCCACAATGGACGAAAAGAACGAGAGAGTCAAACGAGGATCAAAAGTTGATTGCACAGTTTAAGAATTCCTCATTTTGGACTTCAGTACACGGTGTCATTGATTCAATTGGGGTACCCTCAAAAGTTTAGGACCTGAGCTGTTTTCCTTAACCTGTTGCGACCCGAGTTTTGCCTCCCACGGCCCTTCTAACCCAGGTTTTTAGGCTGCCCATACAGCTTAGGTTTGCCTTTTATTAACCAAACTTTTTTAAGTCTATTAGTGTACACAATATCCTACTTACTAAATCGTTTACATATAAACAACATGTTTTTTAGATTTGATAATTTAATAAACTGCTTTATAAACTTGGTTCGCGGTCACTTGGGTCACTTACTCGGCCGGCACTGTAAATCGTGGTAAAATGTCTTGCCAAAAAATAGCCAAAGCATAACAAATAACAGATGTAAGTGTGTACAGGGAAAGCTTGTTGGAGGGAGGGTTTAACTTTGGTAATCGTTGCATGACGATAAAGTTTCAAATGTAAATACCTTTTTTTTCCAAAATACAATTTCATAAAAAATGTAGTATATAACGTGCTTTTGCGAAAAAAAGAGGAGATTTCTCCATTTTTGTGGAAATTCCCAAAGCTTTATTTTTACCCTAAAAATCTGGTAATTGGAAATCTGGTGATATGACACCCTTACTGTTAGGGTATCCAAATTCAGTGGTACTACTCAAATGTGATACAATAATCTTAAATATTTTTTACAGGAAGACACAATGGCCTTAAAAGACTTCTTAGAAGAAGCAGCGATTATGAAAGAAATGAAACATCCAAATCTAGTCCAATTATTGGGTAAGTCGAAATAGAGTACATTAAAATTTAACCTACCGAAATACAATTTATATTTATTTTGTAAACTTGTCTTATGGTACCGGTAAATTAATGTTGCCTATACGTAACTTCCTCAATTATATCATAAAGTTTTATATTTCAGTTTTTATATTTGTGTAAATTTGTTAAAGTTTTTTTAAACAAATAACTGGATACTGTGAAAGTAACATTTAATT
The DNA here is from genome assembly GCA_963675035.1 of Allygus modestus. Taxonomy (NCBI): domain Eukaryota; kingdom Metazoa; phylum Arthropoda; class Insecta; order Hemiptera; family Cicadellidae; genus Allygus; species Allygus modestus. Next base: position 40,302,262 of record OY776114.1, on the reverse strand, counting down.
ATAATATTACTGTTGTTAATGCCATTAAACATGACGTGAGCCCGACTTTAGTACAATTACTTTTTATATATTGCCATTAATATTGTTGGTCAATCTATAATAGTACCTTGCCTTCACGTTCATATTATTTTAATATACTTATTAATACGACGACTGTCTAGACAGACCCTTACACTACCGTCTTTCTTAGTCACTGCTACTAGACTATTATTATAAGGACTGTCAGATTTTTCAATAATATTATTTTCTAATAAACTTTCTATTTCCTTTTGTACCTGTTGTCTTTTATTAAAGGGAATTGGGTATGATTTACCAATAAAAGGATCTTCATTAGTCAAAGCTATTTCAGCTTCAAAGCCTTTTATTAATCCCGGCCGGTTAGAAAATACCTCACCATTTTTTTGAAATACTGCAAATAAATTATCCAAACTCTCAACGGTCATTTCGGGATTTCTAGACTTTATATCAGCAACTAGGTCGCATACCAAATCACCAGACCTTACCTCCACTTTTGCAGGATTATTACTATACAAGCCTACCATCTGGTTTGTAACAAAATTTATCTGACTCCCACTATCTTTGGTGTTGACAAAATTTGAAAAAATTATTCTAATACCGTAACTGCAAGTATTTTTACCATTTCGGCTCAAAGTCACTACTACTGATTTATTATTGTCATCTTTCAAACAAATGGTGTCCAGCTCAAAATCTATTACAGCTTTAAATTTTTCAAAAAAATCGCAACCCAAAATTATAATAGTCGGAATGCCTCGTACAATAAAACATGGTACGTCAAAATTTAAGTTACTCACTTTACAGGGCAGAAATATTTGCTTATGAACCTTTTTACTTTTGGTACCAGTTACACCTTGGATGGTAACATTGGTAACAGGTAATTCCGGAATATTGATTTTATTTTCTGTTTTTATCAAATCATACATATCTTCAGACATTATTGAAGCCTGCGATCCTGAGTCTACAATACATTTAACCACAGTTGTACCTACCATAACCTCCAACTCTGGTAAAGCGGTGCTGACTTTATTTGAAACCGGATTATTATAACTATTTTCATCCAATAGCTCATTCCTTAGGTCTGGACCACTAATTATCTGACCCTCATCTATAGGCTTCTTAGTTACTGTGCATGAATTTGTCCTACTAGTAATAGTGCTACGCTGTGCCTTAATGAAATTTACACACCTATCATAAACTTGTTGCAAACCATTTTTGTTTATGTGGACTAGATCTGGTTTTACGTTACCTCTGATGTAAATAGTTTGCTCAAAAAGGTTCGAGTTAATTTTACCATCAGTTAACAGTAAATCATTTATACTCAAGTATTTGATTTTATTCATTCCGTCAAACTTTTTAAGGTATTCATTGATATCATTAACTTCTGTTAAGTGTGTACTTCTACTGCTTACAAGTTTTGGAACAGCTGGAACTCCTATTATTAAAATAGTTTTCTTCAGTTTAATTAGCCTATCCAATAATTCCTTGTATAACTTACATACAGTACCTACCTCATCACCCTGTAACAGGTTATTAATCCCTATCCAAGTTATGACATTGTTTGACAAACCATTAGGCATCTCTTCAATAAGCTTAATCAAGTCTTGTATTCTATTGCCGCCTACACAATAATTTATAGCATTCTTGCCATTTTGCACGCGTGACACCCTGTTATTTAAAATTTTATTCCCCAAACGAACACTTAAACTATCTCCTAGCATTTGGAAATTTTCAACATTTGGCTGGTAGTTTAAATTAACACTATTTTTATTCTGAACTACATTAACATGGACTGTGTCATCCGAAACGCGCGCTGCACCATCTCACTTGTCATTTTCTGGTTTTTGTCTTTTATTACTTGAATATTTATTATCTTGGTCGCGCCTATCATCATAGTATGGCCTATATTGTGGACGATGGTAACTATTATTGGGCCTACCTTGTTCTTGGAGATTATCATTCGACCTACCTTGTCTGTCCCTATTGGATTCCGCGTTGTCCCTATTCTGTGGTGTGTACCTAGTACTGTTTTGTGGCCTAGCACGATGCTTGTTTTGTTGCAAGTCAGAAATTACCTTTAAATAATCTAATAACTCCTTCTTTGATTGAATATCCTTCATGGGTATTAACATTCCCCCTACCTCTCCAGGCAGGTGTCGAGCTATTCTTATAATGAATTGCCTCATGGACAAGGGCCTATCCAAATACTGATTTTTTTCAAAGTATTGACTAACATATGTAAGTAGGTCAACTCTACCATTAACAAAGTTGCCTGTACCATTCAAATCATCTTCAAATTGCTGTTGTTCTTCGTTACCCCAGTATCTCTCTTTAAACATGAATTCAAAATCTTCGAAACTATTTAAACTAACCATCACTTCCCTCATCCATCTATTTGCTGTACCTTTCATATACTTAAGTAGGGTTAATTTGTTTATCTCCCATACACTATCTGTCAACTCATTGAATTTTTTTACTACATGCAAAAAATACATAGGGTGTGTTGTCCTGTCATTTTCACCATACAATTCTATTAGATATAGCTCTGCTTGCTGCGAACTGGTTTTATTACTAGTTTCAGTATACCTGTCCTTGTGTACAGACTGCTCAAATTCATTCTTAAGGCTACTTCTACTTACCTCTCCCCTAGAATTTTTCAACAACTCAAGCTCCCTACTTAATTCATCTTTAACCTCATATAGCTTATCATTAAGGTTGCCTTCGCATTGAGAAATTTCCTCTTTTAATTGATACTCGATTTCCGCTTGGAACTTTCCAAGACACTGAAAGATGATGACACTTAAGACACTTAAGATTTTCATCAGTGAATTTACTTTGGCTCTTAGACAGTACATTGAGTGAATCACCTTGCTTAACAATTAATTCTGTGACTGTTTCAACTCTACTATTTACTTCCGCAGCTAAGATATCTACCTCATTTGACAATTGAATTTTATTAAATTCACAAACACTGCTAGTCTCAGTACACTGTTTATCAATCTCACCAATTGTTTGTTGTACCTGAGCAACATCCCCTACTACTGTGTCTACTTTAGAATTTAAGTTTTCCACGGTTACCCTATTTTCCTCTTTATATTCGTCTAATCTCTTACATGTTGCTTGAATCTCATCCCTATTGGCCTGAATAACTGTTAGTAAATCGGTCTTAAGAACTTGAATTTCCGATCTAATATCAGCTTTCAAATTATTCATCTCAACCCTCATTTCTGACATCCCACTAGACAAGGTGTTCATTTCAACCCTCATATCTGACATCCCACTACACAAGGTGTTAAGTAGCTCCAAAATTTTATTATTGTCACTAGGTCTACTGCTATGGTCATTAATCTGAGGAACTGGTTTACTCACTAACAAGTCATTTTTACCCCCCTTCCCAAAATCGTTAGCCATTGTTGATTCTTGTTGATTATTGTTAGTCAAGGATACACTGTTTTCAGAATTACTTACCTCGCTTGAATATAACAAGTTACTATTTAAGCCTACCGGTATCATTCTATCAATTTGGTTATGCAGCTCAATTTCTGCATTATTTTGTGGGCTTGAACCTCCAGAATGGACTTCTTCAAACATTTTATTATTATTATATAATTCACTTAAAGGGATGTTATCCTCAGATTCATCAGAACTATTCATTACTTGTATCACATGAAACCCTTCACAACTAAATCTTACCTTACTCAATATCGAACCTATCTTAAATCACAGGGGTTTGTTCTTTTAATAATTAAACAAGTTTAATTACTGCCTCGCAGTTGAGCGCCATTCTGCCGTGGGGCCGTCTTTTAGTACAATTACTTTTTATATATTGCCATTAATATTGTTGGTCAATCTATAATAGTACCTTGCCTTCACGTTCATATTATTTTAATACACTGGGTTTTCAATATTTAAATTTACTTTGGTTGATATAAAGGGTTAATTAGTTGTGAGGCGACAAGATAGTTCAGAGCAAATACATATGTTTATTTGATTAATTTTAATACATTACAAAACAGATTTGAATGTAAATCAAATACCCTCCTACTCAAATAATTACTTGGTTTTAATATAGAAATGCTCTAATAATTGACTTGTGATTATTTTAGGCGTTAAGCTTTAATTGTGACTTTACTAAATATTAAAACTATGGCTTATCTGTTTCTTAATAATGAAGATTCAATGAGATGAGATGAGTTGAGTCTCGATGCTCCGATGCTGGCTTCAATGGATTGACCCCTATGACCCCTCGCATGCAGCCTATGTCTTACGATGAGTTTTCACCAACGACTTGTTACACACGTACTGTTATTATTTTCACTCCGCATTGTTGTAAAGTTTAATCAAATGTCTTCGAAGTAAGTTAAATAAATGTTTTAATAAATATCAGACCGGCACTATAATAACACGAATTTATAAATTTAATTTTGTGGTTAAAGTTTATGTAGCTGTTTAGAATGCTAATAGTGTTGAATCACGTGACTCCTCGGCAACGACAGAGATGGTACGTGCTCTGTACGAGCTCACCCTATATCGACTGATAAAACTGTTCTACTGGTATGCGCACAGTACCCGGTCTTCCCTTCAACTTCGAACCCAACTTCAACTGACTGTCGCGTCTGTATCGCACGACTAATGGCCGTCTCACTCCCTCGTCTCCTCTCCAACGATTGACTAAACGTTCCGCCCTCTCAACCTCGACTGCTCCCCAACGACTGACCAAACGTTCTGCTCCAGCGCGCATCCGCCATGACAGACCCGTCGCATTACCCTGCGTGATATCGATGCGCAGTCGTCCGTCACCATGGTAACCGGTCAGTGTCCCCGTCCGGTGTCGCCCTCAGGTTCAAGCGGAGAAGATTTGAACTAATATCCGTCCGTGGGAATAAGGAATTTACTGCGTTCTCAAATCTAGAAACTTCTGTGTGACGCATCTTGTTTACGCGTTTTGAGTGGAAATGACTCATATCCTGTTTCGACATTCTTGCAAATATTCCGATGGGAACAACAAAATCTGCGACGTTTGCTTACTGCGGATTATTTAAGTTTTGGTTTTAGAACCACGCAATTTTTAATTATTTAATATTTTTAATTTAATTACCCAATAAAGCGACCCACTACAAACATACTTCAAATAATTTTACTGTGTTTTTGTGTTTATGTTAAATTTGAGTCTGATACCTATATCATCTAGCTGCCATGATGTTTTGTGTTTACGTTTGCCATTTAGCTAATAGGTATCGTGTGATTATGTTTGGGTTGAAAATATAGGGCAAAACCTACGTATGGCAGGGTGTCTATCACATCTGGAAACCATAAAAAACCTGGAATAGTCAGGAATATAACTTGATAAATTCAGGGCATTCCAAAATATTGATCTTATTAAAGGAGGTCCTGTATTTAAATATACTAATATTAGGGGTGTGCGAGTAGTGATTTTTTTTTAATTGAGTAGATAAGTGTCAATTATTATCGAGTTTAGAGTATTTTCGAGCCAGTATTTGCCATCAGTTGATATTTTTAAATAGGGAGCGTAATAAGATTTGGATACCACTCCAGATTTGATACTCTAAACACTGTTTCTAACTAATACATGAGTAGCAATACAAATTTTTACAATCAATCGGGATTATGTATTGACAAACAAAACACGGTTTCATATTCGTTTCCGGCCGATAAAACACGTTTCGGTTGTCTTTTGGCCAATATCACTTGGTCCGGACATCGCTTGTAATAAATATTAGATGGCAAATAATTACGGCCAATATTAAGTGGCCCGGTCGCTACTTTTGCCGATATTATGTACACCATGGTAATTTATAGCTGAAAATTATGTTATGCGATCACCTTTTGCGGCTGTTACTATGCGATTTGGTTGGTCGCAATCATTAGCCATCATCCGGAAATCGGCAGAAATCACTCGCTCAAACTTTTGAGTGTTTTTTCAAAACTTCGAGTCGAGTCTTGAGTATTGAAATACTCAGCCGAAAACTAAATGTTTCGAGTATTCGCACACCCCTAGCTAATATATTTTAAAACAGGTTTATACTGATGAACAGTTTAAGAGTACCTTGGGGCTGAGCTTTGCTTGGAGGAAAGGCACATGTTGGTATACAACCACTAAGTGTTATTTTGAAAGCTCACCGGTTGTTTTCGGTTAGCTGTTATGATTATGTTATGTGACTTAAAACTCCATAAGCTCAATGTTAACATTTTAATTTTCAAATGAGTTTTTCAGCAAAATTTGAGTTTCACTGGGGTTATGGATTTTTATAATCTTTTTTTGATGATGCCCTACAATCCTTTTTTTCAATGTTGAAGCAAATTATGCTGAATTTTGAGTCATTTTGCACACCGACATTACCTACTCATTTCAGAGTGTGAGACTACAAAGATTTCAACTCAACCAATCTCATCAACAAAATCATTGCCAACTTCCAAACTAAAAGTTTCTGTTATAATAATAAGCAAACTCTAATAAGTGTCTGAGATTTAAGTTTTTTGTTTAAATTAAAGAATTAATGAATTCAAAATCTTGATAATGTAGTGAGAAACCTAGGACATTGAAAATTTAGTAGAGATTTTAGTTTAGGAGACACTATGTTTGAAACATTAACAATTCTGGAAAGTTGTGTTTATGTACAGCAATCACCGTATGCCTATCTTTAATTGAATACAACTGATATCAATCAATTATAGGATCATCACTTGAACTATTGAATTTTCAAGCTAAAGACGAAGGTTTAGAAACCTTATTTTAAATGTTTTTTCAACTTTGGAGGCCATTCAAACATGAATAAATTATATTTTCATCCTAATTCAAGCTTCTCACTTTCATTTGCTAGTGATTTGTAAATTTTCCCTGACATCCCTTACTAAAAGAGTTTATTTCCCCTGAATAATTTTCCTATAGCCATCCAAAGCTCTCCTGTTTATTTTTGTACTTTAATGTTTACACTTTATTGTCCATTACATTTATTGCCTTACCAGTTATGGTTCACTCTTTCTCTTCTTTGTATAGCTAACGGCAGATATCTCTGCATGTGTTTAATGTACATTATTTAATCTATTAGAATGTCCACTTGTGTCTCGTCAATTTTAATTTTGGGAGTTATAAAAGCTATAATTCAACGAATATAATGTGAAATAGAGTGTATTTTCACATCTAGCGAGATGTGAAAATACACTCACATAACTTCTCACATAACTGTAGCGAGTAACAAAAGTTATAAATGTAACAAAGACACACACACAGATCTTTTCTGTTAGCTACACGTACCAAAAAAAATTGTCAAAAAGTTGGGATTTTTGCACAGTGTTGCTTTGCGTTTACGATTAAATAAAAAACTTTGTCTGACTTTTATAAAATACTAAGGATTTCCCCTGACTTTCAGCATTTTCCAAAAACTTGGTCTCTAACTTTCCCTGACCTTTTCCAAATCTGGGTTCACAAATACGGCACCAACACTTAAATGTTAAAAAAACACATTAATACGGCACCGAACCCTTCACCGGCCGCCATGACACACACTTACCTGGCACCAACCACCCCTCTTACCCATTCCAATTACACCCCTCCTCCTTCACCTTCTCCCTCTTACTAACTACTCTCTCGACCATCTCGCCGGATTTGTAATAGACTAGGAAGTGACAAGGAGTTTTTTATTCACGATAAATAGTTGGTTACGGAGGACAACAATTTATTTCTCATCTATACAAAACTGGAGGAAAACCTTGTTCCACAATCAATAGTGTGATATGCCTACTTTAAGAAACATCAAAAACATCATGTAGTGTTAATTTGATATAAGTATAATGTATTTCTTCTATATATAGTCTCTATTCCAATTTTTAAAATGTTACCTTAATCCTATAAGGCTATAAGGTTGACATTCAATGTATTAACACGGAATTCTACGTTTTTATTTGAAATTGAAACCATGGACCCCCATAAGTAAGCTTTTGGACCTATCAAAGTTGGAGTACAGTATGTGGGGATATTTTCGGTTTTACATTTTAAAAGGCGTGTTATTTTTATTACTATTCTGTGTTTGCAGGTTAAACCAGAGCTTTAATACACTGAGAGAGTTAGAGGCAGCTGGGACTGAAATAGTTGGGGGGAGTAGAGAATGAGGGGAGTATATATGGTGTTGTGGAGGGGGAACTTCTGTACCCTACTTGTAAATTGCCTTGATGCCATATTAAAGCGTGGAATTAATAACGCCTGGTTAAACTCTTAATGAGGGTCAGATTTGGTGCCGTATTAACGTGTCGCCTTTCAAATTCCCTGACTTCCCAGAAAGTGTGAACCATGTAATTAGATCTGATTTACTTGAATCCATGATGCAGGTGTGTGCACGAGGGAGCCTCCGTTCTACATAATCACGGAGTTTATGAGCAAAGGCAACTTGCTGGACTACCTGAGGCACGGCAACAAGGAGCAGATCAACGCTGTGGTGCTCATGTACATCGCAACGCAGATAGCCAGCGGCATGAGCTATCTGGAGAGCAGGTGCTTCATACACAGGTGAGGGCTCCATCACTCTCATATCATCACACTCAAAACACATAGACACACTGTAGTCTTGTACTGCAGTGGAACCTCAATAAATCAAATCCCTCTTTAAGTTGAAGTTTGTTTTTTCCCCTTGAACTTTCCTACTTAATACTAATGCTATTTTACCTCTATAAGTCGAAGGATAGGTTTGGAACCTCTCGATAAATCAAAAGTTTTGTGGTCTTGTTAGTCGCACCTCTATAACTCGAAGTTTTAGCTGGAAAACCTCTATAACTCAAAACTGTAACTTCGCTGTATGTCTGTAAGTAAAAATTGTACATTATTGGTTTGGTTTCCAAACCCAAAAAAATTTTATTTGAGCATCAGTCGTTAATTTTGCAACCTGAATAAACTGTCTGATAGTAGGTAGGAAGTGATAGAACAGCCAAAATATTACTAAATTGCCGAAACTGTGAATCATTGTTTGTTTACTTTCCTACTCTACGACATGTTCTCTGTTCACTGAAGGATGTTTTTCATCCTCTGGTACGTTCACCAAAGAAGCTTTTCAAAGCGTTTCCAGGCTTATTTTAGGCATTTTCAATTCTTAATATTATTTTAATTTGAATTATCATGGTATAATTAATTATGATACGCTTAGTACAAAACACAAAATAATGTAAGGATTCAACTTTTTCGCGACTCATAAATTGCGTTACCGTGACCCTCAATAAGTCAAAGTTTTTGAAAGATCACCTTGATAAGTCAAACCTTGATATTTTGAAATATTTGATAGTTTGAATTGTTTCTGTTCCCCCTGAGGTTTGAGTCATTGGGGTTCCACTATACTGCTGTTATTGTTAAAGTGTTATTTTAACATTTTATATTATCAGCAAAATTAATTTGGTTGCTTGGGGTTGCAGCCTAGACCACAATAGTGTCAAAGTTGTGGCATGGATTTTAAATATTTCATCTAGTTCAGACCACTTCTGTGGTATTTTCGAGGCGAGCAAGTTCGCTCAGTTCTCACCGTCCTGCTAGACCTTTATTTATTAAGTTTTTAATACCCCTATGCTTATTGTTTTAAGACTCATCACCTGATGGAAGTTGCTGGGCGCCATCTCGGAGCTTTGTTTCATAAGACCACTGTTAACGTTGTGCCTCCGTCACGCCTCACCTGATGGTCACATAAAATTCATTTTTGTGTCTAACTAAAGGTTTTGTCATCCTCAAGTGAAATACAATTGTGAATTTACAATTTTTGTTTAAATCAGTTCAAAATGAATTGTTCAGTTGAAAATGAAACAATTTATTTTGAAATTGCCTTAATTTGCCCAATTTAAAGAAATTGAAGTTGTAATTTCCTTGAGAACTTCTATACCTTTATTTTGACAACCAAACAAATCTTTTGAGAGGATTGGGTAAACAGTAATGGAGGCACAAAGTTAACATTTGTCTAGTGGAACAAAACTCCAAGATGGTATCTGACAACTTCCGGTGATGAAGACTATTAATAGAAAACCCTACTGATGTACCTCCCTTTCTCAATCTCTATTAATAGAAAACCCTACTGATGTACCTCCCTTTCTCAATCTCTATTAATAGAAAACCCTACTGATGTACCTCCCTTTCTCAATCTCTATTAATAGAAAACCCTACTGATGTACCTCCCTTTCTCAATCTCTCCCAAACTGAATCATGGTTTGTTAAATGCTCTTAAAAAATATCAGAGTCGTGTTTTATTGCACTGGCCAATGAATGACTCTCTGTACAGGGACCTGGCGGCTCGCAACTGCCTGGTGGGTGAGAACCATCTGGTGAAGGTGGCGGACTTTGGACTGGCGCGGCTCATGAGGGACGACACTTATACGGCTCACGCCGGCGCCAAGTTCCCCATCAAGTGGACGGCGCCGGAGGGGCTGGCTTACAACAAGTTCTCCACCAAGGTGAGTCCTACCCGTTTGATATATGGAAAGTTTTTTTTATTTTTACATGAGCACTTTTAAACAAAATCCAAAGCTCACACAGTAGTCATGTAGTGTTTAACATATAAATGAGTTACAAACACCCTTAATAAGCCTGGAGAAAATTTATCAAACAGGATATTAATTATTAACCCTTTTACTGCCGACCATTTTTTTATGACGTCACAAAAAATGCCAGACCACTATTAAGATTTACTTGCTAAGACTGCCACGTTCAACTGGAGCAAATTTCACGCTCACATTAAAAAATGTTTAACTTTTTGTTTATTATCAGGAATGTATGATTAAGATCTTGTTTTATTATTTGTACTGTGTTTTGTTTAAAATAAAATATATAATTTGGTGTATGTAATAGTTTTTAGTTTTCAACAACATAAAAAATATACAAATAAAAAAAATATATTTGTTTAGTTTGGACTATAAAAACTACCTCTAAAACTTATACCTCAACTAATTTTAGACATCTATGTTCTAAATCATGCATTAGTAAACACACACCCAAATTTTGATGCCATTACCTTGATAAATACAGGAATTCTGATGATTTTTTTTAAGTTATTCATATTTTCAAAATTGAACATAGTTGCATATACACTGGACACTATCAGTTTTTTAATAAAAACATGTACATTTGGCTTCTAAATTGCAAAATGTTGAAAGGCACATTAAAATAACACTAAAAACAGACTAAAATAATTAAAATAACAATGACAAAAATATTTACAATGGACTTAAGTATTTACCAAAAAACACTTTCAACACCTGCGCTCACCGAAACAGGTAAGGTGAACACCTCTTTTGCACATTTTACAGACAGTTCTGCTCCTCTTTCTAGGGCCCCCAAAACTTGTACTTTGCAAACTACATACAAAACATTCTACCTGGAAGAGGTTCTAGGCCGAACCCGGGACGCGCTTCTCCATTGTCGCACCACCGCCCATCGCAGCACCGCAAAGTTGGGTCCTCTGCCCATGCCACTCTCTGGAAAGCTGTTCAATAATGGCACTTGTAAATTGAAACCTGGAAAGCTTTTTTCCACGACAGTTTTCTTTGTATATGATGTAAGAGTTCAATCATTTTAGAAAACACATTGAACACCACCTTTTTCAAGTATTTCACTGTTCTACATTCATCGAGATAACAGTACAGCATTTGGTCTGATCCAGCAATGCCCCCCATGTATATATTGTAATTATTAATTACTTCTGGTCTTAGTTTTGGGTTTTCTTCATGCCTCCTTTTTCTCCTAACTTCTACAGATTTAGCTGTGGCCATAGTTGTGTGATGATATGTCACTTATATCATTTAAATATTTTATTAACCCTTTGAGTGCCACGCAACGATATATCGTTGTGCACGGAACATCCGAAAAATACTTCACAACGATATATTGTCATCGGTGGTCTTACCGAAAAATACATTGCAACGATATATCGTTGTTATGGAACATTTTTCTTACGTGATTACTTTTTATTATTTCTTTCAGGTGATTTCCAGGATAGTTTCTAGCTCTATAAATCTAGTAGTTATTTGGTGAAAATCTTATATTTGAACAATGTTTATTTATCTGAAAAAATATATAAAAAATTTCCCGCATGTACAATATGTACCTGTTCAAATTTTTTAATTTTTATTTTTTAGATATTATATATGTGCATAATATTATAGCTAAACTTTAAACTTACAAAACAAAAAAAGTTTCATAATAATATCTTACCAAATAAAAAAGTTATTGATTTTATGTACAAAACCCTTGCAAAATGTTGATTTTGTGAATCGTTGTTAAAGAAAATTTTTCTTACGTCATTACTTTTTATTATTTCTTCCAGGACATTACCAGGATAGGTTCAGGTAAACATATACTCCATAAATATACGTGGCCTAGTTAGTCTGCTTTATGAAATAAAATTGTAATAAAACTTAAACCCTTGAATAAAGTTAGGCTACTGTCTTGTGTACTAATTTGCCGTTTTTATATTTTTTTACATTTATGGAAATAACTTGTCCGCCTAAAGCCCAAATTTGATGAAACTTTCAGGAAATATTTTGGGAAACATGTCCTCTATAAATCTAGTAGTTATTTGGTGAAAATCTTATATTTGAACAATGTTTATTTACCTGAAACAAATAAAAAAAATTAAAAGAAATTTCCCACATACATATATGTATTCAAATTTTTTTATTTTTTAAATATTATATATGTGCATAATATTATAGCTAAACTTTAAACTTACAAAACAAAAAAAGTTTCATAGTAATATCTTACCAAATAAAAATGTTATTAATTTTTTTGCAAACCCTTGCAAAATGTTGATTTTGTGCCTGGCACTTTTTGGATATACTGTGTTAAAAACTCTGGCACTCTAGGGATATGACGACCGAAAAACTCTGGCACTCAAAGGGTTAACATTGTATTTTTTATCACAAATTCTTATTTTAAATTTATCTTGTACAGTAGAACCTCGATAACACGACTCTCAAGGGGATCTCTAAAATAGTCTTCTTATCGAGGTGCACTTGTAATTGAGGGTCGTGCTATCAAGGTGGTTTTCACAACAAGACGTGTTATCGAGGTCACAGTCTTTTTGCAATACGAAGCACATTTGTTATAAAACATTTCTAATAAGTTGTGTTTTAAGTCGAAAATTACTGTATAAATCAGTCATAAATAAAAGAACAAACGTACAAGTATAACAAACTTCTTTATTATTGCGACAGTAAGAAAAAAATCAACAGACTCAGTTCACTAAAGTACTGTATAGAGTTAATAAGCTCGAAATACAGTAAACCATAACCTATTGTGAAATACGCAATAAAATACGGTAGGCCCCTAATGTTAGAAAGTGAAAATCTACATATTGTTTCAACTAAAAATACAACACAAAATCAAGATTTTCTCATAAACTAAAACAGTAAAATGTTACTAAAATGTCAATAACAAAGTTAAAAACTATAATGAAAAGTTATCAATTCAAGTCAGGTCTTCAATAACTCAACTAGTCAATAAATGTACAGTAGGTACAGTAACAATTTAATCAAAGTTACATTATAGAAAACATTTTAGTTTTTCCCGTGAAAGACATCTTCTGACCCGTGATAGACAAGGAAAGGCCGGAATGGCAAGGGGGTGGGGAAGGGGTTTTCTTGTTGAGACCTGAGCCCAAGACGTTGTTGTTTACTTCAAAACATCCGTTCTAACCGTGGCAACTATGCGTGAGAAAGGTTTAGTCGTGCTATAAAGGTTCCATAACGCAAAACGGCGCGCTATTGAGGTTAGAGTCGTGTAATAAAGGTTCACTTGCCCAAAGAAGCGTGTTATTGAGGTGGATGTCGTGCTATAGAGGTTCAGTTATTTGAAAAGACGCGCTATAGAGGTTTATTTATTAGTAATATGAAATTGCAAAAAGACGTGCTATCGAGGCATTTGTTTGAAAATGAGTCGTGTTATAGAGGTATTTATAACATTGAGCGTTATGGGAGATTCACGGGGATTAGAAAATCAGACTCACTATCGAGGTTTTTGTCTTATCGAGGGTCGTCGTAGTGAGGTTCTACTGTAAATAAATTATTGAAAATTTGTTATAATATTTTATTAAAGGGACAAGAGAGTATAAATATAAATGTTTAAACTGTGTAGTATCATAATCAAGTACTAAAGTAAATTTATCAATGTGCTTTAGTTAAATATCTGACTTCAAAACTCTAAGTTAGAAAATATAAAATGGCCTTACCTGGACCAGCAGGCGCTGGTGTCCTGGGGTCGAATGAATTTAATTGTCAAAAAGATGGCCACTGGTGGTATTGAACTAGAATTTCTGGGGTGGTGGTACGGCCAGTGAACTGCAATTGTTTGCAATTAAACAGCTGACTGTCAGCAAGTAGCACAACAAACTGCTAACACTCAGCGTCTCACTTTGAGCAACCACTCACTGTATTAGGAATTATTGAAGCTAGTTTCCTGTTTGAGAATTATTTACAATGTTACAATTAATTTAAAATTGAATTTATTTACAAGATAAATTTAAAATAAGAATTTGTGATCAAAAATACAATGTTAATAAAATATTTAAATGATATAAGTGACTTATCATCACAGTTGAGATTAACAACGCTGTTTTTTTTTTAGAAGCTTTCTTACGATAGCCTAAAAATAACATACATCTTTCCTTTCGTAAGTATATTTTTTGGCCAACAGCAAACTTTTCTTTCAGGAGTGAAGGTATTCCTTTACGGTTTTTTTCTAACTGTGCCTGTTATAGATGTGAGAGTTTTATACAAGTGTTTAGCCAAGTATTTATTTTGATACCCCATCGATGGTGGTGCTTGTTGGGCAGATTGTAATATTTGCAAATGGCTCTTGGTTCCTACCAGGCTTTCATCAATTGAAATTTCACGATGAGGGGTGTAATATGTCCGTGAAATTCTATTCGCATGATCTACCAATGGGCTGAATTTTGCTCAGGGGTCATAATCAGGTTCACCTGATTTAGCCAATTATCAACATTATGAAAAAACTGAAGCAGGCACTCAAAACGATTTCGGCTGAACATTTTTCCGAACCAGTAAGAAATGTTGCTGTTGTTGACCAATAACTCTGGATGGTAGGCTTTCTCACGAGATGCATGTTCAAAATAGTTGCTATAAAAGCCTTCGTTTCTGATAAGGTTACATTCTTTCAATCTCTGGCTCGAGAACTTGGTGATAAGTTGTTGGCATGAGTTGAAAGGTACTCTCTGGCATACTGATTTGTTATTAGTACAAAAGAATTCAGAAGGTTGATTGTAAAAAATAGATTGAAATATGAAATTGGAGGCACGTCATGTGGAGGGCAATGTTTTGGTGCAGGCAATTCTTCAAAGTTAAAACTGTGGGGGAAGTCCGGATCATTATTTTCATCTACAACATCCCATCCAAGATCATTTACATTGACATTCTCATTGGCAACATTTTAATTTGGATCATTAGGCCTATCATTTTCACCAAAAATGTTGGGCTCATAGTTTCCCTCTACAACATCCCATCCATCATAGTGATTAACATTTCCATTTGGAACAGCTTCATTTGGATCGCTACCATTTTCATTTTGTACATTTTAATTTGATAGATAATCTGCTTCTGCATTATCGCTAACTTCATCTACTGCTGTAAGCCTAGGAGGTGATGTTAGGGTTGTAAAGTTATTGATTACATCAGCAATAACATCATCAACTGTACTTGGGACATGCCTAGGCCTAACACTACGTCTTTTTTTAGGTGTTTCACCACCATCAAATTCGTCAGCAGAAGACTCTGATTCCACATAATAATTGGGATCATCATCTGTGTCGTCCTCAAATTGTGGTCCTAAAGCTGATTTAGAACTAGTGTTTGATTCATAACTTTCACCGTCTGATTTTGAATTACGTTCTGTTTCAGACTCTGAAAGGTTTTCAAGAAAACTGTCACTAACATCACCGTTGTCCACAAAATTGATTCCATCGCCCAAAAGATTGTTTATGTTGGTATTTTCACTTACTGGCAATCTACTCCGCTCGTCCATTTTCGTAATAACACAAAACAAACATAACCAACACCAGTAAACATAAACAACAATCGAAAGACGGGTGGCAGACGACACTCACTACACAGAGCAACTGTTGACTATGCTCAGACGATAAGATAAATCAATTAGCATATCTTTATAAGTTTACAAGTCACAGAGTATAAATTGTACTTTTTATGTTCCTCATAGCCTTGACAATGAGTATCTCAAGTTTCGTGGCATTTGGTAAACATTTAAGGCCAATAAGTTAGAAATAGTAGACGTGCTTTATTGCGCACGTCGGCGTTTATTGCACGATTCTCAACATGCGCATTTGCACACGTCGGCAGTAAAACGGTAATAGGGGAGTTAAAAACAGGAGATAAAGTATTATAGATATGGGTGCCCATCAGCATATGGTGTGTATGATATGGGTGTATCAAATAGTTATAGCATTTTATATGAATATTTTATCTGTCCTCTACACATATTTTTTCATATAAAGACTTGTCATGTCGTTCCCATTGATTTCCATTTAGTGTCATGAAAAGAATTCTTTAGAAAAGTTATCTAATATTGTTCTGTTTTTGATATTCTTTCATATTGCCCGAATCAATATTGGGAGTCAAGTAGCCCCAATACTATTTATTTGACTATTTTACTATGTACCATTTATGTTTCAGTCGGACGTGTGGGCGTTTGGTATACTGCTGTGGGAAATAGCCACCTACGGGATGTCTCCCTACCCTGGCGTGGACCTCACGGATGTGTATCACATGCTGGAGAAGGGATACAGGTATGCAGCGATGTCTAAAATAGTGTCTTAGGGGCCATACACATATTACGTAATGCATTATTTTGTCATTCAGACCCCCCCCCATGTAACGCACCATAACGCTTGACCATACCGCCCCAATGTATATAACTAACTGTAACCTTGATTTAGATATCAATTTGATTATTTTTTCCAATTTTGATAGATTTATGACAGTATCAATAGATACGGGAGTGCGCCAGCGCTTAGGGTTAATATGTGTGAGTTACGTAACATTGATCCAAACCCCCCCTCCCCCACATAACACTACGCCATACCCCCTCCCCCTTAAGTGATGTGTATTACTTAATATGTGTATGGCCTCTTATTGCCAGTGGGAGAGTTTTAAATGCCACTCTATTGCTGATACGAAACTCGAAACGTCACCTAAGTAATATATGCTTAATTTAAAATTATAACACCAATATTTTTAAAATTTGTATATTTAGTGAGGCCTTTCGCCAGCAATGCTGGCTGGCTGGCATCATCAGACTATCAGTTAACACGTTCAGCCCGATGTGTTCCACCGGTGGTACACGTTGGAATTTTTTAAATGATTAAAAATACGATCCAGCAAACAGTAATCTGAACAAAAAGACGAAGCATTATTTTTCAAGAACATAATTCTGACAACAAAAATTACAAATGCGCCACCGGTGGCCACGGTGTGTCTATATAAACCTAAACCACGAATACATAGTTTAAAGAACCCAGCAAAGCTCCGAATAAAAAATTAAAAAGGCATCAAATCAAATGGAAACAGTGCGCCATGGGTGGTACACGTCGGAGTTTAGAAAGTTTGCCGTGCGCCACTGGTCGCGATTTTTGGGAAGTTCTAAAACTGACTATCATTTTCCATTGGGCTGGACGTGTTAAAATATTAAGTGATTGTTGGTGAATAATGTTGGAAATCCCAACCCCCCAACATGCATACCAACCTTGTCTTTGTCACACGGGAACCATGTGCCTGCGAGTAACGCTGTGTTTGTGTGTCACAGGATGGAGTGTCCCCCGGGATGTCCTCCCAAGATCTACGAGCTGATGAGGCAGTGCTGGCAGTGGGTGCCCTCGGAACGACCGACGTTTCAGGAGATCCATCACGCACTGGAGAACATGTTCCAGGAGTCTAACATCATCGAAGGTAACCTTCCGCTTGTCGCCATTCACGAGTATAACGCCTCATTGTTTGAGAATATGAAAGTGATCACTGTCAGAAAGTTTGAAATCGTAGTAAATTCCAGTTCAACAGGAAATCATGTGAAATTTTGTTATCAGGAATTATGTGGGAAACTATGGGGTAGGAATGTATAGTATTCACTAAAGTAACAGCAAAAAATTATTGACCTTTAGTTTTACTTGGCCAATTACTATTAGCTTGTTTTAATAGCTCAGTTTTGTTTTACGTTCTAGTAGGTGTTTAGCAGTGACGAAACGTGACATTTTCACTCAGTCATCGCTCAGTCACATACTTAAAATCCATTTCCATTCCTTTAATTTCAATATTAAAATAAACTTTGACGTTTAGACAACTCGTGGTAGGTTTAAATTCGCTTGGTACGTGCACCTGAGAACGCAGGAGGGCGCCGACAAACCCCGAACATGCACGAAGGTCCCCGGATTCCCCGCATTAGACATCGATGTTGGAAGCATTCGGTACGACCATGTGTTGCTTGCAGTCGTCATGATAGGGTGGGGAGGGGAACCAATTCCGATGGGCGCGGGGGGTAGGGTACATGTATCGCTGGAATGAGCGACTTTCATTCGATCGAACATATTCGGGCCGTGCTCGTGTTTTCGCGGGTCCTTGAAGCAGGGGATTTGAACGTGCCTGGCTGATCGTTGACTGTTTTGTTATGATTTTGAGTCAATAACTAGGGATTTGTACAATCTATGTTATGTTTTATGACTTGGTGAAATTAATGAATTCCTTTTAGTCATCGCCGAATCTATAGATGACTTCAGGCCTCGCCACTGGTGTTTAGGTTTTAGTAGGTCGAATAAGTGTTTTTGTAGTCCCGTTATTACTGTGTGTCATGTTTCAAAGTCGGCTTAAAAGCGTGCTGTGCTCTAGGGTTCTGCTGGAAACTTGAAGTTGTTAATGTTTGGGGAAGGTCGAAACTGCTATCGGTATTGAAACAAAGTACAGTTCTTTGTCAAATACTGCATAAGGGGAGATTGCTTTGGAAAATCACAAGTCTCATAGAGTCAAAAGAAAATTATTGATTATTTAACATGTATGATAAACCTTATTACCTAGTTGACATACACTCTTTAAAATAGTACTTACAATTTTGTACCACCCTTTTTGGAGGCTATCTTTGTAACAATAAATTTGCTTATTATAAATACTAACGAGTTTTAAATTTCATTTTCACCCCAAAATAGTGTGAGATTTGTTACCTAGCACGTTTATTGCACAATTTCTGTTACCCATCTATTCTCACTTATCACAGTTCTTAGACCAGATAGACTGTTAATTGAGGTTTTATTGTATTTATTTTCTAAATCAAGTTAGTGGTTTTACTCGAGTATCTTGAGTAGCATGGAATAATGAACCATTTTGATTGCATTACTAATTTGGTAATTTGGTCGTTCAGCACAAAAATTACAATGTAAGGGAGTTCATGAAAAGAATTTCAAATTTCGAATGCAAATTTTGCACAATCTGAAATTATTAGTTGAAATTAAAACATATTGTTCATTACCAATTTTTGCTTGTTCACTGGCTTTTGTGGAAATTCCAAAAAAATCCTCGTATTATAATTTATCATTTCGTAATCATATCTCGATTATGAAGTTACTCACCATGGTATTCAGTTTCCACATCACCAGTAATCTCACATCACCAAAACTACTGTGAGAGTTTAAGCTAGAGCTTGGGTAGTCGGGAGCTTGATCCGCCGGTTGTTGGTTGCAGAGGTGGAGAAGCAGCTGCAAGGCAGCAACACGCCCCAGCTGCCATACAAGAAGCCTCACACGGGCAGCACGGGCAACATCCACAGTCTGGTGCTCCTGTCCGAGCAGCCTCCTTCGGGTATGTAGAGTGGAATCCACTAGCTATACAGCTACAACAATTATACAATTGTTATGATTTTACGGGTCCATTGTACAGTAGAAACTCACTAACATGACCCTCAATAGCACGACTTCCTCAATAACATGTGCATTTTTACAATCCCCGCGAGACAGCCATAACACTTAATGTTGAATATACCTCTATAGTATGACTATTATTGTTTTACAAACCTCAATAGCACGGCTTTTTTCCTTATTCAGATTGCAGTTCTAACCCTCTATAGCATGTCTTTTGTGACATCGAACCTTTATAGCATGACTCCAACCTCAGCAGTGCGTCGTTTCACATAATGGACCTTTATATCACGAGTTAAATCTTTCCTGTATGTACATAGTTTCCATGGGCAGTGACGCATCAGAACGGATGTTTTGAAGGAAACAAAATTCCTTGGGCTCAGGTGTAAACATGAAAACCCCACTTCCCACCCTTCCTGATCCAAAATGCACTTGCTATAAAGAGGTTTTAGAGAAACCTTGATAGCACGACTTTTAGTCTACACGAACCTCTAATAGAAGAAGAGTACCTCGATAACAAGATGTTTCCCAAATCCAAGGTTCTGCTGTATTGTAATAATACAGGGGTGATTCTAGGGGTGTGTGATGCGTCGGAAAGCTTCAAAATTTGGATTCAATGCTGTAGTGTTCGAAATAGTGATGCGTCGGTTTTGTCTTGATTCGATTATGTTCCAGTGCATCGTTAATGTTTTGATACATTTAAGTGGCTAAATAATGAAATAGTTCAGAAAATAATATTAAAGTGTTCCATAATTTTTATTATTATTACTTTATTTGGTATTCAAAAATCAGACATTTCATCAGTAACATGAATCAATAGTTTTTCTGGTTTTTTTTTTTTTCGATGTGACTGGTAAAAATGTATATCCATCTTTTATATAAGTTTACCGCCTTTTATGTGATTACAGAGTAAGTATGAAGTATGAAATGTGTTATGTTTCAGTTTCCCGAGATAGTTGTATCAGTTCACTAATAAAATGCTTGACCATTAATTTTATGTAAAAATTAAAAAAAAAAACTTGTACAATCTCTCCCCAATATTTTAGAATAAACTGGAAAAGTAAAAAAACCTTGAATTTTCTTTTACTATCGACTGTAATGACAATCAAATAAACATTTTTTCACTTCAAAAAACTAAAGTGTTTCTCTGTTTATTTTAGATCCCGCACCAGTCACAAAGCTCTCGACATTTAGCAGTGGTCCAACCAAGTCCAGTATGGTTCAGTTACGAAGGCCTACCAATCGCAAGGGTAAAACTGCCCCTGCTCCCCCCAAACGCACCAGGTAACAATCAAAAGTTATGGATGTTGATTTAGAAACTCTTAAGGACTTAATCCTCCAATCCAAGAATGTACATTTTTAGTTTTTGATCTCTTTTTTTGGGAGTAAGTAATTTTCTAGCGCTTTTCAATTTATCGGCCCAAGTTTAAATTTCCTCAAAACCCCTAACCACTAGGGGTCTGCGGTACCAACAATTTCAGATCGGTACGGTTCGGTACGGTAAAAGATTTTGTACCTCGGTTCTCGGTACAAATTCGGTACGGTACAATGTACCGTCATATATACTAATTTAGTTATTAATTTGAATGTATCATAAACAAATTATTGAGTAATAATTAAGGTCATATACAATTATTATTATTAATTTGATTAAACAAATAAATAACTATACTAAAGATAAAAATATTTTTAAAACCTGCATCTTCGGAGTATTACATTTTAACATTGTTATTATTAGGTATTAATGCAAGTTCTTGAAATAATCATGAGAAATAAATTCAAAAATTACTTGAAAATCAATCAATTGCATAAGTTGCTAACTGATTAATTATATTGATTTCAATATAAATAAAAACTATTGGTTTAATTCATACAAACAACAAAAATCAAAGTTTTGTAAATACTATTCTTGTTGCATTGGGAGATTATTACATCATTAATACAAAGTAAAATCAGATAACTTAAATAAAACTATGTATGATGTGAAACTAAAAGAAATTAGAAATTAGAAAATTAGACTAATAAATACTGAAGATTAAAATCAAAATAATTCTAAAATTACTTAATTACATTACTAAATTCAAAATTGAAGTCCATAACAAATATTACAGTACATTTATTTAAACATAAGTACCATGGAAAACTGAAAAATAAATAAATAAAGTAATAAAAGTAAGACAGTTTTATATAATGTTAATTTGCCTATATCATATTTGAAATAATTACCTATTAACCTTATCAAAAAATAAATTTAGGTTATTGTTAATAATAAATTTTAGTTGAATTTTCCAAAACCACACAAGATAATCTAACACATAACAGATATATGTATGTACAAATTTCACAGCACAGTAAAAAATAACAAATTTATGCTACCATTTGAAATTTAAGTTAGTGGCTATTTTTGAATTAGTTTTCAACCATTTTTTAAACCTTTTTTAATATAATTTAAAAATTTAACTAGTATACTTCAATAACAATAATAATAATACACAAATAAAAGCAGTTTAATTTGAAATCATAATGTAGAACGAAAGTGGTTTAAAGGATAGTATTTCTTTTCTCACTCTAGGAATGATGTTGACAAACAACTGATTTACAGCCACTCACCCTAGGAATATTGTTGACAAACAACTGACTTACAGCTAATTTACCTCCCTCCCCCCTTACCCCTCACGCTTTCCTAGTCTAAACCTTTCTTGTCTTCAAGGACATTTTTTGCGACCCTACCCAGCTACTCCCCACTCCCCTTGCACACCTTTCTTATCTCCATTCTCGTTCAGCTATAAATAACACCTGTCAACGTCTCTTTTCCTACGAGTTTTGGGGCTTGTTTTCCTTAAAGGAAATGACTAGTTATAAATAGGAGTCGGTCTTATTTAAACCACTTATTTTGTTAAACATTGTTTAGCTTATCTCTGTTTATTGTTTGAAGCAGTAAACTGTACCGTACCGAATCTGTACCGGGGTTATGTTCTGTACCGAACCGATGACGGTAATTAGTTGTGTACCGTACCGGTACCGGTTTTTCGGTGCACCGCAGACCCCTACTAACCACCCTAACCTAACCTAACCTAAAACCTTGCCATTTATTTGTTTCGTTATCAGTCTACATTCTTCTTATTTTTCCTACAGCCTACTATCGTCGTGCAGTTCGTTCCGCGACTCTACGTACCAGGAACAGGAGACGAACCAGCCTATGACCACAGACGCGCCCGCAGACGACTCCACCACGCTTAATGGTATAGATCTCATATTCCAAGGTACAACTCTCTGCATGCCTCCCCCACCTCTGCCTGCGTCTGCCGCGTGTGAATATCACTGCTGTGCTCGTGTTTTGCTTCATTACCATTCCTCTGCCCTCGTCCTATCTTGATTTGTTGAAATCTGAGATGTTTAATCGCCTGAACGAAATGAGGGAATGGAAGCGGTTAGAAGAATAAGCTATTTTGGATGAGTTTTAAAATAAATTGTTATTGTTGAAAGTCAAAACAAAATGCTCATATATTCACCAAATAAATACACATTTTGACATAAGATTTGAGTTGGGAGATCCTTAAACAGAGATTCTTAAAGTGGAAGTTTCCATGAAAATGTTCCTCCATATTAGCGATTTAGAGTTACTCATTTGTGAAATAGTTGGGGGTTGTGGGTACCAGGTTATGAGTAATTTATTCTTTGCAACTTAAGTATGTTTATTTTCACATCAGCCTGCTATCAGTACTCGCTTCATAATTAATTTCATTGATTTTCTTAAAACTGTCAGTCTTGTTTCAACACATTGTCTTTTATTTGGCTTAATCTTTTGACATATATGTAGGTTTAAACTACTACACAGTGAACTAATACAGAGTTCAGTCATTCGTTCTAACAGCATGTGCTGTGTTCTAGACTACTAGGAATGCGATAGGATGCTGTAACTGAATTAGTATCAAAATCTGTAACCTGAAATTGTTTCTGGGACAACTATATCAGCATAAAGTTGGTTTTGGATAGGCTTTTGCCTATTTAGCAGGAATGTATGTTCTTGTACTTATACTGTATTTCTAAATATGTCCATGCAGTGGAGAGACAAAATATTGTTCAGTAATGCCTGTGACTGATTTGTTCAACTGCCCCTGTTAGTGTGAGGTGTGGTTACAGCTGTCCCCTACAACTGATCATTCTAGCTTTCATTTTAATCTCATGCTATTTAGCTATTTTACAATTGTTTAAAGATGTAAATATCGTAAAAGTTAAATTTTATTTATGTGAACAAATTTCTAAAGCTGTCAAAATTTATTACATTTTACATTATGTAATTGCCTAGTCATTTGGAATCCAATTTTTAAATTTTTGTCAGATTTGAATGTGGTTACAATTAATTCTTTCCCTGTTAAAATAATTGTGTATAGTAAATTTTATTTTTAGTAACAACAAATTTATCACTACTATTATAAAAATGAAGTGGAGTCTGTCTGTCTTTTTGTATTGTTCCATCACACCAAAACCACTGGATCGATTCTGCTTAATTCCATATATCCAGCTATTATAAGGATTATATCTAACTACAGACTGCAATTGTTTTGTTTACAATTTTTCTACTCTGAATTTTCATCCCGTTGCGAAGCACAGACATAGCAGCTAGTAATAACTCTGGAAGTAATATCCATGTGCGCCAGCTCACGTTTTCAACTCCTTGCTCTCTCTAGGGAGGTAAACACTTTACAAATCAACCACCAAATCTGACACATTGGTTATAAATAAAGTAACAGTAAAGGTAGTAAAAAAACAGCAAAAAAAACTGTCAATCGTGTACACTTTTTTATTTGATTGGCAGTAAAGTACAAAATTAGTTTGATAATTATAATCTTGAAATAGTTGTTGTATTCACCCCAATTCAAGATATCAAACCTGTTTCAAAATGCTGCATTATCGATTGCCTCCTGAAGTGAATTTGCAATATTCAGGCCACTTGCTACATACCGTCCTAGAGTTTTTACAGGGATTAAATAAATTTGTATAATTGTTCTTTCGTATTTTGCCATATTTTATCAAATAAGTAATTTGATGTCTTCAAGTAATATATAACTAAAACGGTTCAAAGAGGATCAATGTTGTGTGTGTGAACACAGTGTTCTTGTGGGTGTTAGTGTGAATTGTCGATGTATATACTTTATTAAAGTAAGCATGCCAAAATGAATTGCATGATTCAACCAAGTTCTAGCTGTCTCTTCAATGTTTGACCAGGTAATTTTTTTAAAAAAATTAGTCAAGATTTTGATTTAAGATGCAGGTGTAGATTGTTATTATATTTACAAAAAATGACATTATCTTTATATATAATTCTGTAAGCAAAATTTTTAAGTCAAAATTGTGGGAGTTTGGCAAATTTCAGGATGATGAGAGACGGCTTAAATTAAAGGTCTTGATCCCAGGGACTCGGGAAAAATAGCAGTATTTCTAAAAGTTATCAGCAAACGAGCAATAACGTAAAACATCCCCCCTAAGAAAAGCATGGGGATTTAAAAACGTCTGCTTTGTTTATATTAAAACATGTGATTATGTGTCTACTTTGTTTACTTTTATTGTTCTATTTTCCTTTGGCAGAGTATTGGAGAAAGGTTAAGGGCTATGGCCCCTTCAAGCCACTAGTTTATTTTAATTGTAATAGTTACAATAGAGAGTTGACTATCCAAACTAGTTGATTGTTTGGATAGTCAAACAAAATTACCTAATACTAAATACACGGTAGACTCTCTGTGGTTCGAAAACCAGAGCGTCAATCCGGCCCTCTAGTCCGATGGTAATCTTAGAAGGGCGTGGACAGGGAATCAAGTTGTAACTTGCTGCTCAAAGTTACTGTAACCAAAGAGCTTCTGATTGCTCAGTGGCGCCTAACTGATGCCACTTTGTGAACATCCTTATGACTGCATTTTTTGAAACTCATAATAGTGATATATTTAAATTTATTATTGATTTATTTGGACTTAACTTATCGCTTCAAGTGATTTACAAATAAATCTGTTATAAATCCTTATGACAATTCAAACAAAAGTTTGTTTATTTATCCCACTTTTTGTGCATTTGACATGTTTTTATCCCTGGTCTTCTAGC
This sequence comes from Allygus modestus, assembly GCA_963675035.1. Lineage (NCBI taxonomy): Eukaryota > Metazoa > Arthropoda > Insecta > Hemiptera > Cicadellidae > Allygus > Allygus modestus. The sequence goes on along the minus strand of OY776114.1, from coordinate 40,276,247 downwards.
AATCTGGCGTTTTTATAATAAAAAACATTTTTTGTGTATTCAACATGTTTTTATTTCTAGTCTTTCAGCAATCCAGGTGTGTGTTTTTGTAATAAAACACATTTTTTGTTGAGTTTGACATGTTTTTATTTCTGGTCTTCCAGCAATCCGGCATTTTCTTTAATCTGTCACTACCCTGGTCTGATATCTGCCGGCTAAGATATCAGCTGGCACACGGCTCACGGTGGCTGAGATTCTACTTTAGTAATAAAAATTGTATATACAGTAGAAAAAAAGATGTTATTTTCTGTATTTTAATCAAATTACAAATAAATACATTTTACAAACAGCAGTTAATCAAATATGACAAATGAACCAACTGAAAACATTGGCATTAGGCATATACAGTTTTTTTATTTGGAAAATTTCTATAATTTTGTTAAACAAAAGTGGATCGTCTTTTTATGGCAACTAAGTCAGGTATTCTGTTTATAAATATAAGTTGAGTACCCACTTGTCATGTCTGTAGTCTGGGTGGCTACTAGTTGATTGACTTGACATGATAGTCTAAACTTTTGAAAAATTAATATTAATAATTAAGGCAACAGGGAACTTCGCACAGGCAAGATTCTGAATTAATTTTAGTGTTCCGATAATTGACGTTCGATTAATTGGTGCTCTATTGTAGGTTTTACACACAAAAAATCAAGCGCATGTAATTAAGAACATGCACAAGTAGATCAAATAAAAAAAAATTATTTTGAACCCATAAGCAATGTGCTTAAATGAAGTGCTAATAGAATTTGGAAATGAAATTGAGGGAAATCAGTGTTATTCTTATAATCTCCTTCATTAATGATATAAACAGAGCTTATTAGCTACTTATAGTCATGTTATACTTAACCAAACCAAGGTATCTGTGATTCAAATTAAGAAACAAAGAGACTTTAAACCCATGTACCGGTACCAATGTCTGTACAATAACTTTCTGAATACAGTCAAGCCCAGTAGTATATCTGTTGCCTGGTTTTAAAGTATAGACTTGTTTACACTACTGAGTAACTAAAATTATAACCATGCCTGCAAATATGCAAGAAGCATGTTAGCTAAAACAACAGTTTCCTTATTTTCAAATAACTTTTAATTCAAAATGGTATTAAAATTTATTTTCAATTGCAAATACATTATAGATGTTAATCAGATGTGGGCAAGAAACTGTGCTGGACCGCTTGGCCCAAATTGACCATTAAAATGCTTGAAGTAAATTTATTGCAAACCTTTTAAAAATCGTTTAGCATCTTTTTTTAATGGTTGGGGTTTACCTTTACACTCTCACATTTTATTTTGTTTTGAGTATTTTGTATGTACTGTTGTGAATGGTAATAGGAAACAAGTTTTTGCTTGAAACAAAAAGGAATGTAAATAATAAAGAATGTTATGTTTAAACAAATTAGAATGTCGTGACATTTACTAGTCTTTTGGTTGAGATTTTGTTTATCTTAATGTTGTAGGCATTACAAGAGAACTGCAAAGCATGACACAAAGCAACAAGGGGGACAGTGAGGACCAGATGACCCCAGACACAGATGACAGTGGGGCTCACAGCGAGGGGTTCAAGCGGGCCCCACCCCCCGCCATGGGGCCCCGCGCTCCTCTCGAGCAGCGGGGCAAGAAGTCCCGAACATACCCGCCCAAGGAGCAGCCCAACACTAACAAGGTAGATCAATTGGAAAAACAGTTCTGAATGTTATAAAATTGTTAGAACTGTTCATGTAACTAAGCCTAAAAATTTGTGTATTCTGACTGACCTTACGATATACACTATGAAAAATGCAACTGTTACTTTAAAGACAAAGTTATAAATGTAATACTGACTCAGAAATCCTAAGTGTGTGTTCTGCACTTGGGAATGTTAAACATGTAAATAATCGTAAAGTTCAGACTAAAATAGGTTACAAAACCATCATCCGACACAAAGGTATGGAACCTATTTTAGTATAATTTGTATAATATAATAAAATCTGTTATTTAAGAAACTATTGCGGACATTTTCCATCAGTAAAAACATAAACTTAATAATTTCAACAATTTAGGGTTATAATGCTGGACAACCTTGGCACACATTGTTCAAAGTATTAAGTCTTAGTAATCCCAACCAACAAATGCTTGTGCTGTTTTTAGTTTTACAATTCTTTAAAAGTCTAGTTGGAAATTTGTAAGTCTATTTAATCTACAAGACACTATATTATTTTGAGAACTTATACTTATATTGTTCATAAACCTATTATTGATTTATGTTTCAGGTTGTACAAGTAGCTGCACTGGAGGTCCAGAATGTAAAAAAGGCCATAAATCGGTATGGAACGCTGCCAAAAGGAGCACGTATCGGGGCCTACTTGGAGTCTCTACGCCAGAGTGGGCTCAGTGAGGGCCAAGGAGTCGAGACTCCGCCACCCCCTCGCTCCGTCTCCCCCCGCAACAATGTCCGCACACAGCCGGGCCATATGATCCGCAGCAACTCCTCAGGAGGGTTCCAGCATCACCATCATCCTCCCTCTAGTCCCCGCCAGCGGCACCCCCGAGCAGCCCAACCCTCTCTAGCAGACTTGGAGTTCCCTCCTCCGCCTCCGCCAGAAGAACTGGATACCGGGCTTGATGTAAGCAATCCCCAACCTTCTGTCGAAGAAGCGAGTTTTCGTTTCGGAGTGAGTTTAAGGCATCGAGAGCCTTCCACAGACTCTTGTAGCTCGGCAAAATCTGAACCCGTTAGAATTCCTTCTAAAACTTCCCCACGACCACGTGACAGGCCTCCGAGCCCTCCTAGTCAGACACCGAGTCAAGAAACAAAAAGTCCCGCTTCAGAGGAGCCTCAACCTCCTTCACCTGTCGCACCACCCTCTCCACCCCCCTCCCCCAAACAGACCAAAGACGAGGGTCAGGAAGAGGAGGACAAGATATCACCGACTTCGAAGATTTTAAAGAATGCTCTGCCTGTCATGATGAAAGAAATGTTGGACCTTAAATTAGCTGCAGAATTGAAAGAGAAATCTACGAATAAAGCTTCGAGAGAGTCACCACAAAATGAGGTGGCTGAGGGAGATAGTTCAGAAGCACAAACCTCCCCTTTGGATTTTAAAGTAAATTTAAGGAAGATCAGTTTGAATTCGGATTCGAGTGTTAAGCAGGAAAGCGCTTTCAAGGCTCAGTTGAAGAAATTTGAGGTGAAAAAAGAAGATGATAAGCTGAATGGAGGAGTAATAGATCTGAAGTCGAGATTGAGAAAAGTAGACACCAATACCCCACCGAAACAGGAAGAAGAAGAGGAAGGCGATGATAAACGAAGAAGTACCGGAAGTATAAGCAGTTTAAAAAAACTGTGGGAAGGTGAAAGCAGCCCACCCGAAGTGGTCAAGGAAAGAAGAGTCTGGCCACCAGAAGAAAAACCTGCTGTACCTACAAAACCTAATGTGAAACCCGTGGTGAAACCTGCTGCCATATATGCTACTCCAGGAGTGTTATCCAGTGTACTAGAGATCTGGCAGGCTCTAGAAACGAGTCTAGCTAGTCTAAGGTCTTCGAGCTCAGTGCCGTCATCGAGTTGGTTACAGCTGTCGGACAAAGTGGGACTGTTTCACACTTCGTGTCTCGCGTACGCGGATTCTGTAGCCCCACCCCACACACGGTTCCATCTGCGTGAACTTCTTAACAGACTCGAGACGCAGGCTAGAACTCTGCGTTCCGCCGGTGCTCGCAACCAAGCGGACAACACCAAAACCTTGGCCGAGTTGCATAACACACTCAAAGACATTGTAAATGCAGTGCAAAGATAGGGTAACCCCTAATTGCCCCCCGTGATGGTTTGTTAGGTCACCCGTGTTCTCAGGTTTGCTTAAAATATTATTTTTCTGTATAGTGATATTGGAGTCGTTCAAATGAAATAGTGCATCGATTTCCCCTCCATTAATAATTTTATATCGGTAATGAGCTTAAAAACTTTGTTTTCGTCCCAACTAACAAGCCATTCACAAACTTGTGATGATGTAAGTACTGTTTTTGTACCTTACTTAAAATGCGGTTTTGTAGCAGATGTATCATAATATGTATGTAGTACAAGTATATTTATTGTTGCTGTAATCTTATTGTATTTAAGGAATTTATCGTGTATATTTTATTTAATATTTTTTATACTCTCGAATTCATTAGTATCAAAATTGGGACGTGTTCAAATTTCATATTGTGTACATAGCGTATTTGTCGGTTTTATAACCTTTATTCGATTATCCACTTACTTCTAGCCCTGTGATAAAGATTGTGTGTGTATGTATGTGTGTATAAATATATTTTTATTTTGCTATGTTTCGCTCAAGCCTAACTTAATGTGTTTATCGTTGTAAGAATGTGTGCGACAAAATGCTAGTCTTTTGTTGTGAATCGTCGTGTAGCAAAGACTTACTAGATTTTACTTATACTTACTAATATTTGTTTTTGTTATGATTTTCTATAAAAGAGACTATGGTATTTTTATTAATCCCTTCCGTGTCATACACTTACAGTCCATAAGTCAAAGACATTATGCTAAGCATTTACGATTTGTAGGTTAACATTACCACAGTATTTATATTGCTTTTTGTAACAGGTGTAATTAATATTCCAGTACCGTATACGTTTTGATTGATTATTATTTATTAGCTAGAATGTATTTGAGATCAAACTAGGGGTTGATTTATTGATTTTCAATAACACTCAATTAAATATTGTGAAAACTCAGCAATTAGTGTCTAAATATAGAAATACCAGATTTTTTTTAATCTTGCCGTGAGAGTATTTTTTTCTGACATTGATATTATTGATAAATTACTCAGCATAAACTTCTTAAAGGTTTGAAGGAAATCGTTTTGTAAATTTTAATAAAATCTAACTGAAACCTGAACTTAATTATTTTATGTTGTATTTTAAATAATTTAATCAGTATGTTTTTTAATGAAAAGCTACAAACCAAAGCAAATATTTTCTTGATTAATTTAATTTAGTGTATTTAAATCCAAATTGAATCAAATAAAAGGTGATGCTTCTTTAGATCTGGCATTAACTTTACGAATCTCTTTGGATAGATTAAGACCAGGTGTATTATTAAAATAAAAATAATAAAACTAGTGTTTTGTTAAGACACTTGTTTTGAAAAGCGATTTTATTCTGTTTCATTCCATTTCATGTTATATACCAAAGGTTTTTATTGTTCACAGTTTCAGTCGCATACTATGCTTGTTGTAAAGTCAGTTGATAGGCCTATTGAAAAACTTGATTCTATAAGAGCTTTATTATTCAGCTAGACTTGTTATAGGGTTTAGGACAAGTACGGTGTCAAGTCAATAGAACAGAAAAAGGGAAGACTTCGGTTGTCGGTTCCTAACTAACTTGGGTCGGCCAAGTCTCTGAGACGAGACTGTTATATTTTCTGATTTATTATAATATACATTCGAGGTTATTGTAAACTAAATATTTGTTTATAAGGCTGGCTTATTTTCATTTTGTACATTTTTACATCGCATGCTTGGTCTTTTTGTACAGTACTGCAGTTATAGATCATTTAGAGAATACATTACTGTGTGAATGTTTGTAATATAAATATAAAGTTACAAACACTAAACTTTGTTTCCTTCGCCGGACTTAGTTGTCTTGTGGTTTCTTCAATCCTTAGCCTAGAAATATAAACACTTATTTTACGGTATAGTGATCCTGGCTACATTGTTTTGTTCAATTTGGGAAAAGGTTTGGAACCCTTAGGATAAATCCTTTTTACATCTTGAACTAGCATTATACCAATTTTATTAGCTCACAGTTGTACACCCTCAGTTTTATGGACATTCATTTCAAGCCATTGATTTTGTTACTACAGTGTAGACTCTCAGAAATCTGGACTATCGTGGCGGACGGCTGGTCCGGATTTAGAAAAATCCAGATTTCTCGGAGGAGGGCATGAGAAACCCTCGGAGGAGTGTTAAGTTCAAAACCCAGAAAAATTGGACCACGGGAAAAGGAGTTTATGGGGTTTTAAAATTTTCCAAAAATCAGTTTTTTGCACTTTTCACCCTAAAATTTTAAAATACACAATTTTTGTTTCAACCACTTTATAGAGCTTAAAAAAACAAATAATATAGTATTTTGAATCATTAACCTAGGTTAAGTGGTTGCGGAGAAAATCCAAAAACATGTTCATAAAATCTCCCATGTTAATCTTATGGGAAAATGGTTTTTAGCTTTTCCTTAATTAATTTTACTGTACATTTCACATTTGCTTTTACCAATCAGTTTAGCTCTACAAAACAATCATTTTGGTGTTTAAATTGTGATTCTACGTCCAACCGTTGCCGAGATATTCAAAGTGATAAACACAGTACGTTGTCCAATGTTATCCTTATGGAGAATATTTAAAATTTTATATCTCGATTATTTATGAACGTATATTGATGAAACTTGGTATACTTGATGATACTTGGTATTGGAAACTTCATCTAGTACTGTTATATTGATATTTGCACAAAAAATTGATTTTTTGTTGATTATCCTCTTAGCAGCAAACCTGCATACTCATCCCTAATGTTATTCTTTTGGAGAATACGTAAAGCTTTATATCTCCCTTAATTATGAACACAAATCATTAAAACTTGGTATGTAGCTTCACCTGGTTGAGTTATATTGATAATTGCAAAAAAACCCTTCATTTTTATCTTCCTCGTTGCAGCCAACCTGCGTTCTCAGCCTTAATGTTATTCTTATGGAGAATAAATAAAATGCTATACATCACCTATTTATTTAAGTATTTTTATGAAACTTGGTAAGTGGCTTTATGTGGTACAGTAGACGCTCTTTTATCCGGCATTCTATGAACCGGCACATTCTATTAACCGGCACCAGGCGACTCGGGTTTTTCCATGTATTTTCGGTCGTTTCCGTTTCGTACTGCGACTGCGCTGGACTGTTCCCGCCTTTTTCTTAGTCACCTGTTGTTTGTTTACGTCTCAAGCAGTAACGTTCAGTGATGTTCGTAAACTTTGCTCAGTACACTACTGTATTCAACCTATTTTTAGACGCCAACTTCCGCCCGGCTGTCTGTCCGCCCGTCTGTCTGTCTGTCTGTCCGCCCGTCTGTCTGTCTGTCTGTCCGCCCGTCTGTCTGTCTGTCTGTCTATCCGTCCACAAATGCAGGTGTTCCGGAGCAGTGCCAAGGTCAACCAATGCACGCGACCACAGCTCATTACTGTAGCGAGATGACAGACTCTCAGATTACTGTATTCCCATTAATAACTAAAAAGTTCTATTATCCGGAAAAATCGATTTACCGGCATGGGCGTGGTCCCAAACATGCCGGATAAAAGAGCGTCTACTGTAGTAAGAAATATATTCATGCATAGGAAATTCTCTGTGTACGCAGGTTTGCTGCGATGGGGGTATTTAAGATTAATTTCGTCTGCATATCCACTTAGTTTACTAGTTGGCTGAGACCAAACATAACATGTTAAACCAAAGAGGGCCCAAAATTGAACCCTTTGGGACCCGTGAATGAATTTTGTTCAAATCTGACTTTTTTCTTTTAATCCAATTATGTTATGTCAGATATGAGAGTTCTACAAATTGATAGCGTTCCTCTAAGTATGAACTGAACCAACCATGAGAAATTCCCCTAATACATACCCTAATATTCATCTCAAGCTTGCTAAGAATGTGTTGTGCTCTACATTGTCAAATGCCTGTGTCATATCCATAAAAATCCCAACGGTATTTAAATCTTTATCAACTTGAGTTTATGATGGACTCAATAAGACTTATTGCTGCAGTGACAGTTGATCTACCAGCATAAAAACCATGTTGTTCATTATTAATCAAGTTAGAACTCAATTAACCTGTTGTAAACTGCTTTTTCATATACTTTTGAGGTTGCTGGGAGAACTGACACTGGCCAGTATTTAGAAATGTTATTTCTACAATTCTTTTTATAAATTGGTACAACTCGAGCAATTTTTAGCTGCTTTGGGAAACTACCTGTTATAAATGATGAATTTGTGAGGTGTGTCAAAATAAATTTTAACTCCTCTTTCACTTCTTTCAAAATTGTAACTGATAAATGATCATAGCCAGATGATTTCTTATTTTTTATGGAATCTAAATGCAATTATTTCTCTATCAGGAACAGGGGGCCAACTGTTAATTTTGTTTGGCATTTTTCTAAAAAATGAGTTAAATAAATTAGTTACTTCTTCCGGACTACTTACTATCCTGTCACCATTTTTTAATGAGATACCTTCAATTCTTTTTTGTTTTTTACTGTTATAGACTTCTTTAATAGTAATTGACCATGCGGTGTTTAAAATGTTTGGAGGCTGCTTAATTTTTTTCACTGTAATATTCTTTTTTTGTTCTTAAAAGATCCAATTTATAATTTCTTTTACGAGCATTAAGATCACTAGACGAGTAACTTAGAAATTCTAGCTTGCTTACTTAGGTAACAATACTTTATTTTTCTTGCCTTAACTTATTACTCATCCAGTTGATCTTTCTGTAACTAGTTTTTACATTTATTACTGGAAAACATTCATGAAAATTTAAAAAATATAGTGTTAAAAATATTATATTTATATTTTGTTGGAGCCATATACACTTTCATCAAATTTTCATTGTGTAATTCGGATTTAAACATCTGAATGTTATACAAACCAAAATTGTGACACGTTTAGGTTTTCCTCTTATCATCTAAACAATCACTAGTAATATTAAATTCTATCACCTGGCTAACATGATCTGATAGGCAAGTAATTAATCCAAACACAAGTAACTGTTTGTCAGTTATGTTTGTTAAAAAATTATCAATTGCAGATTGAGAATTATCAACTACCCTTGTGGGGAAATCTACTAAATATCTCATCCTATGGCTTTTTAACAAAGTAATTCTTTAAAATCTGATTTTTCCGTTACAATTATATCCCCTGCTACAATAATATTTCTACTAAAATTGAAAACACTATCAATTACAGAGCTAAGTCTATCCGAAAATAATAAGCTGCTTGCACTTGGGAAACGATAAATTCCTATATTAACTAAATGGTCAAAATTAAGTAATATAGCCGTCCTGAGATGTAGTTTTGGAGCTGCCTCCAGGTGCATGGCGATCTTGGCGAGCGCCCTCTCATCTTTGTCTGGATCCACATTTGGTGGTGTCGTCCCTATAGTGGTTGTTCGTAGTTGAACGCAATTCCACAATCCATCCGAACTTTAGGGCCATCTTCATATCAAATTTCCAACTTGCATAGTTGGCTGATCCTTTCAACTTAGCAATTCCAGGGGCTGATGTGGAGTAAACAACTTTAGTTTCACTCTCCCTTCTTGGTAACTGTTCAGTGTTCCCACAAAGAAATTTACAATATTATTTCATTAACATGCAAAACATAGAGTTCAAATATGCCATAGAGAACGCTTATTAATATAATTGGGAACCTGGGCCCCATAACCTGTTGTTTATAATTGATTTTCCTTTATTGAGCGAAGCTCTTTTTCCCTCACTTACTTCTTTGTTACTTCTTTGTAACGGGCATCACAGTGTAATGGCTTTACCGATTGATATGAAATTTGGCCAGTAGCTAGGTGATACCGAGGAGAAGGTTTTTCTTTAGAGAGATTTGCAAAATTCCTCCTAGGTTACACCCCACACAGCACAAGGTTGTCCCCAGGACATCACAGTGGGATAAAGTAGGATATCCTAGGATCATCCCTATCTCATCCCACGATATCCTCATGATACCCTCAGGATGACCATGGGATGTCCCTTGGACCTAATCAGGACATGATAATGAAAGCCATAGAACATCCCCAGGATGTCCCACAGGACAAAATGGCAGTCCGTATGTAAGCACAAATTTTTACCCCAGGCGAGACCTCTATATACCTCGTTGGATGAGATAGGATTTGCTATTTAAAAATAACGTAACATAACCTAACCTAACAGCCGCAGCACACTGTACAAGATGGGTCGTAAAAAACAAACAATACCATTTCACCATCAGAGGTCACTCTTACCACTTTTGGCAACAAATTAATAAGTAATACGCTATGATTGGCGCCATTCTGTACTATTTGTATTGCAATGAATAAAGATGATTTGATTTGATGTAAAATATGGACAAAATAGCTAGGATAAACTGAAAAATACTCATTCCGTTGTATTATCAAAATAACAACTGGGGACATCCCTCGGACCACAAAGGGATATTGTTCTCTGAAGCCCTAGGACATCCCCAGGATGTCCCACAGGATTTATTGGAGACATGTATTAAAAGGTGTCCCATTATTCTATCAGTATGAATCCCCTAACCCCACAGATATCCCTGCCTACCCTATGATAATTCTGCGGTCATCCTTAGGAGACTATATGGCTCCTAGTAATAGTTAGTGCGTACACTGAAGCCATATGGATGACTGCAGAATTATCATGGGGTAGGCAGGGATATCTGTGGGGTTAGGGGATTCATACTGATAGAATAATGGGACACCTTTCAATATGGTCACACAATCCGATAGGAAGACAGTTCTAAAATAAATTACAGGACAACCTTAAATTATTCTTTTGTAAAATAATACTATAATTGCCCATGCCCAGCTTACACATAGAAACACAAGTTTTTACTTCACATTGATGTTGTTTTTTTAATCAGGTTGACTAATGTATAAACTTTAAATACCTGTAATCTCCCTTGTAATCCTAGGATACCTTTTTAATGGATGACACGTTTTGTCAAAGGTAATTTTGTCATCTTCAGACCCATAGAAAACTTTAAATCATCACAACACAGTTCAAAAGAACAAATACTTGAAAATCATGTTTAACAACTTATATTGTTACCTTTGTCACATTTTATGCTAATTTTTGTCATAACTATCACATGATTTATTTGTAAAAGTATCACAAATGTCCTGATTATAGGTACTTAACACTTTCGCTGCTGCAAACATGTTTAAAAGGGCACTCCAGTCACGAAACTTTTCGCGTTTCTCCCTGCTTCCAATATTAACTTTCAAAGCCCGTTCCTCCTCAATGGATTATTCGATATTGTTTATTTATGGCTCATTTTAAAGAGCAAAAATATACCTAGCGATTTCAGTAAGCAGAATTTTGATATCGCAAATAATAATCGATCAATAAAATTCCAAAATCTTCAATATTTACAATTTTTTTACGCGCAAACTATAATGATAACAAAATTCTGCTTACTAAAATCGCTAGATATATTTTTGATCTTTAAAACGAGCCACAAATATTCAATTTCGGACAACCCGTTGAGGACGGGCAGACTTTGAAAGTTAACATTGGTCTTATGGGAAAAGCAGGTAGACGCAGAGGACTGGAACCCCCTCTTAAACATGAAGTTTGCATAAGTTTCCATGTTGAGAAAAAACCCCGATTGGGGTCCGCCGCAGCCAACGCATTAATTGGATTGACACTGAAAATATATACACAACTTAACATTTTTTATTAAAATTTACTCAAATCTTAGAAAAGTTGTTTTAATAAGTTTATAATAATATGAATATATGCATGTGTAGGCCTAAACATTTCTCAGAACAAAAGTTGAATTAATAAATACAGATTTAAAAAATTGAAGGATGGATTTCAATTTATAATTGTTCGGTGATGTGATACAAACAATTAAGAATTTTTTTTAAATAATACAGTAATGAATTCAAACAAAATGATAGTATAATTGCAGTAAAAATAAGTTTATATAAAACCAAAATGTAAGATACATAAACCAGGGCATATAAACACACAGTAAGTAGTGGTAGTTGATTCCATCTCTATTTTCATCTTCATCATGGCCTCGTTTCCTGTAAATAAAAAATTTAAGCTTATACTGCATTTTGCCTTGGGTAACATTTTATCCAAAAATACCCCTGTCGCAGCAAACATGCATACTCAGTGAATTTCCAATGCATATATATGTGTCTCACTACTACAGTTCTGAAAGATGAAAGGTAAAATTAATGAAAGATAATGAAATTTCGGAAGGAATACCAGTTGAGATGGGTGTACCACAAGGTTCTTGTTTGGGTCCACTATTCTTCAATATATTCGTCAATGACCTACCGTACAGTTTAGCTGGAGAAAATAGAACCAATTTTTTATATGCTGATGATTTAGGAGTAAATGTAATAGGGGAATCTCCTGATCAGTTGATTGAAAATCTTCAGACTGTGATAGAACAAATTCAACATTGGTGTCATGCTAATAAATTAATCTTGAATATGAGTAAAACACAAAATTTAGAAATAAATTTTTCAAATAGGTTTTTTCTCAATAACAATAAAAGTTCTATGAAATTTTTAAGAATTATGATAGATTCACAAATGAATTGGATAGACCACTCTTCATATATCAGTGGAAAAATCAGCAGAGGATTATGTGTTTTAAGAAGACTAAAAGGAAATGTAAATTTAGAAGTAATTTTAAATGCCTACCATGCCTATGTTCAGAGTTATATTGGCTATATGGAACTTTAATCTGGGGCAACGGAACAAATTACAAATTTATTTTTAAAATAAAAAAAAAGCAATCAGAATAATTTGTAGTGTTAAGGGTGCGCCCTACCCAGATTGAATTCATTGTTGTTTAGCACCGCGCCGGCGCCGCCAACAAGCAGGGTCATGCATATTTACGCTTGAAGACCATTTTGTTCTCCTCGATCGCACTGTTATTTTACAGATTTCTACCAAACTATTTGCAGTTTCACACTTTTCAGATTCCAATTTAGGGATCATACGGTTCCTTTTCTCCAAAATAATGTTTCTCCATACGTAAGGAATCTTTAGAAAAACTCTTAATTTGAGAACATTACTAATGGCCTACCACTTATTTTGAATTAAAATCACGATTTTTAAATCGTATGATCTCTAGATGAACATTTATTGAATTAAATAATATCAAATTATTTTTAATTGGTTAACAATTTAGCCTACAATGAGGGAGATGCAAACCCCTTACTTGAGCGTGCGGAAGGGAGGTACGGCGCACCCTTAAACCAAAAACCCATTGCAGACCATTATTTAAAAGATTATAGGCATAGGTACTAACATTGGAATCAATCTACATTTTACAAAGTTTACATTAATAGAAATCACTCTAAATTTGTACTAAATTCAGATATTCACCTACATCAAACAAGAAATCAAAATAAATTTCAAGTTACATGTTTCAAATACTCGAAAAGCAAAAGGAATTTCAGTGAAATGGGAATCAAAATGTTTAATAAATTACCAACTGATTGGAAAAATGTAAGTGAAAATAGATTTAAAATGAAAATCAAGAATATTCTAGTAAATAAGTGCCCTTACAAAACTGATGAGTGTTTTAAGAACGATTATTAGACCCAGAAGAAATTGAAGTAAATAAATGTACTATAATGTATCTAAATTCATTGTTCTATTAACTATTGTCATGTATTATTTTTAATGCCCAACGACAATAAAGTTATTTATTTATTTACATAGAGCCGCATTTACCAAGTTTCACAAAAATACAGTTATAAATAAGATAAATTGCAGTTTATTTATTCTCCATAAGAAAAACATTAGAGCTGAGCACGCAGATTTGCTGATACAAGGAAGATAAGAAATATGTTTTTTTTGCGATAATCAATATAACTCAACCAGGTGAAGCTACAGTTATATTAATATAATACCAAGTTATTAAGCATACCAAGTTTTATTAATTTAGGTTCATAACTAAGAGAGACATCAAACTTCACTTATTCTCCATTTGAATAATCCCCCTGTTGCAACAATCCTGCGTACTCAGCGAATTTCTAATGCATAAAGCCTTAGAAATATGTGTGTTTCTCATAACCACAGAAAGCCACTTACCAAGTTTCATAAAAATACATTTATAAATAAGTGATATATAGCATTTGATTTATTCTCTATAAGAATAACATTAGGGCTGAGTAAGCATGTTTGCAGCAACAAGAAAGATAAGAAATGTGTTTTTAAGCAATCATCAATATAACTCAACCAGGTGAAGCTACATACCAAATTTTAATAATTTATGTTCATAATTAAGGGAGATATACAACTTTACTTATTCTCCATACAAATTACATCATGGCTGAGTATGCAGGTTTGCTGCTACGGTGATAATCAACAACAAAACAATTTTTTTTGCAAATATCAATATACCAGTACTAGGTGGTTTTTACCAATTTTAAACCCTCTTTCCATAGCCCGATCTGGTTTCGAACTTAAGTCATAAATGTTACTCTCCACATTTGTGCCAAATTTAATCAAAATCTGGCACTTATTTCAAAAGTTATTGAGGTAATGGACACATATATATAAATCTAAACAAATAGTATTTTTGCCAAATGGGGACCTCAAAACAAAAAATGATCATGGACTCGGCCTTAAGTCTTACCATGCCACATACAGTAATAGCTTTTTCCCTATAGGGGAAATTCGCTAAAAAAGAGATAGAAATGAACTGGGAATAAGTAAAAAAGACCAAACTTTAAAAATGTCTTCTCTAGTAATAAAATACCCCCGTCACAGCGTGAAAACTGATTTTATTCCTGCTGTTGCCATTTCAGTCGCCTTGTTAATGATTATATTACAGTTACTGGTAACCACCAATCAGTCACACTGAAATGAAATATTATGTTATGAATATTAATGTTGTAAAATGTAAACAAAAATTATCAGTAATATTGCAAATATAATCCTTCCTTAACATTATATTTGGTAAATATGTCATTGAATATTTTGTATAACCATGTGTTTATTAGGTACAATTTAAGTGCTTAAAGAAACATCAAAAAGCATAAGTGGTCTTCAATTTTGGCAAATCAGTTGCAGAGTCTATTTTCACCCCTAGTTTCCAGTAGACCTGACCCCTTGGGCCATAGTGCATGAAGATGATGAGCAAATAATTGTATTAATAATTAATTATGTCGTAAAAAGAAAACGATAAATGTGGTACCTGTAACCTAACATATTCTAAAAAATAAAATCAAGTCAAAAAGAATAACAAATATCCGGCACACAGAAAACCTGCATTATAAGCAAATTTCCAATGCTAATTTATATACCATATCTACCACATAAAGAAACTCACCAATTTTCATGAAAATACTTTCATAAATGTAAGTAACTAGCTGATTCCCGCGGCTTCGCTCACGAAAAATTCAAATACATTTGAAATATTAACCTGACCAGCACTATCAAATCTTTGTTTATATTTTACCATGTGACTTCCTTTGCAGTCACTGACAAACATTTTAACATACCGTACAGCTGGTAACATTATAAAAATGATATCCTCCTATAAGGTTTGCATTGGATCTTACAGAGCCCGTGGGGTGGAGCCCTAATGTTGGATGTAGACATTATTACAGAGACACATGCTAATTAAAATACCTAATTATTAGCAAACAAACTAGGCCTGAAAATTTCCTGAAAGCACATATAGTTACGCCATATGCCTACTTTTAATGTACCATATCCACTCATCAGGCACTGTAAGTTTAAGTTCATATTGCAATTTAGGTTAAGCTTTTAAAGATTTTATATATTTACCTAATCGTACATCATACGCTTTGTATTCATTCATTATCAGTTTCATTTACTTATTAATGAATTAATGACGGGATGACAAAATAATGGTGCGTTTTCGTTAAAGAAAGTAATTTGATTTGCATAACCATTTCAAGTTGGTGATCTGTTACAATGTACAATGTTATAATGTTATACAATGTTACAATGAAAAAGTAATAAAATTAAAGAAATGAAAGAGATATGAAAGTGATAAATTATAAATGAACACAATTTGTTTCATTGACCTTTATACGAACTGACGTCCATAAATAGCTTGTAACAGTATTATTTTTCGTTGGGATATTTTATTTCGAGAATGTTTTGTTCGTTTATTTTTCGGAAATAGGGCAGAGTTGTTTTGTTTACAGATTTACTGAGCAAGTGAGCAGTCGGCAGCACACACTCCCTCGTCACAAATCACTTCCCAAGTTCCCACCCAACACAACAGCTGATGAAAATCACATTCACAGTGATTTCTTATCAATCTGGTTAGTGATCTGGTAGCATAGACTAAACTACAGTAAGTTAGTCTATGCTGGTAGCAATCACAGTTTGACCTATGAGTGTAAAATCACTGCTAGTCACTAACTAATAATGGTCAACGACAAATAGCTGGTCATTTCAGTGTTGGCAATCCGGTTTGGGTCTTTCACCCACTGTACCTGAAAACATTACCCACCATTACCACTGAGCTCTATGTAATATCTGGAATCACCACTCCGTGGCGAAAAAGCGTGCCGCTGTGTTTATGGTCGTTATGTTGGCCAGATGTGTTTTTGACTTTTTGGTGGTATTGGTTGAAATTTTGACATCGTGCACCCAATGCATTTTGATTGGTCCAGTTAACGGTAAGGTGACAACACAATAGAGCAAAAAGTCAGTGTTGACGGGCACGTTTTTGGAAAATATTTAGGTAGAGAGTATTGACTCCAGATATAACATAGAGCTCAGTGACTATAACCCACCGTCCATGAAAAATTACCCACCATTACTCACCACTTGGTTTAACCTACAAATACGCAAAATTCTGCACATTTATATTGATATTTGCACAAATATTAAACCATTCATTTAGGCCAAACAAACTAAAACTAGTTACTAATATTATTATTCATTATTTTTAAAGGCTAAGTATCATATTAGAAAGCAATTAATTATTGTTAGGCCTAGGGATTCCTATGGAAATTATTAGTAATGGGCAAACTCAACCGAATCTAAGTTTTAGAGAAATATTAAATCATGTCAACATAATACCAGAGCAATATTGAATCAAAGGTATGGAGTCACTAACTCCACGACTCCACAAACTCCTGAAAACAGGGAGGTTTATTGTATAACTGGAGGTAACACTACTTAACGAATTTGGTCAAAAAGCGAGCCGGTAATTTTGTCAGGTTGGTACATTGGTTAGGCAAATTTACCGTTCTTTGAACTATCCTGATTGGCTGTTCTATTCCTATAAGTGAATCTACTCATGCAAATCACTGGAATAAAAGTAATAAAAGTTGGCGGAAATTAATTTTTTCGTTTGATTTATGTATCTAATCTTTCCGTGAAACATGATTAACTATGAGGAAATAAACAAATACAAAAACAAATAACAAATAAACAAATAACAAATACAAGTTTATTGAGTTTAAAATCATGGGTTTGATTCACTTTGTCGACTCGTTCGATTTCAGCGAGTAGTTATTTCATTATTTGTCCGAAGTGACTACTTACACGTCCAATGTAAGGGCAAACTCACATCGCTACCGCTTAGATTAGATTAGGTTAGGTTAGGTTACGTTAGGTTAGGTTACGTTAGGTTAGGTTAGGAGGTTTTATGGCTCTCAATCTATATCAAAAATCACAGGAGAAGTAACGTACGGTGCATAATTTGGAACAGACGTGAACAGTAGCGGCTCACGTCGGACGTGTACGTAGCCTCTGCCTTATTTGCCTCGCCAAAATTTGGAACGAACGGCTCGCAGTTTTGTTCATCAGTGTTGCCTCCAGTAATGCCAACAGAACTCCTAGCGTGAAAACGAAAGGCAGAGGCTACGTACACGTCTGACGTGAGCCGCTACTGTTCACGCCCGTTCCAAATGATGCACCGTACGTTAATTTTCCTGTGATTTTTAAAACAGATTGAGAGCCAGTGACACATAACGAAAACCTCCAAACCTAACCTAATGTAATCTAACCTAACCTAATCTAACATAAGCGGTAGCGGCTTATATCGGACGCGTACGTAGTCACTTCGAAAACGGCAACAAAGATCTCACGTTAATTTTTCCTGTGATTTTTCAAACAAATTGAGAGCCAGAAAACCTCCTAACCTAACCTAACCTAACTTAACGTAACCTAACTTAACGTAACCTAACCTAACCTAAGTGGTAGCGAAGTGAATTTGCCCTTACATTGGACGTGTACATAGTCACTTCGTATAAAATAATAACATACATGTAATATTAATTGTATATGTTGTACATGTGTTTTGCTAATCGGCTAGAATATACGATGTTGCCAGTCGACAAAGACTTAAAATATGACGATTTTATAATTTTGCCACAAGTCTGTCTGAATATAACCATAGACTAACTACAGTAGTTAGTCTATGATATAACCACTAAGCTCTATGTTATATCTCTGGAGTCACCACGCCGTGGTGTAAAAGCGTGTCGCTGTGTTTGTGGTCGTTATGTTGGCCAGATGTGTTTTTGACGTTTTGGTGGTATAGTTATTTGATTTCTTATTTCCTGAAATATTGACATTGTCCACCTAATGTATTTTGATTGGTCCAGTTAACATCAAGGTGACGCGTAATTTTCATTCAAATGTAACTCACGATTAAATTGATCTACTACTGCTGCTATAAGGTTCATTTATGTAATACAATGAAAGTTCAGAATGTTATATTTCGATTGATATAACAATTATCCAATTCAAGGCGCTTTTTCAAAGGTTTTTGCGCAGTTGAAAAAAATGACCCAAATCCTCTAGAACAGACGAATACCAGGCGGAGGGTTAAAGTCGAAACTATATAATAATATTTTTTTCTTGTGACCCTTCTGCACCATCAAAGTTAACATTTCATCTGTAAACATATAAAGATTATAAATCTTCCTGGTTTTATTTTAATTCACAGACATTTTCCTCATTACATTTTTAAACTAGTTAACATTTTA
This sequence comes from Allygus modestus, assembly GCA_963675035.1. Lineage (NCBI taxonomy): Eukaryota > Metazoa > Arthropoda > Insecta > Hemiptera > Cicadellidae > Allygus > Allygus modestus. The sequence goes on along the minus strand of OY776114.1, from coordinate 40,257,471 downwards.
GAACTAATTAATTGGAAGTTTTAGAAATTCCTGTGTATAGTATATTTCGACTGATTTTAGTTTCGATACTAATATTTAGATGGCAGCAACTTTTAATAAAAATTGGCAGAAAGCCGAATCTGAAGTAAGGATTTTTAGTAATTCGTTTATTGTGATTTTAATCTGTTATGTGTGGTATGTAACGAAATTAATTACATTTTTAATTTTAAATTATATTTAGTTTAAACCAAGAAAGATCATTTTATTGCGATGGTATTTTATAAAAGCGGGCGATATTTTGGTAATGATTTAGGCGTTTTCAGAGTTTCAGCAATCCTTCATTCCTAATCAGAACATTTAATTGCAGGCCTGGACATAAACAATAAATACATTTTAGTATTTTAAGAATTGTAAGTTGAAACAAGAAAAAAATTCATCTGCGGCTCTTATTTAATCTAATTTAATTTTCAACCTGATATTATTATTTGCTAAGAGAATAAGCTTAAGACTTCTATTTGGCCATAAAGGCCTAGGGTTTTTAAACCATTGGTCTGGGTAGCCTAATTTAAGAGGATTATCAGGCCGAAGGTATTTTTGGATTCGAAAATAATTCATAAATAATTGTAATCAGCAAAGAACCTTTAGATAAATTTGTTCATGCCAGTACAAATTTGTCGAAAATTCGCTACCGTAATCTTTTTCTAGGCAAGTTTTTTCGTATTAAATCAATTTTTTGAAATTAATGAAGGGGAAAAACAGTAATTAGCCAAAGAAGACTGGGCCTAATGGTTTGGATTTCAAAACTGTCTTGACTTACCGTACTAACCAGTCCAGAGAAAAAATGTCTCCTGTAAAATTGTTTACAAATGCCGAAATCAACGTGTGTGGAGTAACAAAGATAGCAACCATTGGTAGACTTTCATAAGCGGAATGATATAAAAATACAAAAGAAATTGTTGGATAGTGTAACGATTATTTAGGTTATTCGGTTATGGTTTCAGTTATGTTACGTTTCAGTTTAGGTGTCTTGAAATTTGTCCAGATAACAAACGTTGGTTCCACTATTACGGTACTTAAACATCAATTGCCAGGAACAACATTATCGTGTCGTCTCATTGTCATGTTTTTTGATTTAATTTTTATTCTATTTTTAATTGAAAAACAAACCACATAAAACAAACATGACATAATAACTAAGATACAAATGATAAAATATCTTGGAATCAATAAAAATATCGTCCTAATCGATATAAGTTATCGCATCGAACAATATCATTCCGTTTTTAGCGAATTTCCCATATAGGGAAGGAGCTATTACCGTAGGTCTCATGGTAAGACTTAAGCCCGAGACCATGACATGGGTATTCATGGTAGGATGAAACTTGGTATGTGGCTTCACCTAGTTAAATACTATTTATATTTGTATAAAAAACAATTGTTTGTGTTCCTTGTTTCAGCAAACCTACGTACTCATCACTAATGTTACTCTTATGGAGAATAATTAAAATATTATTTATCGCTTATATGTGAATATATTTTTATGAAACTTGGTATGTGGCTTTATATGGTATTAAGACATATATTGTGCATTGGAAATTCGCTGAGTATGCAGGTTTGCTGCGTCGGGGGTATTTATATCATTCCGCTCATGAAAGTCTACCTGCCACCATTTGCAAACAGGTTTAATAATGAAATAATATTAGGTCTAAGCTTAGAGCTATACTTTTCACTAGGGGATGAGTCGATACCAAAATTTATCGATTCTCGATACCAGGAAAATCGATTCACGATTCCCGATACCGATTCCATCGATACCTACGATTTTTCAGTACCTATAGTTGTTAAAACTATAATTAAAAACAGTTACAAATTTATGTTACCATTTAAAATTATTTAGTAGAATTTTGTAATTAATTAGGCTATAAAATAAATTTTTTAATGCATTTTGTTACATAATTTAAGACTAATTTCATTAGTTTGCTATAGTGATGTATACAAACAAAAACTATATTTATTAAAAATTCATAATGGGGAAAAACTTAGTTGCAAGATAATGACTCAAAGAAATAATTTTAGTCAGCCGACTGATTTATTGCTTTCAACCGGACCCCACCCCTCTTTCTTCCTTATCTCCAAGGTAAAATTGTTTGCCGCCGACCCAAACACTCCCCGTGCCTTTTGTAGCGGGTAAACGGCGGGAGTATATTTTCCCGCGCACTTTGTAGCGTGGGTAAACGGCGGGAGTATCGATGGTATCGGTATTGACATTGAACGAATGAATCTCGATACCGATACCAATGTCCAAGAATCGGTGGTATCGAGAATCGGTATCGAGAATCGACTCATCCCTACTTTTCACACTTAGTTAAAACAACGGTAAAAATATTGAAATCTAAAATAGTCAAACAACCAAGTAATTTTTTTAGACCATTTGAAATAGATTGACCCTACTGGCCTTTACTGACCTTCACATTTACTGAACCCATCGAGCTGGAATTTGGAAGATAAGCCTGGAGGATACACCAGGAAAAAAGCCTCCTCTAGCTTTCCACAAAATTTATTAGAGGGCTTTGCCATCCTAGCCCTTCAAAGCTCCTATGTTAATCTTATGAACATGTATTTACTGAACCGATTGGCCTGAAATTTACTAGGAGGATGGGTTATAATAGGATAAAGATAAAATGTAAGCCTAGGGTACGGTACTCCATTTCTGGAAATCCTTTTGGGCTCTGCCCCTTTCTCTCCCCTGACCTTTAAAATTATTATGTTAACTATCTCACAGCGCTACTGCTGCACCTACAGAGTGGAAATTTGGAAGGAAGTTTACTTATGCAAATACTCTGCAAATAAGTTCAGCTAAAAAGTTGTGTGATTGGTTAGTGATTTTTTAAACCCTTTTTGGTATTTGTTTAATATCCGGTAAACTCTTGGATTTTTGTAAAAGTGGTTTTAAATTGTTCCTTTCATTATACTATAACTAGTTCAAAAGGAATTTAGACGCGGAAAAGCTATTTTCCGCCATTTCCGACGACTTTAATATATACGTATGCTATCTATTCTATTTAGGGGACCGGTGAAATTTCAGGGTAATGGGTGGGGAGATTTCCCGCGAGCAGGGTAAAAAGGGTAATTGATGGGAAGCTGGGGCAATTCGAGGTTATGGTGGTGAATTGTGGGTAATATTACAGTGCTGCCTGTCATACCATAATTTATTGTACTTGTACGACAATTTCAGCATGGTTATACGATAGTTTTACTGGCATAATGTGAAATAATGTTTGTATACAATAGTTTTGTTTTCATATCAGCAGCACTGGTGACCTGCTATTTTAAAACCTCAATCCTCCCTAAACAAGCCTGATTTAAATGTGATGATTTTTATTGACTTTGTAATTAAGTGATCACATAATATTGTTTTTAATATATTTATTTCGGTGTGGTGTGTGGCAATTTGTAATTGTAAAATTAGGTACATTTTCTGTTACTGTATATATTATGTTGGACCTGATTAATATTTTTACTTTGTCTATTAGATACCGGTACTCTAATTTCTGAATTATTATAAAATATTATTTAACCTTTATAAGGACACTAGCTGTTACCCGCAGGCTTCGCCCCTCGAATTATTTATAAAAATTATGATAGTTTTGTGTGCTGAATTCTATGGTTAGCCTGTGGAACTACTATGAATCAAGATCAGCTGTTTGTATTTTCATCAGCTCAAACAAAAACGAGTTTGCACGCAGCATGCTGACGTGAGGGAAGTGAATTTCCACATACAAACTTTTAAAACTCAAAATCAGTGTAAAAACATACATTTATTCCAATTCCAATTTATCCCAATATTTATTCCAATTTTTATTGAAATCTGAAAACAGTGGTTTTAGCGAATTTCCCCTATAGGGAAGAAGCTATTACCGTAGGTCTCATGGTAAGACTTAAGCCCGAGACCATGATAACTTTCTGTTTTGAGGTCCCCAGATGTCAAAAAGGTACTTTGGTATTATACGGATGCCACCCTTATACAGCACGCTGCAGCAGTTATGATAGGATGGGTTATCATAAAAATGATTGTAGGCCTTTCCTTGTTTCGTTACGAATCGAATGATACCTGATGAGTCATACTTCAGGCCGCCAAACCCCCTCCAAATAGGCCAAGGTCAGGTCGTTGACCGGAGCGCGCACATCACCTGTCACCGCCTGTATCTCGGTCAGTGTCATGAGTGATTTATTGCCGTGCCACTACGTTACATTTGTTTTCATAATGAGTGACGTTCTTTTGGTGTGGGATTTACCTCGAAATGAAGAGGAAACCGTATGTATTTTTATGATAACCCATCCTAACATAACTGCCGCAGCGCACTGTATATTTGGCGGAGTACATGTGGCGATCGGGTGTGGCCGCTAGCGGCGGCGACGCGACGCATTCAACACGATCCTAGCGGACATTGCTGCCTTTTGGGAGGCACAACACAAAGACCGCTCATCAGGATGATGTAAAATTTGTACAGTAAGTCAATAAAAGTACGTTTTTTCGAATTATGTAGTTATCCTTTGTATCCGGTAAAAATGTAACCTCCAAAAATAGTGGCATCCGTATAATACCAAAGTACCGTCAAAAACACTATTCGTTCAAATTTATATATATATATATATAAATATAAATCTATATATGTGTCTGTGAATGCGATAACTTGAGTAAAAATCGTGCGATTTCGATGAAGTTTGGCTCAAATGTGTAAAGTAACATTTATGACTTTAAGTTCGAAAACCGGAAAAATCGGACCATGGGAAGGGGGGTTTATGGGGATTTTAAATTTTCCAAAATTCAGTTTTTGCATTTTTCACCCTAATATTTTTAAAACACTTCATTTTGGTTTTGACCATGTTATAGAGCTTAAAAAAACAAATAAATTTGGTATTTTGAATTACTAACCTAGGTTAAGTGGTTGCGGAAAAATCCAAAAAACATGCTCATAAAATCTCCCATGTTAATGTTATGAAAAAAGGTTTTTGGATTTTCCTCAGTTAATTTTACTTTAAACTTCACATTTGCTTTTACCAATCACTTCAGCTCCACAAAACTATCATTTTGGTGTTTAAATTGTGATTCTACGTCCAACCGTTGCAAAGATATTCAACGTGCTAAACACAGTACGTTGTTCAATGTTATCCTTATGGAGAATAAATAAAATTTGATATCTCGATTATTTATCAATGTATATTGATGAAACTTGGTATGTGGCTTCACGTTGTACTGGTATATTGATATTTGCACAACAAATAAATGTTTTGTTGGTTGTTCCCGTAGCAGCTAACCTGCATACTCAGCCCCCATGTTATTCTTATGGAGAATAAGTAAAGTTTTATATCTCCATTTATTATGAACATAAATTAATAAAACTTGGTAAGTAGCTTCACCTGGTTCAGTTATATTGATAATTGCATAAAAACTCATTTCTTATCTTCCTTGTTGCAGCAAACGTGCGTACTCAGTCCTAATGTTATTCTTATGCGGAATAAATAAAATGTTATAAATCACTTATTTATGAATGTATTTTTGTTAAACTTGGTAAGTGGCTTTATGTAGGAGTGAGAAACGTATAAATGCATTGGAAATTCGCTGAGTACGCAGGTTTGCTGCGACGGGGGTTATTTTGGCTGTTCTGATGCTCCTGGTTTCATTTACCTGCAAAGCTGGGAATACAATTTTGCGCATTGTAATGTTAGAAGAAGGTCCAGACAGGCTTGAAAGTAGGTGTGAGGTTGCTGGGGATGACAAAAGTACTCTAACAAAGGAATAACAAATTTTTCTAGTGTAAAACCCCCAACGTACTGTGATTAGTTGAAACACATTTTCTTTAATAACTCGGTAAATATTTATGCTAGAATGACGAGATAGGGCTTAAAACTTTTGCCTCACTAATTCCCATCTTTTTACATGCATTAATTTTACATCCGAGCCCCTTGTGACCCTTTTTGGGCCCGAAAACTTTAAATTTGAAAGATCAATCCCCAAAAAAGGGGTTTAGAGTTTTCTGATTGTTTTGCCCAACGAACTTGTTTAACTGATTACAGAAAGTAACGTCCCTACCAAATTTGAAGTAGATCGGAAAAAATGTGACCGCTAGAGTGCAAACACACATATATATATAAACAATTTTGAACGACCCCCCAAAACGTGTTCAGGGAACGTTAGGAACTTCTATGGTGGTCTTGGGCTTAAGTTTCACCGTGAGGGTCATGCTAATAGTTCACTTTCCAAGGGAAATTTACTAATGAATGTCCTTGAGGAATGCATGACATGGGAAATTCGAACCCCCGTGGGGCATAGCCCTAGTGGAGTTTCAAAATAAAAATAGGCCCATGTCCATATTGTCTCTGGTATATTGGCTCTATTCTTGCAAAATTTCAACTGAATCGGTCCAGTAGTTTTCACGTGATGGAACTTCAGTGTTACGCACAAACATCCATACTTTCACATTTATAATATTAGTGTGATTAGTATTTATTGAAACAGGTAGATTGGTTCAAGAATCCTTTTGGGCTCTCCCCTACTGGCCTTGAGTACTAGTGAATACCTTTTACTAGGCTTGTAAATATTTTAAAAATCAAGTTAGTATAACTTTCACATAATATTTTGCTGGACCCATTAACCAGAAATTTGTTAGGGAGGGAGAGGCAATTCACTAACAATTAACCTTCACTCTAACTATAATTTATAATTACAAAATGGTTTATTTTACCTTGTTTTCCGTCGATGATCCGTTTTAATCCTGTGTAGGCTACCGCTTTTGAGGGATCATGCCCTCATCATCAGGCTCCAATAAAAACGTTGTTCATTCATAGAGGTCGTCACAGTTCAAAACGCACGTTGATACATTTATCACAGGGACACACAGACGTACAGTTTTACACATTTTACACGAAACAAGAACTATGTAAAACTAATTTGGCCAAACTAAAGCACGAAGCGGCGTGGGCGGATATGCGGTCATGACTAGTTACTTTTAAGTTCAATCCCTTATATTTACTGTGTACCAGTTACATTAACAATCGACATGATTTTTCATGGATAGTTAAGCAATACTACACCACAATCAATTAGGCTTGCTCTTCTTCTGATAATTCTATTTAATTGACAATAATACAACAACTGATTGATTTGAAATTTCATACGATAAGTTTCATACCAGAATCAATCATTTCCAAAACTCACTGTACCACATGAACCAAAATATAAAATATATTCTACAAACGTTAATTAGGCCTACCTTATAAACTTGATAAGTTTTGTGGGTGATGCTGAAATGGGCAATAAGTTTAGCTAGTATTTACGCATATAAACATATTGTAATAGTGTTTTATCATATATAATTACAATATAAGTGAAAACAACTTTGTATAACAGAAAATAAGTATTAATTCATAAACACCACTGTTTAACACATTGTTTAATGTCCTGTGCAACTTTGCACGGGACACTTTTTAAATGCATTATAAAACATAAAATAATCCCCTAAAAAAACTTGGAAATTTAATGTTTGCCTTCCTTATATATTTTTGTATATGGCTTTGAAGTTGCAATTGGTATGTAATATTAAATTGTTTGGGTTTTAGAATAAAAATCTCATCTTTTGTGTGTTGCACGGGACAAGCAAACATTGGATAGATAGGAATTTGACAATCGCTTGAAATCTATTTAACATTTTCTCTTTCTTTTTGAAAGGCTTAGCAGATTATATTTCCAATTGTTTATCTCAATGTAAGTTATTCAAATAGATTAAATTGTTTTACCATTCAAATTATTACTTAAAAATCTAGAAAAATGTCCCACTTTCAAGTAATGGAACTTGCTTGTGTTTGAAGCTTCATTTCAGCAAAAATATTTGTTTGGCAAAAAAAGTTCTGCTTAGTGAAATTTAATATTTTTTTTACTTGTAAAACAATGTTTTACCTTATTTTACCCAGTTTAAAAAAATAACAAAGTAGGACCACTTCCCATAGAATCGCCCATATGGGTCTACAAATTTATAACAAAAATCTCGTATTACTTTAAAGGACTAGCTGTTCAAAATTTCAGCAAAAACGTAGGAATCTCTTGGAAATTTTTTTGATAGCACATTTGAGTTCTTAAATTACAATCTTCAGTAAGAGTAGAAATGTTGTTGTTTTATCATTAGGGCCTATATTCTGTTCTTAGTTGTAAATACAGGTTTTTATTTCTATTAAAAATTCACCTGTTTGCTTTATAAAATGTAATAGACTACTAACAATTTTGTGAAAAAAATATAGCCTACAAGTACAGCAAATATGAAGTACTGAAATACAAATTAGCTAAGAAAGAGATCGGCAATAGAGTAACCACACCAGGGTTGTAGGTGGCAGCTAATGTGATAACCCTTTGTAGACATTTATTCTTACGTTTTTTATCTTAGTTAATATAACTTTAATATGTGCACTCTAATATTAATAGGTGTATTGTATACAAATGATTTCAGACGTTGAAGAGAGGACTCTCCATAACAATTTTGTTAGACTGGGAGAATGACAGCAGTTATGGCATCTACTAACTGGGATCCAGGTAATTTAATAGAAATTATTATGATAAAAAAGTGTAACTGGTGTGTATTTATTGAGCGTCGAGGGCCGATATAGTACTGACATGGCTTCTGAATCTGCCACCTAAAACATTGTTGACAGTTATCAATAGTTGAAATACAGTAGAACAAACTTTTAATAAACAATGTGGGCTTTGCAGTCTGGGCTTGTCGTGTGGTGTAACCTAGTAGACACAAACGGAGCGAACATGATCAGGATGTATGCTGTAATACCATCTGGTTTGATTCAGGTGTAAGTCTGTTCAGTGGCTGAGCAGTCTAGGCGCCACCCCCTAGGCAAAGGATAGCACCTGGATCGAGAGTTTGAATCACTCTCAGTCAGTGGCTTTGGTGTTTAACTCATCAAAATTCACCTATCTGTGGCAGAGACGGTGGACCGCTCGGGTCCAAGCTCACAAGATGGGTGAATTCTTTGTGAGTTGCACATCAGGTGTTTGCTACTTTTTACCTATCCTTACTGATACTGATAAACGTGGGGTAAGAATGCACTGCAACCTAACAAGATCTTTTGTGCCCCCGCTTCTGAGCTCTCAGTTCCTTCCTAGATCTCCTCCTCCAACCCTAACTCCTTGATGAAGTTTAGAAGCTGGGGGGGGGGGGGTTCTAAAAGGGGAGCATCCCTAATGCTTCTCTGGTATGATCCCAAACTCCTGGCCCTTTTTTGGCCAACCGCATCACATTCAGCCAGTAGATGCCTCGGGGTTTCCTCCTGCTCCTGGCAGAATCTGCAGCCATTCTCTTCTTCTACCATACCCATCTTCGTAAGGTGGCCCTTAAGTCTACACTGTCTGGTGAGAAACCCTGTTAGAATTCTTAGGCTGTTCTTGTTAAGCCTGATCAGATTTGCAGATCTCCTATGATTACTGTGTTTGGGTTCATCGGAAGTACGTTTTTTATAATTTTAAGCGATCAGATATTCAATTTAATATAAAAATCAAAACTATTCAATCACCGACTCCATTCATAAGCTTGGGGTCAAAGAACCAAAGTAGTGATTCAGGGGATGTGAATTAATCCACCCACTGTATCACTAGCTCTTGAATAGAGCCAAATGTAATCCAATTAAAATAACAACCCTTTGAGTCAATGACCAAAAGGTCATACCATTTGAATACTTTTGCAATACATGCAACAAATGACTTGACTTTGTATTCAAAGAAACCAAAGTCTGCCAACTGGAAGAGGTTTTGAAATATTAAACGGTTGAAATTTGTTTAAAGAGGCTGGTAGCCTGTCTACAAAGATTCCAGATTTGTGCATAGAACGTATCCAGCAAGTAAAGGGTGAGGCCATAACAGTACGAGTTAACAGTTCTGATACAATTTACTTGCTAGGACTGGGATTCAAACCCACAACAGGGCTGCTGCCATAGTTTTGAGGTCTGTCGGCTATTACTCATCTAAAAAAAAATCTAATTTTTTGTTTTGGATGCACCATTAAAAATGCATGAATAGGCTACTTAAAATAGTTACATGTGCTTAAATGCAACAGTTGTTTATTAGCAGTGAGATATTAATTAAAAAAACCCTATTCCTGCACCTGATTCAGTCGGTTGGACATTGTACCGTATGCAAATTTGGTCTTTTTAGTCATTGTCCCTTGAACTTCAATGTTATTGAAAATAATGTGTGCATCGATAAACTGCACATCATTATTGAATCTGAATAAACATTAACATAGTATACAGGATAGCTCTTATCATTAGAGCTGAATGGACAATTTCATGTTACTTCTTCCAAGCTAATCGTCTGTTTACCAAATGAACGTCTGGACTACCGTATCTCATTGTAGTGTGCTCAACCGGCTAAGCTGCAGGAAACCTCCCTCACTGCCCTACGGTTCTTAGCATTTTGTCCTTTACTTAAAACAATAAATAATTTAAATATTGCCCTTTATTAAGTAATGACAGTTCTTTTATGTAATTTTCGATATAACTCTTTTTCTTAACCCTTTGAGTACTCTGCAACGATATATTCTTGTTGCCCTTTCACACAAAAGTGCTTAGCAACGATATTACTGTTGTGGTTTATTCCAAAAAGTGCTTTGCGACAATGTATTGTTGCACGTTGACTTTCCATTCTGAGACTTTTGAAAGTCAATACAGTAGAAGTCCGATTATCCGAGCTAAACGGGACCGAGACTACCTCGGATAATCAAAAACTCGGATAACACAGCAGTAAAAATTATAGTTTATAATTAGACAAAAATCGTATTGAAACTGGAGAATACGGTTTATTAATACAGTAATAAGTGATTTATGATTAAATAAACCTTTTTAATACTCTCCCCTTTATCCAATCTCTTAATTGCATTATATTTTGTTTCCAAAGAAACCACAACTCTTTTACGTTTACCACTCATATTTGTGAAACAACACACTGATTGAAAACGGGACTGAAGCGCACGTTTAATCAGTTCGCCGTAGACTGAGACAATGGCGCGAACTAGAGATGGGTGTTATTTAACATAACAGGATGAATAACAGTGTTGCGGCCGTGGCAACGTTATCGCGGCAACACGTTACGGAGAACTCCCTGTTATTCTAATAACGTTTCTACACCCGTTATTAGAGTTGGCAATTGTTATTCAAATAACAGGTTGCCGCAACACGTTATTGGATAGCTGCGTTGTCGTTACAACCGTTGCCGGAAAACAACGATAATTCCCATCTCTAGCGCGAACACACTCTAGGTCGGATAATCGGACCTCGGATAATCGGACTTCTACTGTACAATATATTATATTTAGCGCATTTGAAATATTCTCCTGTCTTTTTTGTCATCCAATTTAATTTTAACAATCTGCTTAATAAAGCTAATACAAGTGATTTGGTAGGCCTCGACACCACAATATTATTGCATATTCAATGGATTCTTTCAGCGTTATCACACTTGCTGGGGGCACTAGAAGAGTCTAAACAGAACTTGCCCAGCTCTGAAGAGGAGTTTGGCTTCCTGAGTGGCCTACTGCAGTCCAAGGAGCTCCATGCCCTGGTCAAGGTGCACAACAAGATCATCGACAACGGCAAGGATGAGAAGTTCCACCCGATCCTATCCAGCTCGATGCAAATTGCCTTAGAAGTCCTGGACGTCATCTTGCCCAGGGTTAATCTCAGTGAAGATTGTAAAGAGTTATTCCTACTCTTACAAAAACCACATTTACAGGCAAGTTGGAATGTTCTCGGTTTAAATATATATATCCCGTACTCTTTAATATTATTCATATATGGTTTTCATATAACCTATTGAGATAAAATGCATACAAAGCTTTTGTTCAGTTAGTGTCCTTAAAAAACCAACGACGGTAAACAGTTGTGGATTTGTTTTGAATGGAGGGAAGATTACTCACTTTTGACAGAATTTGGACTACTTTTTGCAGAAGTAGAACATGGCTCCTCAAAAACTAAATTTATCCTCAGAAATGCTACTGCAGTATAGTAAACAAAATGGACAACTCTACACAGTAATATATCTGGTAAAGTAGTTTTACTAGTAATAATATTGGCTTCGAAAGCCTGAAATATACATTAATTAAGGTACACTTTATTTTAATATGTTGTTTGTCTGCTTGCTTCATCAATTCCAATTACATTTCACTTGATCCTAGTAAATCGGACAATAAATGTGATGAATACTGACTTCATATCTTGAAAGGAATACTCTTAATAAGTAAGTGCCTTTTTGTGGTCAGGGTCTTTTATGTGCTCACGATGCAGTCGCACAGAAGGACTACTTTCCTCGTCTTCCGGAAATACCTCTTGAAGTGGATGAGGACGAAGAGACCATCAAGATTGTACAGCTTGTTAAAAGTAACGAACCCTTGGTAAGTAAGTCATATTTAAACAAAAAGCTGTGAATTGAGTGGACATATTTGGCAAGGTTAAATAAATTTAGTAGGCTATATTTCCTCTACTACTAGGAGATGACTTATTTGGGGGAAGACAAATTGAGATGAAGTGGTCCCACTGCAGCACTTACTTACTTTTTCCATCCGATGAAAAGATAAAAAATACAGGATCTCATGAAACAGTTGATCGTTGTGCTTTGTGTTCGACTGTTAGTTAAGTTGCAGTTCTCCATGTCAATGGTAGTAGTGTGCAATCAGTGACGAATAGCTTTCCCTGAATTCCCCTTCCCTCTCCCTTTCCATCAGTCATCTCCAAAGATCTGATTTTAAAATATTGAATGTAGTATTACAATAAAACATAATTTTTGTAAAAGTTATACATGGTTTGACTAAATAATTATTTGCTATCCAATACTCTAATGTTTGTTTACTTGTTGCTTGAACAATTATCTCAAAAGCAGTACGATCAATCTCATTCATATGTTTAAATTAACTTATTTATGGATTATAAGTGTGCTTTGAATGTAACTCACCATTAGAAAAAATCTGATATAAAAAAGCATTTAAAAAATAATAAAAAAAACATAATAGGTGTTCAAAACAATTTATCAACAGTCAATACTCACATGGTAATGTATGAATATATGGTTTTACTGGGAATTGTAAAGTAAAAAAGTTTCAAATGTACAAGGCAGCAATGTTTACCCTGAAGTCTGCAAGTCCAGCACTAAGATTACGTTATATAAAAAGATGATGTGCTAGTTATGTTTTAGTCACACGGCTTAGTTAGGAAAAAAGGCAAAAACACTAGGGTAACGCTCTACCACTGTATACATTGCGGTTGTTACAATAAAATGTCTTCAAAATCATGTAGTTCTAAAATAAATTGGCAAAGGATTTAATTAACGTACTTTAAAGGATAGCTTGCTATATTTTTACTACAGAAATAAGTGACTAATACTACGTATGTGCGCGAAAATGTCTTAGTAGTCAATCAATAAAATTCTACTAAGTGGTTTTTATAACTTGATTTTTTACAAAAATAGATCTCTGAAACTTTTAATATAATTATACAGTTTAAAGAAACATGCTTTAAATCAAATTGTGAAATTAATTTGTACTCAAACTGAATTACCAGTGTTATACATTCCTTTATGATGCAATCGTTATTGATGTTGAGAAATGATATTAATAAAACATACGATTATCACTGCGCTCTCTGTATTATCTATCTTTTTCTCAAATTTGACCTCTTCTCTTCAGTTGGGTACGTAAGTACAAAGATACAACAGACTTCAGTTACAGCTACTTTACGTAGGACAGTTGTAAATAATAAATAACAAACTGATTTGAGTAATATATGGTTATTTTGTTGATGCTGCCAAAGACTGGAGCACAAAGTGCCGAACCAATTGTCGTAAGTTTTGTGAATGAAAATCTAACTAGTTTAACCTGTAGAATGTAATGCTGGTTAAGAAATATTAAAAATATATTATTTGATAAAAGAAGATGCTCAGGTTCATAGTTCAGGTTTTATGGATATTTGTGGTCATATTTTAAAATTCAAACTGAGATACTTTTTCAGATCTTAAAATATTTAGATTATTCTCTAGTGTTTTAAGAAAATAATTGTTTTTATTACTTCTTACATTTTATAACAATACATTTTTGATCCTCTGTAGGCTATAGTTGTATATTTACTTTATAATTCATAGATGTTTTTCAAAATCTACAATATGATAAACTGAGTATGCGTCCTCCCCAAGCATATCAAAGCAAGATTTACAAAAAGATGTAAGCAAATAGCGGACATGGTAGCTGCTCACACAAGTCAGATGTGGTTAAGCATAGGTTCAGTCCTGGCTGCCTGGTATGATACTATTTCACTACTAGCTTCACCATATGACTAATCCGTTACGGTACCTTGCTGTCTTACAAGGGGCAGTTAAGATATTTTTTCAAAGCCTGCAAATGGGTAGGAAATTATGTTTATTAGTTATAAAATGTCAAATAAAGCTGCTCAATTGTCGAATAAAGCAAATACATTCTGTGCCTCTTAGTACTCAGTTAAAGTTAATTTGCAAAATGATTAATGTGACTATCAACATGTAATGAAATAAAGGTAGACATTTGTCAAAGCGTAATTAGTTGTTGGCTCAGTTAATGGAAAGATATTGTTTTTAGTGATGTATACAACTTTATTAAAGCTACTTTTAGTGTGCCGAATTGAAACTTGGATTCTACTTCATTCACGTGTATGAGATTAGAGCAAGATTTTCTTTTAGTTCTATTTAGTAAATATGAAAACTATAACAAGCATTATAATTTCTGACCTCTTCTGACCAAAAAAATGTTCAAAAGTAGTGAGGAAATCAGTCTAACCAGCTTGAATGTTCTAAAGAAAAATATATAATATTAGCTTTTATAAGCTTTTTCTAGCTTCAGAGCTATGGCAATTTCTGTTCTGCTTACGCAGACTGCACACGACATAGCAGTCTAGTTTACTGAGTTCTACATTTCTGAACTATTGTATCCCAAAAGAAAATTATAGAATAGGCCTATTTCAAGCGTGACTAAAAATATTCCATATTAGGATAATTTTGGACAGTGTCATTTGTAATCCAAACACTAACCATCACTTGCCCACAAGGAGTGCCAAGATCCCATTGTGCTGTCGTATTTTCTCACACACTCCGCTGGTGACACAGGGGGCGACCATAAAGACGGACGAGGAGACGGGCAAGATAGTGATCGCGCGAGTGATGCACGGCGGCGCGGCGGACCGCTCGGGCCTCATACACGTGGGCGACGAGGTGGTGGAGGTCAACAACATCAACGTCGAGGGCAAGACACCCAACGACGTGCTCAAGATTCTGGTTTGTATCATATGCCAGGGTCTGCCGAACTCTGAAAAGTTTGAAATGTCAGTAGGAAAAAAGATGTTTAGAGCCACAATTTTGTCCAAAGTAATTTTACTAGCCTTGAAGTAATAGGTTAAAATCCCTTATCCGTCGTCGATCCAGAATCACTAGTAGATGACTAGTTTTGAGACTGCTGTCCCATTTTCAAACCTATAGCAATCCCGAAACTGGTCATCTACTAGTGATTCAGGGTTGACGATGAATAAGGTATGTTAAACTATTACTTCCAAGTCGATTTTCAATCCAGGAGGCAAATTATGAATCATTTTGTTAGGCCGACTGTGTGTGGGGCTTATTGTTTGGTGACTGAAAGTGGATTTTATTTGTTATCACTCAGAAGGCTTTTTTTAGAGGGCCTTAAGGCTCCGGTCTATCCCTTCCGCGTAGCGCTAGGAAAGGGTTTGCAGGATTACTCTTTACAGCTGCTACATAAACTCTTTTCTTTAGTTAAAGTATAATATTAAAGAGGAAAATATTATCTACAAATGCACTTTTTTACTTTTTTAATTTATTTGAGATGCATTTACAAGCCCTTTTAAAAGTACAAAAATTAGCTTTTTCAAATCACCACAACTTAAGACAGAAAATTTATTTTGTAATTCTAAAAAAGAGTATGAGTATAATTAACGTTCTTCTATCAAATCCACTTTATAGTATATTGATAACCTAATTATCATAGCAAACAGTAATCCTGCGGACCTCCGCAACGCTCCTCTTCCCTATCTTAGCAATGTATTTTATTTATTATCTTAAGATTTTTTTAATTTGATTTATAAAGCTTATAAACGTATCAGGAGATATAATAACATCGCAGTGAACAAAAATATTGTCCTGGAACAAATATGTCCATGTAATTTTAAGACAGTTTCAAGAGTAGGAGTAAATTGACAAATATAATGCTGTTATTGAAAATTATCAAATGAATAGCAGGAAATAATACATAGCCATGTTTAAAACAATACCAATAATTTTAGATCTGTCTGTAGTTCTTTCAAAAATATTTTCTAAAAACTACTTTACTTGTTTAACAATCATTATTAAACTGTTTTAATGCAGAATTAATACAGTGTTATGGGTAGTTGATGATTACAAATGTTGTTGATGAGAGGTTCCTCCAATCTGAAATTCCCCTTAAAACTATGCGTACTACATATAAGTTTTTTCAATTACTTGAAGGTCTCCCTCCATTAAGATATCAAGTTTATTTTTGCTAACACAGTTGACCTTTCTGTGTTCAATCATGATGGATATTTTGCCTACAGCAAGCATCTGAAGGCACCATCACATTCAAGCTGGTCCCTGCAGAGGGACGGTTAGGAGCTAGGGAGAGCAAAGTCAGAGTGCGGGCACACTTTGACTACTTCGCCTTCAGCGACCCGTACATTCCCTGCAAAGAGGCGGGGTTGGACTTCAGAAAAGGAGACATTCTGCACATAGTCAGCCAGGACGATGCGTATTGGTCAGTACTGGATTACAAGGAAACTAGTAATTCTAGGCAACCCTCTGGATACGCTGGTTACCTTACTCATGACGTAGTATACCAATAGTAGAATAGAAAGAGCCACAGTGTTAAGCGCTCGGGGGAAAATAGGCAAAGTAGTGATGAGAAAAAAAATCAAGTTTTTACATATAGGGTTGGTTATTATCTGCAGTTATCAAGCGATTTTTGAAAATGGGGTCATAATTTTGTGAGATTTTATTGGGCATTAATTAGCTTTATAAAAAGTTACTAAAGGCAGCCAAGATTTGAATTATGTTGTTACACTATGAAATTGTTGTGGTTAATATGTATGAGAAAGTCATAAATTACCAGGAGAAGATATGTGGGCATTAAAACAAATTTAGTTGGTAGTGGCTTTGTTTATCACAAATTTTAAGTCATGAAGTTTATGTTTTATTAAAAAATTGTAAATAGCGGTCTTGATAATTTATTGAGCTGTTAAAAATTAACGTATTTAATAGATTTGTTTTTGGTAGAAAAATTTGATATGTTTTAATTAGTTGTTTATATGGTGAGTGATGTGAAGTGATCATGGTCAGTGGAGATGGTTTGACACCTACGTTTGTGTGACAGGTGGCAGGCCAGGAAGGAGGGGGACAGAGACATGCGTGCGGGTTTGATACCCAGCAGAGCTCTGCAGGAGAGGCGGATATTGCACGAGCGAGCGCGGGAAAAAACCTCCAAGGAAGGTCAGTTTGTTGTATAAAATATTGAATCACCTTGAAGCTGTACAGCAGAATGTAATGTGTGGTAATTTGGGATGAACTGTATATAATTATGATAGGTGTTACCTGACGTCTTTTGCTATGTAAACTTATAAAGAATCTTGATTCTTGATTAAGGTATACTTAATTCTGCTGGAGTTTAATAGTTTTTCTGTACATCAGTGTATGCTGACAGGTAGTATTTAAGGTTAGTCGCTGGGAGGGTGCTTCTGTAACTTGTTTGCAAGGTGTCACCGTTTGTTTTGCGCCGATATCGTTGTGATTGTATTGGTTCTCTTAACTGCCATTATGTTGGCGGTTGGAGCTGGAAGGGTTAATATGTCTGCTTAAATCTCAGTTTTGCAAAGCAGAAGATAGTAACAAGGAAGGAACTGAAACCGAATGACTGGGTCGGTGTGTAGATTATGTAGAAGAGATACCCCATGTACTCGTAAAATTCAATCTTGAATACCGGTACTTATTTGTTTTCTCTGATTTGTTGGTCATAAGATTTGTTGCAGTCATAAGATAATATTAAGTAACAACAGACCTCTTGCTGGAAACCAAGCAAATTTGTTCCATGTTGAAATTTATTAAAAAAGTTTATCATATCACATTACCATTTCTAAAGTTTGTATATTTATATTCAGGTAATATATAGCCTATGCTAATTCTATAAAACTGTGTTTATTAGAGTAACAGTTGTTTTAGAAAGTGATTGAATTAAAATTGATCTCCATACTACTATAGGTGTAAACTAACTTTGAAGCTGTCCTGTGCTATTCATAATGGAAGTCTCATAAATTCTAAACCTTTTTGCATAAATGCGGACTGTGAAAATTGGTTTGGTATAACAGATGAGTTCTGTTTACAAATATTATCTCGTTATATTAGTGTTTTAGTTTACATATGTTTTATTCAAATTATTTACAATCATACGTTTGTTGAATTGTAAAAGATGAGAGGAGACAAATAAACAGTTTTAGTTTGTCATGAAACATAACAAGCCTTTTTATTAAAATTATAATCACTACTATTATAAAAATGAAGTGGTGTCTGTCTGTCTGTCTATTGTTCCATCACGTCAAAACCACTGGACCAATTCTGCTGAAATTTTGCTCAAATGTACCCAGGAATGTCATAGGCCTATTGCCCCTCAGGGCTCTGCCCTACAGGACTTCCAAGTGCCCATGTTGTTCATATGGAGATTAGTTTTATTTTGTTTATGTCACATGTGTATTTTCCTAATTCAATTCATTTAAATAAACAGCTGTTATAAGGAGTTATCAATTATCAACTACTAGTAACTTGAAAGGGCCATAGCCCCCTAACTTGATCCAATAACTTACTCTCCTTCATCTAATTTTATTATTGATTTATTTGGTCTTTACCTATCGCTTCTAGTGTCTAAAACTTTAGAATAAACTTTTAGTTTTAAACACTAGAAGCAATAGGTAAAGTCCATATAAATCAATAATAAATTCAAATCCATCGCTATTATGAGTTTCAAAAATACAGTCATCTAATTTGTTTACTGCTTAGGAAAATAAAACAATATAACAAATGTCAGTTCGTAAACAAAGTAGACACTTAATCACATGTTGTAATGTAAACAAAACAAACGTTTTTAAATCCCCATGTTTTTTTAATTGGGGTTGTTTTACGTTATTTCTCGTTTGCTGGTAACTGTTTAGAGGTACTGCTATTTTTCCCGAGACCCTGGGATCAAAACTTTTAATTTGAGCCGTAACCCATCACCCTGCAATTTGCCAAATCCCCACAATTTTGACTTAACAATTTTGCTTACAGAATTATATATAGACTGTCATTGTTTTGTTTACGATTCTACTACTCTCAATTTTCACCCTGTTGCAAAACACAGCAGCATAGCAGCTAGAACTTGATAAAGTAAAATAAAACATACGTAAACTAAAACACTCTTACAACCAGTCCATATTATGTTATTGTTTTTTCAGAAAGAACCCTTAAAATCATTAATTGTTGTAATTTAGTTTGTTCCTATGATCATGTTTCACTTGGCACGTACTTTGCTGTGTTAGAATTAACTGCAAATAAGCAATACAGCCCTCTTTCACCTCTCCTTTACAGGATGTATAAGCTTTCTCTGTGATGGCTTTTCATTAGGGAATCCAATCCCGGGATCCCAATCGAATTTCATCTCTTAGCAATCCCGGGATTTTATGTTCCAATCCTGGGATTTTCGGGATTAATAAATTATTTTGAAATAGTGATATAAAGAAGGTATTTGAATATTATGAACACAAATAATAATTGGAATTCATTACAAAACAGTTTAAAGAAATTTAAAAGCTGAAATTTATTAAATTTAATTTAAAAGCTGAAATTGATTAAATTGAATTGCCATCAGTAACTAACTAAACTAAACTTAACTAACTAAAGATTTGTTATGATTATCGTTCAATAATACTCAGATTGAAGAGGATTATGTTTTTTAGCGAATTTCCCCTATAGGGAAGAAGCTATTACCGTAGGTCTCATAGTAAGACTTAAGTCCGAGACCATGATAATTTTTTGTTTTGAGGTCCCCAGATGACAAAAACACTATTCGTTCAAATTTATATATATGTATATATATATATCTATCTATATATATATATATATATATATATATCTATATATGTGTCCGTGAATGCGATAACTTGAGTAAAAAACGTCCGATTTTGATGAAATTTGGCTCAAATGTGTAAAATGACATTCATGACTTTAAGTTCGAAAACCAGAAAAATCGGGCCATGGGAAGGGGGGTTTTAAATTGTTCAAAAATCAGTTTTTTGCATTTTTCACCCTAAAATTTTTGAACAACTTGATTTTGGTTTTGACCATGTTATAGAGCTAAAAAAAACAAATAATATAGTATTTTGAATTATTAACCTAGGTTAATTGGTTGAGGAGAAAATCCAAAAAAACCTGGTCATAAAATCGCCCATGTTAATCTTATGGGAAAAAGGTTTTTGGCTTTTTCTCAGTTTATTTTAATGTAAACTTCACATTTGCTTTTACCAAACTGTTCAGTTCCACAAAACGATCATTTTGGTGTTTAAATTGTGATTCTACGCCCAACCGTTGCTGAGATATTCAAAGTGCTAAACACAGTACGTTGTCCAATGTTATCCTTATGGAGAATAAATAAAATTTGATATCTCGATTATTTATGAATGTATGTTGATGAAACTTGGTATGTGGCTTCACGTAGTACTGGTATATTGATATTTGCACAAAAAATTGATTTTTTGTTGATTATTCCCATAGCAGCAAACCTGCATACACAGCCCCCATGTTATTCTTATGGAGAATAAGTATAATGTAATGACTCCCTTAATTATGAACATAAATTAATAAAACTTGGTATGTAGCTTCACTTGGTTGGGTTATATTGATAATTGCATAAAAACCCATTTTTTTGTTCCTCGTTGCAGCAAACCTGCTTACTCATCCCCCATGTTATTCTTATGGAGAATAACTAAAATGTTATATGGCGCTTATTTATGATTGAATATTGATGAAATTTGGTATGTGGCTTCGCCTAGTTAAATTATATTTATATTTGCATAAAAATCAATTGTTTATGTTCCTTGTTTCAGCAAACCTACGTACTCATTACCAATGTTATTCTTATGGATAATAATTAAAATCGCTTACATGTGAATATATTTTTATGAAACTTGGTATGCGGCTTTATGTGGTATTAAGACAAATATTTTGCATTTGAAATTCGCTGAGGACGCAGGTTTGCTGCGACGGGGGTATTTGTTTTTATTAATAATACCAATCATTTTAGAATGCAGGTTAAGTTTACTTAGTTATATTGTACAAGTCGTATTATTATTAGAGAATCCCTGGTCAAAATATTATTTATTTTTCATTCTAGGCCTGTACATTATGTTATTAAATATTTTATGTTTCGATTTTATGTGTCATGAAATATAAATACATTTGTTAGTATTTCCAGAATAAACACTGAGTAAAGCTTCATTTTGATATCCAGTTCCATTATTAGGCTAGATAAAACCAAGAGTGTTGTTCAAATAGTTTTTAAAATATCTGCTAAGTGATCCTATTCGTCCTCAATATGGGCGACCGGTTTCGAGGTTGTTTATAACCTCATCTTCAGGCTACAATTCATGTACCGGTATGTCATTCACTCACACGAGATCATAGACTATTAAAAACATAATCCATTAAACAAACATGACACGAACGTACGAAATAACAGAGAATTATAAACTGCACATTGACATTGATGTTTGGCCAAACTAAATGACGACGACGCGGCGTGGGCGGTTGTGTGCCTATTTTGAGGGCGAGTAGGATCACTGACAGAAAAAGAGAATTTAAACCGTTGAAGTATTCAGAAAGTGATCCTGAGCCATACTGACACAAAAATGAATTTTTTAACATTTTAAATAATCTAAAATTAATTTTTCCTAGCAGCTATCTGATTTAAATAGATTATAAATGTGTACACAATTGCCTAGATGGATTACAAATAACTTATTAACGTTAAACATGAAAAACCAAAAATAAATTTGTCACTGTTATTTGTACACAAATTAATGTTAATCCTGGGATTCCTCAACGTAATCCCGAAATCCCGGAATTGAAAATACCCGGGATTGGATTCCCTACTTTTCATAAACATGATATTATCAAACCAAAACTAGTAAACTACTAAAGATGTGGAATTTTGTTATCTGTATTAGACTCTAAAATTAAACCCAAGTACAAGTTAAGTAGTATTTTACTGACCTCTTCAGCAGAACATTGTTCACTCTATTGCCTCACTCACCCACCACTTTATAAACGATTCTGGTAGCTCATGATACTCCTAGTGTAGTGTAGATTTTTAAGTTTGTTATTTGGTTTTAGGTGTTGATAATGTAGTGAGCACTCTCTTCGGCACTGTTCTCCTTTTTTTTATACTTGGCCACTGGTACCATGAGTTGTGTCTGAGTCGGTTGTTAAGGTTGGCCTACCGCATGGTTCACAGCCTGTCTCCAAGTTAGTGACACTTTACACTCGGCTTCTGGTGTGGCTCGATTGCATGCTTGGCCGCGGGAGTGCGGCGACATAGCCACCAAACGTGTTACCTTGATGTTAGACAATCAGACAGTTCAACATTTGAACAGTTATGCCTCCTTTTCATGATAACAGTCTTTAAAATTCCCCTTTTAAATGTTATTACTCAATGTACTTTTTAAATAGTGACGAACCGAGTTTGATTTTAAAGTTGATTATTATTCATTATTAGAAATATTACAAGCATTGCTTAGTTTAATGAAAATTGAGGTGTGCAATAGAGAAATTTCAGTTTGGGTCGGATTTGGTTCTGATCTAAGTTCGGATCAGTTACGGATAGTACGGGGTTTTGATTGGACAGTTCCGAGGTTTGGATATTTACTTTTGGTACTGCCCGGTACTAAGGTATTTTAAAAATATATGTAGGCCTACGTTTAAGAAGAGATTTAAGGAAGCTGCATATTTCCTTTTATTTAAGGAATTTTATAAGATACAGACACATCAACTGGTTAAGTTATTATTCAGAAAATGGAAAATTTTTTACTGGATTAACTGAATAGTTTGAGAAGCAATGACTTAACTTTAAATTGCAAGAACAGCCTACTTGCATTGTACGATACAAGATACCTTTGTTTTGTTATTACAGAGCAAGTACACAAAACTTGTGTAATTACAGTACTAATTTGGCTACATTATTTGTTGTTAAATCTTTGAATGACCCAGTGTCTTCAATTTCTGGTTCATACATAGCCTTTGTAAATTGATTTAATCTTAATGAAAAATAAACTGGCTGTTTCATATTTAAATTTCATCACGTAGGCCTAAAGAAATATGATAACAGTATTCATAGACACTGTGGAAAACAAAAGAAGCAAAGGCTGCTAAGTGAACAACATTTTGGCCTAATACTGTTTTTGGCAAGGTTTCAACTGCAAAACTGTGATAATGAAAATTGGCAAGTAAAACATATTTAGAGCCCAGCTACAGGCAAGTTAACTGAAAACCAAAAGGTAACATTTTGATGTGGTGACAAAGTCTAACTAACTATTAAAAGGCTGGGACTACTGATGTAGTTAGCAGACAGCTACATCGTAGCACATCATAGGTTTCTCAAATTTGAACCAAACTGAAACCGACCCAAATTGTTGGATATCCGCACACCTCTAGTCAAAGTCACCTCTAGCCACTGGTTCAGAAAAGGTGGAATGAACTAGTTGTGAAATGTTTTCTCAAGATTTGTAACCTCTTCAATTACACCTTAAACTTTTTGGTTTAAATAGGGCTTCAGGGAGATTCCATAAAATTGATTGTGTTGTTCATCAACAACAATGACATCCCATCCACTTGTGTACAAGCATAGTTTAGGTTTCTTGACAACATTCATTTTGTAGTACATTTTATTTTTAATGTGCTTCTTAATCATACGAGTTAAGCAAATGATAAATATATAACACAATACAATTTTTAAACAAAAATCCAGTTTTAAAAGCTTGTATGGTAACAAAACAATAGTAAAGTGTTCCATCAGTTATAATCTAGCCTAGTTATGAGGGATTTTTTAACATTAACTAGAATTTACTTCAAAAGTAATGCAAATTTTAATTTTTTTTCTATAGTGCAATTTGTGTACATTTTACTGTGAAAAATGTCTATTTAAAAACTATTAGTATAGAGCAATGTTAATCCTATTTTAAAATTGAATTGGTTTTAATTTGTTGACTTTGTAGTAAAAAGAGGTTTTCCCTTCTGAGATACTGAACATTAACTAAATGTTGAATTTAAAATCTAACCCGCAACCAAGGTAAAATCATGATAGGTAAACTCTTTCCTAAAAAAAGGGGCAACCCGGGGGGGGCGTATTTAAAAGGGGTATAACTGTCAAATATTTCTATTTAAGTTACCAATTATATTAATGTGAAACAATTATTTAATTGTGTTCAAAATTATTGCTCTTAATTTGTATTCATCCAATAACAAAGTATTTTCATTGGTAGTATTACATTTTTGGTTTATTCATCGTTGTGCTTTATTTTTTAAACACAAACTTTTATTTCCACTGTAGGAAACATGAAGTAAGAAAAATAAAATATTAATAAAAAGTAAAATTAAATAAAAAACCAACAGGTCTTAAACAAGCTTTGTTTTTATTTTAACTAGCTCTCTGTTAAGATCTCACTTGTTTAAGTAATAAATATAACAGTTAATAATAATAGTCAAACTCAAAATTTGTTCACTATTTTAAATTCCACACGGTGGTACACAGTCTAGCCACAGGTATAACAACCACCATCCCTCACACTGATTGGTTTGTGCCATGTTGCTGCACTGCTCGGTGGCCAGTTTTCATTAACTCAAGTTTTTTCAGGGGAGGGCCTACCCCCCGATCTGCTTGATCTACTTCTTTTTTCTTTCACCAACGAGGCCAACTCAGGCTCTAGTGAGTAATATTTTTATATTGATCATATTGTATGATATCGTTGCTTTCTCATTCCACCACCCAAGTTCTGTCATTTAGTCGTTTAAAAATTAACACTTTCGCTGCCTTTGACATGTTTAAACATGAAAATCTCATATGTTTCAATGTTGTGCATTGTTCCGATTCTGGGACACCTGCAGCGAAAGTGTTAAGAGGCATTTTCTTAAGGGTCTTGGCAATCACAGTAAGGCACCACTTTTAACATGCAATTTTCATTAAGTGGATTCGGAACCTAAAATGTATTTTTTTACTCTGATTGTTCTATAGGATTCTAAAAATTGTACAGGTTTTACAATGTAAACAGAAAGGGATAATCAGATTTTCTCTTGTAAAATTCTGTCTAATTATAAATTTTAATAAATATTTTTACAGATTTGTTCTAAAAAAGTTTAACAATGTTTTAATATATAATAAAATACACACTACTTCTATGTAATGTATTTTTATGCATTTATGTGCTTTACAAACGTTTGCTCCGAGCATCCTGCATTTATGTGTTTTACAAACGTTTGCTCTGAGCATCCTGCATTTATGTATGATTCATATTTAAAATGTATAACTAAGTTAACTAAGTGTAATAGGATCACTTTTGATTACCCAGACAAATATTTAAAAATTAAATATCTCTCTTGCTGAAATTTTGTTTGTCTATACTTTTAGAAGGGTAGACATGTTAACATTAGGTATGTGACGGTTCCGGTACTCGGTTCTCTGATGGGAAAATCTACAACAAAGAACCGATCGATAGTTCTAGATGTCAGTTCCATTACTTTTGTTGGCCAGATCGTTATATATCAGTCGAAAATGAGAAGCACATCGGGTATCATAGATCTTAGCCCCGTAATATTGGCTGTAACATTAGACCATGTCAGCTGTAAATTACCATCATACCGCCATAATCTCTGCCGTGGATTGGATCGTATTGCGCCAAATCAGGCCGTTAATGATGACTAGACTTCACATCATTAACCCTAGGACTGCCCTGGCCTGATTAATGCTAAATTGCTCGGTGCCCTAGCAATTTTTGCCATCTTGCAGTGGTTTTTTAACAATTCACAGTGCCTAAACTACTGTTGATAACCTAGTCATATTTGTTTTGTTCAGAACAAGAAGTTGATTTGGAATCAAATAAAATAAAACGAATCCCTGTTTATGGTTTTTTTACAAAATTGTATAAATATTTTTGAAATAATTTTCAAGAGTAGAGTAGAGCATTTTTACACTAATTTTTTACAGACAATCAAAGATATACAAAATGTAGGCAGTTTATTATTTCCCTACGTGGAAATGTGTTTGATTTATTTGAATACAATTTTACCCAAATTACGCAAAGAAACAACGGAAACCGAGGAAAATTGGCAAACTTACCTGTACATTTGAAAAATAAAAATAAAATAAAAAGTATAAAAATAATATACGAACACTGTTATATTACTAGGTAACAATAAAATTATTGGAAATAATGCACTTTTGTAAAAATTACTACTGGTAACTGTTTTTATGACTTTATGAGTTGAAAAACAAAATTTGAGTTTTGCCGAAAGCCAAATTTAGTTATTCGAAGCTAGGTATAATTTTTGAACTCTGTTATATTATAATATAATAAATGGTACATTTATCGATAGTAAATATATTTCTGAACAAGAAAATATGTATATGTATACAGAAATATGAAAAAATTATTTTTGAACATAAATTTACAGCATAGCCGTAATTTCAGCAAAATCTTCTGAAGTTATTTCAAACTGTCGCTGTGTCCAAACCATAAAAGATAACCCTGTCGTAAGCATACTCTTTTTGTTCACAAAAGAACAGAGAAATTGACTAACATAAAATAAATAAAACGTGATTGGGTAGATTTGTAGATAAAGTAAAAACAGTGAACATTTTTGATCCCTGAGGCGGCTTTTCATTGTCATCTGAAAACATTCAACATTTTCAATAACGCACATTTGAACATATAATAATATTCATCCTTGGTAACATGGATAAATATGACTAATAACACACACCACACACTACACGACAATACACTTGTTTATCACCAAAACACTAAGATGTGACAATAAAATACGGATTATAACGTACTATCCCACATTGGCTCTGGCTTGCAGAAAGATTCACTCATTCACTGAAACAATATTTGTGACGCTCCATAGAGGATAGAGGAAGGCAGCACTACAAAGAGGAAGAACTTTTTCCTGGCTACAATGAGATATGATTTACGTCATGCTAAATCAATTATCGATCTATTTATTAGTGATTTATAATTCGCCGTATTTCCGGCGAATGGGGCAAATGACGGGCCTGACATAACGGCTGATTTCAAAAATTATTTCTCAGACTTTCTGAAGTCGTATGACAAATTTCTCTTTACGAAAAGAAAGAACAACTAATGCTGTCTCCAATGGTACCAACCGCTTCCTGACTGGGCCAAAATACACTCACTGCGATTTTCTTTAAGAATACATGTTTTACGAGATTTTGCCGCTTGCGAGTCAAACATGTTTCGCACGCTAAATTTTGTTCAAATTATAATAGCAATTATATTGATCTGTTAATGCTACGAGGTTCGTTTATATATGAAAGTTAAAGTTTAGAATCTCCTCTTTTAAATGGTATCAATATTATTATGTTTCTGGATCAATTTCAATGCGTTATAAGCAGTTGAAAATAATTACCCAATTCGCAGGATTCCGGCGATTCCGGTGCACACATGCAATCGCCGGGCATCTGGCGATTGGCAGTCCTAGGGTTAATAATGACCCAACCATCTGTCATTGTCTATAAATGACTAACATTATAATATTGGTCATAACATCTACAGTAGACGCTCTTTTATCCGGCATGTTCGGGACCACGCCCATGCCGGTAAATAGATTTTTCCGGATAATAGAACTTTTTAGTTATTAATGGGAATACAGTAATCTGAGAGTCTGTCATCTCGCTACAGTAATGAGCTGTGGTCGTGTGCGTTGGTTGACCTTGGCACTGCTCCGGAACACCTGCATTTGTGGACTGATAGACAGATAGACAGACAGACGGACAGGCGGACAGACAGCCGGGCGGAAGTTGGCGTCTAAAAATAGAAACCAATCAAAACAACCAAAACACGGTTGAATACAGTAGTGTACTGAGCAAAGGTTACGAACATCACTGAACGTTACTGCTTGAGACGTAAACAAACAACAGGTGACTAAGAAAAAGGCGGGAACAGTCCAGCGGAGTCGCAGTAAGAAACGGAAACGACCGAAAATACCTGGAAAAACCCGGGTCGCCTGGTGCCGGTTAATAGAATGTGCCGGTTCATAGAATGCCGGATAAAAGAGCATCTACTGTACTGTACCTTGTGGCATAAAAAAGGACAGTGTCAAAATCACCTGAAACTGCAATTGGACTGCAGTTAATTAATATTGATGAATTTAACTAAGCGTTATATATAATGTATCATGAAGATAGTCTTAACAAAAAATGATTTTTTAAATAATGTGTTTGTAAAATGTACTCTGAACCGAGAGCCAATTTCTATTATAAACCAAACCGAAGAAAATTGAAACGACACATCCCTAGTTAATATAGTCGTACTTATTTGTTTATCATCCAAACTGAACCTATGTGAGAACCCATAATGTATTACAACATAAGAATCATTATTGCAGAGGGATTTTTAAGTACATGTTTCACATTAATGATTTATTGACCATTAAAGTATTTCTTTCTTTCTTTAAAATTCAATGTTGGTGATTTGGTGAGTTTATTTTATTTAAGAAATTGTGGACATTTGATATCACTGATTAGCGTAGTCATTATTCATTTTTCATCAGCGATCAGTGATGGTAAATATCTGCAACTATATTTTAAATTGCATTGCAATATAAAATAGTAGTAACTTTTTAGTTAAACAAGCTGGTTTGGAGTGAGAAAGCATTCGGTGTGTCCAAACGCCTGTATCAGTGTTCACCCCACCCCTCATATCGTTGGTCTGTGTTCAAAATTCAGTTCCTAAACACATCCCCTTGGCTTCCTCATGTGCTCTTGATTTATAAAAATTATGTATTCCTGATGATAATTACAAGCTTAACCCAATACGTTTTGAAGGATGGACAGTGAAACCCATTTTTCAGTCCAAAAATTACAACTGTCATGAAGAATCAAAATTTGTTAACAATTAAATATTATTTGATATTAAATTAAATCCTAAGTGTTAATAATTTTTGAACGCAATATTTTTTCACTTGCTATTATTATATCATTGTAACTTTTGGACCTTTATCTTTAGGACACTTTGAGGTTTTATACTAAAAAGGAAATTTTGTGTGCAATTCCACTTGCTCTTCTCTGTTGTTTTGTGTGGTCTTCCATTATTGTTGATCATTGTTTAGTCTTGCTAGATTGCATTGATTATCGTAACACTTGATGTTGAAGATGCCTGACAAAAAGTGTAAAACTATGTTTAGTGTGGAAAGATTAATTCCTGCGATTAATTCTTTTAGATACTGCAATTCTATGTTCAAATTCTTAACCCTGTCTCTTTTTCTTTTACTTATTCAGTATAATTTTCTTTATTGAACCCCTCATTTTACTCCTGGGCTGAAAATGTATTTTTTACTATAAATTTCCAATATTTGAAAACCTGGTATTCCAAAACTTAAACCTCAAATAGTGTTTTGGAGTAAGGTTTTACCAACTAAACTTATCTTAGGTATGCAAAGAGTTATCCTTTTTGATGAAATACTTATTTTTACCTTTTCACCTCAACATTTAAAAACATACAGGTCCATAGGGATTTTCTTCTTGGTTTTGGATGTTGCCTTAGTATCATTTCCAGAAAATCTTTCTTGCTAATTTTATTTCTGGTGTTTTCAAGAGTTAAATTTCTCACCAAAGTCTTACATTGTTTGTAATATCCCCCACCCAGTATGATATTGTACCTGACAATTAAAATGTTGCCATATAATTTTGACTGGAAAAAATTCAACTACATTTTATCATGAAAACCTCCGTACGATAAATAATGTAATTTGTATGATGCAGAGGCATAAAAAAGAAATGATATAAAAGTATAGTCTATTGACATTAAAAAATGTATTTACTAGAGGTGTGCAAATATGCAGCATATTTTATTTATTCAATGTGTCAATGCGATTGAAAAGAATTTTGTTTCAAATCTATGCAACTCGATTCAATGCACAGTGCTGCACAATTTGTTATTCCCTTTGAAGTTTACCTCTAACTTACCTTATTGTACAATCACTTTTTAAAGTAAAAAGGTCAAGGAATGTTAACGATAAAATCAATATTCAGCAAAATAGGTTTTAGGTCTAACAGTTATCAACAATGTTGATAAAAAATAAATTTTAACGAACAAATCTTGGTGTGAGTTGACTAAGATAAAGTTAAAAATATGTAAGTTGTGTAGTAATTAACTATGTCACATTTTAAAATGTTCCATTAGGCCTACATAAAAACTCCTTACACAAATACAATTTTTAAAGTTTAAAAGTATACAGGAACGTTTTTTAAACCAGAAAAAAACCTGGAATATTAGTTTTTGAATTATTTCATTGTTTTGTCATTTTAGAGCATCAAAACATTATTGATGCTTCGGAACATAATCGATGCATCAATGTTGTCTCGTTGCAGCGATTATATTCTGATGCATCCATCATCAGACCTAATGAGAGAATTCTCATCACACAAGTTTCAATTATATTGAAAATAAGTCAGTATTTGTTTGTTTGTCTCTTCGTTGTACTCAGTCTATTGTAAACCCTGGATCGCAATAACTATTTTTAATTTAACGGCTTTCTCTCAGTCAATCTTTGGTCGCTATTAGGTAAGTGGATTATAGTTATTGGTTTTTGTTTCACTTTTGTTGGATTTTAAACGTGAGTAACTTTGAAGCGTTCATCAACATAACTCTTAATTGTTATAACTAGGGGTGTGCGAGTACTCGAAACTTTGAGTTTTCGGCCGAGTATTTTAATACTCGAACTTGACTCAAAGTTTTGAAAAATACTCGAAAGTTCGAGCGAGTATTTCTCGCCAATTTCCAGACGATCGTTAACGATTGCAACTGGCCAAAACGCGTAGTAACGGCCGCAAAAGGCGATCAAATCATGCAAAATCGGCCAAAAATGACAATCGCTAACGATTGCGACCGGTCAAAACGCATAGTAACGGCCGCTAAAGGCGATCGCATCACGTAAAATCGGCCACAAAAGGCGATCGCATCACGTAAAATCGGCCGAAAATGACGATCGCTAACGATTACGACTGACCAAAACACGTAGTAACGGCCGCAAAAGGCGATCGCATCACGTAAAATGGGCCAAAAATGGCGATTGGACTGCGTAGTTTCAGCCGTAAATGATGACGGAAAACATAATATCGGCAAAAGTGGCGACCGGGCCACTTAATATCGGCCTTAATTAACGATTTCGTGATCTAATATTAGTTATAAACGATGTCTGGACCAGATGATATTGGCCAAATGACAACCGGACCGTGGTTTATCGGCCAGAAACGAAAGTTAAACCGTGTTTTGTTTGTCAATACGTAATCCAGTTTGATTTTACTGGCCAAAACTTTGTATTGCTACTCATGTATTAGTTAGAAACCATATTTAGATTATCAAATCTAGGGTGGTATCCAAATCCCATTACACTATTTTAAACTACCAACTGATAGCATATACTCGCTCGAAAATACTCGAAACTCGAAAATAATTCGCAAGACTCGACTCGATTAAATAAATCACTACTCGCACACCCCTAGTTATAACATTGGTTTGTTTTCATTGTTGATTATTAAAAAAATCTGTATGTGCTGTTGAGCTCCATATTTTATTAAATATTATATGCAACTTTTTTTAATGTTTATGCAGATAATACAAAGTACAATTAATTACAATCAGATGAAAACTGTTCTATTAAGATTTTAAGATAACAAATATAACAAATAAAATCTCTATACAGTTCTTTCTTGTAACTGTATTAAAAGCCTGCATTGGGTTTGTTACAGGATTTATTTTCATGGTATTTGGGTCTATGGTTTTATTTTTGCCTAGTAGCGATTATTTTTATGTGATTCTTGTTGTTTTATACAAATAAAGTGTCAATGTTCCAAGCTGTACCCCAAAATTGTTCATCTGTAAAAAAAACAAAAAATAAAACAGAAAATTCTGTCACTTATCAGTCATCTTCCAATTATGTTGATAACTTGACCAACAAAATAATTACTCCCTTTAATTAGAAATGAGCTTCAGTGATCAATAACCTTGTGTCTAAAAGTAAACACATAGGTACAGCCAGCGCCTGGAGCAGTAATAAACTGTGCGTTCCTTTTCACACTACTGTGTAGGAGACCAAATGTAATTTGTTCATGGGATTAGCGTTGGATCAAAGTCAATTGACTTTTTTAAGACAATCACATTAAAATATAGAATAACATTAGATTGTTTATCCCGTCAATGGACAATCTTTGCTTCCGCTTATTCCTTCATTTCTGTCATTCTCTGGTATCATTTACATGCAACGCTGACACAACATACTTGACCTCCCTTATACCTAGTTATTATGTAATCCTCCCATTCCATTGTATCTCGGGTAGACGAATTGATTTACCAAACTTGTATGCCAAATGTTTTAAAACATCATTGACTTGTGTTTTCTCGTGGTAAGTGTGGCATGTGTTTCAGACGTGGAGTTGAGTGGAGGGGTGGGGGGTTGTGTGAGTGTGTGCTACCCAGTCCCGGGCTTGCCTCCCCCCGCGACCTGCTCTGTATCTCCCCCCAAACTGCCTCCCTGCCAGAGTCGAACTAAAAAGATTCTCTATTCGGCAGCGGAGAGGGAGGACTTTGACCGGGAGGAAGTCCCTACGTACGAGGAGGTCGCCAAGTTGTACCCGCGGCCCGGCCTGGCGCGACCGATCGTGCTGATCGGGGCGTCGGGCGTAGGTCGCAACGAGCTGCGCCGTCGGCTTATAGCCACTGACCCGGAGAAGTACCGCACGCCAGTACCTTGTGAGTGGGGCAAATATATCTGCTTTAACACTTAGTTTTTTCATAGTTCACACTTTTTGGAAAGTCAGGGAATTTGAAAAAGTTAGGGAAAGTTTTAAATAAAATTGTAAATGCAAAGCAATACTAAATCAAAACGTATTTAGATAGTTGTTAAATCAGCTTTTATGGTGTAACGAAGAGGAAGTGAAAAGGTTAATCAGAATATCTACTGGAAACCAAAAACTAAATATAAAAAATTAAAATAAACAAGGGAGCGTTGGAAAGCTATAGAGAAGGTAGAGGTGATAACAAAAAAAAATGGTCAAATATTACCTTTTGTAAATCAAGAGTCCGAATTCATGTCATTTTATCCGAATATTATTACCATAGTCCGTAGTCCGAATTTTATTACCATTCATAGTCAAGCGTCCGAGAATTTTTTGTTTGGTTAGGATAAGTTAGAGAAATCATTAACCAACTAAGTGTGAACCATGATCTTGTAAGGGACACAGCACACATAACAGTTTGCCCAGATATCAGCATGCTTGTCGTCCTATGGGATGTAGTGCCACTGCTCTGGGGTAGTGTGGGAGTCCTCTATGATAACTAGCAAACAGAATTGTACATGCTGGCTGACCCAGCCTGAACATGTAGTGCCTTCAGTGTAGTGTGTGCTGTGCCTAAGCCAAGTATAAACTACCATGGCATAACCACTATTTCATCCTCTTCAATTCTTGCTTCCTCTTGGATTGTAATTTAATCTAGTTAATAAGTGTTGAAGAAAAATACACAAATATCTTTAAGCTTTCAACTCTTTACTAACTTAATACGTCATATGTGATCCTGAACATGCAGGTAGTAGGTTACCTTTTTTTCCTAGCCATTTGTTCAGATAATTACAAATTTGTTGATCAGTGTTGAATGTATTTTTTTATGTTATTTTGTTAGATTTTCAGCTGTTAAGGTTTAGGTTAGGTTGTATACCTTGTTATGTTCTGAAGTTGAACGTGAATGTGTTACAGACACTTCTAGACCGCCAAGACCTGGAGAGGTGAACGGTAAGGAGTACTTCTTTGTGACCAGGGACCAACTGGAGGATGACATCAACGCAGGAAAGTTGCTGGAGTACGGGGAATACAAGGGCAACCTGTACGGAACGTCTGGCGAGAGTGTGCAGTCCATCGTCAATGCGGGATATGTCTGTATACTCAACCCGCACTATCAGGTAAAGTGACAATCAGGGGCTCATATGTGGGGGAAAATTAACAGTGTATGGAGATTACAAAGACAACCAAGATTATATGTCTAGCAGCTTGAAGTCCATCGATACTTGGGATACATCTGCATTTTTGCATTTTTGAGGACCATTTTTAATTGGTTACAGGGTAAATCTAAAAAAATCTTCTCTAGTCCTATAATTTGTTTGAAGTGCATCTTCATAAGAAACAAAGACCTCCGTCGCAGCAATTCTGCATACTCAGCGAATTTCCAATGCATAATATATGTCTTAATATCACATAATGCCGCATACCAAGTTGCATAAAAATATATTCATAAATGAGCGATATATACAATTTTAATTATTCTCCATAAGAATAACATTGGGGGTGAGTACGTAGGTTTACTGAAACAAGGATCACAAACAATTGGTGTTTATGCAAATATAAATTAATATAATTCAACCAAGTGAAGCTACATACCAAGTTTGATCAATATTCATTCATAAATAAGCGATTTATACAATTTTAATTATTCTCCACAAGAATAACATGGGGGAAGAGTACGCAGGTTTGCTGCAAAAAGGCACACAAAAAATAGGTTTTTATGTGAACATCAATATAACTCAACTAGATGAAGCCACATACCAAGTTTTATTAATTTATGTTCATAATTAATTATGGACATTACAATTTACGTATTCTCCATAAGAATGGGGCTGAGTACGCAGGTTTGCCGCTACCGGAATAATCCTTAAAAATTGCTTTTTTTGTGTAAATAACAATAGATCACAACTAGATGAACCTAGTTTCGTTAGTTTACGTTCATAAATAAGCGACATATAAAATTTTTCCTATTCTCCATAAGAATAACATTGGACAACGTACTGTGTTTAGCATTTTCAATGTCTCTGTAACCACTTGACGTAGAGAAATGATCATAACACCAAATTGTGGGTTTTTTAAAGCTAAATCCAATGGTGAAAACTAAAATTTGATTTCAATTAATATTACATGTAAAAACTTCAAAAAAACAATTTTTGGGGGACAAAACCCCCCCAAAATACCACTTCGGATGGGGCAATCGGTCTGGTTTTCGAACTTAGTCATAAATGCTGCTTTACAAGTTTATACCAAATTTCATCAAAATAAGATGTTTTTTACGAGAATTATCGCACCCACGGACACATAAATATATATATATATATATATATATATATATGTATACAGCTTCGAATGAATGGTATTTTGGGGTCTGGGGACCTCAAAATGAAAAGTTATCATGGTCCCGGGCCTAGGTCTTACCATGCCGACTACGGTAATAGCTTCTTCCTTATACAGGAAATTCGCTAAAAAAAAAAAAAAAACAACATAACGAGTCTTCTCAAAAAGCATATGCAGTGCTTCAGAAATGAATGAGTGCTCTTAACCCTCAAGGTGGCATTTTGAAAGATGTTTTTATATTCTTCTGTTATTAAAGGAACAGAACTGGAAATGTATGACAACATAACTAAACAATGATCTTTCTCTATACAGATGAGAGTTGTGATTGCCGGTTAAAGATAAAAAGGTGAAGAGTTGAGAACATTAATTTGATGATGTTTCATTTTGACTTTTACCATTTTGGCCATTTTTTTTGACTTTGTTTCATTTTGGCGGTTATGGTTATTTACCATAGTAAATAACCGTTATTAATAATGTGTACTGTTTGTTTTTAGATGATTTGTCCTACCTAAATTCTATTTTAACTCTTTTCTTCATCTTTCATGCCTACTACCATGCATTTATTCAATATTTATGGTCTAACAAAATACATGTAGCCTTCAAATTAATGTGACTCATCTTCGATAACTTAGTGTTTGAAATTATGACGCTATTCGATTGTTTTTATTGTAAATCCAGAGAAAGTTGTCTAAATGACTTTTTTTGCAGGCCTTGAGAATGTTGCGGACGCCTCAGTTAAAACCCTACATGATATTCATCAAACCTCCTGCATTCGAATTCTTTAAAGAAACACGAAATTCCGCACATGCGAGATCGACATTTGATGAGAACAATTCCCGTGGCTTTACGGTGAGTAGTTAGAGAACAGTATTGTAGTACCCCTTCTCTAGTCAAATTAAAACTTAAAAGTTATCAGGGCCTACAAGTGAAGAACAACCTAAATGTAATAATCCCACCTAAGTTGTTGCTCAGGTAATCTCAAATAAACAAAAAATTTCCGAAATTCGCCTTTTAATCATACCAAAATCAAAACTACATCAGTTCAAAAGGTAAGTCCTTTCTTTACATATTTACTGAATTAAATATTCAGTAAACACCCGGTTTCCGAGTCTCGGTTAACTAGGGGTCTGCGGTACTAGAAATTTAAGGTCGGTACGGTTCGGTACGGTAAATATTTTTGTACCTCGTTTCTCGGTACAAAATCGGTACGGTACGCGGTAATAAAATAGCCGTAATTTATGATAGCCTAAGTGTATTCGGAAACCAAACAGAACAAACACAGAAAAAATATTGTTAAAGAAAAACATACTAGCAGACATAAAAAAGTATTTAGGTAAGCTTTTGATTATAAGTTGTAATAGTTCACAAATATTTATATAGGCCTAATAATAATAATAATGTGTTAAATCACATAACTAAAGAAAGAAAGTCCATTTTATATATATATACACATATATATATAATCCCAACAGTAATAATTCCCTTTTAGTTAAATAATTATATTAATTTAGTTATGTAAGCTTATTTCATCTATAAGATTTTGTTGCTTGTATTTGTAATAATTTCACATAGATACCATTTATTCAAATTTCCCCGTATTCACTAGTTATGTTAGATAATTTCCTAGTTAATTTAAATTGTAAAGCTATCTCAAGTACATTTGATGCATATAGATAATAAAAATTGATCTCATACAAGATAATACAAATTACAGTCACATAAAACACAAATAAGACAAATATATTTCTTTATAAACTTTTATTCACAAGTAAGACGATAAAATAATAGTAAAAGGAAGGAAGGTATGTGTGTGTTTTCAAATTAAATACAGGTTGTATTAATTATAAAAAATTATATCCTCCAACAGATTTTAAGTCTTATAACCAAGTAACGGAACAGAATAAGAATTTGTATTGGAATCAGATGACACATACTCAGCAGACTTCAAAGTTGTAGCCTACTCGTTGTAACAGAAGAAGTCGACGGCGATGGTGGTTCATCAAGAATCAAGAATCCATCACAATCACTCACTGGTTGTTTTAAATAGTCTAACTATAAAGACTATCACAACACTTCTTATCAAGGCTTGTTCAAAACATTTTATCAACAAAGTCGAAGCGCGATGATTACGTCCAAACGTCATCGTCACACAAAGAGTATACCTAGAAAGTGAATATCAGAGAGAAATAAATATGCAGTTTCCAAAATTATGATATACGCCATAACATTATGAACCAATGTAGGCTAACCTTTTTTATTTGTTACAACAGTAGTGTGTGTACAACTTTTTTTATTAATCGGTGTTTTAGCAATGAAAGTAATGAAAGTAACCTAAACACTCTTCTAAACCATTCTCGGCATATTTAATATTGAATTAAAACCGTTTCTTTCGGTTTGTTTAATTTCTATCCACAAAACGTTAGGAAGTGTCATAATGCCTATTAGGAAAATGTTATGACAAGCCTGAATTGTGTTTTTGAATTGATGTGCATGTTATTACGTTTGCATATCAAAATAAGTGTCAACCTTCTGCATGTTATTACTCTGTGTACCACACGATCGTAGATCAGAATGTGTTTGCCAAATGTTTGGCGATTTTAATTAGTATCAAGTCCTCATTTGAGGTTAGGGGGTTTATACAATCGGCAATGTAAAACACAAAACGGTGTTATAATTTCGTTGATATAAAAAACAATAGATATTTATGTGTTTATCCCTCAGTTTGATTTAAAAATGATTAAATGTCATAGAAATTCGGTTGTAGGTTTTTGTTTACGTTTATACCACCTCCATCCACTGGCCAAGTCTAGGCGAGCAAAGACGAGCGTGACAGTGAAAATGCGTAGTAGTTTGTTATTAACCTCTGTTACTCTCGATGTTTATGTACACTATTTTATTACTCGCCGAGTCTTACGTAACTCGACGAAACATTCGGCCAGTCCGTGGAGGCGGCTTTGTCAGTGCTGTAAAGACATCTCGTCATCATTCGTGATCCAATTGTAAACCTATGAACTCGCGAATGCCGGTCAAAGTTGAAAGTTGCTGTAGTGAGCAAAGGCGTGTCAATAGAATGTCAACGGACGAAAAAGTTGTTATGAATAAAACTGAAGGAAAAATGTGGTTGATAAACAGTGAATACTGATTTTTTTAGTTCTAGGCTGTACCGTACCGACTTAGTACCGGGGCCGTTAGTCGGACCAAACCGAATTCGGTAATTCGTTTTGTACCGAACCGGTACCGATTTTTTGGTGCACCGCAGACCCCTACGATTAACTGAGCCTCCAGGTTAACCGAGCCAGTCATTCAAAAATAACAATTATAAATAAAGGTCTTAATAGCGAGACAACTACAGGGAGCCGCGATGTTTATTGTTTATAACAAGCGCGGTTGAGCCGTAGACGTCTCTATTGGCTGTTGCTAGGTCTAGCCATTGATCCGTAACGTGGGAATATGAAGACGACCAATTAATTCTAAGAACTGCAGTAGCGCTTGAGATTTTTACTGGATGTTGCTAGGTCGAGCCGTCATGTCGTGGGAGGGCGAAGATGAGACATTCTAGGAATTACCGGGGCTCTCGAAACCCGCGTATTTTCATACCCACGTGACACTTTTAGTCTCAGTTGGCTCTGAACTCGCGCTGAACTCTGTTGGTGTAAGTCGCACTCGTGCTAATCGTGGTTGTGTTGGTGTGTTTATTTTTGCCATTTTTATTGATATCTTTGTTGCTCTGAGTGGGAAACGGAAGAGAGTTGTAGTTTCTCTTGAAACAAAATTTAATGCTATTAAACGTTGGTACGGTGGTGAATCGATTAAAAAGGTGGTTGCTGATTTGGGGGTTGGGGATGTGACTGTTGGCAATTGGAGACGAAAACGTGAAGAAATCAAAAAATATGTTAACAAAATTTATATTTATTATCTGAAGAAATAACTCGTAATAATGACAACTGAAAAACTACAAAATTTAAAACAAGGCAATTTAGATTTTTAAACAGTTTGGCATATCAAATATATATATTATTATTCTTAAAAAAAATCATTTAGCTTTTAATTCTTTAACATCTCTTCCAAAAAACTAGACTCTATTTAATTGTCATAAAAGAAAGACAAAAACCAATTTGATAACTTTATAAATTTATGTATTCTCTAGGCTTTAAACATTAAATTATCATGTTATAAGATGTGATGAAATCGTCCTGAAACTAATATCTAAATTGGGTAAAAGACATAGGACTAACCTTTATAGAAGGGTCGAAAACGAAAACACGGGACCGAGCGACGTGAAGTCAACTAGACACTCAAAACAACTTTAAAACCCACGCTGGAAAACATTAGTCTCTCGAACATCTCCCCTTCCAAATATCGCCTGATCGCATCGTACCATTTCCCAGGTTTCCTATTGGCTACTATCATACGACATTCATACAATTGAAATTTACCGGACACCTCTAAGAGGCAAACATCTGACGCTACAATGAAAACCTTCTGATTGATTTTACACAACATTAAACCTTTTAGTTATTCCTAACATTATTAAACAGTAATTATTATTCCAATTGCAGTATTATTAAAAATTTCGGAACTATAAAATCATGACAGTAAAGTTATGAACACTACTATACATAGAAACAAACTTTGAAACAAAAACTTTAAAACATAAAAACTAAACTTGAAGTAAAAGTTACTTCATCATTCTGCAAGGAATGTTTGACTTCCTTAGACTGATTTACCTCTCATTTGGTGATTATTTGCAACAATTCTTATCTTGAATGTTTTTAGTAATTGGAAAAAGAGCTGTATTCATTATGTTTCTTAGTGGTTTATTGGCCTACAAGCCGAGTTTAGTCACCGGATTGGGCTTAGAACATGTGTACATCTGACATAACTCTCCAATAAATGTTATAAATGTTTGAAATTAAAATTGTTATAAGCAAGAATTGTGTTTGTTCAGTATTAATCATCTGTATTTCTTTCAATCTTGGAAGTTGAATTAGACAAAATAAATAATTCATCATTAATCAAGGCAATTAAAACTTACAAGTTCTTCACCTCGACCATGTCATGTGAGAGTTAAATAAGGTTACCATTTCCTGGAACAAATAACAAATTATTTTAACAAAACTGAATTTGGGAACTAACTAAAAATCACATATTATCATCAATTTTAATGAGTAATAATTATCCAAATACAAGTTGTAAATACCAGGTAAATGACAGTGATATGACAAAAGGCTATTGTAATACTAGATAACATTTTATACTAAACACTAGTTACAAAACGATATTGTATTGATTAGTTTCTGGCTGATTTAGTCATGATGGAATGTGTTTGCCCGCAGGACGAGGAGTTTGCAGAGATAATCCACAGCAGCGAGCGCATAGAGTTCATGTACGGCCACCTGTTTGACGAGACAAT
The DNA here is from genome assembly GCA_963675035.1 of Allygus modestus. Classification (NCBI taxonomy): domain Eukaryota; kingdom Metazoa; phylum Arthropoda; class Insecta; order Hemiptera; family Cicadellidae; genus Allygus; species Allygus modestus. Next base: position 40,216,509 of record OY776114.1, on the reverse strand, counting down.
CATCAACGCAGACCTGTCCGCGGCGTTCGAGCGGCTCGTGTCGGCCGTCATCCGAGTGGAGGCGGAGCCGCTCTGGGTGCCGGCGTCCTGGGTCCAGTGATCCAGGTATGGTCGACGCCATACAAGTCACAAGTAACAAGTCGTAAAGTGTTTATTTGTTTTAGTAATTTTGGTCGTTAATGGATTTATCAAGAATGCTCTGTTGGCATGCTGCAAAACTTGAAAAGTCATGATTCTCGTAATAGGCCACCTTTTAACTTGTCGGTCTCGGCCATAAATGATGTTACTCCTAATTGCGGTACATAATAATTAGGGATGAGTCGATACCAAAATTTATCGATTCTCAATACCAAAATCGATTCTCAATACCGATAGCATCGATACTTACAATCTTTTTACCTATAGTTGTTAAAAGTGTCTATAATAATCACATTTTGGGATTTTTTTAATAAAACCATTTTACAGGTGATACATACTTTTATATTTGATCACACACAAAACACACTTTAACACAAACAAAACTTTATCTTAAAAAATGGCTAAAAATATTGTAGAAAAAGTGGGTTGTTCATGACTCAAACAAAGCCTACTTAAGATTTTTGTTAAAAAAACTAGCATTTTAATCCTTTCTGGGTCCAGGCGGTACCTCTTCTGGTCACAGATATTCCCTGCTGTGCTAAACATTCTTTCACTGAACACAGTGGATGGGGGCACACACAGATACTTTTGAGCTAACTTATTCAACGTCTCATGAGGACTGGAAAACCAGTGACTACCTAGCTTGTCAGCTTGCTTAGGATGCAGTGACTGTTCTGACAAATATTGGTTCAGTTCATCAACAGTCCCCACTGGTGTAGGCTGCTGCACGTGGACGGCTGATTAAACACTTCTGCATAGCGCGCCCAAAACCCATGTTGTTTACTGTTACAGTTTCACTAGTAGGTCGTTCAACAGATTCAGCCAGAAGATTGTTTCTTCCAGTTTCCTCTTCCATTTCCCTCATTATCTTCGTTTTTGCTTCTTGTAACAAAGCGTGGTTCTCGAAAGGGATTTCCTTGAATCTTGGATCAAGAATGGTTGCACATACCAAGGTTAAATTGGCCTCAATTGATAGGTACCTTCTTTTCAAAGATGCTATCATATCATGTTTGAGACCCATGAGGCCAGAGCCTGTGACATTCTGATTTTCAGTAACTTTGAATACCGTGTGAATCGGTGGAATGATCTGAAAAAAAGTTAAATACACTATATTTTAAATTAACATAAAGCTGAAATGTGAATTCAAACATATTTTTCCATTTACCTGTTGATATATTTAAAGAATATTTAACCTTTTTTTACACTCATCAAGTAGGCTATGAAATGAAATGAAAAATGTCTTTATTAAAGAGGCGAAGTTAGGACTAGCATGTCCTCTCCTACCACTTAACAAGGTACATATCAACCTTATACATATGTATACCTTAATAAGGTACATATGTAACCTTAATGAATAAGGTTTTCAGAAAACAAATCATGCTGTGTGTTTGTGTTTACATGTTAACATTAGGGTTTCCTCTACTCAACAATATAAGGCTACTAACTTTTTCTCATTAAGTTTCTTGAATACCTTAGGTCACGTCAGTAGATGCCATCATAGGCCTAGGCCTATGTGCTTTTAAAACAAATAAATACATTGTAATAAAAATATAGGACTGTGCAAAGATAATAAATCTCAAATTAGACTTCCCATAAAAAAGTAGGCTAATGCAACTATTAACTATTAACTATTAGTTTAACTATTAGTTTGATACATCTAGATTATTAAGAAGATTCTAATGTTAGTAAAACTCATCTAATTAAAACAAAATAACTGAAATAATAACCACAGCAAAGGTATGTGTAGTATATATATATTTTATAATATAATATAAACTTTGTTGTTTTTACATTATTTGTTAATGAATAAAATTTATGGATGCTAAGATATCAGTTTTCCGGAAAGTCATAATAGTGTTTACCTACAGTTTTCTAACTCAGTAAGTATTTAGACAATTTACGATGTAGGAAACCAAACTATCAAATAAAAGTGCAAAAAAAGTAGGCCTAAGGTGCTGTTGCATGCAAAAAACTGTACGCAAGAAATCTATAAGAAAACTTACTTCGGAGATTGTTGATGTTTCCTTGCTCAGCTGAATTGCAGCTGTCTAAAAAATTTCCAGCAACTCCACGCCAAACTTAATTTTCTTCCAGTCATTTCTTCCAGCCTTGGTGGACAACAGTACAATTACATCCTTTCGTTCCAAGAGCCTCTTCAACATGTAATATGTATCCATCTCGTGGGTTCATCTTGGACCATTCGATGAGCTGGAACTCCCACCTGTAGCTAAACTGCTTTCAACATCTTCGAGTTTTTGGCGGAGTGTTTAAAAGAGCCCACTAACTTCGTTGACTTTTTAATTGGATTGTTTATCTTGGCGTTGTATATAAATCCATCTTTAATGACGAGTTGCAATGTGTGAGCAACACAAGGAAAAGCCTCATAGTTGCTTCTATTTAGAGCAGCCATTATGTCAGTGCCATTATCCCTGACTACCCCAACTACCTTTTCTGTGATCCCCCACTCATTAAAAACTAGTGGTGTGCGAGTACTTGAAATTTCAAGTTTTCGGCAGAGTATTTTAGTACTCAAACTCGACTCGAAGTTTTGAAAACTACTCGAAAGTTCGAGCGAGTATTTCCCGCCGATCGTAATGATTGCGACCGGCCAAAACGCGTAGTAACGGCTGCAAAAGGCGATCACATCATGTAAAATGATGGCCTAAATGCGGCCTAAAATGACGACTGCAAACGATTGCACCCGGCCAAAACGCGTAGTAACGGCCGCAAAAGGCAATCGTATCACGTAAAATCGGCCAAAAGTGACGACCGCGAACGATTGCGACCGGCGAAAAATTCGTAGTAATGGCCGCAAAAAGCGATCGCATCACGTAAAATCGGCCAAAAATGACGATCGGAGCGCGTAATTTCAGCCGTAACTAACGATTTTGTAATTTAATATTGATTATAAGTGATGTCTGAACCAGGTGAAATTGGCCAAATGACAACCGGGCCCTGTTTCATTGGCCGGAAACGAAAGTCGAACCATGTGTTGTTAGTCAATACGTAATCCAGTTTGATTGTACTGGCCAAAACTTTATATTGCTACTCTCAAATCTAGGGTGGTATCCAAATCCCATAACACTATTTTAAACTACCAACTGATGGCAAATACTTGCTCGAAAATACTCGAAACTCAAAAATAATTGGCACCACTCGACTCGATTAAAAAAAATCACTACTCGCACACCCCTTAATAAAAACCGACTTCAGAAATTTCAGGATGTTGTCCCCCGTATGTGAGATTTCCGGAAAAGGCACCACATCTAAACACCTATGTGTCAGAGTCAATGCATTTACCTCTTCTTTGTAGAAGTGAGCAGTAACAGCCATGAAATCATTTTGGGCTACAGAAGTCCACATATCAGTGGTGATTGCTGCATACTTAGCGTCTTGAAGCTCACTTATCACCTCACTGGGTAGTTTTGTGTACATCTCATTCAAAATTTTATTAAAAACAGACTTTCTTGATGGGACAGTGTATCTGGGCTCTAAATGACGCAATAGGCGCAAAACCCCCTTATTTTCTACAACCGAAAAAGGTTGAAGGTCTATACAGATCATTTCAGCTGTCAGATTATTTATTTTCTTCGCTCTTTCATCATGCTGTGCAAATTTAGAAACTCTGTCAAAAATGTCTTCAAGGGTCAATTGCTTCCTATCTTTAAGTTTAATTATCTTTGGGTAAGGTGACGATAGTGCTCTAATTGGAGTTTCTGAATTCGGTGAAATTAAGCTCAAATCGTGGGAAAAAACTGGTAGGGGACAATGCACTCACCAACTGATGAGTTCCAGAATCTGCAGACATTGGCGTACAAGGATCAATACTGTCACTCACATCCACACAAAGGCTGGTGGGGTCATCAGGATTATCAAATTCTTCTAAAAAGTCCATATCATAAATACTGCAAGGCGGAGTTGAAATAGGCCTAGTTTCTGTTTCTGTTTGTGGCTTTAAAAATGCATCCATTGTGATGGGCTTACTGCTCCTTGCTACAGAGCTAGTCGAACTGCTTTGTCCACTTATATTTAACACTGGTTGGGATTGAGATCTAGGCTTATTTAACTTATTATTATTATTATTATTAGCTTATTTAATACTTTGCTATCCAGTGTTTGTCCTCTTTTTTTGTGAGTACTTTTTAAGTTTTTCCATAAGTTGGATGTCGTTTTACTGGTGCTACCTCTTGAAACCAGTTTGTCACAAATAGTGCATCTGGCGAATTGATCATTGGTTGGGTCGATTTTAAAGTACTTCCGTGCGTCAGACGCCATTATACACACTGAATAATAAATGTCCACAAAAATATACAAGTATAATAAAAGATTACAACAAAAAATGTCCTTTGTACAAACTTTACACATAATATTTATTTACACATTTAGTTTTCCTCCTTGAACTTAACCACACATTTAACCGCTTTAAAAATGTCCTTTCTCGACAGATGTACGCACAACTTCAATTTTATCTCTAACCATAGTGTCTGTTAAAACAACAAAACTGTTACCTACTTCAACTTCAACGATACAGAAATGCGCAGTAATTGAGAAGTGGAAGTGAAAGTGATCAAATCAAATAATTCTTTTTTCAACAAGTACATTTAGTACAAAGAATGGTGTCAAAGGTACAAAACAAATTAATCTTAATTACTCAGTAATGTTAAAATAATAAGAACCCCTTCAAAATAACATTCATCTCCCAGCCTCAAAACCCTTTCAATTTCAAAATTCCTGAATAATCAGAATTCATCAAGGGAACTTTAGCAGTGTTTCTTTTATTAAATAAACTGTTTCACATTGTTTCGAAAAATTTCAAACATTTATGTTTTTTATTTGTTGAGGTAGTGCATTAAAGAATTTTATTCCATTGTAGGTTGGAGTTTTTGTAAAAGGTTTTCTCATGTGTGCCATTGTCAATCAATCATTTTTGTTCCTTGTATTATAATTATGGATTTGACTATGTTTAACAAATTTTTCCAAGTTTTTCTTTACATGTGAAACCGTTTCAAGTATTATATAAACCATAAACCGTGGTTATTCCCAGAGTAGCAAAATGCTCTCTGCAAGAAGTCTCAGGACTTAATTTAACATAATACAAACTGCTGATTTCTGTAGTTTCAATATTTTATCTAAGTTATTTTTTGTGGTTGAACCATAAATGGCAATTCCGTAAGCTAAATGAGAATGGATGTTTGAATAGTAGGGGTGTGCGAATATTCGAACTTCAAACTTTTTTGAATCGAATATCGTGATATTAGATTCGACTCGAGATTTCAAAAGAAGTTTGATGACCGAATCGAATATTTAAATGACCGACATAAAATCAAAAGTAGGTTAAAACCTACCCATTTTTCAAAATAAAAGTACGTATTTTTGTAGTTACAAACAACTACGAATCCATTCTTTACAACATCAAAAACAGTTACATGGGCAAATGACAGATGAATAGCTGCTATACAATACTGAACTGAGTTCGCAGTTTTGCCACCAAGTTACCACGGCCATGTTAATCAGTCGTGCAGTACTTAAGGTTAATAATAAAATGTATGAATTGGAGTGTTAATGGAAGAATAGTTAAGTTATTAATACAACTACCGTACTGCTCAGGAAAAGTAGCCTACAGAAACATTATCCTTTTCAAATTCACGAAAACATACATTAGTGAAACTGACTTTCACGAAAGTTGGGTATTCTAGCAATTGGCAACTACTTAACCCTCCTTGCGATCTGTCTTTACCGGCAGAAATAGTGTTATTCAATACAAAAAGACTGGGGCAAGGACATAACACAGTGTTTCCATACCGAAAATTAAGAAAACCCAACCTCCAATAATAAAAAATATATAAGTTATTATATTTTGTTTGTTTTATTATACCTCTTCTTTCCTCATCCATAAAACCTCTTATTTTATTTGCGCAACAACTAAGCCGAAACCAGTGGCGTAACTCAAGTTTTTGGGCCCCCCCGCAATATTATACTTAGCCCCCCCCCATTTATCATAATCGTACAGTTTCATCCTATTATTCTAGATTATATTATATTTAGTATTCTAGATTCAGGGATAAGGTTGCATGACCCGGACGTTTATGACGTGTAGGCCTATGACCCTAACCTCCAAATACATAACTTCAGTTCTAGCCTCCAGCATTGAATAATATTAATAACATAAAGCCCAAAGGTTGTTATTTAGGCTTAATGTCCATAGATACTTTGTAAGGTCCGTGCAGTCGTTATATTTAAGCATTTCTAGCTAACCGAAAGATACCTCGTAAAAACAGCTGTTAGGTCACGATCCACCAATTCCATCTGCAGTATTGCTGGAAACACAATATTTATCGTACGAGTACCATATTATTTTCCTCATCTATGCACAACGAATGAAATATGTATTTGTAGGCTAAAAATAAATAAATGCTTGAAGTTTTACCAACAACCGTATTGCTATTTTGAAATGTTTTGACAACTAAATATCATAATTTCATCCCATGATTCGGGACCGCCAGAGCTTTGACCTCGGCCCGCGGGCCCCGCTGCCTCTGTTTGCGGGCCCTGTAGGCCCGCGGGCCCCCCCGCACCATGGGCCCTGCGGGGCCGTCAGTTACGCCACTGGCCGAAACCAAATTTGACAGCGTTATGGCGAAAACGGTGTATTATTTTGAACGAATAAAGAAAAATTACGTTGAAATATCACAGATTAAGAATACGAGCAAGACAAAAATACCGATGTGATATAAGTCAGTGGGCACTAAATCAATTGGCTGAAATGTGACATTTCCTTATACGCATGTGACATTACTTTCGTATGTTATTCACAAAGTGATGTATAAATCAATTCTAAATGGTTACGTCACGCATGTTATAATACCAGTGCTAAGCAAACTATTCACCAAGTAATCCTCGATTATACTCTATGTCAACAAAACACGACGCATTGACGCATTGTACAGAAACAATGGCCGTGGTTGAACTTTTGTTCCAGCTGTGTTATTGTTATGAATTGTTAATCTCGCGTTCAAGTGGGACATCGTCCTGAAAACTTGTGGTTAGTGGTAGTTTAGTTTTATAATTGTTAATTTTGTGACGGAACTGTAATGGAAGAGGAACGTGTTGACGATCCCCTGCCTATAGCAGCGATCGTCCAACCCGAAAATGTGTTTCAATTATCCTTATTCGCGAGGAATGAGCGTACACCTAGTAATATTATTACTGATCCTAGAATTATATCAAATAAGTTCAATGATTATTTGATCAATGCCAATAAGGATAACAGTTTGGATACTTCTAGCTTTAGTAGCTTTAGATTCTCCTGAAAAAAGTCAAGAACAAACTTCGAAAATGTATTTATTAATTTCATGCTTTTAATTCTAGTTAGGCCTATTCCTTTTTTGGCTTAGGCTTTTGTGACTACTGCCTCAAGTATTTTTCTTGGCAGTTTTAAAGTTTTGAGTGATTTTTTTTACCTCAGTGTTAATTTTTAGTCTACTAAGATCTCAACAAGTGTTTTGTCATTTTATAATGCTATTTATAATTAAATAAGTTATGAATACAAATTATTGTTTTATTAATTGAAATATTGCACTGCTATGTTCTTAGATATTATTACGACACCTAATAGTCTTGATTTTAAATTAATATTTTCATCCAAACATAAAAATTACATTCAGGTGTCGGTTTTATATTTTATGTAATCATCCCAGAAAAATAATTGGGAAAATATGTAATACTAATAACTATAGAATATGTTAATTTTCGTTTTCAAAATTACAGTGGACAGCATCAATATCACCAATATTGTCATCAAACAAGCACAGTTTATGAATGACTTGTTATCAAGGGGAGGGGAGGGAGAAAGTAAGGAAAAGAATAAATAAAATCAAGTGAACTCAATGAAATAACACTTTATTTTTGATCACATTATATCAATTATTGAATGGTTGCTAAACAATGCTTGGAAATTTGCTGAGTACGCAGGTTTTATGCGACAGGGTATTTATACTTACATGCTGCGATTTCAAAGTTGATCTCATTTGAACGAATAACTCTTAATGTAAATATTCGCTCGAAAATATTCGATATTCAAAATAGTAATAGATATTTGTATTAAGTTCAGAAACTTTGGGCTTTTGTAAAAGTGGTTTTAATGAAGACGATAATGGGAAAGTGATACTATGTGGGAAATAAGATAATATCGCGAATCGGTAACTCAGACTCGATTCGATACGATATTAATTGTCGTTACGCCATTGTATCGTCAACACCTCCTGGATCCAAGTCTCACAACACGTCTGATTGGCTGATCGTCCAACACAATGTCACGTTTCGACCAATGAGGAAACCTTTTACATCTTTGAAATGATATTTATGTTGAGGTCGTAGTACTGTTTGTAATATGAAATGTTTGTTTGTAATATGAAATTTTAGTTATAAATTGCATTTTTATTCAAATTTAAGCTCTAGGCTTTTTAAAATAATGTAAGTAAATAAAACACAAGTCGGATCTACTTACGTGGCGCAAGGATTTGTTGCTAGGCCAATGCCCGCCAGACGACAGTTGCATTGTTACCGTATCGAAAAGACATTAATGAATAATTATTTTTTATAGTTTATATGTTCAGTATTTTATTAGTTTGTCGTATTTCAAATTTTATCGTCCTAACATTAAATTAGAATACGTGAATCAATCAGTTTCAGATTGCACGGACTTTGCGAATAAAAGTACAAAAATAGGTTTTGTCAAAAAACTACCGGTGCCGGTATCGATGGTATCGGTATCGACGTTGTGATGTATATCCAAACACATGTTACTGCAAGAATATTCTTTTAAGGCGAGTGCTTGATTTACTAAAGTATTGACATAATCCCTTAGTCTCATTTGGTAGAATGATTATTTTCATTTGTTATAAAAATGTGTCATGGTTCAGGTTTTCATATGAGTTTTCATCAACAGTCATAACAGTCATGACAGTCAACAGTCATGACAGTCATGACAGTTAACAGTCATAAGTTGATTACAACTTCATAATATGGACTAACTTCATATGTGCTTCTAATGTGGCATAAATTAGAGTAAGAAAACTCATCAGTTTCCAATTTGAGCTACAAGAAAACCTCAATCAACCGCTACGCATTTAACCGTCACTCTGTTATCCGTCGGCCATCTATGAGAATTGTACGATCGATTAGCGTCAGGATTTGCTTCGTACGGCAGTCTCTGAGCGTCTGAATGAGCTGTTATGTTGGACAGTGACTTAATTATAAATTATTATAATTATAAATATAATAATATTGTGTTTGTATAATTATAAATTATAAAAGTGATATTATAATGACATTTCTATTATCCGCCTATTCAGTTATCCGTCATAGTCCCGGTCCCGAAGATGACGGTTAATAGAGGTTCCTCTGCATGTGAAATATTGAATTGCTCGGTGTTTATGAGTTAAAAATATTGTATATATATATATATATATATATATTTATTTATATAATGTTCACAAGTGGTCTACATGTTTTTCTGTTCCAGAACCACTTGTTCTTTCGACATGTCAACAGTCTCCCACTGCCATCTCATCTATTCATCCCGTTTGTTGTTAAACCTTCGTTTGATTTACATGTTTGTTAAGATTGTGTTGTTATTTGTTCATAGAACCTACCAAAGAGAACTTCTTGTAGATTACTCTCAGTTGTTTATTTATAGTCCTTTATCTTCGGATTGTGTGAACTAACGTTTAGCTGTACGGTCGATCAAATGAATTTAGAATACTTACCTGTAGAACGAGTTTCCGATGGACTGCCTCGATTACTCGAATCGAAGACGAGATGCAAACTCTAGTGTTGGTAGCCTTAGGAACTGTCTATGTTTCTGTGATGCGGGTAGTGCAATAATTCTCGATTGTGTGATCTCGCATTGCACCAACTTTGACTACTTTCTATTTTCAAATTACGGCTTTGAAAATACCATAAGGGGCTTGTGAAGACTTTGTACTTTAGAATGCTTTCATTACAGTTATTAACATTAGTCCAGTTTTAGATCAAAGCATTACACAGTTTGGATATAGGTTTCTGCATTCTCAGTGTTTCGGTAAAGATTACTTTAATAAGCTTGTACACAGCATTCGAGTCGATAGTTGCCAAAGTGTAAGATAAGCATCACTAATGTACCATATATTTTTATATAGAAGTGACTCTTAGAACTGAAATTAGAATGTCCGATTTGTTTAGTTCTGCTGGGTCGCTTGATGTTCACTCTGAGGCCTCTGTCTTTTAAAACTTATTTTGGCACTGAAAAACTACTATAAATTTTAAATAATAAACTGTCTAAGAATAGTTTTTTTTTATATAAACAGATATTGACATCTCGTAATGAATCTGAAACATAAGAGAGAAATCCAAGATCTTTTAACAAGAACAAACTTGTGTTCTTAGTTCAAATTAATGATATATATTTTTAAACTACTTTTCTATTTCATGGCAAACACCGTAAGGTAATTTTAACAGTCTTGGGTGCGAGTAAGTGGGGCGATACAGTTGTTGTCTTCTTTAGAAATTATAATTACTTTATGTATACATTTGAGCTCTCTAGTTTTACCCTCCCTTTTGGTAGTTTTAATGTATTATTTATAAGTAATTTATTAGCCATGACTGTATGTACAAATCATTTGATGCTCAGTTTTATTATTATTTATTACAAATCATTTGATGCTCATTTTTATTATTATTTATTTTAACGTGTGCTGCCGCTTAATGATATTTATTAGACTCCCAGTATTATTATAGCTTTCAATCAAATTTTAGCTCCTAGTCTTCCAAATACATCAGCAAGGTTATAATTGCAGTGTTTATTGTAACACTTCAAACTGTTTTGGATCTAGTCGTACCTTTGTTTATTTTTAAGCATTATGATATTTATTGTTAATTGCTGATATATTAAGTTAGTCTTGCCATGCAAGTTCAGTTATCGATTTTAGGATCTTTTGCCTAATAAATGTATATTTATTGAGACTCCCAAACCAAAATTTAAGATGTTGAACCTAAAGGCACTAGAGTATATTGTATTTTAACTTAATATTGGTGTTGCTATAAAGACATAAAATTATTGTTTTACACAATAATAGTGACAGTTTAAAATGTATTACAATATTTGTTGGAGAAAATATTCCCCTCAATGAAAACAATTTGAACCTGTGGTAAGGATGTCTTTAACTGACCAAATGTTATGAATAAAAATGCAAATATCAATGTTACTGAATACCAAATACTATTTACATAATGTTGTGTAAAGAACTTACCTAGTTAGTGTCCGTAGGTAAAACCAAGATATCATGAGTAAATTCCATTTTTGCTGTGGTAAATACCACTCTAGCTTCTTAAAACGAATGGTGTGTAGAGCTTAAAAGTTGGCAATCATATTGTGTTTTGCTCAGACGTGTCAAGAGACGCTCAAGTCCCCTTACACATTTAGACAGCTGCATCGACATTTTAGTTCATTCGATATTAGCAACAGTTGTTAGCCATTTGTGCATGGAATAGTAGTGACTGAACTACATTTAACTAGTGTTCATGCAGTTTATATTTTCCGAAACTGATTCAAGGGATAAAGCACCGTAAGTTGTTCATTTTTGTGTTTACATATTAAAATTGTAGTTTTTATCGGTGTTCAATCATTCAAACAATGTAAACGGTAATAACTGACACACTTGAATGATTTCTAGTGTGTCGTTGGTTGGGGTTTAAAAATGTTGAAACATGAAGTGGTAACATTGGGGTTTCAACACGATACGGCATTAGGCGGTTTCCGGTTAATATGTTAAACTGAAGGAACTGCTTTAAAATATTTGCGGGGATATTAAATAAAGTAACTTTAAAATTTTGTTCATGCAAATATTTTTTTTCAATTTATAAATAGCCAAATAATAAAGAACCCTCCTCCCACAGGAAGCGGAGGGTTGGTGGTGCTTGAAATAATATGAAATTCGAGAAACTCTCTGAAAATTTAAACCCCAATTACAAATTGGGCGGTTTTGAGGGCTGATGCAAATTCTTACAATTCTTATATTTAATGCTGTTTTGACAATAATTTTTAATCAGAGATGTACTTTGATTAGAAAACTGCTAAATTAAATTTCAAGTTGGATTTGTTGCCTCTTTATTCTAAGGTATAAACGAACGACAGCAAATGAGCGGTAACGCGCCAGAAGCATTTTTCTCTATAAAATTATGTATACCTACGGACCTTTTTATGCATGGGGTTCACTTCATGCTTATTGTGCTTAATTTAAGTATGTCCTAATTATTATAGCAATAGGATTTTGAAATTCATAGTTAATTTTCTCAGCACTCGTATTAGTAATGCAATATTGTATAATTTTATAATGAATTTTTGAAATATTTAATTATGTATTATTTTGCAAGTCCAGTTTAGCAATATTTCCCTGTTAAGATCTTTTTGAGTCTTAGCAATTGCATTGTTAATTGTCTCAAGCAATTATTTCTGACTAAGAAGTATTTAGCTGCCACATTAAGCTACAACTGCTGATGTGATTAAGGGGCTATGCATTAATTACATCACACTATTTTCAGCCCCTTTTGACACCTTCCCCCCCCCTTTAAACCCTCTGTTACATTGTTTAACAAAGATGTTTCTACTAAAAGAGTGATACTTTTTATATTATTCCTGAATATTAAAAAAATAAAAAGGGTAAATTGGAATATAATTATTCCTAGTATTATTGTACATAATATGGCATTACAAAAAATGACTAACATTGTATTTGGTCTATTTTCATTGACTTTTATTTTAATCAGTTCCATTGACCAGACCAACATTAGTTATGAGAGCTGATTCTGTTGTTACATTGCACACGGAGTTAGCACATGGAAAACATATTTAGATCTGTTCCTTGGCACTAAACTGTGCTGAATTCAATTGAGCGGCAAGTTGGGTTAACTTGTTGCTGTCAAAATACTTGAAACATTAAATTATCTTGTTTTTATTTTAATAATAGTATTCATTGAGAAATTGAAATTCCTTATTTTATTACTGCCGCAAACAGTTATTTTATTTTACAGCTGCAAAACAGTTTTTATAATAGCAGATGCGTGACGAGTTACGTAGCTTGAATTTATTCCAACCCTTGTCACGCTAAGCTTTCCCCCTTTCCTTTTCCCCTTACAATATGTGTTCCATATCTATCAAAAGTGACAGTTTTTTTTTTTTTTAGCAAAGTTCCCGTATGAGGAAGAAGCTATTGTCGGGTCAAAGTGTTGAACCACTTAAAAAATACGTTAGTTAGAATTTGAGGGGTACATAAATGTACAAGGTTATGCTTAGGCATTACACTTGTTAACTAATGAATTCAATGGTTTAAATGGATATTTTATTCATTGTAATGGCATTATTTTATATAGTGTTTCTCAAACTTCTTGTGTATTAATTTGTTTTTACTGCCAGCTTTTAAAAAGATTTACTATAAATATTGCTAAACTGGAAATTCAAATGATTGTTTCTGCGACAATAATTTCAATAGTCATGACTTGTACATATTTGCCGGTCGAGACGCTGCTCCGAGCTGACGTAATATCACTCTCCAGTTGTTACGCCGGGGTCTCTCGTTGCCCTAAGCCTCAATATTTAATATATATTTGCATTGTTGAGTATGTAAATTTAACTGTTACTGTAGACAATGTTTTAAAAAATGACTTATTTTGTAATTAGATTGTTGGAAGATGAATGAATAATATAAATTATTTCAAAATACCTTTGTCCATGCCAATTGATTGCTGTGCATTTTGTATCCTAACATTAGTTAAATAAACAGCATTATTATTATTATTATGGCTTGATTACCCTTCTATATTCTCCTGATAAGCTTGTTACCCATTTTAAAGTGAGTGAGGCAGAATCAGTCTTATTGGTCAAGGCCAATAATATAAAACTAGCAAACCATATGTTTCTATCTTTAATCCCAGCTGTTCTGCTTCTTTTGTTTTGATTTGCTGTCCAATGTTATTTAAATGGGCCAAAACCATACTTTGAGGGCTTCTTAAGTGTTTCTGGTTCCACGCACTGACTGGAGACCCCCAAAAGGCACATCTAGATATTAAGGGCTTTAAAACGACATCTAAATCATCAAAATCTATCCATTAGTTTTGGCCATAATCTGCACAAAAATCACCTTATTATTTTAATATAATGATATACTCTTGGTGTTCATGCTCCCAAGAAATTTTGCAATTTTATGTTATTTTTACTTCCTCCTCCAATACATAGTATAAGGAGGAAAGTATTGATTCCATAAAATTTTTAGAATTTGAGTTATCGCTGGCAATAATCGTTTTGGTGCTCCCTGAACCCTAGAAATTATACCACTGGCCCAATTTTGTTGAAGCAAGTTACGTAGATAGTAATACAAATTATCTCTAGGCGTTTTTCAGTTTTGGTTTTGGAGAATAATTATTTTCCAAAAACTGCAAAACAAGATTAAACGTCCCAGAAATGGCTCAAATGATTTTAATTAAAATTTGGAGGTATGTAGTGCCTCAATTCCCCAAAAAAATTACACCAACCTAAGAAGCAACCATAGGGAAAACTCCCTATTGGTAATTAAGTCTGGGAAAACTCGTGATCAGAAATCATAGAGCTTATAAGGTTCCGAAATCCTGTTTATGTGTACTTTTCATAAAACCATAACCTTTAAATAAAATTTACTTCTCACCATTGGAATACGCTCAAAAAACTAAATTACTATTCTTTTATAACATTCTCTCAATACTGCTGCTGATGGGAGGTGTGGAACAATCTTTGGCTGTAAATGCAGTTTGTTGCACAGTATTATTTTTTGCTACCAAGCAAACCTGTTGCCTCTTCTATACTCTTCAGCCACAGACAGGTGAGCTGTCTGTGAGTTGCACAAACACATTGATGGTTGAGGCCAAACCCTAGATCCAGAGCTACCCACTTAGCAGTCAGCAAAACTGGGTCAATCCAAGGTTCACTCACTGTCTGAAAAGTAACATCTCTGGCCACATACAAAACTGGGGCTGGGTCAGTAACCCTCAGTGAATTTTTTTAGGTACTGACAATCTGCAGATCAGCAGCTGGGGCTCAAAAAGTCAACTTTTTATGACAAACTTTTAAAGGCTAAAATAAAACTACTTGTTACTTGTATACGTGATATCAATTCTTGGCAAAGTTTACAGAATTGTAAAAAACATGGGTAGCGGAACTTCCTATTCTATTATTATTGTCACTTTATGTATTTGTTACTTGTGAAAAGTTTACTTTTTTTAATGAACTACAGCTGTGGTCCTTGACACAGCCCATAGTACACCACTCGTCACAACCACACATTACATAGATTCTGATCACTGGCACAGGAATGTACTCAAGTTTACTTCTGACAAACCCGACCACTCTAATTTGGTCCAGTGGTGCAAAGTCCACACCTCAAAGTCTGCCACTTTCAAACTGATCCACATTCCAATTTGATCTTCTAGGTGGTAAGGTTTGGCATGGGTCTGGACAAATCTGACCACATTTCTATTAGGCCCACTGGCGACAAGGTCTACAGTGTCAAACCCTGCCACATGCATGGCTCTTGCTGTGCGATCTGCCCACATGACGATATTTAACATTACTTTGTACAACCCTAGATTTAGGGATTAAATTAACTCAATAATAAAGATTATATTAAAGATTCTATGATACTGAAGGGAAATTACAGTGGTAATTGACACTGACAGTGGTCGGGTTTGGGTGTTGTGCTATAACAGTTGGATAGAAATCAGGAGTATTTAGTAAATACCTCTACAAATTCAGACCAAATGTTGAAAAATAATCACAAACTGCCACATGAAAGATTATACTGGTAATAAGCTGATTATGCTGGTGTTATGCATGGTAATAAGCATTTTGACTGGGGCATAAAAACGATTGTAACTATGAGTATGTAACTAGGAGTATGTTCAAATATTCGCGTAATGGGATGACCGAACTCAGAAATGGTATATGAAAGTTTCTGCCGTTAACGCAAGTTCTAACCAAAATTTCATCACAAAATAATAAATAAATAGCCCTGGGGACTCTGTAGGAAAATATCTACTTTTCATTTGGTTAATTTTAGGTCACAGGATAAATCGTTCTTAATTATATTAAATTATATTAGAGGTGCAAGTTCTTCAACAAAAAATAACACGGTAAGTTGCCTATGCAGTGAGGTACATTGGAAATTAGCTGAGTATGCAGGTTTGCTATGATGGGGGTATTTAATATCACAAACTGACAAAGGAACACAGCTGGCAGAAGTAAATACGAAATAAATGGCTGCTGCAATCTGGCGAATCAACTATTAACTCACTCACATTATAGGAGAACGTTACCTTTACTTTTAGAAAAAACTTGTATTAGTTTTTAAATATAAAAATTTTCTTTGATAACTTGAATTAAATTATGTTAAACGTATAGTACTTTTTATTTATTTATTCATAAAACATGAATAAAACCATTTTTTAGTAGTTTCTTGTAATTACGAAACAATATTGCATTAGTATCTCGTACTATAAAACCAGTAATTTTCATCCAATGCTTTACCTTATGAAAATGTTACAATTTTTGAATGTTAATTAATAAAAAATTATTTGACGAATGTGTTTCATTTTTGAACCGGATGCGTGAAGTGTACTGGAAAACATTTGTGAAAATCTGAAAACAATCTGTGCAGCCGTTTTCACGTTATTGCATTCCGAACACACTTGACCACACACTGACGGACACCGAATCATTGTCTCTGCTAATACATAGATTCCTTGACTTTGTTTCGTCATCAATTACTTTTTATATTACATTATTAGTGAATTTCCTTTGGAAAGTGAACTATTAGCATGACCCGCACGGTGAAACTTAAGCCCGGGACCACCATAGAAGTTCCTAACGTGACCCCCTGAACACGTTTTGGGGGGTCGTTCAAAATTTTATATATATACATGTGTGCTTACACTCTAGTGGTCGCATTTTTTGTCCGATTTACTTTAAATTTGGTAGGGACGTCCCTTTCTCTAATCAGTTGGACCAGTTCGTTGGGTAAAACAATCAGAAGACTCTAAGCACCTGTTTTGGGGATTAATTTTTAAAATTTTGAGTTTTTGGGTCCAAAAAGGGTCAGAAAAGCCCCGGATGTAAAATTAATGCATGTAAAAAGATGGGAATTAGTAAAGTGAAAGTTTTAAGCCCTTTCTCGTCATTATAACATAAATATTTACCGAGTTAGTAAAGAAAATGTGTTTCAACTAAACACAGTATGTTGTCTTATGGAGGTTTTACACTAGAAAAGCCTGTTATTCCTTTGTTAGAGTACTTTTAGCATCCCCAGCAACTCACGCCTAATTTCAAGCCTGTCTGGGCCTTATCCTAACATTATAATGCACAAAATTCTATTCCCAGCTTTGCAGGTAAATGAAACCAGGATCATTAGAACAGCCAAAAAAATCAATGTTTTCAGATTTCAGTAAAAATTGGAATAAATGTATGTTTTTACAATGATTTTGAGTTTTAAAAGTTTTATGTGGAAATTCACTTCTCTCACGTCAGCGTGCTGCGTGCGAACTCGTTTTTTCTCCAAATTATTAGGGGGTGACTGCTGGGGAGCGGTGGCAAGTAGTTATTAGCAAGAGGGGTCTTGCTACTACTAAATGAGCCTACAACTACTATGACCACATGGCAACAAACTACTTTCTTGTTCCCCCTTTCCTGTTCTAGTGCCTGACCACCAAGCATTCAATTCAAAATAATCTTTATTGAAATATACATATAACAAATGTACATGAATGCGTCAGAACTTTTCAATTTCCTATTACCAAAAAAACAAACCAAAACAAAAAACAACAAAACATAATTCACATTGCATTCAACTTCCCAGACAAAGTACACTGCAAATCCTTTGTGAATTGAAAATACAAACTAATGTAGTTAGGCCGTGACCTAATTGATTTTTTAAATCGGCTGCTGAAGTTACATACTACAAAAGTAACTTGCGCAGATTCATTATTTAAGAACAGAATAATCTTCAAAAGAGGTAAGTTAAAGTAGATCCCAAAGGTAAAATAAATTCAGTCAATAAATTATATTTTTTACTTAGAATACATTTTCTCATCTATGTTTCTTTCCTTGCAAAGGGTTCTTATCTGGAATGTTGTGGTTTTACAATATTTAAATATTGGAATAGTTTTATAAAAATAACATCCTTATAAACAAGTGAACTGCAAACAGTCTTACGAGATATTAATAACAAATACAATTACATTAGTCTATGTTTTAAAAATCAGTGCCAAGTTTAAGAATATACACACCTTTTTTATAGTAGATTACAAAAATAAATTGCAGGAGAAAAACACTTTCCGATCAGAACCTATTTTCCTCTGTTGTGTGCTTGCTACATTAAAATTGTGATTATAGTTGTTAATAACTGGTATTTGCTTCAAATCATTAAACAAATACGCTACATAAAGTGCTTACAGCAGTAATTGGTGTCTTGACACTAGAAATTAATACACAAGTTGAGCTGAAAGCGTCTGCATACAAACTAATGAATGCTAATAACTATACACACATACTTATGATTCTGTTGAATTCACCCTATTTTAAGTGAATATAATTCAGGAAGTAAACTACAATTACCTACGAGTAAAAATTATAACAAAAATATTTAGATAAGTTGATCAAGAGTTCATGTAAGGTGTTAAGTTCTGGCTATAAAAGGCAACCAAGTGTTGGTGGATATTATGAAAGTTTACTTAAAACTTTGAGTACGGTATGTAGTAAATAGAGAAACAGCCATTTTTTGGTTATTCATATTTCCCAAAATAGTTCAAACCATAAAAACGGCAACAGCGGCTTGAGTGAGTGAATACACTTGGTCACTGAAGTCACCGGTGCTGGTTCGTTCGATTTCTTGGCATCAGCTCCTTCAGTGCCAAACAAATATTAGCGCCAAAGTAACCGGTACAGAAATATTTAACAACTCTAAGCTACACAATAGTGTTGGGTGAGCTATTGCCAATAACAAAAAATAATAAAAAATACCCCTATTGCAGCAAACCATGGTCCCGAGCCTAGGTCTTACCGTGCTGACTACAGTATAGTTTCTTCCCTATAGGAGAAATTCGCTAAAATTTAAGTTGTTCGTAAACAAATCATTTTTAAAACATTTTAGATTGCGATGATTTTTACATTTTGCCAGCTAAGGGATGGATTTTTAAGTCATACATTGTGCCCAAATTTTACATAAAAAATTCCAGATTAATTATTACCTTATTGGACATTTCCATAAATAAATGGTTCACATTTGTACTCTAAAACAGTAGTACTATTGCTTTAAGATGGGTTTTCAGTCCCTTAACATTTCATATTTCTATTGCTTCTCCCATAAGGCCATATGTTAACTTTCAAATCCCGTCCCTCTTCAACGGATAACTCAAAACTGTTGATTTATGGCTCATTTTAAAAAGCAAAAAAATTCCTAGCAATATCTGTGAGCAGAATTTTGATATCGCAAATAATTAATTGGTAAGATTCCAAAATAATTAACATTTGCAATTTTTGCTACGGGTTAACTATTTGTGTTTTCGGTATTATGCTCACTGAAATATCTAGGTATTTCTGCCCTATTAAATGAGCCTTACATCAACAATTTTGAATAATCCGTTGAGAATAAGGGTCGGTATTTGAAAGATAACATTGGTCTCATGGGAAAAACTGGTAGAATCAGGTGACTGCAGCCCCTCTTAATCAAGAACTTATTAATGAAGGACTTAATCAAGATGACTCAGGGGTAAAGTAATGAGAACCCTATAAATTGATATTTTCATAAAGTCCTACGTGAAATCCTGTTATGAGCAAGAGAGTGAAGAATTTCATACTAAAGAGATACTAGAAATAATTACCTAATTTCTATATTTAAATTAATTAAATCCCTAATTTTCTCTAAACTGTGCAACTATAGTCTTAACTAACATACTACAGATATAACAGTATTGAAACTGGTAACTGTACTATCACAGGTAGAACTATAACTATGCTTGGAATAGACCTACAAGTCTACTTGATGTCACACAGTAGTGCCACCCCTCGCAGCGTCCAATGGCGAGGATTGTTCTCCGTTTCAAAATCAATGCTGCCAACATACTTCTGGTCTGTTCTTTGCGGTTTACGATAGATTGGACACTCGTAGAGCTTTGGATCTTTCCCAGCTGTTGTGTTGATGGCGTAAATATAAATCACAGGCATCTGCTCGTACAAAACCTGTGGACGTGAGGGGCGAGTTAGTATAAGTATTGGTCATTGTGGAGTTATTTTATGATATTTAAATTAATGCAAATTATTGTAGATTATGTTATTTCTTAAGAATTTTCAAATGATGTGTGGAAATACAGTACACTCTTGACAATCTGACAAATATGGGACCTTCCTTTTGTTGGGTTACCAAAACATGATGGATTACCGAGAGTACCATTACAGCCTATCAGGTAGAGTAAACTCATCTAAACACAGGCACATGGCTTTCTTAATCGGTTAAGATTACATGTAGATCCAAACTCACATTTATTAATCTGCTTAACATGAAACAATAATAATCAATATAGAATAAAGTAAAATAAATAAAAATATAGTACTCTGCTGTACCTTTGAGAATATAACCCTTGTGTGTCATAATAATTGGTCCCTACCCCAACCTACCAAGCCCTTAGTGTGTGCTTTCTCTCGCACTCATGGTAAATATCACTGGTACAACATTGTCAGATTATCAGACACAATAGATTAGCAAATGTTGAACTATCAAGATTGTACTGTGCAATAAAGTGAAAATGAATTGACTGAGGGTTATTTTGATTAGATTAGATTTGGGGGAGCTGTGGCCCAACTCCCGATAATCGGATGCACGTCAACCTATTGGCTTATTGTGGTACTCCAGTTCCCTAGTCTTGTTTACCTAAACTAGAGCCTCTAACGAGCTCAAATAGTAGTGTAAAAATTTTAGGGAATCTGAATGAATCTATTTCAGAGGTTCCAAAGAGCCTTCCCCTCCTTGCTTCAAGTGCCTCACATTCAAATATGACGTGCAAGGCAGTTTCATCAAACTGCCCACATAGCCGACAGACAGCATCTCTGTCAAGGAGCTGGACTGTCTGTAAGTGTTTCCTGAAGTGGCTGTGTCCAGTTAAAGTTGGTGTCAATAGAACTGACGGGTCAAAGACAAATTTAGAACTAGGACAGCTAATAATTTCTCCATATAAAATAATAGTAAAAATATCAGCTGGTCTATTACAATGGTTGTCCTTGACCCGCCAGTTCTATTGACGCCCACTTTGTTAGTGCTACAACTAGCCTTTTTCCTTCCTCTTCAGAAGGAGAAGAGATTTTGTTAAGGCTTGAATTTGTGATTAGACTCTGGCTGTGTCCATGTCCAGGAATGAGTTGCCATTGTTTTCAGTGCTCTTCCCTTGCCCAGTTCGTGGCTGCATCTCTAGCCACTGCACGACTGATCCCGCAGACTGGTTCTGGACCATAGAGGGGCCTTACAGCCCCTTCTTTGGCTAGTTTATCTGCCTTCTCATTCCCCTCTTGGGGGAAAGGTTCCCTCTTTAATATCTTAGGCGTCTGAGGGTTATTTATAAAGTAAGTTATTTTTCCCTCTGACCTTGGGCTTGCTCTCCATGAGTTTGCCGGAGCGGTGGTCCAGCGAGGCCCCCTCCAGGAACAGCCCGTGCACGTAGACCCCCTCGGGCGGGGAGTCATTGAGCTCCTCCTTGTTGTGGCGGGTGATCAGGTTCTGGAGCACCACCGAGTCCAGCGCCCAGCCCTTGTGGGCCCTCGTCACCTCCTGCAATCACCACAAGCGTCTACAACTACAACTTGAAAACCTAGGCATAAATAATCCAATGGGCGGTGAACTGAGGAGTAATAATAATAATGCTTTATTGTACAAATATTGGTATCAAGTATTCTTTATCAGAAATTGTCAGACCATGTTTATTTTGTCTTCCCACTATCAGCTACAATCAAATTAATTTGTTGAAATACATGGTTGCTAAAGTTTTATCACATACTATTCATTTCAGTGGTTCCTCATGAATTTATTGACTGAGTAGATTGCTCTGAACTCCAAAAGGTGTTTCAAACAAGTTTTGTAATGACTGGAGTTAGCTGACTGTTTAATGCTATCAGGGAGCTGATTAATTTGACCCCAACTTGGGACGACTAACTTTAAAAAGCTGTGGCCCTGTGTTACTGTACATGAGGTTGTTCCTACCCCTTTGCCCATATTGGTGGACATCTCTGCCCCTCACCAAGGTATTGCTGAATTTGCAGAGCGTACACACCCCAAGAATGTAGAGGCAAGGTAAAAGCAATAATTTGAGCTCCCCGAACATGTTTTTACACGACTGTCTAAAATTCAGTTTTGTCATGATTCTAAGAGTTTTTTCTGCAGCAAAAACACTCCTAAATAAGTATTCTGAGCAACTACCCCGTAGTATAATTCCATAAGCCATATGTGGGTAGACCAGGTCAAAATAGGCCATTCCGAGCATATCTTGTGAACAAAATTTGGCAAGGTTACGCAGAGCAAAAATGCCAGAAGTAACTTTTGAGCAGATTGCCTCAATTTGATCGTCCCAGGTCAGACTTTGATCAAGGTGCATTCCTAAAAGTTTTGTAGAATCTGATTCCTCTAGGAGAGCATCATCAAACATGGCAGCAGGATGATATTCCAGGAGTATAAAGGCTGAGAAAAAATTATGTTGTTTTAAATCACTTGGGATCAGGTTGTACCTTAATACCTGCTATGCTAATAGTTCAATCAAAAATTTCCTATTTTTAAGGTAGAACAAAGAAGAATATTTATAGTGTAGGTTAATTTTCCCTGCACATAAATATCAGCTGTGGTCATAGTCATGTTCATATAATAAACATTATATAAGTTTTAATATGCATCTTATCAAAACAGATATTTTTATGCATGTTAAACACTTCCACATAGAATGAACTTTGTCAGACAAGTTTGGATCCATGGGTAAAGAGAATGGATACGAGAATCCCCAATTTGAGTAATCCTAAATCTGGAGCTGTGGTATTGGTCTGGACTCCACATTAACACCTTCACTGCATTAATTATGCTTATTCATGATAATTGCATTTGTTTCCTTACTAATGAACTGCAGGAAATCCCACTCACTGAACATGTTAAATCAAATTTCTTTCAAGACTGCTATTAGTCAATAGTTCCTTTGGCTGAAAAACAGCCAGCCTTAGGCAGGAACAAGGCTTAGTGACCTCATTTGTCCTTAACTTCAATTTAACAGTATACAACCTTAAAATACACACAAGTGATTTAGGTGTATTGCATATCAAAATGTACCACGGCTAAAGAAAGACTAATCATAAACTACTTGATCTCTAAAAAGATCCTATAGTTTAGTATTGTTTATTTTACCTGTTTAGTTTACCTAGAACCTATATAACAGTGAAAGGATCACAAAGACAAGCAGCGTATATCAGGTCTAAAGGAGCTCCTGACTGACCTGTCTCATGGCAGTCAAGAAGCCCTGAGGATTAAAGAAGCCAGTCATCCAGAAGACGTTGGGCCGCCCGTGTTGCACCCAGCGGCGGAACTGAGCGTCCCTCTCCAGCAGCTCCGTATACCAGAAGCCGAGCGTTGCCGACTCCCACGACACCTGGACATGACGGTGGCTTGCATCAGAGATAGTTATACTGGTGAGAGATCCCGCAAGAATTGCTTGGTAATGTGCTACTAAAGTAAAGCTTGGTAATGCTTGGTAATTGCTTGGTAATGTGCTACTATAGCCTAATTAAAGTAGCTTTAGGATTGACTGTAGCGAGCGCTCAAGTGACAGCTATCGCAAGCTTTTGTGGTGCAATGTTTCCAGAGTTACAAGCAACAGGTGACGACACTACATATGGTGAAAACATGTTATGGGAACCACTTTCCTCAGTTTAATGAATAATAATGAATAATGAATATTTTATTGTCATCAACACAATACATGTTACAAACAACGTTAAGTTAGACAATTCTTCTAAAAATAATCAAATTACAATATCTCTACTATTTAGCTCTAAAAATTCATCAACAGAATAAAGTGGGTTGAAAGTAGCCATTCAAACAGTATTTTCTTAAATAAATAAAATGGAATGTCAAGAGCAGATTGTGGTAATTTTTTGTACAGTTTAATTCCTATAATGACATGGCTATACTGAGTTTTGGACATTCTTCGATAAGGTACATACATTTTTGACTTATTTCGTGTGGAGTAGGAGTGAATATTATTTTTTGAATTAAAACTACTCAGATTTTTAACCCTTTCAGTGCTATGGCCCGATATATCGTCTTTTGAATCTGTTATCAATAAACACTGTTACTGCTTCATAAGCGATTGTACCGTTAGGCGCTCAGTCTGCAGTCTGAGTCTGACATGTGGTGAAACCTGGTAGACACGAAATGAACTACCTCGTCCAGCGCCTAGTCTCTATAATACCAACTGATCCACTGCAGCTGCTAGCCTGACCAGTGGCTGTGCGGTCTAAGGCGTTACCTTCCCGGCCGGGGGTAACACTTGGATCGAGGGTTCGAATCCCGTCACAGTCGGTGGTTTTTATGTGCAACTCATGGAGAGTTCACCTGTCTGTGGCAGAGTTGAAGGGGAGGGCGGACCTTAAGCAAACGGTGGACGGCTCGGGTCCAAGCTGACGGGATGGGTGGATTCTTTGTGAGATGCACATCTGATCAGGTGTTTTGCTACTTTTTACCTATCCTTTACTGTGTGTGTCCAGCGGAAGCACGTTTTTATTAATTTTAACTGTTCAGGCGTTCAATATATTAAAAAAATCAACAAAACATCACGGATTCAACTACTCCTTTCAGAAGCTTAGCACTCAAAGGGTTAAAGATATATAAAATTAAATCAAAAATGTATAAGTTGTTGACAGTCAGAATCTTCAGATCTTTAAAGAGAGGTTTGCAGCGAGCTTTCCATGAAGAGTTTGTGAGTATTCTAACAACTTTGTTCTGAATCAAAAGGACATTGTGCGTAATAGATGAATTTCCATAACAAATAAGCCCGTTTCAGATAATTGATTGAAAAAATGCATAGTATGAAGTGATGACATATTTTAATGGAACCACATTTAATAATCTCTTCAATAAAAAGGTAAGTGGGAGATTCTTTTTGTTATGTGATCCACGTGAGGGTCCCAGTTGAGAGTAGAATCAAGAGTTATCCCCAAGTACTTCACAATAACTGTTTTTTATGAATACCAGGAGGCAGTTTTTTTAAAGTAAAAATGACTGGTTGTGTTTTTGTTTTGTTTAAAAATAAATTATTTGCATGAAACCAATTGGCTGCTTCTTCTAGAGTGGATTCAGCTACCTTTTTGAGCTCAAAAACATCTGAATTCTCAGAAAATAAAACTGTGTCATCTGCGTACATATATGTAAAGGCATTTAGGTTTGCAGGTAAATCTTAATAGAAATAAGAAAAAGTAAGGGACCAAGAATCGACCCCTGAGGGACGCCACAAGTGATCTCTGTAGTTGTGGACCATTCACCATTGACATAAACAGACTGACTTAGGTTTTGAAGATAGCTCACAAACAAATTCAGCTCATTCCCGCCAATCCCGTAAAACTTTAATTTTTCAAGAAGAATTCTATGAGATACACCAAATGCCTTGCTTAGGTCACAAAATGTGGCCCAAGCAAAGGAGTTATTTTCAAAGCTGGATAAAATTTGATTTACTATTGTATCAACTGCATCTATTGTAGATTTGTCTTTGCAAAACCCAAATTGGACACCCAAATACTAAACAATTTTTTTTTAAATACTCATATACTTGGTGGTTGTATTCAAAAATCTTTGCAAGAACAGGGATTAACGAGATTGGGCGATAACTACTAGGATCCGAGCTATCCCCACTCTTATAAACAGGAATGACTTTACTCAGTTTTATTTCATCAGGAAAGTAGCCCTGCTGCAAACACATAGAAAAACAGAAAGTGAGAGGTTCTAAATAAGCAAAAATAGTTGTCTTTAAAAAATTATTTGACATTCTTATTCCATATAACAACATTTAGATGTTTATTAAATTAATTATTTACATAAAAATGCTTATGTCATATCTATCAAAACCTTTGGAATTTTTCATGTTTTTTACAATCGAAAACACTTCCTCTGAAGAAATATTTCTCTACACAGAATTCACACATGTTATGTTTTGATTTTGAATTAACTGAGCTGAATTATTTGAAGGTTTTGGTATACTGTAAAAATTTTGTTTGGTGGAATCCATGAAATAGTTATTTAAACTTTGCGGTGAAATAGGACAGGAATTATTTGTTGATTCAATCTGACTTGAGATTTTAATAAGATTCCATGCTGCCACACACTTATTGGGGGATTGTTCAATTTTTAGTGCATTGTGATTAAGTTTAGCATTTTTTAATTCTTTTTTATATTTTGATCGTAAAACATGGAGGTAGTAATTATTTTGCTGCATCAGAACCTTTGTTTTTGTAAATATCATGACAGGCTAGTAATTTTTCCTTCATTGAAATCAACTCAGCTGTGAACCATGTTTTACAATTGTTTGTTTTAACCCATTGGCGTAGACATACGAGCAGGTCTCGTTCCTTACTTGTAATTTTATTAACGTGTGAATTGGAGTATAAAATTGGTGTTTTTAAATGGATTAATGGCATATTTTAATTAAAATATTGTTTTCTTTCAGTTTAGAGAGTCGCATTGGCACACACACAGTAGACATAAGTAAAAATTAGCAAAATCAGTGTTGACCATGTGCAAGTCTCAAAGAATTAACCGATCCCGTCAACTTCCAAGCAAGCCTGCCACCGTTAATTTTACTTGGGCCCTCCCACCAACGTTGCCACAGACCGGTTAACTCATTGAGAGTTGCACAACTGGTCAGTTTTGGTCGTGTGCGGGAATCGAACCCACGAACATCGTATCGCCACCTGGCCAAGGTGTTTCCACGACGTAGCCAACTCAGCTAACACGACCAAAGGCCTGGCGGCGATATTAAGGGTTTTCAGTCAGTCCGCGCCCCTAGCGGATAGAACCGTAGACGCCCGCGGTCATTAGTTACATATTTTGCTACTAGAGTGCAGCACCAATCAATTCCCGTTATAGGCTACTACAAATAGAATAAAATTACTACCTCAATGGGTTAAATACATTTTTAATATTACATTTTTTAAGCTTAAAACTGTTATCAAAACTGTGTATGAAAATTTTAAAAAACACAGTAAAGCAATTGGAAGCTAAAATGTTCGACTGGTTGAATTCAGAATCCCAACAACACACTACAGAAAACAAACATTGAATCCTGACTCAAAATCCTCTTGGTTATTGTTTTTTTTGCAATTTTTATTACTGTTATTGGACCATGAGTTTGATTTAAGAATATGAATTTGAAAAAGTAGTGCATCATAGTCTGAAAAAATACAAGTGACCACTTGTAGGTCATAATCAATGATAAACTGGTAAATATATTATCTAGGCTAGACTTGAATCTGGCTGGATTATAGTTATTGGCATAGATGTTATATTGCCGCAACAAGGTTGCCAGATTTTTGACTGATTTTTGATGTTCAAACTGAGGCTTGGTTAAATCGAAAGGGGAGTTAACATCACCACCAATTATAAGTCTATATTGCTCCCATTTTGATAGGTAATTGCACATAAGGTCAAATTATTCAAGAAATATGTTTGGACTGCCATTAGGAGATCTATGTAAACAAGCAATTATACATTTAAATTCTAGTAACATAATGGCTGACACCTCAAAGTTGAGTTCGGTACAAAATTTATTCAAATCTAAAATCTTAAAGTCAATGGTTTCTTTGAGGTAAATTGCAACCCCTCCATGTATATGCAACTTCCTACTATAGAAGTGTGCAAGTTTGTAGCCCTTTGGAGCAAAATATTCCAACTCAATATTACTGTCATTGCCAACAGACCAATGCTCAGAAACACAAAAACAATACATTTTAATTGGCTTAAAAACTCTTCAATACAATTATATTTTCCTTGTATTCCCTGTATATTTAAGAATATGAACTTAATTGAATTAGAAATTGAGTTTGATAATAAAACATTCTTTGTATTATTTTTGTATTTAAATTTGCACGACAATCACTATTGGAGTTACCTTTATAAATACTATCTTGAGTTATGCTAATTGATTCATCCAAATTAAATGTCAAGTGTTCAGTGGTGATATTTCTATTGTACTTAACCCTTTCAGTGCTATGGACCGATATATCGTCTTTTGAATCTATTATCAATAAACACTGTTACGGCTTCATAAGCGATTGTACCGTTAGGCGCTCAGTCTGCAGTCTTGAGTCTGACATGTAGTAAAACCTGGTATACACAAACTGAACTACCTCGTCCAGTGCCTAGGCTCTAATACCGCCCGGTCCGCTGCAGCTGCTAGTCTGATCAGTGGCTGTGCGGTCAAAGGCGTTACCTTCCCGGCTGGGGATAACACTTGGATCGAGGGTTCGAATCCCGTCACAGTCGGTGGTTTTTATGTGTAACTCATGGAGAGTTCACCTGTCTGTGGCAGAGTTGAAGGGGAGGGCAGACCTTAAGCAAACGGTGGACGACTCGGGTCCAAGCTGATGGGATGGGTGGATTCTTTATGAGTTGCACATCTGATCAGGTGTTTTCCTACTTTTACCTATCCTTTACTGTGTGTGTGTGTCCAGCGGAAGCACATTTTTATTAGTTTTAACTGTTCAAGCGTTCAAGACATTAACAAAATTAACAAAACATCACAGATCCAACTACTCCTTTCAGAAGCTTAGAACTCAAAGGGTTAAAAAACTATTAACACGTTCGCTGTGCACAAAAACTGTTGAATTTTTCGCGGATGCTGAAAAATTTTTATTGTTGATTTACTTTCCTATGACGAATAGAAGACCGACCATGTGGTTTAAAAGCATTCCAGAACTTTAGTTAAGCTGCTAATGACGTCATAAAGGTCCGGTCGATTTCGGGACCGTAGCACCCGTTGCGTGTACACACATAGTTACAATTACATGAAATGACAGTCACAATGTTATTATTTGGTAAAAACGTACTATACTGATAAATATTCTTATCACTATAACTTATATACAATATTTACATCATAAAACAATATATAATGCCACAGGAACACAACTCGAAATAAGCAGAACAATGCGCCAAAAAACGCACAAAATACGCGGCCGATACGAAAAGTAACGCTGCCCGACAACACAACGTGACCCGCGCTACACACAGACAGTAAATCACCTGCCTCGAACACTAACTGGTTTAGTTACAATAAAGAACGGGAAACCGTTTCCGGCCGTGCGGCGTGCCAGCGCAGCCAAGGCCAATCGAGACAGACGCCGGATCCGGAAACTGACGCCGCCCGGCAACACTACGGGACCCCTCCTACACGCTCACAAAATATCACGTGAATCGACCAGGTGCTCAGCTCAGACTAACTGGTTTAGTTTCAAAAGAGGCATGTCCCGATATGTGCGATATGAGCGTGCAAAATGATGCAAGGATGTCCCGATATCGGGACATGCGCAGTGAACGTGTTAAATTGAACAATTTTACTAATATCGGGAGTGTTAAATCCATCAAAACAGCCTAGAGAGGGTGAGGGATTGGAATTAGGTGTCAATGGCACATTATGAGTTGCAAAGGTCTGTGATAACATTGAGGTTTGGGGGGTAGTGGCTATCTCTTGCTTATCTGACATTCCACTGACATAGGATGGGGTTTTGTTTTGATTTAGGAGAGGTATACTTAGGACTGATTTGTCACTGTTTACATTTAAGGCAGATTTTTCCAAAACAATGGGAATTAAACATTAAATACCTCAGATATTTCAACAGATCACTGAAAGGATTGAAATAAAAACAAACAACGTTTACATTTGATCTGGCATTTGCGTATTTACTATTATTTCAATGAGTGAATAGAAACAAACATGGAGACGTCTCAAATATTGTGACCAGTAAACAAAAAGCAATCTGGCACTGCAAGGCACATGTGTTTGATTGATATGGGTATGTTCAGTCAAAGCTGACCAGTCATTGGCCAGGCGAGACGCTACTGATTGGCAGTTTTCACTGGCCCCAACAGGTGTCACTAGAGTCAATCCTAAAGCTACTTTAAATAGATGATAGAACATTTAAATTACATACATAATGTATACAGTCCCTTGGAATAAGTTACAAGAATTACATGAGTGTCAAAATTCCTCTAAAACGGCACAACATTTTTCTATAGTATGTCATGACAACTGAGATTCATTCTGAAACTGCCGTAAAATTATTCCTATGAGATTTATTGCAGTAAGCAATAAGAATTCTTTGAGAAACACACAAATCAGGGTGAAAAATTTGTTTTTGCTTCATCAATTATTTACTAGCATCATGAATTTATTGTGATAAAGTTTTATATCCACAAAACTGTTTTCGGTAGTGACTTGAGCACACAACAAAAGAGATAATTAAAAAAGGGTTGAACATTTTCAATCATTACTCTAAGGTTAGACAAATCATAACTTTGTAAAGAAACAATGAGAACATTATGTATTAACCTTCTGCCATCGTTCAGGGATGCGAGCATCGTACATTGCGTCAAGCGAGTCTCTCAGACCTTGGCTCATCACGATTGTCCCGTCAATGGCCAGCTTCAGATCTGTCAATGTAGACTGCACCTGAAAAAGTCGACAGGGAGGGGACATTACTGAGTAAATCTGGGAATCTAAGAACTAGTAATTTTTTATCAGGACACATTTAATACATATTTATATACATTGTTTTTTTTTAACCAAGTTTAAATTTAACTAAGTTACAAGTGATACTAAACTTGGTTTGAACGAGCATTTTATAAACAAATATAGACAAAAATAATCAAATAAATGATGAAAAAAATATTAAAAATTACTTGATGGATTACAATTTACAGGTAGTTATCATTTACAAAATATTCAAAGTCCACAGATGAAAAAGCGGGGAAAAAAGAGTGCAAAAAATAGAAAAACCTCCACCAACACTGTACTGATGATACTGCTCAGATTCAGTATTTGAGTTCTGGAAGGAAGAGGTTTACTTGGGGAAGGTCAGTCAGTTTGTGTTTATTAAAGATGACTTGGGGAAATTTTTTACCAAGTCCCTCTACTGATGAACAAATTGGCTTAGCTTATTTTCCTCTTGTCTGGACAATTAAGGTCAATCCAGTTGTTATTGGAGCTCCAAAGTCCCTTTGATTAATTTTATAATTTTAGATATGACATGACCACACTGTATGTAATCTTCATTCAATGGTTTTAGGGATGAGTCGATACCAAAATTTATCGATTCTCGATACCAATACCATCGATACCTACTTTTTTTCAGCACCTACAGTTGTTAAAACTATTGTTAAAAACAGTTACAAATTTATTTTAGCTAGCATTTAAAACTATTTAGTAGTATTTTGTAGTTAATTATCAAACAAATTTGTTTAAGCAATTTTTTACATAACTTAATGTTAATTTCACTAGTATACTATAGTAATATAGAAAAACAAAAAGTATTTATCATAAATTCATAATGGGGAAAAACTTGGTTGTAAGATAATGACTCAAAGAAATAATGTTGGTCAGCCGACTGATTTATTGCTTTCAACCGGACCCCTCCCTTCCCCTCCCATCACTCTTCCTTCCTTATTTCCAGTGTAAGATTTTTTGCCGCCGACCCAAACACTCTACGTGGCTTTTGTAGCGCGGGTACGCGGGTAAATGGCGGGAGTATCGATGGTATCGGTATCGACATTGAACGAATGAATTTCGATACCGATACCAATGTCCAATAATTGGTGGTATCGAGAATCGACTCAACCCTAAATTGTTTTAGTCACTGCTCTCAGGAAACCACATGTTAATATTTTAATTAAATGTGTCTTTGTGAGTTCACTTGTGACGCTAAGCGTCACGCTATTTTTATATAGTGTAGGCGGCCTGCATAACCGCACCAAACGCCAGCATAACCGGCGTTGAGCCAGCTGATTCTAAAACCGTTAGTGGCGGTTGGCGGCGGCGTCTCTCTCTCTTGCATCTACACCAGCGACCGAAAAGCACCCCTCCCGCTCAACTTGTTCTGAATGTTCTTCCAGCTTGCTTAAGTACCGTAATTATAATTAGTTCTTAGTTTCAGAAATGGTAGGCTAGCCGGCAATCGGAGGGGCAATCCCTTTTGGGACCCCCCAACCAACTGATTATGTAGGAATTGTAAATTGGTCGAGGTTTCGGCTCGACCACATGTCAGGTTTCAGATTGCCTTTTTAGATTCAGGCCTTTCCTCTACTCAGAAGACAATTAATTAATTAACTATCATTGCTTGGATTCAGGAACTTAGTTATTCATATATTATCCAATACAGTTATCAGTTTATCAGGTTTAGACACTTGTAACAATTTCACTAATAGGTCTGGAAGGATATTTATTAATTATTAATAGTTTAACCGATCATCAGAGCTGGCTGGTATAGCATTCTGGTCTGGTAAAGATCCATAGGTCTCTGGACACCCAGTCACGTTTTCCAACCCCCAATTAGTTTTTCAGTACTTATTAGCACCACATGGCTTGGCCAGACCTTGGCCTGGCTAATTAGTTGGCTAGTCCTAGATTAGCCAAACCAGTAGCAGAGTCAGCACGCCACGATCCCAGTTGTAGTTTCCACACAGTTGTATTACCCAATTATTACCCCAGATTAGTACGCCCCTCTTTCCCCTTTATAGTTACGTCAATTCCAATTAGCAGCCCATTTAACCACCCCCAGTAGCATAACATTCCTATCCCCCCGCTACCTATGGTAGCGGTAACAAGTACATATCTTTTACCCTCCCCCGACTACATATAGTAGGCCCCCCAACTCCCACTATTCAACACCCCACCGGCTACACACTGGTTGATTATAAACAGTTGTTACGATTTTTTTTTATATTTGAAACTACATAAAGCCCTATGTTAATTTGTTAATTTTTCAAGGAAAAGATTTTTTACATATCCAGGAATTGTAATGAACATTTTTATATGCAATATGATGTTAGATGTTTGTCTTGATAATAAACCTTCAAATTTGGCATGGCAGATTTCCCATTTGAATGCATGAATTCTAAAATAATTTTTTAAAATATATGCTAAAAAATGCATTTACTATAGCAGACATGGTGGCCTGAGGTGAGACTCTGACTCTAACGATTGTTTTGAATTTAAACTTCATAAGTTCAATGTTAATTTCTGTTCACATTTTTTTTTACAAAATTAGATTTTTCCTGGGGCTTTGACCTGCCTAGAACTTATTTTTAACCCAGAAATTACAACGTTTGGAGGAAATCGTCAGAGCCGTTTTTTAGATCAGAGTTACAATCAAGCAACCAAACAAACCTGACTCATATTAGAGCATAGGATCAGATTGTACCTCCTTGATGACCCGCTGTATCCGGTCGATCTCCTGCCGCAGGAAGATGTTCATCGGCAGCAGCGCACCCATGCGGTGGAGCGCCTCCTTCACCTCGAAGCTGTTGTACTGCTTGGGCAGCTTCTGGAGCATGTCCTCGGCCAGCCGATACACGATGGTCTCCCGGGTCTCCCCCCCCTGGGACCCGCCCTCCTTGGGCTGCACGCTCAGGATGGTATCCAGGATACCCTTGGCCGTGTTGATCTGGTAGCTGGAACAGCGGGGGAACGTTAGGAGAAAAATACCAAGAGGAGGGATTGGGGAAAAGTCTGACTACAAGTGTGTAATTGGGATGGGTATAGTAAAACCTCTATAAAACACCACTATCGGGACCTGGACGGTGATGGGTAACTGAAAAGACAGATAACAAAAACTGTGCAATAAATGTGTAGTAACAAAAACTCAATACTAGTTTGCAAAAATACCTAAAATATAAACAAGTTAAAATGTATGATAAACATTAGTGGTAACACAGCCAGGATCTGGACCATTCATTTCCTTCCACAAACATACACAATCAAACAAAATACAAAACAAAAACATTAGTCTCGGTTTTAAATTTATAAGCTACAATGAATGACTACTATTACACTCACACAGTTCTATGAAGAACTATATAGCTCTTTGACAGCCATGGTGCAGCTGTGTTTGCCTTGCTTGAAGCTTCACACTATTTTTTTAACAATGGTTAGCTGGATAGTATCCTGTTTTTATTAGTAAAGACGAAACAAAACAAACCAAAGAAGAAAAAGAAAACCGAATACATGGGGAATGAAATAGAGTTTAATATAACACATTAATAATGGCCAAAATGACGGAGATGTTTATACTTAACTTGACTGTGTTCAACTGAGATCAAGTTATCAATAACGTATAATACTTCATGCTCCAGATTACTTGTGAGACTCGCTAGCTGATGGTTGGCGTCTTGGATTTTGGAGCAAGAAGTTACGGGTTCATTTCCTGGGAGCCCTTATGACAAGACCTTTAGACAGCAGTCCTCTAAAAAAATGCCACCAGCATAAACAGCAAAACAAGTGCTTCTAAGAGATATTGCTAGTGGGTGTTCATACGGTTCACTTGTGCTTTAGAACAGTGCTTTTGCTTTTTACAGTGGCTTCAATATTGCTTAAATTCATGATGAAATAACGTTGCAAGTTCAGTATGACATGAGCAGCTAATCCATGACCAGTGCGTGTGCATATCATGACTCACGTAATGTCAGCGTTTGCGTGGAGACCAAAAACTTCTGGAGTGTCTGTTGCTTGCAAGCTGTTCACATAGTCTATGTAGCCCTGCAAGATTAGCATAAGATTTCACCTAAATACTAAATAAAAGACAAAAGTCGATAGACTGAAAATATTGTTGACATCTAAGAGTGTAAGTTGTGTAATAAAATAACTTCAAACTGTGAAGTACTTGTTACATTATTTAAGAAAGGTGACCACAACATTTAGCCCTGGGTGGCGGCAATGATCAAGCTGAATTTTACCATGGCAGACGATACATTTCGTAGAGCGCATGTACGAAGGGAAGCCTCAAACATTTCAGTGCTGCTACTTTTAGGGATATATCACTTTGGATTCAGGGGGACGAATGAATTGCCACTTCCCCTGTATTAACTTTAGGGACGTGTCATATATTGGTTCCGGTTGAGTGAAAATCAAGAACCAATATATACATTTTGGTTCCAGGCCCATCGACCGCTTGCATCGCGTAGTAAACACTGTAAGTGATGAATGGAGGGTAATAACTGGATAGATGTCGACCAGACACAAAATATCATCAATGAACATCAATCAGAAGGCACAACATTGGATGTGGATGAAAAGGCCGCTTACATCGGCTGTAAACTGCAACCGGACCATGTGACATTGGCCGTTAATGACGTAATGTTGGTTGAAAAAGGCAAAGAGGCACCAAATTTTGTGGGTAAACGTCTGAAACAGTTTCAAATTTACCATACGATTTAAATATTTTTACATTTTAAAAACTTGTTTGAAAATACTAAAACCTATTTGTAAAACATGAAATAAATGCATAGTTCTATAATTCAGTAGATGTTAGGATTGTTAAGTTAAGTTCAACTACACTGGTTTATGATCATTGTGTCTAATTTAGAGTAATTTAAACTAGTATTGTGATTATTTATCTCAGTTAATTTAGATTTAAAACGTGCAATGCAGGGGAATATCGGACCAATCAGCTATGGCAGACAATTGTCTGATTTTTCACTATGGCTGTGGGTACAAAAGGTTATTATAGGCCCAACAAGGGCTGAGATATGCTAAGATATGAGTTGCGATACTGCGAAGTTTGTCTAGACCTTGCTGCTTTACCTTGCTGCTTTGATTTACTGCAACTTATTTTCTATGGATAGTGCACATGATTAAATAGCATTTTAATTAGTATAGTAGTACAGTCTTTGTGTTTGTAACCTACAAAAGGTTAGTTTTGTTTTAAACACATCTTACTAACTATAGTTAGTTAACTTCACACTCAGCTTTAGTACTGGCAGGAGAGACAGTGTGTGGATTAACCAAAATCGACATGAAATCTCACTTCTGGCTACCGGTCCAAAATTTTGCATGGTGTTTCTCCATCTAACTAGCTCTCAAAATCTGCTGGGAGACACTCTCTCAGAGCTCCCTAACCCCTGAGATGACATCATCAAGATGGCGGGCTGGATGAATTAGTGTTTGATTTAAACACTCTCGTACCTGTTGCTTGATTTTTACTTTTAAGGTGTCATTTTGGAGATAATTAACTATTAAACCAACACCAATAATATAAAAACTGTAAATAGTCTTTATGTTTATCTGTTCAGCTGTGAATTTTATAAATGCCAATTTTTTTTGTTTTTTCCTGTATAGAATGTGCTATTTCTGAAGTCTGCATCGTAACGAAGTTCGATCTTGATGACGTCATCACAGGGGTTAGGGAGCTCTGAAAGAGTGTCTCCCGGCGGATTTTGAGAGATAGTTAGATGGAGAAACACCATGCAAAATTTTGGACCGGTAGCCAGAAGTGGAATATTTTTGTCCTAACGCCACAGACTACTAAATTGATAATCCTCTCAAAGGGCTTGGATATGATTCTTGTGACTGACTGAAACCGAATTCTTGGTACAATCTTGTATATGATCATCAGATGTGGTATATCAACATAAAACCTTAAATCAGTCTCTGAGTGTTATTGACGATTTATTATTTTATAAAGCAAAGCAATATATCACTTATGGTTGTAATAACAGTTATAGCGCTGTCTAGCAGGCTATAATATTTTCTTGAGGTTTACAAGTGGTCTTTATAAAATAAAAATGAACTAAATTAATTGTCTTCTTTTTATTTAAATAAGCAAAATTAAAAATTCTTCCCTCTTTGTTTAATTTTATATATCAGAACTTCATCTTCTTTCAGTACTTAATCAGTGTGCTGTTAGATTATCTTCCCAATAATAAGAAACGCTTCTGAAAAAGAAATAATTGTTTTTACATAATTGATTAACTGCCCCCTCTCTGGACAACTCACAAGTCCCCCCAAATTGTTGATGACATATACTGTCATAATCCCCCTTGAGGGCAGGCATGATAAGCATTTTTACCCATTAAACTAATTTATTTTACTAAAAAGAAAGCTTGTCTCTGACATGAAAAATCAATATACCGGTAATTTAATATACGAATAAATAACAACTAACCTGTAAGCTGCGGGTGATAGGAACTTTGTATCCTCGATAGAATTCAAAGCCTGGCCTCAACAGCACATCACAAAACCAGACCTGTAAATTTACAAAGTATTACAAGACTTCAACTCATAATTCTCATAATTTCTAAATATTTTCACGTCTGTCTTCTGCAAGCACATTAAGTTTGACAATTTGTTAATTATTAGTTATTTATATACAACTACAAAATGTAAGCTTATGCCGATGTACCTGTGTGAAGGTAGTGAGTAGTCGCTTGTCAAAGTCATCAGTGACCCTCCCACCATACTGCACCTCCCCTAACATGTAGCAGACCGTTGGCCAGGAGATCCCCTAAACAAAGCTAACTTTTAACACATTCAATCAATCAAAAGCAGTCAGGGCTTACTAATGGTTTGTCTTCAGTCATAAAAATGTAATATGTTAGAAAAGATTTACAAAGCGAACAGGAAAATGCATGGTTTTCACGTCCTACTGTTTGCACGGTGGTGTAGTTAAAGGTGCACTTTTCTTAATTGTTATATTTTTCACCTTTTGGACTGCTATTGAACATATACATCCAATTTTTGTATTAATTGTAAATTTCATTAACAGAAAGAGTCTGGGAGGATATAGCCTATATGATGTCCAAACACAAGATACTTTTCTCAAAGTATCCCAGACACTCTTTCTATGTTCAACAATCACTTACACATCAAATAAAATGCTCCACTACCCAGGAAAATCTGCTGGAACTTCCTCACATCAGATTTCCCTCCTACCTTCTTCGGGTCCATGTCGTCAAGGTGGTTCTGGATGAACTGAACGCTAGCGGCAAAGTCGGCCTGGTTGAACTCGTACGGAACGTTCCACCCGAGAGGCCCAAACTTGCGTCTCTCCTGCACCACAGTGTGGAGGAACGCCACGGCGTACAACAGCGGAGGCCACTGGGGCTGTGTCGAGTAGTCCAGTGTGTCCTGCGCAGAGTGTGCAATGGAGAAATAAATTATTGACGTGTGGCTAGTTACAACAGTTACAACAATTGGAAACTTTTCCTAAAAAGGTTATTTTGTGAATTGCATATTAAGTAGAAAAGAGCTTCTTAGAGACTAGAATGTTTGTGATTTCTACAGCAAAAGCAGTCCTGATTTGATTTGACTTGAATCAGTTCATACATGGATACATGGATCAGTTCAGTTAGTCTTATAACGATTGTTCCAAAATTAGCACAAGTTGCATTACAGAGGTGAAAAAACTGTCCTGTGTTAATTTTAACATTGAGCTTATGGACGGCTTGGTTTTTCACCCGTTTAACACCCTTTGTCCAAGTGAAAAGAGCATTAATGCTCAAACTAACTCGTATTTCAAAACTTTTAAAGCAGCTTTTCTAGTAAATGTCAAATCATATGACAACTGGGTTGTTTTTTTACTGGTAAAAATACCATATAAATTAAGCTCTATCCTTCACTAAAAACCTTTTTTTACCACCCAAGAATGATTATTGCATAGCCACTGATCATCGATATAAATATCACAAACCTACCTGTGTGATGTTCTGGTACGTCCGCTTCATGCTGGCGCGTATGCCCTGCGGCGGCTCGTTGGTGAACTTGATCGCGCTCTGCAGCAGGCCGATGGGGAATTGCGGGTGGACCTCGGTGGTCATCCACAGCCGGAAGGACTCGTCGATGGTCTCTGTGTCCACCAGCGCATCCATCGCCTCGTTGCAGAAGGGCAGCGACAGGTGGATGTTCTGCAGCAGCACCCAGCCTCCCTCCGCCATGGCGTCCGAGATGAGCCTCCTCGCGTGCACCTCCTGGCCTTGGCCCATCGACACTGCTCTCAGGCCTGTGAAAGGTGAGTGGATGATCCTGTTAGCATTTCAGGTTTGTAATGCTGAAGCTAAAGCAACTGGTTATCATTCTATGGTTGGGGGGGTGATGCTGGTCAGTGAAAGGTCTAGTGAGGCAAAGGGGTGAGCGGGCTGCCCTCTCTAAAAACAGATCATTAGGGATACTCAACCCTTAAAACGAATAAACCCTGTCACAGCAAACCTGCGTACCTACCATCTCTAATGGTATTATTAAGGAGAATATGAAACCAATTATATTTCACTGTTGCATCAACATATTGATATAACTCAGTATGTTACTTTATCTGGCTGTGGTCCATTGATATTTTCATAAAAACACCATTTTTCCAGCCCTTGTTCCATGAAATCTGCGTAGTCAGTCCTAATGATATTCTTGTGGAGAATAAATAAAATATCATACCTCGCTTATTTACATATAAATTTTGATGAAATTTAATAAGTGGGTGCACGTGGTAGTGAGGTACGTGCACATACACATTTGTAATCCGCTGAGTACACAGGTTTGCTGCAATAGGGGTATTTTGAAGATGGCAAAGCTTGACAGTTCCACTAAAGTGTGTCATAATCATTCGAAAAGGGAAAATGCCAATACAAAAAATCATAAAACCAATCTAATAGCCAATAAACACATTTTTTAAAGATTTTTAACAGTTTTTAGAGTTCAATGCTAAACACCTCAATAGATACTCTGAAATCTGACTTGCTAACATAATGTCATCAAAATTGAACAACTGGTTAGGTCTCTTGGTCTGTAAAAATCCAGACAAACAGACACACATCACATCTCTGCTGCAAGCAAACACCACTTATTGGTTTAGGGGACATCAAAATAATTCCACAAAAATAACTAAGATCAGAAAATTTGGACAAAAACAACTTTTTCATACTTACTGTTTCAAGGGTGGGAGTAAAACTAATGTCTGCATGGTTTAAGATGGAATACTCGGCTTCAGTACTGGCAGGAGAGACAGTGTGTGGGTGTACTCACATATCTCCTTGGACTTGGCCAGCGCCGTGATCTGTGGCGAGGGGTCGGAGCCGATGCTGAGGATGCAGATGAGCGGCGTCCGCGGCTCGGACTCCTGCCACGTTATCTCCAGGTCCAGGATACAGGCCTCCCCGTACTCCGGGCCCAGCGACTCTGGAACGTTCGGGGACGGGTTGGTAAATACTAGTGATGGTCAAAACCAGAAATTTCAAATCTCGAAACCGAAACCAAAACTTAAAAAATCAAATCTCGAAACTCGAAAGTCAAATTCCAAAATCCTATTTACTTGCCTGGTTATGGTTATGAAAAATAAATCCAGTTACTCAAATAAACCAGTTAACTTACTACCATTCTCAAAGTATCCTAGAAAAATATTAGTTTCAGAACTACTAGTGAACCAATTATTTGTAGCTTAATTATAAACTTTGGTTAGAGTTGTTCTTTCACAAATAAAAAATTAATAATCCACAAAAGGTGAAGGTAGACAACCGATGACAGTAGGCTTTTGACCTTCACATTATTAATCAACACTCGGGTGTGATTTCTGTTAAAAAACAACAATGACACAAAAAATCTCGACAGTTTTGAGTTTTGATTCTCGAAACTCGCCGATCGAATCTCGAAACCGAAACTTTTCCAAAGTTTTGGTGGTTTCGAGATTCGAGTTTTGGTTTTGACACATCACTAGTAAATACGTATTATTATCTGCTATCGAAAACCTATGGTGTGCTGCATTCTTTGGTTAACCCGTAGAACTACCGCTTAGCTGTTTTAATTTTTATCAGCTCAG
Source organism: Allygus modestus (assembly GCA_963675035.1). Lineage (NCBI taxonomy): Eukaryota > Metazoa > Arthropoda > Insecta > Hemiptera > Cicadellidae > Allygus > Allygus modestus. The sequence goes on along the minus strand of OY776114.1, from coordinate 40,175,459 downwards.
CCAATAAGAATAACATTGGATTGTAACTTCAACTCCCCGTGGGGTGGAGCCCTATGGGAATTTCTTAAAATCTTTTCTTAGCGGTTATCTATGTTACGGAAAAGTTTTGTGGTTGTAGGTGTAGAGGTTTGGCCTGGGGGATGATCGGTTTTTCATATTTATATGTATTATTAAACCTGAAAGTAACTTACCATATTACCACCCATTTGACACAGACCAGAACTTCTGGATAGACTTTGTTAATTTTAAAATGCTGAAAATTAATATTTATTTACAGCACTAAAAACAGTTTTCACAAATATGACATTGTATGGCAGCCGGTTTAAGCCATGAAATCTAGTAGGCTATCCTCAAAAAATTCTTCCATTGAGTAGAAGCTCTTTTTATCAACCACCTACTCACCTTACTCTTGAATGTCTTCAAGTCCCAGTTTCTTACTTTAGTAGACTGTTAAAAATCTTTTAGGCCAGTACAGGGTTACTCTCCATGGTCTTGCTTCCATCTGTGCCACCCTCTACACCATAACTACAGTACCGGACATGTTTTAAATTATTGTCTTCCTGTGTATCATTAACTGCCACTGAGATACAACCAAGCTATATGGAAGCTAAACTACCGAATGAGCAGAAGAAAATAAAGAAGAAGCACCTCGGGAAGTAACTGATTGAAGGCTGCAGAGCGCTCTTTCTACTTTGTGGCTGAACACTGCCATTGGACTGACTCACTCACAAATTAACCTTTTCAGGAATCAATTGAAATGCTTAATAATTATATTTTTTATGCACCGCTGTTCTCAATGTTTACCTATATGAATGATGAATATTGTCGAATGACTAAAACAATAAAGCCATTATTGAAAATTGTATAAATGAATAATAAACCATTGACTATTACTTACACACAATTTTAAAGTGTGCTCATATTTATTATAATAAAATAAAAATCCTGGAGCCAAAAATATTTTTTAATTTTGTTTGTTTGTTTTTTACTGAAATTCCAATGATTCTATATATTTAATGGTGTAGGGTGGATCAAATAGTATTTTGAAGTATTTTTCCAAGATTCAATCAACCAAGTAACAATTATGAGAAGAAAATTACAATTCGTACACAAATGAATGTTAGTAGACTACAATGTAATGAACTGTAAGGTTTCAAGTTCCGGTACTGCTAAGCAAGATTACAATTAAAAAAATAAAATTATGATTTTGTGTAATATTTATGAATTCAAATTTCAGATGTTTTAATGGAATGAGTAAATAGAGCTATGACTTTCAGATAAAATATTGTTTGAACTTAAATCATATAACTCACCAGTATATCCATAGCGAACATAAACTGAGGTTTGGGGTCGGAAGTGCATATGCATATGGGGAAGATATGCATATGCATATCAAACGATAAAGCTGTTTCAAATTTCATTTAGACTCTTGCAGCTTAATGAGTACGATTAAAAAAATTGCAGTTTTTCAAGCTACATTTTAGTGTATGCTATATGTTACAAATTTTATTTGGTTGTGTTTAGGTAACTTAAACCCTATACCTGAATCTCATTCACACATAATTTCATTCAGCTAATTCTATCTGTCAACAAGCTATTCTTACCCATGATATACTTCCTCGCCTGAGAGAGTGTGCGGTCGGGACTCCAGGAGCGGATCAACAGAAGTTTTCGGAAGACGTCCAGAGACTTCTGGTAGCCACAAGGGATCTCTTCCTCCTCCGGCTTCTCTTTTTCATACCAGTTTCTCCACTCTCGCTCATTTTGTTTGATCTGAAAATTTTTAGTTGACTCAAACCCTATAAGCAATACAGCAAAAATTGTCTTGAGGTATTGTGGAATTTAGACATACAGGGATAACCCAAAAAGTGATCAAAATGAGCTTCTCCTGAGGTTTCTAAACCCATAAACTCTGGAAAATCTTGGGAAAGCTGTCAAGAGTTATCCAAAATAATGATAATTTACCCAACATGTTCCCAACATACTGGTTTTTAAAAAGATCTTGGGTGAGGAAAAGCTTCTCATCTCTGTCTGTGAACCATGTCAGAGAGTGGTATAAGGGAGCCCAAGAAACAAGGTCTCAGCTTACGATGTACAGCTTAATATGTAGCAGTAAAACCACTTGCGACTTCTACAACAAATGACAACAAATGACTTCTAAAACAAATGATGACAACTAAAACAAATTGAATTCTATTTATGTGCACCAACCTTAGTCAATATAGCAGAGAACGTCGACAGCTTATTTATCTCAACCAGGTTCAACCAAGTGATATCCAGAATCCAGCGGAATGGTTTTGGAGTCACACCATTGAGGTCAAGAGAAGCACCACCTGCCAGTCAACAAAAATCTTGCAACTATATATATCCTTACAACATTAAACAAATTAGCTTAACAAGGAAAGCATACTTTGTTACACTGAAACATATAATTTTCCCATAAAACTCTGGGTATTTTTATAGTATCTTACTACAAAAAAATCTTCTACAGTAATACTAACTACTCAGATACCAGAACACAGAATCCTGAATACTTCATTAGTCTGTGTACCTTGAATACTTTGTAGAACATGTCACTGTGCAACATAGTTTATTTTAGTGTAATGTTATCTGACAATACCTTTGATGAAGGCCATGAACTCGTCGTGCGTGATTTGCCCCTTTTGACAGTCTATCTTCATGCCCAACATGAGTGTGAACAGAGGCTTGTGTCGCTCGTACAAACTGCGCAGAGTGAACTTCCACACTTCGCACGTGAGGTAGCGCAAAATGTTCTCGATCCGCTCTTCTGTCACTGGACTCTTTGTGGACCTATTAATATTTTACAAAATCAGGGGCTTAGAAATCATAACAATTGTACGAATGGAAGGTAAATGTTAGTATGTATCATCTGATTACGAAATAAAATAGTCCTAATTCTGTATTGACAGGATTGTCAATTGTTCCCGTTTTTAATCCCAGTCCAAAACTAAGATTAAAAAAAACACAATAAACACAGTTAAACACCAGATGGCTGAGCAAGGAATAACCAAGTTTTAGTTTCATCTCCTAATATAAGGGTTTAAACATAATTTATCAGTATTAGGCAAGTAATTACAACTTTGTAACGCGTTTGCACGCAGCACGCTGACGTGAGGGAAATGAATTTCCACATAAAAACTATTAAAACTCAAAACCAGTGTAAAACATACATTTATTCCAATTTTATTAAAATCTGAAAATATTGATTTTTTGGCTGTTCTGGTGCTCCTGGTTTCATTTACCTGCAATGCTAGGAATTCAATTTTGCACATTATAAGGTTAGGAGAAGGTCTAGTCAGGCTTGAAAGTAGGCGCAAGGTTGCTGGGGATGATACAAATACACCAACAAATGAATAACATGCTTTTCTAATGTAAAAACCCCATAAAACAACGTACTGTGTTTAGTCGATATACAATTTCTTTATATATAGAAAGGGGGTCACGTTCACGTTCAGGGGGTCACGTTAGGAACTTCTATGGTGGTCCCGGACTTAAGTTTCACCGTGCGGGTCATGCTAATAGTTCAATTTTCCATAGGAAATTCACTAATAATGCTGGTCAGCGACCACCAGCAGCTGTGTGGCAGTTGGCATACAGCAACCATTATATACAAATTATTAGCCAAGAATTTCATTGTGGGGCTGGAACTTCACATGGGTGGGTTCGTTTAACATGCAGTAATTGGTTGAGAAGATTAGTGGTTAGAGAGTGCTCACCTCATAAATAAATAAATAAATAAATAAATAAATAAATCTTTATTTGCCATTGGACAATAATACATGTATCAGCAACGTCAGTCTTACAGCAACAGCCAAAGTCAATACTTAATCAAAATGAGGCTAACATATATACAGGCTATACATAATAGGCTAACATAAACAGTACAATACAATAAAGACATTGGGCCTATAGAATACATAGGATGTAGCTCTTAAAAGTCAACATTGCTTCCAAGGAATTCACTTACATTATAAAAAGGGTTTTGAAGGAGCCAGTCATAAAACTTATTTTTTAGAATCTTAGAATTATATTTACTAATGCAACCTACTAATTTGTTATACACCCTAAGGGACATTACAACGTGACTGTTTTGCGATTTACTCAACCTGCAATAATCTATTAAGACTTTGTCCTTGTTTCTAGTGCTGTATACATGTTCAGGAAGTTTTAACAACTGTGGGTTATTTACTATGTATGTAATGAGTTCAAATAAATAGAGATTTATTACAGTTTGAGTTTTTGACTGAATAAAAAGTGGCCTACAATGATCTATGGGATTAGAGTTTGTTAGAATTCGGATGGCTTTCTTTTGCAACAGCAAGATTTCACTAACTCTCGAGCAGTTGCTCCACAGTAGCAGACCATATTTAATGATTGACTGGAAGTATGCAAAATAAGCTGTTCTTACATGGTTGATTTCAACACAGTGTGTGAGACGTCTCAGGAGGTAGACAGTTCTAGACAACCTAGCTGTGATAAAGTCAACATGATGCCCCCAGGTTAAATTATTATCTATGTGTATACCTAAGAATTTGACTGAATCAGAACTATTATCCAGATGTGGCTTGAGGTAGTGGTCTTAAACTAAAAAAAATGATTGGGTTTTAGCTTCATTCAACAGAAAACCATTATCTTTAAACCAGTTGGATGCAACAAGTAAGGTATTTTGTTTGAGTTCTTCAAGAGAATTAAAATCACTATTTGAGCTGAAAAAAGTTGTATCATCTGCATAAAGAATTGTGGTTGAAGGAACTGCATTTGGGAGATCATTTATGCATATTAGAAAAAGAAGGGGACCTAACACCGATCCTTGGGGAACTCCAATGTTAACTTCCACCTCCTGAGACCACTGTCCATTAGCGAAAACCTTCTGCCTACGGTTTGAGAGATAAGATTTAAAAAACTTTAGCGCAATGCCCTTGATTCCATAAAAGGACAACTTTTTCAGAAGATCGACATGATTTACACAATCAAAGGCCTTGCTCAGGTCACACAAGGTGGCCTGAGCAAAATCCTTTTCTTCAAATGCTGAGAGCACATGGCGAACCAATTTATCTATTGCATGGACTGTGGACATGTTTTTGCGGAAACCAAACTGATTTGGGTTGAACAGATTATTTTCCTCGAAATATTTACTGATTTGACCGTGTACTAGAACTTCCATTAATTTGGAAATGACTGGTATTATTGCAATAGGGCGATAGCTCTCTGGCTTATCCTTTTGACCTTTCTTATATACAGGACAGATTCTAGATAGTTTTAATTGATCTGGGAAATTCCCTTCCTGAAGGCATTTATTTATACAGTAACTTAAAGGGTTGGCAATACTAGAAATAATGCGTTTAATTAAATTATTTGACATATTGTATACGTCATTACTATCAGAGTTACTTAGGTGCTTTGCAGCATCAATTACTTCCTTAGGCAAAACAGTCCTCCACTTAAAATTAAACAAAGCCGCTGTGTTTCCAAGATGTTGGTCATTATTACAGGTTATAGGAGTCTGAATCTTATTCTTAATATCTAAAACACTACTGACAAAAAAATTATTAAATACATCAGGTAAGATCTCTGGAATGCTTTTCTGTGACATATTATTGGTTTTCTTTATTACAGACCATGCTGCTTTACACTTATTATGACTATTTTCTATAAAGTTAGCATTTGCAGCCATTTTAGCAGCTTTTATATCCCCTTCATATTCTTTTTTTAAACTTTTGTAACTTTCTATTATACCTAGATCTGGCTCCTTTAACCCTTTAATTAGTTTATTTAAAAAGATTAATTTATTTTTCTTCCTACGCAGGTTGTCTGTATACCACTCAGCTGAGGACCCAACCTTTCCCCTCAATGCATTAGCTAGGTTAGGCCTATGCTGTTTTAAAACTGTAAAAGAGTCTACACAATTTAAAATTATTTCATAAAAAACATAGACCGGATTTGCATTTGTTTGGGCTTTCTGAAAAAAAGAGATGTTCCAATCAACGGATTCTAACTTATCTTTTATGGCTTGATATGATGATTTAGGCAAGATAATTGACTGACCTTTGTAAGCAGAAAAACTGTCCAAGACTGAACCCACATTATTACTAATATGATTTGATTTTCTATCAGTTTCAATTGACACCAGAATCCCATCATGGTCAGAGAATGGAAAAGGAACGGTAGTACAAGATTTTACGTCAGATAAAGCATAATTAACAAATAATCATAATCTGATGATTGATCCAAAAGAAAATTTTGAAATGATTTTGAAGGATAGCCATATTTAGTTGTAATTTGTGGTTGCATTGTTAACTGTGTCATTTAAGAAATGACTAACCATAAGCAGCAACAAGCAAAGGGTTTGGTCCTTTGCCTGAGAATACTTTAAAAATTAACACTACGTTACAAACGCAAAATAATACAATTGTTATCATTTACTTTCACTTCACCTGACAGAACGTTCAACTTTATACAAATTTCACCGGTTTCTACTTGAATAGCACCACACTCACTTGGTGATGGAGTTGTCGAAGATGGTGAGGAACTGGCGGAGGGAGTTCTGGTACATGACGTTGACGTTGCTCATCTCCACGATGAGGAAGTACAGGATGGAGCCGCGCGCCGCCACCGCCCGAAACTCCTCGCGCGCCACCATGATCTTGCGCTCTGTGTGCTCCGACACATGCAGCTTGGCGTTGACCTCCTCCGCCGTGGTCTTGGTCTCTTGGAGCACTTGGATGAGCGCCTCGTCATCCACCAGGGCTCCCTGTGAGAGGGTAACAGTCATGAGTCATCGGGAGGTTTGCTCAAGCTTGTGCACGCATTCAGACTGTTACGAATTAGAGTTGTTATTGATCTTTATAGTTCAGCCTACAGCGGTTCTATGTAAATTTGAAATTTATATATTTTTTACTTAAACAGAAGATGTAACCTAATGAAATTTCAATAAAGAGATTAATCTAAATTGTAATCAGAGACACAGGAAACACCTCCTATAATGTCACTGTAATGTTCCATTTCTTGAAAAAGCCGACCAATTAGTTTTCAATATCAGTCATATTATGTGTCTTGGTCCAGCCATTGGAAAAAAATACATACTAGAGTAAATACAGTTAATATATCCAAGATAGTACAAACATAACAAATAAAACAATTATAGATAATATAACCCTAATTCACTATCACAAATGCAATATAAAACAACCGCCAACACTATACTTTTATAAACTTCAGCGTCAGGTGAAAAGTTTCCAAATTAATGCACCCCCACTTTACACAAAAACCATGGAAAAGCAACGACTGCTATGCCAACCCCGACTTTAAAGTAAAGTAGCAGACACGTCAACTTGAAAATACTGAGGGGGAGAAAACTCTAAATAACCCTTTGCATACTTTCAAGCATTTTAAAAACATATCTGGGGAAAATTTATGCCACACAGGCATTCTAGGGTTATTAAAGAAAACAGGATAATTGTATTGTATGAACCTTGGTGGATGTAAGGCGGTGCAGCAAATTGCTCTCCAACTCCTTCATGCTCCTCTGGTTCTGCATGACAGACTCAAACAACGCAACCCTCTCCGCCTCCAAGTCTGACTTCTCCATCAGTATCACCCGGCCTGTGGGCAGCCAATTATCAATCACACCCAAAATATCATTCATATATCCTGATTATCAAGTAAATACATTTTAATAAAGTTTATTTGTATGTGGAATGATCTATTGCAAGTAATTTTACTCTTGGTTTTTCTTAGACGATGTCATTAGAAAAATTAAATGATCAAAATGAAGCTAATGATCATTGATGATGATCATTAACCTCTCCAAGTTTACATATCACATATAACTAGGATGGTGATATCCATTACCTAACAGCTGATCCTCCAGCCCTTGCATGGTAACAGTGAAGTCTATGATGGAGGTTTTGGCGCTTATCTCTGGAGAGTACGCAGGGTTGGGAAGCTTGGTGGTAATGTATAACATGAACCCTGGCATCACGTCATTCTCCTTGTCACCAACCACTACCTAACACATGTCAAACAATTTCAATTCCACGCATTTAAAAATATCAGTTATTATTTCAATCATAACTAACCTATTTTTAAGGGCAATGGATGTGGTATTTTACATGCAGTGACTAGGGTGTGAGTATGAGGATTCTCTGCATAAATATTTGTATAACTGGACCTTGGTTTTGAATTATATTAATTGTAGGAAAAATATAAGCTAGATCATTGAGTATACAGTAACAGCATATATTCCCTATATATACATGGCGTACTTAAATTTCAAGAAAAATATAAAAAATACAAAAATGTCCTTTTTACTATATTAGGCCTTATAGGAAGCAATAATAATTTGTACTAAGACAAATAATCGTTCTTTCTGTGTTGTGTAAAATAATTTAACTGTTTAAAATTAGTTAATTTATCTATATAAGAAAATCAACAATCAAACAATATCAATAAAATCTATTGAAAAGCCACAATGGATTTTTTCAAAGAGCCTGTGCCCGGAAAATTGTCAGGGATCAAATGCTGTCCGGGATTTTTAGGTTAGCCAAATGCAGGCAAGACAATTTCACACAGTTTGAACTAGCAATTGTCTACGACTCCATTTCCAAAAAAACTCTGAGAATGAAAATGTTTCATGTCATGGTAGTTCATTAATCAGCACAGTTTGCACTGTGATAAATCTTAGTTTATAAGGCTACTATAACGTGTTTGATATGTTTTTTGGAACACCAACAAAATGTATAACAACAATTTGTGAAAATACCCATCTCTATTCTCTTATCTATCAACATCATTTTATGATTATTTATGCACTATTAAGCATTACCTTTTCAATGGAGCCTGACTTGATGAAGTTCTTCTCGAGGACGTTGTCAATGACAGGATCCAGCTCTTCGTCCACATCCTCTATCAGCAGCGGGCGGCCAAGCGACAGGCTGTCCTCCAGGTGGGTGCGGAAGTACTTGTGGTTCAGAGACGTGATCTGTGCAACACAACCAGATCCAGTCATCAAACACCACAATGTATAAGACTTAATGATAGATTCAGTTCAGGATCATTCACTAGGAACTTAGTGCTCAAGGGACAGGATATAAAATTACTACTAGATAATCCAGCTGCTCTAATTCGAGCAAATACTGTTCTGTTAGTTTAAATTGTGATGCCATTCTATAAGTTTTCTTAAAAGCGGATCTTGTTTCTGTACTGCGTTTTGTTACCTTACAGAAACACAGTCAAAATTTCATAGTTTGCAGCTTTTCCATACGATTAACATTACAACTTTGAAGGCCTGTGAGGCCGATGTAAATTTTAATGACTTTCTGAAACCTATGCATCAAGACTTTTCCATAGATACTTCAATCATAAAATTCGGTCTAGTGGTTCCTGAGATCTCAGCGTGACACATCATCTGTTTGAATATTAAAATTAGGATTATTATAACTAGCAGACCCATTGCGGCTTCGCCTGTGTCAACTATGACAGTTGAGTGTGCTGCATTCTGTGGTTAGCCCGTGTAACTACTACGATTCAAGTTCAGTTCTTTAAATTGTCATCAGCTCAAACCAAAGGGAATGTCCATAAGGCATACATGGTAACTTCGAAGCCCCATGGGGCAAAGACCTAAAGTTGAAGAATCGGTATGAAAACACTTTAAACTTTCTATTTTAGACCTAAAGAATTAATGTAGCAAATTTCACCACTCTAGCATGCCGGGAAGTTGGAGAATTAGTCATGAGTGAGTGAAGGTTTTGCCTTTTAGCGAATTTCCCATATAGGGAAGAAGCTATTACCGTAGGTGGCATGGTAAGACTTAAGCCCGAGACCATGATAACTTTTTGTTTTTAGGTCCCCAGTTGCCAAAATTACTATTCGTCCAAATTTATATATATATATATATATATATGTGTGTGTGTGTGTGTGTGTGTGTGTGTGTGTGTCCATTACCACGATAACTTTTGAAAGAAGCGCCTGATTTTGATGAAATTTGGCACAGTTTTGGAGAGTAACATTTATGACTTTAAGTTCGAAAACCAGATTGATCGGTCTATGGGAAGGGGGTTTTATGGGGGTTTAAAATTGTCCAAAAATCAGTTTTTTGAACTTTTTACCCTAAAATTAAAAAAAACACTAGCCATTTTATAGAGCTTAAAAAAACAATTTAGTATTTTAATCATTATGCTAGGTTTAGTGGTTGTGGAGAAAAGTCAAAAAATGTGTCCATAAAATGTCCCATGTTAATCTTATGGGAATACAGTTTTTAGATTTTCCTCAGATAATTTAACTAAAAACTCCACATTTCTTTCTACCAATCAGTTTAGCTCTACAAAACAATCATTTTGCCGTTATAATTGTTTTACGCCCAACCGTTGCAGTGATATTTCAAGTGCTAAACACAGTACGTTGTCCAATGTTATCCTTATGGAGAATGAAGCAAACATTTCGATTATTTATGCATGTATATTGATGAAACTTGGTATGTGGCTTCAACTGGTTGTGCTATATTGATATTAGTACCAAAAAAAATTGGTTTTTGTTGATTTTTCCCGGTAGCAGCAAACTTGCATACTCGGGCCCCTTGTTATTCATATGGATAGTAAGTAAAGTGTTATATCTCCCTTAGTTATTAATTTAAATTAATAAAACTTGGTATGTAGCTTCATCTGGTTGAGTTATATTGATAATTGCAAAAAACACATTTCTTATCATCCTTGTTGCAGCAAACCTGCGTACTCAATGATAATGTTATTCTTATGGAGAATAAATAAAATGCTATATATCACTTATTAATGAATGTATTTTTGTGAAACTTGGTAAGTGGCTCTAGGTAGTAGTGAGTAGTGATACCCATATATATGCATTGAAAATTTGCTGAGTATGCAGGTTTGCTGCGACGGGGGTGTTATAGGTATAGAAGAATATTGCTAGAGGAGTACCTTAGAATTATGAATAAAAAAGGTCAAAAATTAAAATAAAGGATGCAACAAAACATATTGGCTACAGCGCATGAATAATGGCAGTTTAAAACATCATATAACTAAATGAGTTAGTATAAATTTACTAAAGTAATCTAGTGTTAAACAAAATTTTTACTTATTTGAAAATAATATTATTATTTAAATCTGTAGTAATGTGACCCTATCTGCTAAACATTTTCAAAAGCTAAATTAAATCTGATTACATATACAAATTATACAATTTCTGATGACAAAATAATTAAAACTCAGGCATACTTGAAGTTCGTTAGTGGCCTCTTTGTTTTTGATCCACATTTTTCCCTGGTTCTGAGGATCTACCAGCAGAGGGTAGGAGCTGGACTTGGTGACTATCAGAGCGTTTTGTACGGACAACTCGTCATTGGGCAGTCCCTGCAGAGTCCACTCCGACACCTGCGCACATAGCATAGTATATGAAATAAGAAATTTCTCAGTAGGTTGGGCCTAAGATATACAGAAATTAACATTATTGAAACATGTCTTCTAGTTATGTACTATACTATTACATAATTATGATTTGTATTTTTCTCTATCATTAACTCAGGCTTCCACAAGGTTTGAGCTAAAAAGAATCAATGGTAACTTTTTTCTGAAACAATCATGTAAAATGATTAAAGAACGGATGGTGAATGCCAATGTCACCGCTTTTAAAAACAAAGAAAATACTCCAAGAAAATGCCACCAGCATGTTAGCGTGTTTGTTAGGCTTTCTCTGATAAAGTCCTCAGAGTAGTCCTTATCAAACAGTACCTTGGTCTTTAGCCTCCCCAATATTAAGAATTCACGATCACTTCAGTAGTTTTATATTAGTATTTAGCTTATAACATCTGTTTCTTTGGTTAATCTGAACTTGTGCATTAACACTTGTTTTCTTTTAGGGCGTGCCGTGCCGCCAAAATAAAATCTATCAGATGACACTGGTTGTTAGATGCAGTCACAATAGTATCAAGGTGAAATCAAGTCTTGATTATGCTTGACTGCCAAATTAGGCCATCATGAGCCAAAGTTGTGACAAATAGTAAATGATTAAGGCAATCAAGAGACATGCTGTAACAACATAGTGTTTTGAGCGGCAGCTGACATAGCTGGGAGATCACAGGCGTGATAGTCCGGCCACCAAAATTTGTCTTTCGTTTAGCACCACCCGGGGAATACGTGCAGCTTAAGGATTTTTTGCAATGGACGCGAACAACATCACTCCCCCGATTGAGAAGGTGAATTATTGGAAATTTAAATGGGGAATGACACATGATCAGTCTGTGTCCCATGAACGTTTTCCCTGAAAGGTTGGCTGGCCTGCATGGAACAAGTGAGGCTGTACTCCAATGGCTTCGCGCCCTGGATTTAGCTCTGTGATGGGAGATATTTTAATTATTTGATTTTATTTTTTCTGAAATTAATTAACGCAGGTAGATCATACTGAAGTTTTTTATTTGTTGTAAACCCCAAAACAGAAGGCAGCTGCATAAGCCAGACGATATTTATATATATATATATATTTATATATATATACAACATGTGCACTGACCATGGAGCTCTCCACCAGCATGTTGGTGATGTTGAGGTTGTGGGTAAAGGGGATCTCTCTGGTCTTGAGAATGCCCATCCAACACGTCACCAGGTTGGCTCGGAACTCCTGGTTGTAAGGGCCGCAGTATGAGAGGAACCCAGTGGCCAACACCACGTCTCCAACAAGTCTGTCGAAAAAAGTTGTTTCCTATGAGAATTAAGTTAAAAGCAATGTCAATGTCACCTTCCCCGAAACTTGCCTCCAGTAATTTTGACGGTGGGAAATATTTGCCTTTTAGCCGAGTGAGAAAAATAGTAATTTCATACTAAATACCCAAATATAAGTTGACAGAAAAAATATTAAAATAATAAAACATAGCCAACATTTTAAAAATATCACTACACTATTTTTTGACTAATTTGACCCTTCCACAATCCCATACTCTAATATGAGTAAGGTTTGTGTGCGTCCATGCTTGCTTGCAACTCTGATCTCAAAAACGGTACCAACGATTTCCTTCAAATGTTGGAAATAACTAATTTCTGGAACAAAAATAAGTTCTAGACAGGTCTCAACCCCAGGAAAAATCAAATAATGTAAAAAAATGAAAATGAAAAGTTAAAAAATTAACTTTGGGCTTATGGGGTTTAAAATAAAAACAAAATAATTGTAACAGCTGTTCATAATAAATCAGGGAACTGTCTAAGTAATACTCGTGTTGTTTATAATTGTTAACATGTGGTTTCTTGAGAGCAGTGATTAAAACTGTTGAGTGAAGATTTTATATATGTAGAATGGTCATATCCAAAATAGTTCAAAGGGACACTGAGCTATAAATAACAACTGGAGTGACCTTAAAAATATAGAAAAGAGGCAAATGAGCTATAAAAATATGATAATCAGTTAGGGGAAGTGGTGAAATATTACTCTTAGTCATCTAATCAAACTGTCTGGCCTTCCCCGAACAAAGCTCGGCCCCCCAGGTACTATAAGTAAAACGTGAAAGTTAATTCTAAGCAAGATGTTTTAATCACTATAGTATTCATTATATGACGCTGATGCAGGCTAACTCCCTTGATGATTACAGGGCTGAAGTACATAATCTATGCCAAAACTATTGCTGGTTTCCTGACAAAACCTCCAAATGGCATAGTAATACTTTAGACAGACCTGACAGTGTTATTAAAAACTGCAGGATAACATTACCATCATTTAATCATGTAGCAGAGACAGGGCCGTCGCGTGGTTTGTTGGCGCCCGGGGCGAGATTTCGTCAGGCACCCCCCCCTAAACCAATTCATTTCCAATTCTACCCAACATTAAACCTATATGTAAGGATTCATACAAAAAACACAAACATACAACGATCGACACGACAAAGAGCGACGCTACAGCGAGTGACACTATCAAATACAAATATAAACAGATACGGTAAAACACACAACAAGCCAGGGCCGGATTTAGGAGCTGTAGGCCCCTAGGCTCAAACAGTGGTGCAGGCCCTTGTTGCCATCCAGGTCCAAGTTGGTGACCTTTTTGTTGATTGTATAAGCAGGGCCGTACTTGGGTGGAGTGAAGGGGGGGACAACTGCCCTGGGGGCCGGGTCTGTCAGGGGGGCCCGGGCCCAAAAAGGGGGACCCGGTGTCTCATATACGACCCTGTTCTCTAAAAAAAGACACCAACTTGGATCCGGACGGCAACAAGGGCCCACACCACCAGGCCTGCCCAGGGGCCCGTGAAAGCTGAGTACAGCCCTGTGTATAAGGCTTTCTGTTGTGCGGCGGGCCCTAGGTTCGCACCTATGTAGCCTATGCTTAAATTCGGCCTTGCATCGAGCAACGCGACTTGGAGGTGGTGGGACAAGTTCAAAGCCGCATCGTGTCTAGATGTTCGTTTGCAAAGTTGTGTGTTTCGCAAGTTATTTTTGGCACTCAAACTAGCAAAAAAAAGGTCACCAGCTTGCTGACCTGACCGGTAAGGGACCGCACCACAGGTTGAAACTAGGGGCCTACAGCTCCTAAGTCCGGCCTGATTTGGCCTTTAACACTTCACGCGGTAATTCACTTTCCATATTTATTTTTTGCTGCTGTGCTCCCGACAACATTTTTTTCCACTTTGGAACCTAGTACAAATCACGTAACTCATCAATGCGAAATCACTGTGATAGACTGACAGTGGCAATTGGACGCGAGAGGTTGGAGGGGTGTGTGGGGTAAGTTGGTAGAGGATGTGAAGTCAGTGTCTCTACCAAGAGTCAGCATCCTCAGATCGGGTGTAATAATAGAACCGCGCAACACGGCAAAGAGTGTGTGCATGGATAGGGGCTTTCGGACTATGTAATATCATAGACTAACTGGTAATATTGATGTATAATAATAAGAAAGTAAAGAGCTGGTGCCCACTACACATTAGAGTTCATTATTAGGCTATTAATAATAATAGTATACATAGGGCTGGATTTTTAAGCATAGGCTACATGAGCGCGCGCCTAGGGGCCCGCACCACAAAGGGAGCTTGCACCACACAAAACCACATACAAAAACCACTTATATGAAAAAAAACACCAACCTGGCTGGACAGCAGCAAGGGCCCGTGCCACTGGTTGAACCTAGGGGCCCAAATTAAGCTGGGGGTCCTAAATCCGGCCCTGAGTATACGAGAAAATCGAGCTGCTCAGTTTAGAGCAAATACTTATTTTGGGATAACTTAGTATAAATAGCACATTTAAAGTTATTAGTGTCAGATATCTATTTGTTCAACAAAAAAATGCCACGTATTGTTCAAATTTCTCTTTGACCTAACTTAAAAAATATGTTTTTTGCAAATAACTTAATTTTTCCCAATTATTGTGTTTTACTTTTGCCTGCCGCAGCGCCCCTCTTGCCAAGGCGCCCAGGGCAATCGCCCCGGTCGCCCCGCCCACGCGACGGCCCTGAGCAGAGATAACACAGTGAATTTCCAACAATTCAGACCTGCCCAGCTGTTTCTTGAACTCCTTGCTCTGTTCGGTCCACCGGATCTTTTCTCCTCCGAGTCCGTTGATGAGAGCTGTTGCTGCCGTCATTTTTCGGATGCAGGAGTTGGCAGCGTCAGTGAGTCGCTGTTTCTCGCTCACCGCCGCGTCGTACTGTGCCTTCACTTGGTTCAGCGCTTGCTCTCTTGCCATCAGCTCGCTCTGGGCTGCATTCAAGTCGTCATCTGCTAGCTTCAGGCGAGCTTCTTGCAGAGTGAGGTTGGCCTGAAAGATTTACAGTATTGCAATCTATAAAAGGCGGAATTAGTAGGAAAAAAAACTTAAGTGTACAGAAAGTTATGAAGTTTAATGATGTATTAATTGATAATACAGGGATGGATGGTATTGGATTTTGACATCAGGATGGGACATAACGACGTACCTAACAAGATTTTTTATTCCTTCCACGTTTTAGGAAAATATTCGGTCATGATATTTAAAACTTCATGTTTGAAATCTGCACAAATTTACAGAAACATTAAATGATCAACTTATTGGTCATTAAAAAAATACCACTAAACGCAATAATAGTAAATTTATATAATTAAATCACTTATAAATCAAAATCACTTGATTAAAAAGTATTTTACATTCATTCAAAACAATTTTTTTATGGAAAGAAAATAAACTTCTTATAGTAAGAGAAATAACAGCTGAAGACTTAAAAAGTATTGCTTTCTGGGTTGTGTCAGTTGCGGTTTTCCATTTTAATCGTTTGTTTTTGTTTGTTTTTTTTGGGGGGGGAAGGTAAAGAGCTGATCAATAATTCTCAGTTTTGGTTCCATCGTTTCCTACGGCTGGATTGCATAAAATAGCCATCAGTGATGATCGCATGACTTATTCTCAGCTGTAAATTACAATTTCACATCATTAAACAGGAAATAAATGACAATCGAGCTGAATTCGCCTTAAAAAACAACTGAACCACGTGATATCGGCCGTAATTAACGATAAAAATGCATAATCTGAGACATAAATGATGATAACAACGTAACTGGCTGAAACGGAAAACCAGATCACACATCATCACTGTTTCGAGAAATAATCCCAAAGTACCTAACTAAAATTCCCCCAAAAGTCAGGGTATTTTTCCCCCCAAAAATGTCCCAACATTTTGGGTTTAGTCCATCCCTAAAATATTTTACTATTATTTGAATAAGAGTTTGTTGATAGTGGGAAAAATGGTTTTGGCCTCACAAAAGAAGGCAAAATTTAAAAATGCAAATATTTGAAAGAGATACAAAAATAACAAATGCACTTAAAAAAAAGAGGGTGAAAGAAGCGTGTCAGCACTGAAGCTGCTCTAACAATAATTATAACGATAATTATTTTACTGGAGCAAAGTTATATACTGTGGAAGGAGTTTATCATCAGTTGTAATCTTTATGAAACACTAGCTGGCCCCAGACATTGCCCTGTCCTAATGTCATTGAATTTGTTTTATGTCAAATACTCGTTCATTTTCAAGATGTTGACCTGGATGAGCTCATTCGCTATGCTCACTCGCCTCCCGGAAGAGTTTGAGTTGCCATTCAAGTAGATTTGTTATTTCTGTAATGAACATATGTTTATGCCTTTCAAGTATGTTTAGATATACTCCTTGTTAGCAGCTGTTTGGTGTAACTAAATCAAATGAACTTTGATCAAATCAATGGGAACTTTGAAGGTCAGTGAGGCAGAGCCCTTAGGTCGGATTAAAAGTTTTCTTTTATAAGAACCTTGTCCTGACATTAACGAACACAACAAAAAATTATTCAATTTGGTGCACTCATTATCATGTCATGGCGTGACATGGGAAATAGAGATTCATTTTTATATATTAAGATGAGCATAGCAATTGTAACAAGTACATTGACCACATACCTCTTTCTATGCTTTTAATGAAATTTTAAATTATAGGATCAGTTATACTAGTTAGTTTACAATGTGTGACTCTTAATATGCACACTTGAAACATATCATAGCTTCTCAATGTCTGACCACGGATTAAGTCGTGCCTGCCACATTTCACTTATTGTGATGATCAATAATACTTTTATTTACAAGATAAGCTGGTCCTGACCTTGAGAGGCAACACCTCCTTGTTGACGCTGTGGAAGAATGCCATCGCCTTGGTCCACGACAGCAGGCCGGCCACGTCGCCGCAGACCCTCTTGGCCGTGTCCATGTTGTAGTCCTCCATCTCAAAGTACGGGTTGAGCAGTTCCACCATCTCGTTGTTGATGATGTCCTTGGGGTAGTTCTGCAGCTGCAGCAGGAACGTGGTGCTGGCCATCATCTGACACACGGACAATGACTCTCAACTATACACCTCAGACACCTCAGAGGCACAGGTCCCATTGAAAACACACCGCAATGGTGAATTTCAAACAATTGTGTTTAGTTATTTATTTTGTGTGTAATAAAGTTAATTGTTCATTGTAATTGTCTAGAAGGTATGCCAATAGTGGGCAGAGCAGCTAAAAGGCAAACAAATCATACTAATGTTATAAAGCTGAAAGTTTGTGAGTTTGTTTGTTTATTTGTGGCTCAATCATGCCACAAACCGTTGAGCTGAAATTTGACAGAAATTCCCTAAAGCAACATATTTACATATTCACATTTTAAATTTTTTTAGAGCTTTGCCCCAGTGGCCTCTAAACTTATCATGTTACCGGGGTAATCTTTTTCACACTATAACATTTACTGGTCAGATGATAACTAAAACAGTTGTTCTGCATTTGAGATTTTCAACAAGATTTTGAGTTTATTTATTTGTTTATATTTTGGTTTACACTTTTGATGCACGTTTAGCCTCGAAAGTACCTGTATCACATTAATGCTATCAAATTTGTCTCAAATTACGAAAAAGCCTGATTCAATAAAGTGGTTAGAAGAGGGGTGTGCGAGTACTCGAAACTTTGAGTTTTCGGCCGAGTATTTTAATACTCGAACTCGACTCGAAGTTTTGAAAACTACTCGAAAGTTCGAGCGAGTATTTCCCGCCGATTTCCGGACGATCAATGTACGTCTGTTAGAAGTCAGGAAATTTCAGAACAGATGGAAATTAGAAGACTTCAATAAGCTATACGTCAGGCAGCTCACAGAGCAGAAGAAAATCTGAAAGAACAGCAATTTTCGATGTAAAGAGCAAGCTCAGTGGCAGGCCAGTTTGAGAGCAACTGAAATGGCACTACGGCAGAGCAATAATCTACAAAAATGTTGAGGAAGCTGAAGCTCGCAGACAAGCTATAGCTTTAAGGGCTATACCCAGCTGCGGCAAATGTTCACCAGAAATACATGGGGCATCTTTGAAATTGTTGCCCTGGAATACGACAGGACAGCAATACCTTATGCACAATGAGTGCAGTCTGAAGATTACAGCATTGATTTATTGACAAGGTATTTGCATTTAACCTATACTCACTGATGTGGTCAAATTTATTTAGGTTGTAAGCAAACCTAAGTGCACTATTCTGAAGTTTTGTTAGGGATTTTTATATTTTCCTGGGTTAGGTTGCCAGCAAATGGAGGAAGAGCATAGTAAATAGAAGGAAATATGATTGCGCGGACAACTTCAAGTTTAGTATAAATAGGCAGGAAAAACCTGAGTCTATTCAACAGCCTCAATTTACCAACAGCAGTTTTACAAATGTGCCTCACATGCTCAGAAAAACTAAGCCTGTTGTCCAAACAGACCCCAAGGACCTTTAATGAACCACAAATAGTCAATGGCTTGTCATTCAGGAATAAATTCTGACTAGTATAGTCGGTGTTTAGTTGGCCTCTCACCGAAGAACTACCTATATGCAGAACCGAACACTTGTCAGGATTAAGCATATAACTGTTATTAAAGGATATATAGCATTGAACTGTTGTTAAAGGAAATTGCAGAGTTTTTTTACAGCAAATTTATAGATATCACTACGAAAATTGGATTACTCCCTTCAAAATGTGAGGCATTAAAACTAGCAAGGTATTCAATTGAAGATATACAACCTCTTATATTTAATTTTCAAATAATAAAAAGGAAGATATTATTAAGGTCATAAAATCTTTCAAAAATAAGAGATCAGCGGGCTCGGATGAAATTCCTGTTGATATGATGAAAAGTGTCTCAGATTTCATAGCTGAACCTATCTCAATTATTATAAATCAATCTTTCCAAAATAATACTTTTCCAAATCATCTCAAATATGCAGAAATCAAACCTATCTTTAAAAGGGTGAAAGACAAAATCCAGACAATTATCGGCCAGTATCACTCTTGCCATCATTTTAAAAAGTGTTTGAAAGATGGGCTTATAACCAAATATCTTTTCCAATGAACAATTTGGTTTTAGGAAGGGTCTTAGCACAATGATTGCATTATCAGATTTTGTTTGTGAGGTTTCATGGGCTTTGGATGGGTCAAAGAGCACATTGGGCGTGCTCTGTGACTTATACAAGACATTTGACTGTGTTAACCATGAAATTCTTCTAAAAAAGTTGGATGTTTATAAATTTTCAAAGAAATCAGTCTTATGGTTGATATCCTATCTAAGTAGTCACCATCAAAGAACAGTTATTTGTAAAGATAATTTAAAATCAAAATTAAAATGGGAAGAAATTAAAGTTGGGGTTCCTCAAGGCTCAATGTTGGGGCCCCTCCTTTTTCTTATATATATCAATGACCTACCCAAAAATATTTTGAATATCTAATTTTATCTGCGGTTGATACAACTGCAGTTGTTAAATCCAAAAACACAGAAGAATTAAGGCTAAAAGTTACTGAAGGTCTAATTGAGCTGGAGAAATGGTTTGAAATGAACGTTGAAAATGAACCAGGATAAAACAAATTGGTTAGGTTTTATACACCCCAGTCTAGGGCAATTATCAACCAATCATTATCAGTTGCTGAAAATGCAAAATCTTTGGGTCTGTACATTGACAAGCATTTAAACTGGAGTATATGCATTGAAATCATATTAAGTAAATTAAATTCAGCTTGTTTCCAAATGTTATGTTTAAGAAACACAACAGACATAAAAACCCATGAAATGATATACTGCGCTTACTCCAATATGGAATTGAGTTCTGGTGCTTTGCGTCAGAGGTTGATAGAATTTTTAAAGTCCAAAAAAAGTTTTTAAGAATTATGAAATTTTTACCGTGGAAGGCTTCATGCAAATCAATTTACAGGGAGTTAAAAATAATGACCGTTCCAAATGTAACCATTTTTAAAACACTGTTAATGGTGAAGTCAAATTTAAATAATTTTTGTAATGAAAACTTTGAGCACATCACAACACAAGATTTAAATTAATTTTCAATAATCTAGACCGACTGAAGTCAATAGAAAAAACACCAAAATATATGGGGAAAAAACCTGTTAACAAATTACCGCCAAGGTTTAAAAAGTTGATCAATAGCAGTTCCTTTAAAAGCAGCCTTGCTGATTTTCTGCTGAGCAAGTCATACTATAGTGTAAATGAATATTTAACTGATAATTAAGTTGCAAAATCAAATGCATGAATTATTTTGATGTAATAACATTTTATTTCCTTTTATTTTGTTTTAAGAACTTGTAATCTCGATTTAAGGTATTTTAATAAGTTTAAATTAGAATAGTATTTTGAAAATGCCACCTGTTTTGTAGCTATGTTATGATTGCAATGTTGATGTGACAATAAAGATTTATTTATTTACGATTTATTTATTTATTTAGCTGTAGACCATGCTCATCAGCCCACTGCTTTACACTCTTCAAATCAACGTTCACGCGAGTGGCTGCTTCTGGAAGCTCAGATGATGAATATGATAACATTAGAAGTGGATCATCTGCATATGAATCGATAGAACAATGACTTAGTTGGTCCTCAAAATCAGCAGTGTGTATGAGGACAATTATTGGCCCCAAACAACTATTTTGAAGAACACCAGAAACCTTGGGCAGTATGCCTGAGAGCTGATTGTTGACACTGGTTTGTTGTAACCTATTATACAGGTAAGAAGAAAACCAGGTCACTGAAAGGTCGTCAAAGCGGTAAAATCTTAGTTTGGCAAGCAAAGTTTCAAAGTCAAGTGAGTCAAAAGCCTGTGAATAGCCAGTAACAATACTCCCCCAATTTTTATCATTAGCACAATACAGTTCATCCACAATATTTATATACTTATATACATATTATTAACAATTGCAGGATGATGAACGACCAAACATGTCTCACTGGCAGTAAATTGAGAATAGAGTATTTATTAAGACCTGTTGCTCGAATTCGATTACGTTTTTACCCAGCGAAAGGTTTCTTCAATTGTAAACAAACAAAACAAAACATCTGATATTAAAACGAATGATAACAACGTACTTTCATTCAACACGTACTTTAGACTTCCGCCGTCGGATAACGCCACTGTTCCGAAAATTCAGCCCTTTACTGTGTTTAAGTGATGCTCTTTCTTAAAATTCTGAGACGTATTGGCAAATCTACGTAAAAATACCTTTAATTTGGCACCCCAAACGTTAAAATCCGTCCAGCCGTTATCGAGTTATTATTGTGAAGAAAAAACCCCTAGCGTATTAATTTATTAAGATTTTATAACTATCAGCATGAACTTTAAAAAAATAGCTGCAGGTTAAAGTATGGTAGTAAACTATATTTATTGCTTTGAATAATACAATTCTGTGGCACAACTCCTTCAGCCAAAACCGCATATGCAAACTGGTTAAACCAAATTTATAACAGTTTACACACTGCAGCATTACCTTGAGTGACTCCGCCCAGGAGGGTTTGGGGCAAGGCGCCGCAACGTCGCCTATAACAGGGTGTAGCTTGCGCTGGAACAGGATCAGCACACAGTCCATGATACGCATGATTAGGTGAGGCGGCCGTCCTAGTTTTCTCACAGTTGCTGGAAATTATGAGCAACTAAAGATTAATAGAGAGATATTAATAAATAACCATTTCTTTCAAAAGTGATCTTGTTAACACAGTAAAATTGCAATGGTAGGGTTCGGTATGTGTTCAGAGTTTTTTTCTGAGCCCCTCTGCTCTCTGATCAGAATGATAGATTTAACAGTCAGATTAAGTTTGGTCTATAGCAATAGTGTGTGATGATAAGCGAACATACCTCAGATATAAAAAGAAAATTTAACTGCGAAGAGTTTTTTCTTCTTGAAGTCTTGATTACAATAACATCTGGATGTTTTTCATATACATTTCTCGATGCATAGGCATTTCTGCCATTTTTATCCATTAATCACAGTACAAACACTAGTCTCATTACTAAGCTACTGAATAAATTACTTACACAAATGTCTATCTGAGTAAGAGAAGTATTGATGTAAAATAGATTTTAAATTATGTACATTGAGTTAGACAGACAGTGATAACTTAAGAGCAAACTGTCTCTTGTTGTCACGCTGTGCTCACCGATGTGGGCCGGCTTGATGGTGTTGAGCGCAGACTCGGCCTCCTCCAGCGCAGGCTTGGCCGCCTCCAGCTTCTGCTCGGCCAGAGCCTTCTCCTTGGCGATATACGCAACCAGAGCCTCCGCCTTCTCCTTCACCTTCATCACCTGGTTCTTCACCATCTCCGCCTGCATAGCTCTCTCCGTCACCTCCATCAGCACTGTCTCTGCCTGTAAACACACGGCGTTAGTTAAACAGATTTTTGTTTACCTTGTACGTATTAGTAAAAACAAAGTTTCACAACATTTCGGGATCTGGAATCTGATCCTGTCTTCAGGAGGAAAGAATATCTAGATCATAACAAAAAAGACAATTATTATTTCGGAATCTGGGTTTTCAGATTTCAGATCCCGAAACGTTGCGGAACTTTGTTTTAACTAATAAGTGATTGAAAATGTCCGAAAAATTCCTTAAATAACATAAACTTGCCATCACCAACAATGAATTAAAAAAAAATGTACGTGTTGTAATTACAGGATGTAGATAAAAAAACGGTTGAATAAAGAGTCAAAATGGATTACTTTGTACCATCTTTTATATACATATTAAAAACTGTTGTCAATTCTGTAATGATTGTTATTTATAAAAAACACGTAACAGTGTTTTCAGCCAACTTCCTCAAATAGGGATACAATTTTCACTCTTTTGAAGGAAATCAATTGGGTTGTCCAATTCCTTACAAAACCTACTGTTCGAAGTTTGGACTTGTATAGCTTCTCCTTGATGTTGCCAAGTTCTAGTATTATGACACTATTGCCAACATTAAATCAGTAATAGTACAGAATTTATAAGTTTTTTTAATACCTAGTTAGTTTTCCCCACCCTGTATATTTACCATCTTGTTAGTACAGTGTAAGAGCAAATATGTTTTCGATGTAAGATTTTTTTGTTATATATATTTACATCCTGTAAGTTTAAAAAAATAGTGTTTTTTTAGCTAATGACATACAGCTGAAGCACAGTAAGTATAATTAATCCTATATACTATTTAAGAAATTATTGCAGACATTTTCCATCACTTAATGAAAAAAAAAATTTCACGGCTTTTCGACAATCTGATCCCGTCTTCAGGTGAGAAGAATACCTAGAACATAAGTACATTACAACAGGAAAACAAGAGTAATTCTAAATGTAACATTACAATTTTGTTTTATTGTGTAGCACCTTGGGCACACACAACTTAGCAGCAACTGTCGTTTCCCCAGGACATATTACCAAGATCTGCACAGTATTTTTATTCAATAAGGTAAGGCTCCTGGTAGCTTAAAAACGTATATTAGACTCTAACAACAAAATAGTAATCTTATTAATACATCATCTAATACATAATTTTCTCATAAAGCCTCAGTAAAATATCTGACAAGCCTATTTGAGAAACTTCGCAAAAATCAAAACGAAATAAGACCAAGTTTACCTTCTGAGAAGCCTGGGCGAGTTCCCTCTCCATGACGGCAAGGTCCTTCTTGAGTATCTCCACGGACTGAGACGCTTCGTCCAGTTTGGCCAGCCCCGTGTCCATGCGCAGCGCTCCGTCTCCAAGCTCCTTCTGTTTGTTCTGATAGATGGTCTTGTAGCCCCCAATGAAGTTCAGGTATGACTTGGGAGTAACGTGGGTGGCTCGCCGGAATCTGTTTATTGGGTTGGTTTTAGATTAGCGAAGAACTTTATAATGCATTTGAGTTTCTTTAAATTTGTTTGTCATCTGTTTGTTAACAAGAAACATTGTAACACATAATCTGATTTTAGGTTACTCCTAATTTACAAAATTTATATCACCGGGAAAATAAATTTTACAGGAAGAGCTTCTGTATATAACACGGGTTTTCATGATGAGAAAAAAACAGCCTCAATGATGTTAAGTTAAATATGAACGTACATGTAAAGAATGGTGTAAATATTCTAAAGCTTACCAAGATAGTAAAAATATTACCAAGCTATGTTTAAAAATATATTGCTTTTTTCATTGAAACAATGATATGTGATGATATAGGTTTTTGATCATGGTCTACTGTAATGTTTTGCTTTCCAGTAAAAATGATTATTTTGGGAAAAACTTACCATTACAACCTGGAAGTAATATCTTTGTGACACTTCAAGGTTTTACATTTACAAAAAATTACTAATACACTACTTTAAAATATCCAAAAAAGAAACTTTTCCTCAGATCACATTTTAAACTTTTGTATATATATATTTTACTAGCCTAAATAAAACTAAAAGTTTACCGCTGGAAGTATTCAATCGAAGTTTTAGACACAACATCCTGGATGGAGCCGAGAGCGTTCACCAGTTCGTTCTTCACCTCTGGAGTGCACTCGATCTCAAAGTCGGAGATGAAGTGTTCAGCCACCAGCACGAGGGCGTCTTTGGGCCACGGTTGATACCAGTCAATCGTACAGCCAGACACCAGCGCCGGGAACCTCAACGCGCGGTTGCGGAACTTCTCTCCCACCTACAGAAGAAGAAAAATATATCAGTTTGAACTATCAAAGTATTCTGTCAACTCATTAAGCCTTTTTGAGTAAAATAAATACACCCCCGTCACAGAAAACCTGCGTACTCAGCAAATTTAAAGTGCAAATTTATAAACCTTACCACCACATGAAGCTAAGCCACCATTTGTCATTAAAAACTATAAATGAGTTAGATTTGATCACCTCATCTCGATAATAATGTCATTAGGCTGACTTCAGAGGTTTACTGCAACAGGGAACTCTTAAAAAGTGGGGGTTTTAGGCCAAAATTACTGTGCCACAACTAAATGAAGCCACATACCAAGTTTAAAATGAAAATATTTTTATAAATAAGCAAATATATTTAAATTTGATTTATTATACATAGGAATTATTATGTAAATATTTAATATATATATTTATATAAATATCTTATTAACTATTAATTATTTAATATATAATATACATAATAATTATTTACATGAGACAAATATTTAATATTTCACTATACTCAAATTTAGTAATTTTAATTTAAATATGTAAGTTTGTGACATATTTTTCTAGAGAAAATTGTGTTTTTTGTTACAAACGGTTTTGTTGCTAGTTTATATATTTTAGTATTATTATACTTTAAAGAATAGTGTTCTTGACACTGAGGATCTCAAAACTAAAATTTATCATGGTCTCGGGTTTAAGTCCCACCAAGATACAGTAATAGCTTCTATAGGAGAAAATTGTTTTAAAAATATCTTAATAATTATGTATTAAAGAGGGCTTTCCCTCCATATGTTAGCGTTAGGCTTGGCCAAAATCATGGTGTTATTTTACTTTGGATGTAGTCATCAAAATTTTAAAACGGTAATACTAAACCCTAAAAATACTAGAAAAACACAACTGAAAATGGGGAAGCAATGTACTTACTGATTGTTCATAGACAAAAGTTCATTTATAAAAATTATAAACACAATTATAACATTAAAATTTACCCATTTACGCATATATTTTACAAGATTGTTATAAACTCATACTACGAATTAGGTTCACTTACCGGGGAGAAGCAGAATACGACATGTAGATTCTGACAAGTTCTGACGAGAAAGTGTTCCATGACGTTCTCGTGGGTCAGTGTGCGCTTGGGGTTCTCTCTCTTCATAATGGGGGTCAACTCTTGGATAATCTCTGCCTGTTCATCCCGAGTGAACAGGTTTGATATCACACCTGCGAACGTCCATATCGTCTTTAGTAGAATAGGTCTAAATAATTAATCTTGCTGAATTAAGAGAGCATATAATAAATACATTATAACTGTCATTCATTTGTTTTGTCTGGTTTTCGAACTTAAAATCACGAATGTCGCTTTACACATTTATGCTAAATTTCATCGAAATTGGATGTTTTTTACTTAAGTTATCGAGTTAAGGAACACATATATAGATATATTATATACATATATATATATGAATTTGAACGAATAGTGTTTTTAGCATCTGGGGACCTCAAAACAGAAAGTTAGCATGGTCTCGGGCTTAAGTCTTACCATGAGACCTACGGTAATAGCTTCTTCCCTATAGGGGAAATTCGCTAAAAGCATAATTGGAAATAATATATGTCCAATCTTTAAATAAGGGGCCATGAATAAATTACGTCACGCTATATTCAGACCGTTTTGTCCTGACCTCCCCCCCGTTCACGTCACACTTATTAATTTTGAAGTATTGGATTGTGGCGTACGGTATTTCGTTACTGTAACTGACGATTTTGTAGGCTTTAACTCCATTAATCGTGATACGTCACACAGCCCTCAACCCCCCCTCCCCTGTGTCACGGTCTATCACGATGTGCCGCACCCCCTCCCCTCCGGGGAGGCGTGACATAATATATGCACGGCCCCTACCTTTTTTTTATCTTAGTAAAAAAATACTTCTGGAATAATAAAATTACTGTTTGAGAATTAAATATTTAAAGCAGTTTTTGTTATTTTATTTCTCTTTTGCCACATTATTTTTTAAACGTGTTTTTTTTTTAATTCTTTCAAACACTCATAGTTTTTCTCTCATAGCCTAGCTTTGAACAGGTGCAAATTATATGTGGGAGGACAACGACTGATTCAAATTTCTGCTTCCTTTGTTCTGTAGTTGGGTGTGCGATATTTAGAACATGGGAATAATAAAGGCATGTGGGGTGGGATCCTACAAAAAATTTGATTTGGAGTATGTCCATACTGCTTTGAGTGCTTTAGCCATCATCCTACTGACCTTCGGCTTCATCAGTCCAGTAGTAGGTGCAAGATGGTAAACATAGCGTTAAGTACCAGTGGGGCGGGATTCCAAAGGATCTTTGGATTGAGGGAATATGTATTTTGATTCTGGTGTATTATCTATTTTCCTAATAAATTTCAGCTCCATCAGTTTGGTCATTGGTGTATGATGATTAACATGGGTATATATATATATATATATATATATATATATATTGTTGTAATTTATTTTTTATTCCGTGACAAAGTTTAACAATGTAGTGGTATTTACAAAACAAAATATTAAATTTATGGGGAAATCTTTAAACCAGGTACAGTAAAACCTCGATCAACCGTCACTCTTTAAACCGTCACTCTCTGTTATCCGTCTTCCGTCTATGAGACTATTACTATTTATTAGACTCAGGATTTGCGCCTTACGGCTTAGTCTGTGCGTCTGCATGAGCCATTATATTATTTAAAACAACATAAATATGTATGTAGTGGGAAGTATTATCCTTTTGTACACAGTTTATTTTCATTTCTCTGCCAAACATTTTAAAATTTAGTTACTGTACACGTTTATAATATGATGATTCTATTATCCGTCTATTCAGTTATCCGTCACAGTCCCGGTCCCAAAGGTGACGGTTAATAGAGGTTCCACTGTATTATATTCCAGCGGGGCAAAGTATAATATTATCAGGGTAGGTTTGTGTCTGATGGGTGACATTAACCTCTCAGCTATCTATCTACTGAATTTTAACCCTCAGTCCAGTAGTAGCAGCAGTAGTAAGCTGGTTGGAATAGGTATTTTGAATGTCAAGAAGGCAGAGCCCTAAAACATTTGCAGAACATGATTAGGCTTATGTTTGATTCTGATATATTAGGTACATTACTACCGCTCAAGAGGATCTCTAATGACCATAAGATTTCCAAGCGAGTCCAGTGAAGCGAAGCCCTAAGGTTTTAATGTAAATGGCTATAAACCTTCCCAGGGTTACCTGGATCACTATGCAATGTTTCATCGCAATTTGATGTATGGTTAACACATTGGGTGCGGCGTTATCCATATGGATACCACGAGTCCATCACTTAGAGGCGACGGTATCCATATGGATACCTGGAACGGTCAAAACTTTGATATTTTCCTGTGGCTCAGCCATTCGATATTTCGAAATAATACTTTGTAGCCACCTGAGTTGATACAGTAGAATGAACACGGCAACCTTGGTTTCTATTTTTGTCGCGTTATCAGTAGCACGGGTGGGGGGGGGGGGGGTGAGTATGCCAAATGGAGACTTTAGTAAATTTTTGTGGGACAATCAGAGATGTATGTGGAAATAAGATGGCAATTCGTCGACCCGAAACAACGCGCGCGGCCGGCATCACTACCTGGTGGCGATGGTTACCATATGGATACCCCGGCCGGCATCACTACCTGGTGGCGATGGGTACCATATGGATACCTAACTTTTAAGCCATCATCTCAAGGTAAATGCTGTTGTGATCACATTTATAACTATTATTATGTATTTCTACCATCAAAATGTAAGTTTTTATTAAATAAAAAAATTTCAGCTTTCGGGTGAATATTTAAATTATACCGCCGCACCCAATGTGTTAAGGAGCGCGTAAAGAAAAAGAAACCAAAAGTAATTTAGAGAGATGTTTTCCAGTCTTGATTTGTTTTGATACTAACCAAAAAAATCGTACTATTTACATTACAGCTTAATACCTAAATAAGTAGACAGCTCTTTACAACGTTGTATATTAGTTATCTGTAAAAAAACATAACACAATTTTTCTTCTATATGATTAGCATGGTAAGATTGAAATCCAGTGGGGCTAAGCCCTATAGTTCTAGGACTTTGATTAGTGGCTTCCCAGGGTTAACCTGAATGACCATGCAACGTTTCATCGAATTCGGATGAGTGGTTTAGGAGGAAGTAACAGATAATACATTCAGACGCGGAAAATGACTTCAATTTATATTAAGAATATTTTTGTTTCATTTAAATATAAAGATATATTTCCACTTCACAATATAATAGTTACAACTGTTTACTCAGAACTCCTGATTTAAAATATAAAACAATATTTCTACTTTTTTAGTATGCCATTTTTATTAAAATGTATGCTAATGAGCAATACTATATACAGATAGGATCCTACTGTAATATCAAAATATTATGTAGTTTTCTGAATTACTGCTACAAAGTGTAACTTCCTCTAAAGTGTATTATAAGATTTGGAAATTATTGTTGATGTCATTTACAGACAATTGCATGATTTTATGATATTTATTTAATACATCATGTACATTTGTATTACACCTCATTTAGTTCCTTTTATGCTTTACTATAATTTGTATATGAATAACTCAAAAAGTCAATATTTTATCATGCAATACACAGTATTAAACTGCTCAGTAAATGTCATTTAACTATAAAAATAAAGTAGTAATTTAACTCTTCGTTCATCCTCTTACACGACATTAGAGCGTACTCCTAAATAATCTTGCTGGATTAAGAGAGCATAGAATAAATATATCATAATTGTAATTCATTTGTTTTGTCATCACGTTTACCTCTTTATGCACAGATTTATATATCCTCATACTCATAATGGTTTGGACTTTTTTGAATGTGTGTGTTCTTAAAACAAATGGGTACTAATATATTCACTGTGTTTAGATGTAAAATCAAATATTATTTTGTATAAAACTCTAGTTGTGAAAAGTTAACCAAATTGTTATCCAACAAAAAAGGCATTGAGAATTATAATGCAATTGAAAGCTAGTTACTCAGATAGACCATTTAAAAAATCTGATAATTTGTAACAGTCAATAAATATGATAAGTTATGTAGTTGTATAGTAGTTTAGTTATGTTATAATAAGTATTTATAAGTTATTCTGTTGCATAATTACACTTACAAAACCAATTTTTACATAGAGCACAATACTTCATGTTAATAACCTGTACCCAGAATGTAATGCATGTATTTTGTCAGCTCCTGAACTCTTTAAAAACATATTTTTTATTTTGTAAAGGCACCCCTAAACGGACATTGTGTCTTAAGGGCCCTATTCTTTTTTGTGCACAAAAATTTAGTTTCAATGGGTCAGCCTGGTTTTATTTGTATTTTATATGGAAGATTATTGCTTTGTATACTTTGTAATATTTATGTGTATAGAAAAAAAGATTTATTTATATTCGACACAGTTTTACTATCAAGAAATGACTTGTCTTAACTCAAAATATTGGACTATAATTAAGCTGCTGAATTCATATTATAACACTACATACAAATCTGAAATCATACCCACTCATCACAATCTTGATTTTTTATACCACAAAAATAATTATACTGGTTCAAAACTCCTTGCTGTTACTATTAGAAAACAAATTGGCAACATGAACAAATTAAAAATTGTACTAAAAGAGTTCTTGATTGGTTAAGCCCTCTAAAGTTTCAAAGAATTGTTAAAAATGAGTGAGGATTATTTTTTATGTTTGACTATTATCGAGACACTATTAATTATTTTGAATCCATTAGTAGATCATTATTTGTTTATGACACTATTCAAATGTATTTAACATTTTTAACAGTAATGATGATTAATAAAGTTTTTTTTTTTTATTTGAGATTGAGTCTACTATTTTAATGAAAATAATAATGTTTAATACTACTGATTAATTGGATCTTATAATTAGAACTCCAAACATACCAATACTTTGTTTTGTTATCAAGTATATACTGGTGCTTATGTGGTTATAAAGTAATAACTTTAAAAAAATCCATTTTACTACATTGGATTATATTCAACTCCGAACAAACATACAAACTAATTAACACGTTCCATGCTGCATGTTTAGACATGAAAATCCCACATGTTTCAATGTTGAGCCGTGCGATAGATCTATCACTTACAAAAAAGGAAAGCGAATAATTCCAAAACTAGGAGGAGTATATTACCAGAAGACAATATATTGTTGAGGTACTCAAGGAACCCTTCTTCCTTGATGTCGAGGTCTGTAAAGATGAAGGTCGTGCCCTTGCCCTGGACACCACAGGTACGATACAGCAGCTTCAGATCCTCCAGGAAGTTGGCTACATTGTACGACCTGCAGATCACAGGCACTTTACATACAGGTTGATTTTTTTAGGAAAGTAAATTAACAGGTGGAACTTCGACATGCGTCATTAAAAAATACAAATTTTGTAGAAAAAGATTTAAAATAACTAAAAATGGTCAGTTTTTAGAGTTGAAATCCTCATGACTGGGAATATTGATAACTGGAAAAAAGTATTGAAATTTGTTGTTTGGAGTGTTTGTAAAACTACATTTAGGGTAAAATTAATTAGAGCTTGAAAGTAATATATTACATAAGTAGTTAAAGTTTTATGCGAGTAATATGTATGAAATAGTACACAGTTAGATCATATTTTGAGAAACTGTAAATTACTTCAAGCTTGAATAAAGATGCTAAGGATAACCTTTGTATAGAATGCTCAAAAGATCATAGTAAGTATTTTTCAGTCAGAGTAAAACATGGTTATAGTTTTGCATCATCTGTAGGTTTTATGTAAAACAACTTTTTTCTAAATTCAAATGTAAATTTTGTTCCTACTAAACTCAGTAAAATAATCATGTAAATTTGCCACCTAAAAGATCCTATTAACCAATAAAATGGTCCTGGTGACCAATTTTGTGGTGGTGTTCAAAATTGAATTCCATAGAGTAAGAATGTTTCCTGAGCTAACCTGGTCAAGGCTATCTGGAAGGTCTTGTAGCCTGCGATGAAGGAGGCCAACTTGGTCAGACTCTGTTTGCCGGACCCACCAACGCCTACCAGCATCACGTTGCCCCTAGGGTGTCTGATCACTCGAGATATCTGGACAGCATAATAAAAACAATACAATTGATTTCTTGATTTTTTAATTTGTAAAACAAACATGTCAACATCTGAAAATTTTGGCTATATTGGAGAGCCCATGTGAAACATAAAATTGGTTTAAGAATAAATTTAAACTTGCTAGTTATATTTGAAAGACATAATGTTTATTCATTTCAATTTACAACATGTCTGTAAGGGTCATTCTCACAAACAGATAGAATTTCAGGATTTAAATTTTTTAAATTTAGTTAATGATAAATAATATGAGTTTGGCATATTTATATTTATAATTTACTTAAGAATAATAAAACGTACACAGCATAGCTGATTTTTTCATTTTCTATTTTTTGGTATTTTTTTGCAACCTAGGTCGTAAAAAACATCAATTCTGTCACACTGAAAAAGGAGTCCAGAAAGTGAAATAAAAGTTTTATGTTTTAATGAAAACTGTGTTAATGTATAAGTATTTTATGTAGTTATTTAATTATGACCATAATTATTAATTATTAATACAATCACTGTATCAGTTTATCAATTTTCCCGACTATTCAAAGTTTGACAAATCGTCAATTCGGATTCCATGAATCATATTCGGTCGTGCATCCGAATTTATGGCGTCCGAGTTGACGATTTCAGCTTCCGAGTTCTGCTCTGTGAGCAGGGTCTACCTCATTGCAACCAAATTTCTAGATTATGTTCTTATATCAAATTTTGTTTGGATGAGATCAAAACTGTTATGTTTTACTAATGAATTGATGATAAATCGTCAATTCGGATTCAATGAATCATATTCAGTCGTGCATCCGAATTGACGGCGTCTGAATTGACGATTTCAGCTTGCGAGTTCCGCTGCATGAGCAGGGTCTACCTCATTGCAACCAAATTTGTAGGTTATGTTCTTACTTCAACTTTTGTTTTGGTGAGATCAAAACTGTTATAATAGTTTACGGATTAATACTAATAAAATACCCGACCGAAATGACAAGCAATTAAGATACTGTAAGAATCTTGCCACTATTTTACTTTTTTCCTCCTCAGTTTAATGATTAAATGTCGTCAAACAAGCAACGTAAGCAACATGAACTTCTACTGAATCAGACGTATCGCCAACAGTAATTGACGGGACTTTTTTCCGGAGTCTTAAACTCTCACTCTTGTAAGGTAGTAAATGTGAGGACAGCGAAACTTTGCATGATAAAAGTTGTTAATATCTTTTAACGACTAAATTAATTTGTTTAATGGCATTAATATGCTTAAATCTAAACATGTTTAACAATTAAAATCTTTTAGAACGGAAAAAATACATTGCTACAGGCCTAAGGTTTAAGACAGTGACCGAATTGATTATTTGGGTACAAATTTACATATTTTTCATAGAAAAACTTATGTTAAGTATAAAAACAAGGATGGTAAGGGTAAATAAAAACACATTAGTGGTGCAAAAATACTTTAATTTTATAATTAGTTTTTTTTTATACCCTCGGGACTTTAATTCTATCTGTTTGTGAGAATGACCAGTGGCGGATTTAGGGGGGGGCTATAGGGGCTGTAGCCCAGGGCGGCAAGTTTTTAGGGGCGGCAAATCTACAGAAAATTAATAAGTTGTTTAGAAAATAAATGTTGAAACGGGGAACATTTTGACAAAAACTGATTAAAATGACGGTGTGCCGCCCTTTTAAAGGTAAAGGTACTTAGACTAAAACTACTGAGACTAATGTATGTAATGGAATGTAACCCTCACACTGCAGTTCCTCAAAGCAGTCATAATTCATTTGTCATTCATCCGTACTAGCGACAACACGATTACGCTACAGAGAAAGGTCGGCAAGCCACGAACTACATCAGGCACTGCGCCACTATGACTACGTCCTACGTCCAGCCATAGATTAAACATACTCCTTGTGGTATTCTTAATCTATGGTCCAACTCACGGACTTCCAAGTTTACCTATACATTCGCATAGCATTACAATTATTTGTTACACAATATCAATAATGACCAAGGCACACGGATGAGAAATATTGCAACAATCGAATTTGAGATGACAATAACAAAATTTAGACTACAATGATATTGTCGTTTCATTTTCAAACTCAAGGTGACAAAAGAAAGTTATTTCAGCCGTCTTCAGTGTTGCCACCAGGTAAATGAAATTTTACCCTAAACGTGTGGTGAAATTACCCTAAACCTTTTGTAAATTACCCTAAAATTACACTAAGAGTTGATTTTCTTCTATAAACGCTTAAAATACACTCGAGATTGGTTTTAAAACATGATTAAGGCATACAAAGTAAGGTAGCATAGCATTTATTACTCGTCTTTGATACTATATTACACATAAAACGAAATATGTACCGTATTAAAAAATTCAAATAAATAATCTGTTGTAATATTTTTATTCAGTGCTATCTATACTTAATGTGCTGGTATCACTGATAATAGAAACTTGCTGATAAATGTCATTAAAAGTTGTCGGGACTGGGAGTACTTAGTACTTTGTTGTTTTATAAACTTATTTCAGTTGTACAAATGTGTTAATGTTATTTTTTTATAATAAGGTTTGTCATCTTATTACTATTTGATTAGATCAATAGGTTTCATTGCAATACAACACTACATCACACAAATTTACACATGTTATGCCTTGTTGTAATGTTTGTATGTGCGCTCACGTGGCTCACCGATGGGCTCACTATGGGGATTTCACAGGTATAAAATACAATTTAGCTCCTTCATACAAATATGTGTAAAAATGGACACAATCTTCAGTCAAAATAATTTCTACAACAGCGCTGTAAATCTAACAACCTATATTTAACCAAATTAACCCGATATATTTTTACTGTTTAGGGTATTCTATATTATTATATTATGCCCAATTTTTGACACATAACATAATGTGCCTCAATTTTATCTGTTCGAAAATTAAACTTTGTGTCCTTTGTGATTACAAGCATCTCTAGTCTAATACTCAATAGGATATACGATGTACATGCAAGTTATATGTATTTTATAGTACTTTTAATTTACCCAGCACTTTATGTAAATGTTTTAATTCCTGAAAAAACATTTTACATTGCCAAAACATCTAAATTTAAATTATAAGGGTCTCTAGATTTTACCCTAAAATCACCCTAAAAACTCCATTACCATAAAATTACCCTAAGACCAGTAAAATTACCCTAAAAAGAGTAATTACTCTAAAAGTGGCAACACTGGCCGTCTTATACTTACCATCAAAGGCTACCACACATAATCGTTCATTCTGGAGGATATTTTTTTAAACAAAACATCTGACCAAAGACAAATAAAGAATAACATAATTTGTAAGGAAAGGATTTGATTGGTTGTTGCCATGGGCCATGGGAGCATAGTTGACAGAGGGTCAAAATGGTGGTCAGCATGTAGGCTGCAGTGTTTTACTCCAGGCGAGACCTCTATATATATTTTTTTGGGTGGGACGGTGTCAAAATCTCCCATTTCATTAATTGAAAAACCGTGATAATTGAAGTCTTTAATATCGTGCCGCATTTTAGGCAAATCATGATGGTAAACTTAACTTTATAATCTTAAGACATATTTTATACGTAATTTTATTGTTTATCTCAAAGCAAAGTTATGATTTGAGTTAAATTAAAACACCCTTTTATTATAGCTTTGGAAATAGTGTTGAAAACAAGCCGCCTTGTACGTCGAATGACACCGTCCCACCAACAAGTTGACACCTCAACAGGACAAAATACCAAATATGACGGCACGCTTTATGAAGGTTATTTGTCAGAGAGTAGTGACTCCTGTAGTATTATATTTTAATTCATTGGATCTACAACATCATGGAGGTGAAACTAGAAGAAGTGTTTGAAAATGTGTAGAGTTTTATGAAGATTAGGCCTACATCAATTAATTTTATATTTTGATCGTCTAAAACATATAAACAATTCTTTGTATTAAAGTATAAATTAAAAAATGACTGAAAAACTGTATCTAAAAGCGCTAATTCAGGATTAAAATAGTCCGAATTTTGAGGCTAATGGTCCGAACGCTACATTGTCATCATATCTTATTTATAGGTTATTTATTATAATTTTCAGTAGTCAATGCGTTGGTGTAAAAATTAATGTTTTTATTAAGTATAAGAAGGGATTTTTAGGACTTTGTTGAAGGATTTTCTTGTTATTAAAAGTAGCACTAGCACTGCTTTACTGCTTTTAACACCAACATTTGTCTCTAGGGCTGATTGTCATTGGAGTAGGTTATATTGAATATTAAACTGTGTTAATGTGAATCATGTCAATTATACATTATTTTACTGGATTTTTCAACTAGGAAATAAAAGAAATTTCTTAAACTTATTCATTCAGTTAATTCGTAACTTCTTTAGATACTATCACAAAATAACCAAACAAGATATATATAACATGTGGGTAAACCTGGGCGGCGAAAAGGACAAAGATTATATAGCGGGGGGGGGGGGGGGAGGGCGGCAAATTTCCTAATAGCCCTTAGGCGGCAATTGCTTAAATCCGCCACTGAGAATGACCCGTAACCTAAACTCGTATTTATTGACAGAAATAAAATTTGTTTTCATGATCTGCTAAATCTAATTGACAATCGGTTGTAACACATTTCTTTGCAAATCTATCAAACAAAATTTACACTTTACAGTAGTGATGGTCAAAACCAGAAATTTCAAATATCGAAACCGAAACCAAAACTTAAAAAATCGAATCTCGATACTTGAAAGTCAAATTCCAAAATCCTATTTACTTGCCTGGTTATGGTTATGAAAAATAAATCCAGTTACTCCAAATAAACCAGTTAACTTACTGCCATTCTCAAAGTATCCTAGAAAAATATTAGTTTCAGAACTACTAGTGAACCAATTATTTGAAGCTTAATTATAAACTTTGGTTAGAGTTGTTCTTTCACAAATAAAAAATCAATAATCCACAAAAGGTAAAGGTAGACGACTGATGACAGTTGGCTTTTGACCTTCACATTATTAATCAACACTCGGGCATGATTTCTGTTAAAAAAAAAACAATGACACAAAAAATCTCGGCAGTTTTGAGTTTTGATTCTCGAAACTCGCCGATCGAATCTCGAAACCAAAACTTTTCCAAAGTTTTGGTGGTTTTGAGATTCGAGTTTTGGTTTTGACACATCACTACTTTACAGTTTAGCTGACCTACATGCGAACAAGAGGAATGAAGAAGGAAACTCAATATAGAAATCGGAGACTTCTACAATAATAGATATAATAAATCAGATATAATAAATTAAATTAAGTGTAGAAGACTCTGCTGGGCTGATCATGTACTAAAAAGAGGAGAGGAATGTCGGTTAAAGAAAGTTGTAAAGTCTAAAAATAGGGTAGGGAACCCCTGAAAGACGAAAGCAGAGATGGTGGAACCAGGTGAAGGCCGATAAGGAGAGAGTTGAAGCTGCTGAAGAAGATGCAGAGGACTGGTTAAGATGGAAGGGCTTTGTTGGTGCGTAAATATCAACTTCGATATAAATGGCCCTGGGAGTAAGTAAGTTTAGGCGACCATATTTAAGTGAAGTAACCTTGACCAGGTGCAGCATGGCATCAGGGAAGAACACCAGGTCCATCCCGGCACCGCGCACCATCTCATTGAACTGCGCCAGGAACATGTCCAGCCGCTCCCGCAGCTCGTTGAAGTTGCTCACAGGCTCGTAGACCTTGGGCAACTCCATGTCTGCATCCTCCCCCTCCTCCCCCGTCGGCTCCGGGGCGTCCCTGCACAGGACATGGGTTGACACGATATACTTTGTCGTGCACTGTCGTTAAAATGTCAAAATAGTCATAGTCATCTTTTATCGTCATAAAAAAACATTTACAATATTCTGTTTAAATAAATACAATATATTTTCATAAAGTTAAATCAAATTAAAATAAATTATCCAAGTCATCAACTGAATGGACTTTATCAATTAATACATTGTTTACTATTTTTAATTTTTTGCTCAGTTTATTAACAATTTTTATTCCCATATAAAATGGACATTTTTAAACAATAAGGTTTAATTATAGTGGGGAAAATAAATTTTGAATTTTGTCTGGTGTTATGGTTGTGCCTGATTTTCCAATAGGTCTGGACGTCCTGTTATTAATGTTATTGTTTCATAAATATATAAACCTGTTAGTGTAAACATTTGAAAATTTCTTAAATGTAATCTTCAATACAAAAGAATCTGGTATAGCTACTCCTCCTGTTATTTTTTTGCAATTGTTCGTATAACGGACTTTTGGGCTATGAATATTTGTTTTTTTATGGCATCCTCACAATAAAACACCGTATCTAAGAACAGATTCTACATACGAATAATAAACAGTTTTATTAGTTTCTAGTTATGCTGACTGTGAAGAAGAGTTCAGAAGTAGTTTGTCTGTCTATTAATAATCTGATTATTTTTTCCATTTTATAAATTTTGTTTCAGTAAAACTATTAATTAGTTCAATATTTTGCATAGTTCAAAAAAGTTTAACAAATTGTACCCCAACTTTTTGGTTAACCATTACCAACTTCAGTTGCCAACTAGATGCCTAAATGCATGTGGCCTGTGCTTCGCAACGAGGTGAAAATTCAGAGTATAAAAATGTTAAACAACACAATGACAGTCTGTACTTGGATATATAACATATATATATATACTTGGATATCCTTATAACAGCTGTTTATTTAAATTAATTGAATTAAGAAATTAAACATGTGACATAAACAAAATAAACCCGCCTCCATATGAATGACTTGGGGACTTGGAAGTCCTATAGGCAGTTACCTAAAGACTTTTATAAACGGTAATAGGTCTATGAAACGCCTGTGTACATAGACTATAGTTCTTGTGCAAAACTTGGTCTAGTAGTTTTGGCGTGATGGAACAATAGACAAACAGCACCTCATTTTTATAATTGTAGTGATTATCATAAAAAATGGAAGCTACTGCTGTAATTAAAATATCTCCCATCTGTCTAATTTTTTGCTCTCCTTTAAACATATACTTTATAAAAGGTGATTACTATAGGAACTCTTATTATTTATGATCTGATTTGTCCATTTGAACTGAGATTACTGAAAAAAACCTTTTTTAATTGAAATATGAGCATCATCATCAAATCAAATAAAAAAATACTTTATTTATCAATGAACAAAATATATATAAATAGCGTCACACAATCGTAATACTAAAATATAATAATGTAAACTGTACACAAACATTTGATTAAATTTATGTATCTTTGATTTGATGTTCACAAAACAGGAAACCAGCTATTGCTATTGATTGGGATGTTCTCCATCATTGAAAAATCTTATTAAAAAAAGGTGATTTTTGTGAACGGGCTACTGGCGAAACTAATAGGTCTTGAATAAATGTTTATGTGTTATTTGAAAGCCTTTGGCTTCTAGATGTGCCTTTTGGGGTTTTAGAAAACGTACACCTTCAGGGCTTTGCGCCTTGGGCTTTCAAAGTTCCAATGGTAATCTTTTGGAAGAATAGAAATCAATTCAATTGGGCATTTGACAACTGTTGATAGTAACAATACACATTACAGAAGTGACATCAGCTGTTTTAATCTCTAACTAATGGAATGGCATCACAATTTAAACAAATAAGAGGTACCTTTGTAAGTTTTGGAATATCCCAAAAGGGAGGAATATTTGCTTAAATTCGAGCAACTGGATTCGCTCGTAATGAATAATATAGATTATAATTCTTCACAAAATTTATGTTTTTTAAGCTTATATACCTCATGAAATCAACGAATGCAGGACTAGGTTCAGCCATTGTCCTGTAGTTAGCTCCCAGCTTCTCTTCCACCATCTGCAGTAGGGCGTTGTCAAACCACTCCTTGTCCTGAATTGATGTCAATCTGTAGAAAGCAAAAAATTATATTAATTAAACACGACGAGATTACATATAAAATGGAACATTTGTTCATACTATTTTTTACAAATAAAAAAGACTATGGCAAAATGCATAATCCACTGAAATAACTTAAAGACTGCAATTGTTTTGGGTGATGGGGGAAAATACAATTTGCCTTAGTATGAATCACTACATACTACTTTTTATATTGTTGGATTACATAGAAACACTTTTGAGAGAAATCCCCAATAACCCCAAATTATCAAACTACCTTAGAAACTGGACCCATTACCCTTCTAATGAGTGTTACATTATATAAAAATAGTTTTAGAATGGTGAGAATGTTAATATTATGACAATAATGCTGCCTTTAAGTCACCAAGAATGGAACAACTTATATGTTATTTTAAGTATCAAAAGGATTAGGACATTCCCCAACTATTTAATATATATTACTAAAAAAGTGTTCATCTGATTATATGTTTCATGAAAAACTGTTTCTGACAGTGCGATTTTTTTCTTTATCACCGATTAAACACTTTGGGCCTAAATAACTGTCTGGCAAGGTCCAGACTTGTTAGGCCAAAGTCTGAAAGTGTCTTTTGCCATTACTGACTTCACCAGCTCCACTGTTACGACTCACCTGTCAGAGAAAACTCTGGAGCACTCGTGTTTCCAGAGGACCATCAGCACACTCTCGGACTCGATGACGGTGCTGAGGGTGCCGACCATCCCCTGCCAGATGCGGGACAGGTCTCGCAGGCTGAACACGTAGTGGAACTTGGCTGGCGTCGGCAATAGTCTTAGCTAACAGCATTGTTGCGGTAAGACATTACAAATCATCATAAATCCGCTGATAAATTGCAAAATTTAAGACTTATAAAATGTGAAGTTCACCAATAATATTTTCTTGGAAATTGTTTGACCTGCTTTATAAAATGGATCTTTATGAAGATTTATTTACATACAAGAAGAATGTCACAGTTAGCAAAATTACAAACATAATATCATAGAAAAATAAAGCAGGTATAGAAGTGTCACGTAATGGTAAAATTTGCTAACACAAAATTGTTAATCAACCGGCCAGATCATACGAGCAAAACCGGCCAAGCGACGTTGCCTGTCTGTGCACTCCAGCCGGCTGGCCGGCCGACCCAGCCGGTAGGGAAAAATTCCCTCGACCTGCTTGGCGCTTGTCGTATTGAGTGCAGTGTTTACGCGCTCTTCGCATTATCTACTTCTCTGGTTAGTTTTCTATTCAATGATGCTAAAGATTTTGCCTCAATGTTAATTTATCGATTTACCAACTTTAAAAATACATTTAAAATCTTCTGAGATACTGGTACGTTTAATGTTGACTGACGATTTCTTTAAACATTTTTTAGTTTGAGGATAGTTTTCGTGTATGGGTTCATCACGTCAATAATAAGATTAAAAGCTTAAGCTCTCTCTGTATGTTTTATAAACATACCCTGATTTATAAATAAAGGGTTACAGAAAATAGGTAAAATCATAATTTTAAAAGTAAACTATGTTTCACGATTAAATTGTAATGCATTTTATTACTGAATTTAATATTTTACAGTAACTTGTTCCTACGTGAAGAGCTAATTTCTTCAGTGAATTTATAGTAAATTTGTATGGCATCGGCTGCTAACATTTCAACATGTTATATACACTCTGCATTTTATGTACAGTATTCTCCTAAAGAACAACATTAAAGGCTGAGTACGCAGATTTGCTGCATCAAGAAATATAAACAATATGTTTTTGTGCAATTATCAATATAACTTAACCAGGTGAAGCTACATACCAAGTTTTATTTTTTATTTATGTTCATAACTAAGGGAGAGATAAAACTTCATTTATTCTCCATAAGAATAATATTAGGGCTGAGTATGCAGATTTGCTGCTACGGGGACAATAACAAAAATTGTTTATGCAAATATCAATATACCAGTACTAGGTGAAGCCACAGGCCAAGTTTCATCAATATACATTCATAAATAATCGAGATATTAATTTAGAATTATTCTTACGGTACACATTATTTAGATGAAAGATGCATATACTTTTAATAATTTTAATAGTTTTAGCGAATTTCCCCAATAGGGAAGAAGCTATTATCGTAGTCGGCATGGTAAGACCTAGCCCGGGACCATGATAACATTTGTTTTGAGGCTCCCAGGTGCCAAAAACACCATGTGTGTGTGTGTGTGTGTGTGTGTGTGTGTGTGTGTGTGTGTGTGTGTGTGTGTGTGTGTGTGTGTGTGTGTGTGTGTGTGTGTGTGTGTGTGTGCGCGTGCGTGCATGCGTGCGTGCGTGTGTGCGTGTGTGTGTGTGTGTGTGTGTGTGTGTGTGTGTGTGTGTGTGTGTGTGTGTGTGTTTCCGTAAGCATGATAACTTTCGTAAAAATGCCTTTTGTATAAACGTGTAAGGCAGCGTCTATTTTCATGAGTTGGAAAACCAGACAGGTCGCTCTATTTTAAAGCAGGTTTT
Source organism: Allygus modestus (assembly GCA_963675035.1). NCBI lineage: Eukaryota > Metazoa > Arthropoda > Insecta > Hemiptera > Cicadellidae > Allygus > Allygus modestus. The sequence goes on along the minus strand of OY776114.1, from coordinate 40,132,517 downwards.
GTACCCCAAAATTTGTTTTAACTTTTTACATTTAATTTTTTATAAACCCAAATTTTAGTTTGTACCATTGAATTTAGCTTACAAAAACAAACAATTTGGTATTTTTATCATCACTCTACGTCAATTGGTTACCAAGATATTGAAAGTGCTAAACATAATACGTTGTCCAATGTTAATCTTATGGAGAGAGTAAAATTTTATATCTCGCTTATTAATGAACATATATTGACGAAACTTGTAATGTGGCTTAATTTGTTTAGGTTTTACTGATATTTAAACAACTTTTTTTTTCGTACTGATATTTAAATTTAAAACCAATTTTTTGTGGTCCCTAAGTCTGCAAACTTGCGTACTTAGTAGCTATAATGTTATTCTCATGGAGGATAAGAAACAAGTGATATCTTGCTTGTTTATGAATATAAATTAGTAAAACTTGAAATGTTGCTTTATGTTATGGTGATCTATTTTATTTGTAAAAAAACAGATTTTAGTTGTTCTTGATGCAGCAAACCTGCATACTCAGTCCTAATGTTGTTCTTATGAATAATAAATAAAATTTCATATTGCACTTATTTATGAATATGCTTTGATGAAAGTTGGTAAGTGGTTCATGACGTAGTGAAGTACCATTTGAAATTCTCTGAGTATGCAGGTTTGATGCAACAGGGGTATTTTATTGTTAATCATCATTACAATTTATGGAATTTAAAAGGTTGAATTTGTCTAATGCAGTTCATGTTTTATCCTTCTGTAATAATAACATTCCAGAAATTTAATAAATTCCAGATCAGTTCGAAACGAGATTTGTGCACATCCTCCACTTCCTGTGCATACAACGGGAGAGTGATCTCCACTGCCACACAGCCAAACGTTTATCAGATCAGCCTTACCGCCTACCGATGCCGTGGCCGTGGCGGAAGCGACCGAGATTGCTCCCTGCGGGAATTTGGGAATCCCGCACTGCCCGACTTGGCAACAAGGCACCGCTAACTCAGACTTGAACGACGTGACAGCGCCTGCATTTCCATGATACCCGTGTACGCTTTTTCCCTACTTCGTGACACTTCTGTACCTGATTTATTTTTCTATGATAATATCGAATGGAAAGAAAAATTATTTCAAGAATATATGTCAAACTTAAATAAGCAACTCTAATGTAATACTTGGAGGAGTAGTTGGCATATGTTTTCAAATAAAAAGTCAAGGATTTATAAAAAGTCAATGATTTTTTAATCAACTCCAATAATGAAACTACAAAAATTCTTTAAACGATGCAATGAATAATAAATGTTAAGATTTTGATATTGTGAAACGAAATGTGTGACCAGGGAAAAGAGAGCTTAAAAACTACCACACTATTTTACAGGTTTGTTCACTTTTTGGGTTAAAGTGGCATGCCAAAGTAATTTTGTCAGTCATATTTAGCAAAACAATCCTTTAAAATATAACTGTTATTTATCATTTGTCTCAGACAATAAAAAGGGTAGTTGAACTAACTTGCCACTTTTAGAGACAGAGAAAATGTCAGTAACAAAAATCAGATATTATAAACACAAACTAAATTGACAATTTAAAATATCCTATACTCTAATATGAGTAAGGTTTGCATGCGTGTGTCCATGCTTGCTTGCGATACTGATCTCAATAACGGCACCAACGATTTCCTTCAAATGTTGGAAATAACTCATTTCTGGGATAAAAATAAGTTCTAGACAGGTCTCATCCCCAGGAAAAATCAAATAATGTAAAAAAACTAAAATGTAAATTTACAAAAATTATCATTGTGCTTATGGAGTTTAAAATCAAAACAAAAGAATTGTAACCGGTTTTTATAATCAATCAATGAACTGTCAAAGTAATACTCATGTTGTTTCTGATTATTAACATGTGGTTTCCTGAGAGTAGAGAAGATTTGAGTGAAAATTACATTTAAAGAGCAGTAAAATAAATCAAAGGGATATTGATCTATGAATAACAAATGGAGTGACCTTAAAAATGTAGAAAAGAGGCAAATGAGTTATACAAATCCGACTATTAGTAGGAGGAAGTGGTGAAATATTACTCCAAGTCATCTAAACAAACTGACTGGCCTTATCCCGAGCAAAGCTCGGCCCCCCAGGTACTTTTGTATAATTTCTGCTAAATACTAGCTATAAATATGTAAGCTACATTCTACAATTAAGGGCCGCTGTCCCCATATGTGTTTTAAGTTAAACTGATTTAAATGTAAACGGTGGTTTAAACTCCAGACCACTTTCCCAACTGCTCAGTTGCTCTGGTTTAGTTTATCCTTGTAGGTAACAGTGTTGGCACAACTGATTTGCCATTTCGTCTGCATTTTTGCCAAGCTTAATCGCGGAGCTCTCGTCAGGGGTAAAAAAGTGAAGCCTACAACGTGACAGCCATTTTCCCCTCGGCATGAACAAAACATATGGACATGGTCAAAGAATGGGGTTACCTGGTTACCATGGACACGTGAGGAGTAAGAATTGGTTACCATGGACACGGCGGGGTTTGTATTGTATACAGATTTTTTTATTATTTGTTTACAATATTTTTTAAATTTGTTCCAAAAGGCCTTTGGAAAATATCACGAGCTCATCCATAATTTATTTGTTTTTTGTCTTGTTTACTGTTGTTACATGGGATATAAAAATTAACCAGAATTATTAACACGTCAAACTTTGTTAACCTCAAACACCAGCTTCAATAAGTAAATTCACAAGCCCACACATACAAATCAAACATTTCCTTTACACTACTTACAACTTTAAATTTTAGGTTAGAATGTAAGAAGTAGACAAAACAAGATTCGGTGACAGTCTATCCTCTATGTTTAGAAAAATATTACTCTTTGCTCTTGGTTTAAACTATCTATTACTCGTGAAACGACCTCTCCAGGTGGTTTAACTTATACCTAGTTTAAACGGAGGAAGTTGTTTGGGGAAAGTAATATTTTGGTTAAACTAAAGTTTAAATCCGCATAATAGTTAAACCACATTTGGGGAAAGCAGCCCGGTCTAGTGTTTTTAATTCGCCACCAAACAGCTAAACATTTTTACAATAATCACTTTCATCAAAGGTTTTTTAAATTTTACAAAAGTACACTTGGCCTAGGGTTAACATTAGAAGTCAGTTGAAGATTGCTTGTGACAAAACCTACTCTCGTGCACTGCCACAGCTCTCGGGTGAGTGGGATGATTTTCTTAACCAAGTTGCGCACTTCGATGGTGAACCCTCTCTTGGCGTTGTAGTGACCCTCCCCCACCACTCGGAAGATCTTGTCAATGTTGGCATCACTGGGCAGTGTGCAGTTGAACACACAGAACTGACGCTTCAACCGCGACGGGATGTCATTGCGTCCTCCACCTGGCGAATGATAATTTATTCTAAAAACCATCTGGATATATCTCATCTAAGTGAAAAAGATTTGTGATTGTGTAGAATAAGTAGGGATGAGTCGATACCAAAATTTATCGATTCTCGATACCAATATTTTTGAAAAAGATTTTGAAAATACAGAAAAAAGCAATAGGGATAATACTTGGTTTAAGAAATAGAGACTCAGTCAAAACAAAATTTACAGAATTAGGCTCTCTAACCGTTTTCTCCCAACATGTGTTATACACAGTAAAACATGTCAAGGAACACAATATAACTCTGATGGAAGCGAAAGCCAGAAGTCGTCCATACAATATCAGAAAGTTTTTAACTTTCGAATCCCATAGACTAGAGTTTTTTAAGAAAAGCATAAATTATAGAGGTTTAAAATTTTTTGAAATACTCCCAGATTCTATAAAAAAAAACACAAAACCTGTCAGAATTCATAACAAAACTTAAAAAGTTTATGATAGATCATCCCTTATACTCCTTTGAGGAACTGAATGTCAATTTGAATGTCTAGTCGCTAGGCCTAGTTCTATTAAATTTGTAGATTCTAATACATGTTTATATATAACTAAAGAGACACTATTCACTATGACAAATGACGCTATTCATCTGTAAAAATTGTACAGTTAGTAAAGATAATAAAGTTAATAAAGATATTTGATTGATTGATACCGATACCAGAAAAATCTATTCTCGATTCTTGAAGCCGATACCATCGATACCTACGATTTTTCAGTTCCTATAGTTATTAAACCTATTGTTAAAAACAGTTAAAAATTGTTGTAACCATTTAAAATTATTTAGTAGTATTAAGTAATTAATTATTAATACAATTTGTTAATGCAATTTTTTTACATAATTTAATGTTAATTTCACTAATGTCCAATAGTAATATAGAAAAACAACAACTGTTTATTATAAATTCATAATGGAGAAAAACTTGGTTGTAAGGTTGGACTCAAAGAAATAATGTTTGTCAGCCGACTGATTTATTGCTTTTAACCAGACCCCACCCCTCCCCTCCCATCCTTCTTCCTTCCTTATCTCCAAGGTAAGATTTTTTCCGCCGACCCAAACACTCCCCACGCCTTTTGTAGCGCGGGTAAATGGCGGAAGTATCCCTTCCCATGTACTTCGTAGCGTGGGTAAACGGCGGGGGTATCGATGGTATCGGTATCGACATTAAACGAATGAATCTCGATACCGATACCAATGTCCAAGAATCGGTGGTATCGAGGATCGGTATCGAGAATCGACTCATCCCTAAGAATAAGTTACCCCAATGATGGGCTGTATGAAAATAAATAAACTGGTGGTGCCAGTAAATTGTACTTGAATACAAAATTTCATCAAGATTGGGCTGTTGATGTGGTCCCTAAGTTTGTAAACATCCAGTCAAACAGAAACAGTTTCAATGTAACACCACTTTTTTTGGGTTCAGGGAGAACGAATATTTCCACAGATAACTCAAGTTTGAAAGTGCTAAAAAAATTACTTTCTCCATATACTATGGATAGTTTGGATACTATAGATAGAGTAATAAGTGATAAAGAAATCATTTTAAAGAAAAAATAAAATAAAACTTTAAACAGTAGAACCTCCCTTATTCGAAATTCATGGGACAGCCAATTTATTTCAAATTAAAGAAAGTTTGAAATATCAAGTCTCTGAATGTGAATGAAATTCAAATTATAGAGACAAAGAACAAACGTCAATGAATTCAGATCTGGAGGAAACTGAGTATACGCATTATTTAATGTTTCAACAGGCTTGTTTTTTGCGCTTAATTAGAATTTCAGAGGTTTACAGTACCACAGTTTGTACTGTAGAGGTTGAATTCTGATTTTAGAGGTAACTTTTGAATTACAGCAACAAAATTCAAATTCTAGAGGCCCAAGTATAATCATATTCGAGTTGCAATCATATTCGAGTTGTTTCGAGCTACAATATGCGTTAAAAACACTTTGAATTATTGGTATAAATTACAGCAACAAAATTCCAATTCTAGAGGCCCGAGTATACAAATATTCGAGTTTTAGAGGCAAAAAACCTCTCGAAGTAATTTGGGCACCCTGTGAATTGAACCAGTGACGACTTGCACCATTGAACAATTACCGTAAATTATTAGCAATCCAGTGAATAGATTTAAATATTCTGTACGCGTTTTGCAGCAACTAGGCTGCAAAAGAAGAGGAGAAGAACTAGGCTCATCAGCAGAAGAGGTTAAGCTACATATGTAGGTTGATCCGCGAGGATCCTGTCACGAAGTTAAAAATGTTCAAAACGTCTGTTGGACACTCACATACATCACACGAACAAAAAACACTAACGAAAATGACCATTTTTACACCGACTATGATATGATCGAACATAACCTCAACTCGGCAGTCACCATGAGGATGTGGTTGACAGCCGAGCAGTTGGTGCTGATTGTCAACCACATCCTCATGGTGACCGTTGAGGTTATGTTCGATGATGCTGATGATGAGAGTAGTTGCTGCAAAACACGTACAGAATAGCTTAAATTTATTCACTGGATTGCTAATAATTGGCGGTAAGTCACATATTTACATTGTATAATCAATTCCTTAGTTGGTTATCATCCTATAATTAACCGTTATGTAAGTTAGCCAGCCTTCTGTAAAGAGAGGTATTAGCTTAATAATCCACGACGACTAACCCGGCTGGCCCATGGCTGCCACAAACTGTACGTCCACGATGGTGGTGAACTCCCCGGGCTTCTCCAGACTGTAGAACCCGTGCATGTCCATGGTCTGGCGCACGATCTCATTGGTCACCTGGTCCCCCCACACGTTGATCTCGGGCAGGTTGATGTCGTCTATGAAGATCGTCATCTTGCGGCCGCCCGGAGGACCGAACGTGCTGCCCATCCGCTTCTCCACGTAGCTCTCGATTGTTTTCTAGTCAACATAATATATGCTTGCTTTATGATCAGAAATTCGCCAGATTGATCCTCAGTGAAATCCTGGGACAATTTTGTGAAGGTTCGATACTGGATCCAGCTGCTACTGTCCATTAAGCTATTAATTAATGATCCAGTCTTGGTCAGAAACAAGGCTACACAAGGCACCTCACCCATTCTACACTCATAATTAATTTATATTCACTTTAAAATACGCCATAGTTGCGTCGGTGTCTTCCACAGAGATTAAGTGATTTTAATTCACAGCGATAACGGAAATTACATATACAGCGCAATATACAGGTTAAGAGAAGACGAAGTAAAGTTTGAACACAAATTGAACAGAAATGAATTTGATTTTTCGTTTCACAGTCATAGTTTTTCGAACAAATTTTGTTCTTGTACACATAAGTTACTTACTTAATTAGGTGAAAAAATTATGTTTAATTAAATCAGACAAATTCTGGATGAGCTTTATACTCTTGAATATAAAATAAAGTTAAACTTATTCAAATAGTCCATAAAATATTATTAACTGCATGTCTCTTTAGCAATTAAAGTATGTATAAAATCTTTCTCTTTTAAGTATATTAACACAAATACACCTACTGTAGCATTGTTCTGCTTCAAATTTATCTCGTAAAACGCCAACAAGGATAGGATAGGATAGGATGACTACTTTCTTGATAAGTTCACCACAAACCAAATTGATAGTATATATGGGACCGTGTTGTACCTGGAACTGGTAGGGACTGGTGGCGGAGGAGAAGTTGAAGGACCTGCTGAGATAGCGCTCAGGGCTTGCCTTCTTCATGTAGGCCTTCATCATCACAGTCTTGGCACTGCCCTGCTCTCCGATCAACAGCACTGCCTTCTCCTGAGATTCAAATCACAATACTGTTTTAGCACGAGCAATGATAGACTTGAGGCACAAGGTATAAGAAGTCAACTTGCAAGACTACACATTTGTCCTATAGGATCCGAGCTTAATTTTTATCACAGGTATATAACACATAGAGGCTTTAACACAATTAAAATAAAACAACAGTGTCATCTACACAGTAATAAGTAATATAAAGTTTGTGTTGTTACCTGCTTGGCGATGGTATGGATGAGGTAGTCTATACGCACGTTGTCCACTATCGGCACCAATATGCTGCTGTAGTCTGGCGTGGTTGTCTCGGGGTAGGCGTAGTTAGTTACCATCGTGTTCCACAGCTCCCACTTGCCTGGTGTTGGAAAAAAAACATTGTTATTATTGAATATCCTCAACAGAAATAAATAATTTAAGTGTTCTGCATCACCTAACTACGCCCACCTTGAGCCACACAACATTAAGAAAGGGGAGAGTGGAAGATTTGTGTATAAATAACCGCAAAGGCCAGAAAAGGAGTAGGTAAACATATAAGACCACCACTGGCGCTACAAACATGCATAATCCATTGGGCAAGAGAGTTGAGAGTTGGGCTCCAGCCAATAATATGGCTCTATGCTGTCACTGTTGCCATTTTGCCATATAAAAATATCACTTGAGTGTTATTCCGATCAGCTGGTGTGCAATTTGGATATGCAACATCCTACTATTGGCCGGTCTTAGTTGATAGGCCTGTAAACCACGCCCTTAACTGGCATCTCTATTGCTTGCTTGAGTTCATTTTAACACATCTATACAAGGTAAGTTCAAGTTCAATCCTAAATTTCCTAAATGGCTAGAAAACGATTCTTCAAATCTGCCCCCAGACCATACCACGTTGTTAGGGGACTAAAGGTCTTTGGATGATTTTTTTGCAGCCTCAGGGTTCTGATCCACCGGCTTCTTCCATCACTTCCCGATGTCTGTTTTGGACATGTGATGGGTCTTTGGATTTGTTTTACAAAGCCGCATGTCTTGAATGATGTCCCAACGTTGTTTACATCCCCCCTAATCTTAGGGTTCTGCCCCCTAGAAAAATTGTTGTATTATTTTTCCTGTTTTTGTTTTGTGTGATTTTAGCCAATTGTCATTGATCCATAACACTTGGGTAGGTTTTTTATGTCTCCGACCTTAGGGTTCCGCCCCAGTCGCTAAAACATTGCCATGATTATTCTTATGGAAAAATGAGTACTCCAGGTTATTGCGAAAAAGGCTCCTCAAATCTGCTACAGGACCATAACATGTTGTTAGGGGACTAAAGGTCTTAAAATAATTTGTTTTGCGACCTCAGGGCTCCGCCCCACTGGTTTCCTCTATCACTTCCCGACGTCCAATTTGGACATGTTATGGTTCTTTGGATAAGTTTTACAAAGCCGCATGTCTTGAATAATGTCCCAACGTTGGACACGACCCCCCCACAAACCTTAGGGCTCCGCCCACCTGGCAAAATTGTCATGTTATTCTTTCCGTTTTTTTTTTGCATGATTTCAGCCAATTGTTGTTGGGTACCATACCTGGTTGATAGATGGGTAAAAAAATTCGGATAATTTTTTCCCGACCTCAGGGCTCCACCCCACTGGCTTCTCCTATCACTTCCTGACCTCCGATTTTGACATGTGTCATGTGACTATTTGGATTTTTTGTAACCGCATTTCTTGAATGAAGCCCCAATGTGGATATGTCCCGCCCAACAACCTTAAGGCTCTGCCCCCTGGCAAGTTCCTATGTCACTTATTTCAAATTTTTTGCCGATTTTAGCCAGTTGTTATTGATCTAAACCGTTTAAATACCTTATTTTATACCCCCCACTGGCTAAAACGTTGCCATGTTATTTTTATGGAGAAAAGGCCTGTACTAAGATAATAGTACTCCAGTTCAATTAAAAAAAAGACTCCTCAAAACTACTCACACACCATACTACGTTGTAGGGGACCAACAATATTTAGAATATGTTTCCCCCTCTCCAAGTCTCAGGGCTCCGTTCCACTGATGGCGTCAAAAGTGGCCATATTATACTTATGGAGAAAATACCATATCTAAAGGGCTCAAAAACGGCCCCTCAAACCTGCTCCTGGACCATACAATGTTGTTATTTAGTATGGATACGTTTTTCCAAACTTAGAACTCCACCCCAAAAAGTTATCATGTTATGGTGAAAATATTGTTGTCGAAGCGACAAAATGCACTCGGTCTAGGTACTTATTTTCCTAAAGTGGTTAAAACCAATACAGCAACTTAAATTGTTCTATCTCTCACTCAGACAGAATCTCCTAAAATCCCAGAAATAAGATTTAAATCTGTTATTTTCTAGAGGTTAACAATGAAAAACACTCTACCTTTTATGTACACAATGTTAAGAATAAAATTTGTAAACATATTTTTCATTAAAATAATACTCGGCCATGACAGTATAAAGTTGGAGTTCAAATGCATGGTCTGGTTGATACACACCTATTTATTAACCAAGATTAAAGAAGAGGATTTTTCACTAAACCATTTCATTGGTCAAAAGAGTCAACAAATTGGTATTGTTTACTTACTAAACAGATTGCAGGAGTAAATCTACTTTTAACTTTTAACTTATATTACTTTATTGCAACTAAGTTTGATATTTTGTTTGCTGTTACCGTACCTAACTTACAACACAGCCAATCACATTGGCTGAGTAGAATTTTAGCCAATTGTATACTCACTCACCTACTTGATCCTTGTGGGTGCTCTACAACTACAAACAAGAATACTTATTCTATCCGGTGCCTACCTTCTTTGCTGACAACAAAATCGAAGATGGTAGCGCTAGCGTTCCAAGTAGACTTGGGAAGATCGAGCATAGTGAGCTTGCTCTTCACAAATGTGTCAAACTTGAGTCTGTCCGAGAGGTCCAGAAACGCTCCCATGCCCCAGATCAGAGCGAAGACGTACAAGCGGTGGAGGTGATCGGAACTTAGTCTGAGGCAATTACAATGAAATCAATGTTGTGTTGAAAGAAAATTGCCAACATTTCATGAAACGTGTGATGAAGTAAAGAGTGTGGTATGAATCTGATGTTTTGTATAGTAATGTAAATGTATAGCTGATGACTGGGAGTGAGAATTTAATAGTCACAATCGATATTCCAACCAGTCTAAAGTGTGTGGTGGCTTTCAAACAAAACCACTACTCTGAGCCAAAGAGTGTTCCACAAATTAGTTTTTGGCACCCAACACCCATGCATAATCTGATTCACAGATTAAACTAATTACTGGGTAAGTAGATATTTATAAATCTTAAGTTTAATAAGCTGTAATACCACCAGCTCAGTCAGCATCAAGTGAAGTTTGGTCAAACAACAAAACTAATTAATAACGAGTTCGTACGCAGCACGCTGACGTGAGGGAAGTGAATTTCCAAATAAAAAACTTTTAAAACTTAAAATCAGTGTAAAATCATACAATCCAATTTTTATTGAAATCTGAAAACACTGATTTTTTGGATGTTCTGATACTCCTGGTTTCATTTACTTGCAAAGCTGGGAGTACAATTTTGCGCATTATAAGGTTAGGAGAAGGTCCAGACAAGCTTGAAAGTAGGCGTGAGGTTGCTGGGGACGATAAAAGTACTCTAACAAAGGAATAACAGGCTTTTCTAGTGTAAACCCCCATAAGACAACGTACTGTGTTTAGTCGATACACATTTTCTTTAATAACTCGGTAAATATTTATGCTAGAATGATGAGAGAGGGCTTAAAACTTTTGTCTCTCTAATTCCCATCTTTTTAAATCCATTTATTTTACATCTGGGGCTTCTCTGACCCTTTTTGGGCACAAAAACTAAAAATTTGAAAGATTAATCCCCAAAAAAAGAGGTTTAGAGTTTTCCGATTGTTTTGCCCAACGAACTTGTCCAACCGATTACAGAAAGGAATGTCCCTACCAAATTTGAAGTAAATCGGACAAAAAATGTGACCGCTAGAGTGCAAACACATATATATGTCTATATACCGGGTGTCCAGCCTAAAGTGTTACAATAGCTAACTTTTTTATTTTATGTCTGACAGTAAACTTCTTATGGAGGACCCCCTTTATTTTTTTATGCTGCTTCTAAGTATGTATTTCAATTATCAAAATTTCCCGCCATTTTTCCAATATGGCGGACAACTTTGTTTTTTTTTATGGAATACCCTGTATTTTATTATGATTTTAGATAGCAAACAAGATTTTAAAAAGTTTTTATTCTTGGTATGTTTTTCCTAAACCTAATCAATGAGGCTCTAGAGAATTTTTAAGGTTTAATTTCACTGTAACTTCAAGAATCATATGGTCGAAAGTCACAGCTGTGCAACAATGGTAATTGCACATGTTCAAGTAAATCAAAAGTATGAGGTTTCCTGATCCTGTCTATTCGTTGTTGTGTTTATGCACTGTCTTAAGAGTACAATTTAATGTGACTGTGTATTGTAATGGTGTTTTTTTTTATTGTTACAATGACTTTTAACGAACAAGTGGATATGTTATTAATCTCAGGGGAATGTCACAAAAACACAAGATCCGCAGCTAAACTGTATGCCACTCGTTTTCCTAACAGGCGGCATCCATCAGGGTGAGCTTTTTACGCCTTGGAAAAAAAGCTCGTTTAACAGGTAACTTGAGTCCTAGAAAACGGAATCGAACACATCCTATCACCGATTTTGATACAGAAGCAGATGTTTTGGCCTCAGTTATGGTTGACCCGCACCTCTCTACTCGAGAAATTGAGAGGTATACAAACATAAGTAAGAGTTCAGTTTCAGTAATATTACGGAAACATAAATTTCACCCATATCATGTCATTCTTAACCAAGAGATACGAGAAACTGATTACCCTAGAAGGTTAGCATTTTGCACATGGTTGACAGAACAAATCCAGTTGCAACCTCGTTTTTTGTCAACTGTTTTATTTTCAGACGAGGCAACGTTCCTCAGTACCGAACATTTGAACAGACATAATATGCATTATTGGTCTACTGACAACCCTCACTGGATGCAGACCATTGATAACCAAAGAAAATGGTCATTAAATGTTTGGTGTGGTATTTTCAAAGGCAAAATTGTTGGGCCTCACTTTTTTCGATGGCCCGCTAAACGGGATCGACTAAGCTAACTTTATAGAAAACCATCTTCCTGTTCTTCTAGACAATTTTCCCCTTCAGGCCAGAATGGATATGTGGTTCCAGCAGGACGGTGCTCCACCACACTTCTCCAGAGTGGCCAGAGAAACCGTCAATGATGTGTTTGAAGGATGTTGGATAGGGAGAGGAGGCCCAGTTGCATGGCCACCGGGATCACCAGATCTCACACCACTGGACTTTTTCTTTGGGGTGCGATTAAGGACAAAGTGTTTAAAACCCGACCAACGACACCTGCAGACATGAAGTGCAGGATCCAAGCCGCCTGCAGTGACATAAATGAACAAACTATTATTATTTCGCAAAGAGCTCATGAAGAGCGCTTCGCCATGTGTATTGAGCAATATGGACAGTTGTTTGAGCATCTTATGTAGAACTAGGATAATTGAGCTCTCTTGTTGTGAACGTGTGCATAATTTAAGGCTGTGCAGTCAAAAAAATTTTAATTTTTTTTCTCACTGTTTTTTGTTTATTACGATTATACAAACCGTAAACACACATTTTTTTGGAAAAATATTTTCGTTATGTTGGTTTTTTCACCTTTTGAAGTGCCGTTTTAGAGGTATTTTGAATTATACACCAGTTGAAAACGGTCAATCACAAATGTTTCAAAATTGGTTTATGTATTTACAAAAAATATACTTAAAGGTCACCTAAATGGATTTTAGTAAAATTTTTATTATTTCAGGAAATAAAGTTTGTATCTCGGTTGTTTTTTATTCGAGTGGTTTTAAAACTTCAGCTAACCCAAGCCAAGGGTGTACAAAGATAGTTTTACACAAGAATATGTAAAAATTAGGTTTCATAAAAAAGTTGTGTACAATAAACTTTTTCATTTTAGCCCGCGCCAGACACCTATCTACCCCTGAGCCGCCCATATCGCCCCGACTCGCACGTGCAGGCACCCGCGCACTATATTTCTCTCTCACTCGCACATCCCTTTACTCTCTCACACATCTCCTCTCTCTCTCCCTCACTACCTCGCATCGGCCCGGCGCGTCGACTGCCGGCACCGTCACCCCGTGACAGAGGAGGTATCTTCCTTGCAAATAAAACAAAGGTCTAAAAGCCAGGTTGTGTTAAGTTGTATGTAGGCCTGAAGTCAGATTTCTTTATGCCCATCAAAGATGTTTTATATATTTTTACAATTGTTAATTAGGCCCTACAAATTTATTCTTAAGACAAAAACGCACATTTTATTTATGTTAGTGAAAAGGGTTTTTCTTAGCTAATAATCAAGTTGTTTATACACAGTTTTCTTTGATTTTTCTATGTAAGTCAAACATAATTTATGACTCTTCAATTTCACATTAAATAGTTGCCAACCATATTTTAAAATACAAACGCACTTATAAAGAGCACGTTTGATTATAAAGAGCAATGAATTACAATTTGTTCAGCTGTGTGATTTGATTTGACTATAAAACATAACTCAGATGAACAATAGAAGCTGTTGGGCAAAACTAGCCTTATATCAGGGCCGTAAGGGCGCACGGGGCGAGCGCCCAGGGCCCCGGGCCCGAGGGGGGCCCCCAGGGTTGTATCCCACTTGCGGTCAGTCCTATTTGCGGTCAAGGGCAAAATCGTCCAGTTTGCGGTCACCCCAAAAATGTCGTGGGCTTATCAACTTATATTTGTCCAATTTGCGGTCACATATTTGAACACCATATAGTGAGCCTCACAACAATGGAGCCAGAGAGATGACGCATACAACAGGTATGCACACATGTAGGGATAAGTGACTAGAAACCATGTCCCGCAGAACAAGCGGGCCAAAGGGATTGGGGGATGCCGCATACAGCAGGTATGTACACCTGAATAGGGGTGGGTGACTCTTATAATATTATCAGACTTGATTTGTAAGTTGAGAAAAATCTGTCTGATAATATAAAAGTGGCTTTGTAGACAACTGCAAACTTGAAGATATGAGTCTCAGAATTTATACAACATTTAGAATCCTTGCTGCTCTATATATAACTAGACTTGATTTGTGATTATGGTAAAATCATTCTGTTATATATATTTAGTGGCTAGGTATTCTAAGAACGGGAAGAATAAGTAATTAACTATCTCTCAAGATGTGACTGGAAACCCTTCCACCTCCAGAACCTTGATCATCCCTTATAAAATTACACTTGACCGCAAATAGGACTGACCGCAAATAGGACCGACCGCAAGTAGGAGGACACCGGCCCCCAGGCCACGAAAGTGGGACCCTTCAGACCACTAAGGAGGCAGTTTTTAAAATTTGTTCTGAAAAAGTTGATTATTTCTTAACTGAAAACAATACAAATAATTTTAAGATGTAAAAGGTGTACGTTCAAACTAATTATCAAATCCAAAGTCATTCAATAATTTGTATTATTTTAATACTATGTGCGGACTTGATAAACTTGCCCAAATCCAGTAACTAAAATTGGCCAGGTAAGATTTGAAATATAACTACTGATGGCATTGTAGAGCACTTATTTTGCTGAGCATAGATTGTATGTATTGTATTGTTTAGTATAAATTATAACAGCCATGCTCTGCCGTACTTGGAAGTTGCATATTCCGTTCAAGCCGATTTAAGTTTGTTGTTATTGTTGCACAAAACTAATTTTGATATTTTATAAATTATTAGGAACAAACAGCCAAATATAAAGTAATTAAATAATAGTATCAAAACTATAATTGGTTACGAAAGTCAGTTAACGTAGGACACTGAGTAGTCATAAGTGTTTGAGGTTATCCTAAATATGATGATACAATTAATAATAAACATGATAATAATAATGGCACGGTAGCTTTTAGCCTATTTCTTGTTGTTGTTATTTTGTTCGTATCGTCTTTATATATAATTCTGTAAGCGAAATTTTTAAGTCAAAATTGTGGGAGTTTGGCTAATTGCAGGATAATGGGAGAGGTCTTGATCCCAGGGACTCGGGAAAAATAACAGTATTTCTAAATATTTACCAGCAAACGAACAACAACGTAAAACATCCCCCATAATAAAAGCATGGGGATTTAAAAACGTCTGCTTTGTTTACTTTAATTATTACTCAATACGATCAGCACTGCCCCGGTATCAGTGAGTGTTACGGGATGTATGCTTATCATTGTTGCCAACACTGAATCCTGCGATTACCCCCCACTTCAAGTTTAACGTAGGAAGAAACAAGGCCCAATGATAAAGGTTTTTCATTGTATGAAAATCACGTAAACTTATCTCGAAAATAATGTACAAACGTCTACAATATAACTGACTTTTTACTACATTTCCAAATATTTAGATCTCTTTAAGAATATTTTTATGTGCGATAATATCAAATGCATCCGGAATAAGAACATGTTTTAAAGTTTAAACTTGTAAAAAGTTACCTTTGAATTAGCATTAAACCAGAGTTTAGACAATAATATTTTGCGTTGGCGTTGCCTATGTTACTTGAACATATAATTTATGATTTTTCAGCCAAGAAATGCCAAGAAAGGAGTTTTTACCGTCTATACTGCATGAAATACTATTTAATAAAGTCTATCCAGCAGTATGTTGATCTACGACCTTTTAAAGAGTTCCAAATCAAAGTGTATTGAATTCAAACATATAATATAACATTTATTATAACAAAACATAACATAACAAAACATTTCATATGTGCTATATTTTGATTGTTTTCATGTTAGTATGATGATTTTTGTGGTAAAGCAATTACACGAGATATTTCTTTTTAAATTTATAAGTTGTTGGTTTGACTAGTCATAATGTTTTTTATTGTATATTAACTTAATATATTAGTAGCTTGTTGGATATAGGCTTGAGAGCTAAAACCAGACTAAATCCTGTACAGAAAATGAAATACAACATTATTATTATGAAAATTTTAAAGTTTTCACAACAAATTAAAATTTGTTAATTATTTGTATATTTGGTGTATTTATTACAGACTAGACAATTAAAATTAATAATGTTATATTACGGAATAGAGAAATATACATGCTTGTATTTATGTTAGGGGGGCCCCATTTTCGTATTCGCCCGGGGCCCCAGAGGTCCTAAATACGGCCCAGTCTTACATATTAAATCGCTAAGGAATTTCGTTTTTGGCCCGCTACGTCGTTATTTCTCAACCGATTTGGACAATCGATGTGTCATTTTAAAGTTTTTACACTTGCACATTAACAGAAAAAAATACTCTTACTCTCACAGCCTGTTTTTGGGTAAAGACAGCCAGTCCTACTCCGTGTTTATTGGTTTTATGTTAACTGTCCGCATGAGTCTCTAAAGTTGCTGTAAAGGAATTCAAGCAATACAAAATTCGGGACCTGACTGACATGGTTTACCAGGATATCTCTTGGTGGTAATGTATATTTTTGGAAACCATTTGCCTCCCTCCCTATCTGGGTACTACCAAACTGCCACCCGTTTTTTGTGCACACCTGAAGTTTACAAACTTCACTATAGTAGAAAAATATTTAACCATTGCTCTACTAGGCCATTGTATTATATATAGTACATTACAATCGCAAACAACCGGTTAGTTCTGATATTTTAATATGTTGTTAGGATCACTACCAGTAGTTTACTGATGCCTTAGACTTTGTTTAAAAGTTAATGTGTTTAATTGTTATCAGATATTTTATCCGTGATTCAATCGTATTTTATACTGGATCTTGTTAAAAACCGTTATCATATGAACTGTATTAATTAGATTTTTGTAAACAAATATTTGATTAAAATCATCTGTTGTTTAATTCAAATAAAAAATACTCTTTCTAGTTTCTTTAAAGTGATCATATTTTAGCGAAACTTTGGTATGTGAATTGACCTAGTTCTGGCCTATTTATATGCTTTGCATAAAAAACAATTTTTTATTTTCCCCGAAGCAGCAAACCTTCATACTCAGCCCTAGTGTTATTTTTATGAAGAATAGTTAATGTTTGATATGGCCTACCTCCCTTAGTTATGAACATAAATTAAATAAATAAAGGTATGAAGCTTCACCTTCTTGAGTTATTTTGATAATTGTATAACAAAAGTTTCTTATCTTCCTTGTTTCTGCGAAAACCTGCGTACTCAGCCCTAAAATAAAATTTTATTTTTGAAACTCATAATAGCGATGGATTTGAATTTTATAATTGATTTATTTGGGCTTTACCTATCCCTTCTAGGGTTTAAAAACTATTGTTTCTAGTGTTTTAAACACTAGAAGTGTTAGGTAAAGTCCAAATAAATCGATAATAAAAATAGTATATATCACTTATTTACGTATGTATTGTTATGTAACTTGGTAAGTGGTTTTATGTGGTAGCGAGGCACATATTTATGCATTGGAAATTCGCTGAGCACGCAGGTTTGCTGCGACGGGGTTATTTGTATGTTACTAGAGCGTTTCCAACTTGTTAAAATACGTTTTATAATTAATTTTATCTACGATATCATAGATTTGAGAGACTTGACTGAATTCATTAAATATGACATTTTTAAATGGTATATTAACCGCTGAAAATTGTATAACAAATAAATATGTTTATAACACATGCGGAGAGGCTGGTTGAGTTGCTGTGCTGCTTGCTATTTGCCATTTCAGAATCTTGGTGCCCGATGAAGGTTCAGGGTAGGGCGAGTAGCAAGCCCAGCTGAGTGAAAGTGGTTTGACCACTTGGGGAAGTTGGGGGTTGGGGGTAGTTGAGGGGAGGGTTCTGCATGTGTGTGAGTGAGCATCCGGGACTCTGCATGTGTGTGAGTGAGCAGCGACTGGCCTGACCTCTAGGCGGAATAGCTTGTCAATAGAGTCGACTGCACCACCTTAATCTAAGTGTTTTAAACTGTAAATAAATAAAGATAAGCAATATCATTCACATTTAAAAGCTGTGTTTTACTATTAATTTTAACTTAACTATTTTTCAGAACTAAAAACTAATAAAAACTACTAAAACTGAATTTACTTAAAAATGGTATTTTAGTGTCTCTAGAGCCTCATTCATTAGGTTTAGGAAAAAAATACCAAGAATAAAAACTTTTTAAAATCTCGTTTGCTATCTAAAATCATAATAAAATACAGGGTATCCCATAAGAAAAAACAAAGTTGTCCGCCATATTGGAAAAATGGCGGGAAATTTTGATAATTGAAATACATACTTAGAAGCAGCCAGTGGCGGATTTAAGCAATTGCCGCCTAAGGGCTACTAGGAAATCTGCCGCCCTCCCCCCTTTGTCCTTTTCTCCGCCCAGATACACCCACGTGTTATATATCTTGTTTGGTTATTTTGTGACAGTACCTAAAGAAGTAATTATACCGTTTTTTCATTCATGACTTAATCCAATAATTAAAATAATAAGGAGTTACGAATTAGCTGAATGAATACGTTTAAGAAATTTATGTTATTTCCTAGTTGAAAAAAAACAGTAAAATAATGTATAATTGACTTGATTCACATTAACACAGTTTAATATTCAATATAGCCTACTCAATGACAATCAGCCCTAGACTAGAGACAAATGTTGGTGTTAAAAGCAGTGAAGCAGTGCTACTTTTAATAACAAGAAAATCCTTTATCAAAGGCCTAAAAATCCCTTCTTATACTTCATCAAAACATTAATTTTTACACCAACGCATTGACTACTGAAAATTATAATAAATAACCTATAAATAAGATATGATTAAACTGTAGCCTTAAAATTCGTAATTCGGACCATTAGCCTCAAAATTCTGACTATTTTAATCCTGAATTAGCGCTTTTCAATACAGTTTTTCAGTCATTTTGTAATTTATACTTTTATACAAAGTCCATATGTTTTAGACGATCAATATATAAAATTAATTGATGTAGGCCGTAGGCCTGATCTTCATAAAACTCTACACATTTTCAAAAACAAAACTTCTTCTAGTTTCACCTCCATGATGTTGTAGATCCAGTGAATTAAAATATAATACCTACAGGAGTCACTACTCTCTGACAAATAACCTTCAAAAAGCGTGCCGTCATATTTGGTATTTTGTCCTGTTTGTTGTGGTGTCAACTTGTTGGTGGGACGGTGTCATTCGATGTACAAGGCGGCTTGTTTTCAACAATATTTCCAAAGCCATATTAAAAGGGTGTTTTCATTTAACTCAAATCATAACTTTGCTTCGAGATAAACAATAAAATTACATATAGATTAAGATTATAAAGTTAAGTTTAACATCATGATTCGCCTAAAATTCAAACAGATATTAATTTAAAGACTTCAAATAACACAGTTTTCATTTAATGAAATGGGAGATTTTGACACTGTCCCACTCAAAAAATATGTACAGAGGTCTCGCCTGGAGTAAAAAACTGCAGCGTACTTGCTGACCACCATTTTGACCCTCTGTCAACTATGCTCCCATGGCAACAACCAATCAAATCCTATCTTCACAAATTATGTTAGTCTTTATTTGTCTTTGGTCAGATGTTTTGTTCTAAAAAATATCCTCCAGAATGAACGACTATGTGTGGTAGCCTTTGATGGTAAGTATAAGACGGCTGAAATAACTTTCTTTGTTACCTTGAGTTTGAAAATTAATCGACAATATCATTGTAGTCTAAATTTTGTTATTGTCATCTCAAATTCGATTGTTGCAACATTTCTCAGCCGTGTGCCTTCGTCATTATTGATGTTGTATACAAATAATTTTAATGCTATGCAAATGTACGGGTAAACTTGGAAGTCCGTGAGTTGGACATAGTCGTAGTGGCGCAGTGCCTGATGTAGTTCGTGGCTTGCCGCCCTTTCTCTGTAGCGTAATCGTCTTGTCGCTATTACGGATGAATGACAAACGCATTATGACTGTTTTGAGGAACTGCAGTGTGAGGGACTGCAAGCGTAATACATTAGTCTCTGATTACTACCTTTACCTTTAAAAGGGCGGCACGCACCATCATTGTCATCCGTTTTCGTCAAAATGTTCTCCGTTTCAACATTTCTTCTGCAAACAACTTATTAATTTTCTGTAAATTTGCCGCCCTGGGCTACAGCCCCTATAGCCCCCCCCTAAATCCGCCACTGGAAGCAGCATAAAAAAATAAAGGGGTTCCCCCATAAGAAGTTTACTGTCAGACATAAAATAAAAAAGTTAGCTATTGTAACACTTTAGGCTGGACACCCGGTATATATATATATATATATATATATATATATATAATTTTGAACAACCCCCCAAAACGTGTTCAGGAGTCATGTTAGGAACTTCCTTGGTGGTCCCGGGCTTAAGTTTCACCGTGCGGGTCATGCTAATAGTTCATTTTCCAAAGGAAATTCACTAATAATTGTAATAATTGTGTAACAAATATAATTATGAAAAACTATGTCGACCATAATTTGTTTGTATAAGAAAAACTGATGATAAAAAACCTACTTAAAGTTTTGGATTTTAGTGTGTATTCAACAACGTACTTGACATCTGGTATATGTACTGGCTCCTTCACTTCAGTATCTTCTTTTACTTCTTTCTCCACTGGTTTTTCTCCCTCTACTTCTTCCTCCTCAGGTGTGTTGGCAGGCACAAGGCCTTGGAGTAGAAATAGCATCTGGAATAAAGAACAAATAATTCTGGACGATTTTTTGTGTAAAATAGTGTTATAACGGCTATATTCAGCTTCATCAAAAACAAAACAAAGTGACAGATATGTTTTTCTTTGAGTTACTTGAATACTCGCTGAAATAGCAGGATACAACTCACAATATTAAGTTTATCAGAATTTTATTATTGTTGGGTGGTAAAAAAGAAAAATTATCAAGAACAATATTGCTTGTAAACTACTGTGATATTGACCAGTCTCAATTTTAAAACAGATCAAAAAGATATTTATGGTGGTCGTCAATAGTCTTTGGAGTCTATGTCGGTGAAATTTAAAGTATTTGAAAACAGAATGGTTTTAGTTTAAATTGTTCCGAACCAACTAGAGTAACAAAATACACTCTTAGTTGAGTAGATAACATTGTAACAAATTTGCTGTATGGAGCAACTAGTCTTCTCAATGACAAAAATGACCTCTCAGATCACAATACGCTCATAACAAATTTGCCAATTTGTCACCCAGTAAAAAAAGGTAATTTTAAATTTAAAATGTTCTTCCCAAAACATCATTTGTGAGGCGGAAAGGAAAAAGGGACCTCTTCGCGGCAAAGTAAAAATTTCAGTACGGGCAGTTTTATCGATTGAGGTCAAAAATATTGATTTTCGGTTGTTTGCATTTTAATATGCTCCATTTCTTCCTTTACCGGTTGAATTTGATTACAAAACTGTTGTAATCGAATAAAACATTCAAAATAATGATTAAAGTAGTCGATGTCCAGCTTGAGAAAAGGTACCTCTTCGCGCTTATGGAGAAATAACATTGCCGTGAACAGGTTTACTTTTTAAAACAAATCAGATAGCTATGCAACACTTTGAAAACTGCACTCTGACGAATTCTAGCGGTGACGAGGTGAACTACTACGAGTTTATTGTAAATCTAGAACGTCTTCTGTTAATAAAAATCCCTTTCTCGATCCCAACTACCTTTTCTTTACAGATTTAAAATCCAAATACATTTAGTAGTTGTACTGACACACCTAAAACTGCATGTTAAGCTTTGATTATTGTATAGAAATATAATTTTTTCACTGAAATGTTTCTTTTTTAAAGCTGATTTAAACAATTTTTATAACTAAAAACCGGAAAATCCCGCCAAGAGGTCGCTTTCGGGAGTTTTGCGATTCGTTATGGAGAAATAACATAGGGCCAAGAAGAGGTACCTTTTCTCAAATATCACTTTTCACGACATGCTTCGATTAGGGCTTTCTTTTGATACCAAAATCGTTGCTTAAATATGAAAAATATATGTTTTATGCTTATTTGAAATTTTCAAATTGATTTTTCTCAAAAATGGCCCTATTCTCTCACATAATTTCAAAGTCCTATAACTTTAACAAAAAAATCGTAGACTCATGTGACTTGCGCCAAATGTTAGGAATTAAATGAGGAATTCAAAAATATGAATAACTCAAAATCGAAAATTGCCGTGAGGAGGTCCCTTTTTCCTTTCCGCCTCACATTTAGAATCATTTTTGAGTGTACTAAATGAACACCTGCATTGTTTCTCTTTTGTGACTTCTGTGAATACAAACTTAAATAACTTCCTGGCAATAATAATAAACTGCATGATTGAAGTTTTTCCATCCAAGTTATATAAATTAAAAAATCACAAAAGCGTACATTGGATCACTCCTGAAATAAAAGAACTTTCCCGTAAGAAAAGAGAGTTGCATCATATGGCAAAACTTAGTGATAACAAACAATTTATTGATTATGTGAAGAATTTGATATAACATAACACATTAAAACACTTAACAGGATTCATAAGAAATATATTCACAAACAAGCGATATTAAAAATATTGCACCTGTATTTTGTGCTTTGTACATACTGTACTGTAAAACGTTTTGTGGAATAAAGTTGTTATGAGTATGAGAATGTGTGATCTTAGTTTTAGATAATTCTCAATAGAAGTTAAACAAAGAAATATTTACTCCATATTTGTCAAGTTTTATGTTTGCCTCATAAGATAAATCAAATATAGATAACAAATAAAGCATTTTACCAGACGTAAAAGAGGGAAATTCCAAGTTTACACTCAAAGGATGAAGATTACTTTTATTATAAAAATGGCTCAAACTTTTACCTATAGCCATAATACATTGACAATGCCGAAATTAATCAAGTGGTAAACAGGAATAGTTAGTCCTCACCTGCTGCACAATGTTACACTGCAGCACTTTCATAGTGAGACTGAGGTTCTGGGTGCCAAAAGTGTACATGATGGGGAACGAGTCTTCAAAGAGCTGCTGGAACACGCCGACCTCCTTCTGGCTGCGGGTCTTGAGCCAAGCCTCCAGCACTGGCCTCCAGTCCAGCCCTGAGGAGCTCATGTACACCTGCAACAACAATCATTGTGCGGTTGTATATTTGTAACCATTGACATTGTACGGTTGTATATCTGTAACAACAAACATTGTACGGGTTGTATATCTGTAACAACAAACATTGTACAATTGTATTTCTGTAACAACAAACATTGTACGGGTTATATATTTGTCATCAGGATCAGAACCAGAAATATCTTTATTCATTGCTGAATACATGTACAGATAGAATCGTGTCAGTTACAGACAAGAAAAACTTAGTCTAAAAGGCAGAAAAAATACATTTTTTTCTTGTTACATGTACAACAAGAAATATTGAAGCTAAACATATGATGGGTAAAATAAATAATTCTAAACGTTGTCACAATTCCCGTAGTTAAAAAATGGACTTGTAAATTCATAAAATTCAAAAGAATAAAATGGGTTTTTAATTAGAAAATCCTTTTACAAGTTTTTGGCAGAGTCAGGTACATTTTTAATATTTTTTTATATGTTTTTTGGTTTAAAAATTTCATGCCCATAAGGTGGTTTTTCTTTGAAAATTCAAGTTTACGCTGCTCAAAAATGTAATGGTGCCGGGTATTATATTTGTAGGCTCTCAATGACTGGTGTGAAATTTGTGTTTGCTTCACCCATTTAATAGTTACAAAAATATATAGATTGAAAACTGTCATTATTCCAAATTCAACAAACTTAGTCCTCACCGACTCCCTACATCCAAGGCTAGACAGAATCCTGACTGCTTTTTTTGGACTAAAAGAATTTTCTTGAGGTTCCGTATTGTTGTAGCACCATACATGGTTATGCCATAGGAAATATGGGAATTTATAAGAGAAAAATAGACAACCCTCAGGACATGTTGAATGTATTGAATATATTATTGAATGAATCATGTATTGGAATTTGATTAATAATAACATTAACCTAAGAATAAGTTTTCAGTTGTGAACAAACATTCAGATTTCATTTCAGATCCTACAAAACATTGTACTGATAAAGATAAATGTATATGCACTTAATAGCGAGATGTTTAAGCATAATGATGAATGAGTTCAGTCAGTTCATCTTGAGAACAGGAAAGTTGGGTTCCAGCCAAAAGTAAGGCTGCAGCACTTTGCTTAGACTCGAAGATAATTGATAATATTTGAAAAATGTTTAGATATTTAACGATAGTTTTGGGACAGCTGTTTTGTTTTTCTGAGTTCCAAGGTAAGAATAAGTTCTGATAAATTGTAAGAGCGATGTTAAGTAAAACTTAATTCCTGTCCAGCAGTCATGTAGTTTGACAATGCATCACGTCTAGGATTTGCGGCGTCGAGGTCGCTAGCCCTGCAAGCCCTCCACTGTTTTCTCTCGTACTCTTTGGAATAGAGTATAGGTATGAATGCTAAACTTACCATGCCGTTTCTGGAGACTGTAGCGGGAGAGGCGTTGTCTATATTGTGAGGTTCAAAGATTATTTTGCACGTAGGTGACATGTTGAGCCTGTCTCCGTTGGCCAAGGTCAGAGTTTTGTTGTCGTCCAACACTGAGTTCAAGTTTTCTATCCAGATAGAGTCCACTGGGCCATCCAGCACTAACCAGACATGCTCACCTGACACAATTCAATATTTGTCAACCAATATTTTGTTATTTAAAATTGTTGAATCATTTTTGGAACAATCAGGAAAATGTAAGAAAATAACGTTTAATAGTTTGATTAAACCTTAACATTTTATAAGACCAATTAGTTTGTTGTAATTGTTTTGTTTGTTTTCAATTTGTTAATAATTGTTTTGTTATTTTGTAATTTTGAGGCCCAAAATGTATTGGTACTTTGGTATTATACGGATGCCACCCTTATGCAGCGCGCTGCGGCAGTTATGTTAAGATGGGTTATCATAAAAATGATTGTAGGACTTTCCTTGTTTTGTTACGAATCGAATGATACCTGATGAGTCATACTTCCGGCCGCCAAACCCCCTCCAAATAGGCCAAGGTCAGGTCGTTGACCGGAGCGCGCGCATCACCTGTCACCGCCTGTATCTGGGTCAGTGTCATGAGTGATTTATTGCCGTGCACTACGTTACATTCGTTTTCATAATGAGTGACGTTCTTTTGGTGTGGGATTTACCTCGAAATGAAGAGGAAACCGTTCGTATTTTTATGATAACCCATCCTAACATAACTGCCGCAGCGCGTTGTATATTTGGCGGACTACCTGTGGCGATCGGGTCTGGCTGCTAGCAGTGGCGACGCATTCAACATGATCCTAGCGGACATCGCTGCCTTTTGGGAGGCACAACACAAAGACCGCTCATCAGAATGATGTAAAATTTGTACAGTAAGTCAATAAAAGTACGTTTTTTCGAATTATGTAGTTATCCTTTGTATCCGGTAAAAATTTAACCTCCAAAAATAGTGGCATCCGTATAATACCAAAGTACCAATGTATTGAATAATTAGGGATGTCGAGTACTCGAAACTTCAAATTTTCGGCCGAGTATTTTAATACTCGAACTCAACTCGAAGTTTTGAAAACTACTCGAAAGTTCGAGCGAGTATTTCCCGCCAATTTCCGGACGATCGCTAATGATTGCGACCGGCCAAAACGCGTAGTAATGGCCGCAAAAGGCGATCGCATCACGTAAAATCGGCCGAAGATTACGACCGCGAACGATTGCGACCGGTCAAAACGCTTAGCAAAGGCCACATAAGACGATCACATCACGTAAAATCGGCCAAAAATGACGATCGGACCGCGTAATTTCGGCCATAACTAACGATTTCGTCATCCAATATTAATATTGATTCTAAGCAATGTCTGGACCTGGTGAAATTGGTCAAATGACAACCGGACCCTGTTTTATTGGCCGAAAGCTAATGTCAAACCGTGTTTTGTTTGTCAATACGTAATCCAGTTTGATTGTACTGGCCAAAACTTTGTATTGCTACTCATATATTAGTTAGAAACCATGTTTCTATTATCAAATCTAGGGTGGTATCCAAATCCCATTACACTATTTTAAACTACTAACTGATGGAAAATACTCGCTCGAAAATACTCGAAACTCAAAAATAATTGGCACTACTCGACTCGATTAAAAAAAATCACTACTCGCACACCCCTATGAATAATTAACATATTTTCATTAATGAATATTGTCTTAAGGCAAAACATATATAATTTGTACAGAAATAGTTTAGATAACCAAGGTATAATTGATTGGATTTCTAATCTCTCAGGATGTTGACTAAGTATTTTATTACAATTTGGGCAATATCATACAAATTTAAAAAGTATACTACTAACCACCTTACAACATTTTATTACTTTTTAAACTGATACTACAATTTTATTGAAATAAAAGACCTTTTTTAACTTTCAGAGATTTTCTCCAGAGAGCAGAAAATATTCCATCCGTCCAATCATTGGTGGCAACATCCAAACGGCCAAACATCTGTGCCGCAGTGATAGCTTTGGGGTTCATGCGCATTTCTCTAAAACAGAAAAATATATATCATAGTGGCTTGAAGGGGTCATTGCCCCTAACCTTGCTCTAACTGAGGAAAATAAAGCAATATAAGTAGGAACACATGTCAGTTCGTAAACAAAGTAGACCCGTAATCACATGTTTTAATGTAAACAAAGCAGACGTTTTTAAATCCCCATGCTCCTATTATGGGGGTTGTTTTACGTTATTTCTCGTTTGCTGGTAACTTTTTAGAAATACTGCTATTTTTCCCGAGACCCTGGGATCAAGAACTTCAGTTTGAGCCCTCTCCCATCATCCTGAAATTTTCCAAACTCCCACAATTTTGTCTTAAAATTTCCCTAACAGAATTATATATGGGCCTTTTACAGCACATGCTTGTTTTGTTATAACAAGACAGTTGTTAATAATGTTACGAATGATGTTCCACTTTAAAAAATGCAGATGTTTTGAGATTTTACAAATCGTAGACTTATTTTCAGCATCGTAATTTTAAACTGCTGTAATTTTTTAACTTTTGACAACTGAGCTTGAGTTACAACAAAACTGAAATCTCAAAGAACACAGAGTGCTGCAATTTTACTTGTGACCCATGCAAACTTTAAAGTGATCAAAATCCTTGTAAAAAGCTAAAAATGTCTTGATCCAGTGTTCAAATATACTTTTGCCTTATCATTCCAACACTTAACCCAACTAACCTAGCTAACAAATTACAATTCAAACTTTAATACAAAATGTTCAAAAGTATAAACACAAATAAATCAATCTCTCCTGTAACATTGCCATTATGGGTTTTTCAACCACCTCAAGATTGTTTGCATGAGTTGAAACTAGTTGAACACTTCAAAAGTCCAAAGCATTTCTAAGGAATGAATCACGCACCTGTGCATCTCCCCGATGGCGGTGAGGGCCTTCATGAGGATGTGGATGCAGGCAGTCTTGCCAGCCCCGGGCGGGCCCAGGGTCATGATGCCGTGTCTCACCCTCTGGGTCTCGTACAGCTGCGGACAAAAGTTGTGGTCATGTAGACTGACTAAGGGGTAGTTTCGTTTTCAAATAAAATTGTCATTGTTCTGGCAGCAAACTAAGCTATAAAGAGTTGATTTTACTCAAAATAATTCAAATTAGGGCCACAGTAAAAATTTCCACCAAAATTTAGATTTACAAAATTGGTCAAATAAGTCTTATGAAAATCGGTTGAAAACATACATTTAAAGTTTTTAGTAATTTTCACAGTTCTCTCACTGAGACAATTAAACACAAAGATATTAAAATTAAAACTTTAATGAAAATGAAGATTGTTAATTATAATTTTTTCTTGAAGAGCTTAGCATTTTACTGGGTATGTTGTTCTTATCATTGCCTTTAGATGGCTTTGAAAAGTACTGATGTCACTGTTTTAATGTAACTAAACTAGCTTTTATTGTAAAAACCATTACACCTACTAAGGCAATATTTACTTACCATTAGAAATTCTCTTCCTTTTACCACCAGAAATCTTATGAGATAAATGATTTTGATCCTGGAAAACTTGTTATCTTGGTTTAAATCAAATTTAATTAGTGGCAAATCAAAGACAAGTCGGCATTCAGCATTCAAAAAAGGAAAACTTTGATAACGGCTGCATGGTCCATCTTGCCAGTCAACTTTCAGCTTGCAAGTGGTAGTAGACTAAGCCTTGTTGTTTTAATGGTTCCAACCAAATACAATGTGTTGTTTGAGACGTGCATAACTTCTAGTGACACCTTATCAATAAAACATTCCAGCTGATTACTTTTGTAAGTAAATCATGAGCTGATGCAAAAATGTTAGTACATCAGCATAAACATTTATGATAGCAACTAAAAATATGACATTTGAAAATAAGATACCTTGAATCTTGAATGACATGACATTCGAGCATAAAGAAGCAGTTAACTTTCAGGTGTGAGTAGACTTTAAAATAATGAAATGTTAAGTAAATGACAAGGAATGGCAAGTAAATCACTTTGCTCCATCCTGCTGGAATAATTCGGCATTGCAGCATTTGAAGTTATATTGGCCAAATCCCTTGCCTGTATGAGTTTGAGGACCCACGGCGGGTGGTAGACCAAGCCAGCCTCCTCCACCTGCTCAGCTATGGCCGCCTCCAGAGTGGGGTAGGAGGTCTTCTCTAGCACCTGGTTGGGGAACAGGTCAGCCACCAGGGATATGAACAGCGGCTCGTCCTCGTCTGAGGGAAACAGATAAACCCCAGTCTCAGTTAATCTATATAAATAAAGCAGAGTTCTTGTCTGTGTGTGGATCGCCGTACGGCTAAACTACAAGGAGCTAAGGCATGACATTTTCAGGGTAGGTTCCTTTAGGTTACAGCTGTTGTACCTGACCCTCAAAATCCTCTAGGGCTACTCCCTGTGGGACAGCCAAAATTCCAATGTTAATCAAATGAGACCATACGGTTACAGTTTTCTGCTAGTTATTTAATGCTATTCAAATAAACAGCTGTTTTAGCGAATTTCCCCTATAGGGAAGAAGCTATTACCGTAGCTTCTTCCCAGACCCCAAAAACACCGTTTGTTTGAAACTGTGTGTATATATATATATATATATATATATATATATATATATATATGAGTGTGTATATATATATATGTGTGTGTGTCCGTAGGCACGATAACTCTCGTAAAAATGATCCGAGTTTGATGTAATTTGGTATAAACGTGTAAAGAAACATTTATGACTTTAAGTTCTTCGAAAACCAGCCAGATCGCTCCATTCGAAGGGGTATTTTGGGGGGGTTTTGTACCCCAAAAATGGGTTTTTTGAATTTTTTACATATAATTTTTGAAATGGTCAAATATTAGTTTTCACCGTTGGATTCAGCTTAAAAAACACAATTTGGTATTTTGATCATTCCTCTACGTCAATTGGTTACCGAGATATTGAAAGTGCTAAACACAGTACGTTGTCTAATGTTAATCTTATATGGAGGAAAAGAAAAATGTTACATCTCGCTTATTTATGAACGTATATTGACGAAAATTGGTATAAGGCTTCATCTGGTTGTGGTTTTTGATATTTGCTCAAAAAAACATTTTTTTTGCCAAAGGATCCCGTTGCAGCAAACCTGCGTACTCAGCCCCATGTGATTCTTATGGAGAATAATTAAATGCTATTTCTCCCTTAATTATGAACATAAATAAATAAAAACTGGTATACGACTTTACCTAATTGAGTTATATTGATACTAGCTGATGTACCTGTTCTTCATACAGGTGTTTTCTTTACCCGTTCTTTAGTCAATGCAATTTGCATTTTAGATAGCTTGAAACAGCTGTTCTTGCTTCTGCTCTTTAAGCTGTCAAAAGAAAGTATCTACAGCTGTTCCCAATACAGTTTCTGAATGTTTACTTTCTTCTGAAATGTAAACATTGAAACTTAGGACGTTCATGGGGCGTAGCCTGAGGGGATTTTAAGGAAGTGAATAGGCCTATGTGTTGCATGGGTTCAAGATCTACCTTTTTGTAAAGTTTCAGCCCAATCGGTTCAGTAGTTTTTCATTCACCTGGAACATCAGACAGACAGACAGACAGACAGACAGACAGAAACTACCTCTTCTTTATAATATTATAGATTAGCATAAAAACACATTTTTTGTGTTCCTTGTTGCAGCAAACCTGCATACTCAGCCCCAATGTTATTCTTATGGAGAATAATTAAAATTGTGTATACCGCTTATTTGTGAATATATTTTTATGAAACTTGGTAAGTAGCTTTATGTAGTCTTAAGACATTTATATCTCCATTGGAAATTTGCTGAGTATGCAGGTTTTCTGCGACGGGGGTATTTTAATTACATTTTACACCCACGTGAAATCGGTATAATCAGCTAGTAAGAAATAAATATATTAATTAACATAAATGAATCAATTGTATCAAACCTACTGCATGAATAACTGTAGAAGGGTAGGACTATACACCTCAAATGATTGCATGGGGATTGACCAGTTTGAGCTATGGTGTGTTAACTTAAGCAGAACTAAATAAATAACTTTCCTGATAAAATCTTAAATCTTTCATCTTCTTCACTTGTTCTGTAAACCTGAAAAGTATACCTGGCAAAAACGACTGCAATTTATTCAGTCACTACACAAAAATAATATCTAGTCATCATGAAACAATTAAAATAAACAACTTACCAATAAGCTTTGATAGATTCATGTCCCTCAAAACTCTCATGACAATGGTGCTCTCTGAATCTTTAGAGTTAACTCTTTTTGAAGCACCTAACGATCGAAGAACTGAGAGAATATTACGCAGACCAAAGTCATAGTGCACCTGAAAAATTATTTTGATAAAGTCAATTACATAAGTAAATAAGTTTTAAATTAGTTTTGGCATCTGTGACTAAATTAGGGCATAACGTCCTACTGGTAACTTCCAGTTGGTAAAGAAATAGTAGCAGAAATCTGAACTCTAAAGCCCATATTGCCAGAGTACTGAACACAAGGAAAAACTAAAGGTTCCATTGAAAATACGTGAGGTGTAATGTGTACAGATTGCTGTCAGTTTTTACTTTTAGGCAACATTCAAATATTTGTTTTGAATTCAGGAGTTAAAACCTTAAACTTACAATGGTCACTGATACATCCTAGTAAATATAAATCATTGAAAGAGCTGTAGACCTTTTGAGTTTTATTTGTTATAGTTACTATGCACAGAATACAAATATTAAATAAGTCATATAAATTTTAGTTTTAAATCTGGCTAGATGGTTTAGAAGTGGGTTTAAAAAAGTGGCTTTTAATGTAAATAATGTCCAAAATATATAATAAGAAAACATTGCCTAAAATTTAACTGAGCATTAACTTTACAAATAGCTGTCAAGTGTTGATTTGGATAACATTTAAGATTTAAAATTAATTTTATTTAGCCCTAGAGCCGTTATATAACCAAATAAGGGTTTACCTTCCGTCAACAGTTCAACAAATCCAGGGGAAGGTAAACCCTTATTTAGTATTAAAGATTTTATAGTCTAAACATTGTTTCTATTTTGTGAGTAACAATACACATTTTCGGCCAGTACAGTCAATCTGGATTATGTATTGACAAATAAAACATGGTTTGACCGTCGGTAACGGGCACATCTCCCAGCAACCTTCAAGGAGGGGAACTGGAAATAAATTACACAATCGAGTTCATGAACTCGACTCGCACTGTGTTATTACAATGCAACGAAGAACACAACAATACCTGCTTGGTAAGCTGCTCCTCGCACAGCTTGTAAAGAGTGTAGAACTTGCGGGCGAGGGTGATGTTCTCCAGGAACCCACAGCTGGCCAGCTTGACTCTGATGATGATCTGTCGGTCCGGCACCATCATGGCGACCGTGCGGAACTGGATCTTCAGGTTCTCAGGCAGCTCCTTGCGACCAGCATACCCCGGGTTCTGGTGGCAAACACCCGTTAGTGTGTGGTCTAGTCAGGTTCTCAGGCAGCTCCTTGCGACCGGCATACCCTGGGTTCTGGTGGCTAACACCCATTAGTGTGTGGTCTAGTCAGGTTCTCAGGCAGCTCCTTGCGACCGGCATACCCTGGGTTCTGGTGTCAAACACCGGTTAGTGTGTGGTCTAGTCAGGTTCCCAGGCAGCTCCTTGCGACCGGCATACCCTGGGTTCTGGTGGCAAACATCGGTTAGTGTGTGGTCTGGTCAGGTTCCCAGGCAGCTCCTTGCGACCGGCATACCCTGGGTTCTGGTGGCAAACACCGGTTAGTGTGTGGTCTGGTCAGGTTCTCAGGCAGCTCCTTGCGACCGGCATACCCTGGGTTCTGGTGGCAAACACCGGTTAGTGTGGTCTAGTCAGGATCTCAGGCAGCTCCTTGCGACCGGCATACCTTCGGTTCTGGTGGCAAACACCGGATAGTGTGTGGTCTAGTCAGGTTCTCAGGCAGCTCCTTGCAACCGGCATACCCTGGGTTCTGGTGGCAAACACCGGTTAGTGTGTCTAGTCAGGTTCTCAGGCAGCTCCTTGCGACCGGCATAACTTCGGTTCTGGTGGCAAACACCAGATAGTGTGTGGTATAGTCAGGTTCTCAGGCAGCTCCTTGCGACCGGCATACCCTGGGTTCTGGTGGCAAACACCAGTTAGTGTGTCTAGTCAGATTCTCAGGCAGCTCCTTGCGACTGGCATACCCTGGGTTCTGGTGTAAAACACCGGTTAGTGTGTGGTCTAGTCAGGTTCCCAGGCAGCTCCTTGCGACCGGCATACCCTGGGTTCTGGTGGCAAACATCGGTTAGTGTGTGGTCTGGTCAGGTTCCCAGGCAGCTCCTTGCAACCGGCATACCCTGGGTTCTGGTGGCAAACACCGGTTAGTGTGTAGTCTGGTCAGGTTCTCAGGCAGCTCCTTGCGACCGGCATACCCTGAGTTATGGTGGCAAACACCGGTTAGTGTGGTCTAGTCAGGTTCTCAGGCAGCTCCTTGCGACCGGCATACCTTCGGTTCTGGTGGCAAACACCGGATAGTGTGTGGTCTAGTCAGGTTCTCTGGCAGCTCCTTGCGACCGGCATACCCTGGGTTCTGGTGGCAAACACCGGTTAGTGTGTATAGTCAGGTTCTCAGGCAGCTCCTTGCGACCGGCATAACTTCGGTTCTGGTGGCAAACACCGGATAGTGTGTGGTCTAGTCAGGTTCTCAGGCAGCTCCTTGCGACCGGCATACCTTTGGTTCTGGTGGCAAACACCGGTTAGTGTGTCTAGTCAGGTTCTCAGGCAGCTCCTTGCGACCGGCATACCCTGGGTTCTGGTGGCAAACACCGGTTAGTGTGTCTAGTCAGGTTCTCAGGCAGCTCCTTGCGACCAGCATACCCTGGGTTCTGGTGGCAAACACTGGTTAGTGTGTCTAGTCAGGTTCTCAGGCAGCTTCTTGCGACCGGCATACCTTCAGTTCTGGTGGCAAACACCGGTTAGTGGGTCTAGTCAGGTTCTCAGGCAGCTCCTTGCGACCGGCATACCTTGGGTTCTGGTGGCAAACACCGGTTAGTGTGTCTAGTCAGGTTCTCAGGCAGCTCCTTGCGACCGGCATACCCTGGGTTCTGGTGGCAAACACGGTTAGTGTGTCTAGTCAGGTTCTCAAGCAGCTCCTTGCGACCGGCATACCTTCAGTTCTGGTGGCAAACACCGGTTAGTGTGTCTAGTCAGGTTCTCAGGCAGCTCCTTGCAACCGGCATACCTTGGGTTCTGGTGGCAAACACCGGTTAGTGTGTCTAGTCAGGTTCTCAGGCAGCTCCTTGCGACCGGCATACCCTGGGTTCTGGTGGCAAACACCGGTTAGTGTGTCTAGTCAGGTTCTCAGGCAGCTCCTTGCTACCACCATACCTTCAGTTCCGGTGGCAAACACCGGTTAGTGTGTCTAGTCAGGTTCTCAGGCAGCTCCTTGCGACCAGCATACCTTCAGTTCTGGTGGCAAACACCGGTTAGTGTGTCTAGTCAGGTTCTCAGGCAGCTCCTTGCGACCAGCATACCTTCATTTCTGGTGGCAAACACCGGTTAGTGTGTCTAGTCAGGTTCTCAGGCAGCTCCTTGTGACCGGCATACCTTGGATTCTGATGGCAAACACCGGTTAGTGTGGTCTAGTCAGGTTCTCAGGCAGCTCCTTGCGACCGGCATACCTTCGGTTCTGGTGGCAAACACCGGTTAGTGTGTCTAGTCAGGTTCTCAGGCAGCTCCTTGCGACCAGCATACCTTCAGTTCTGGTGGCAAACACCGGTTAGTGTGTCTAGTCAGGTTCTCAGCTTCCGAGATGACCTAATGGCGAGTTAGGAAAAAATTAATTAGGAAAAGCTACCCCATCCCAGCCCTTGCTTTCTTTTACTAGTGATTGGTTTTTGTTGCTCCTTTATTCAATGTCTCATCTAAGTTAACCAAATTTTTAATCATTATGTTTCATTGATAACTTAATTCCTAATTGTGTCAGTAGTAAACATATCTCTCCCCATACCCCAGCCCATCACTTGCCATCGTTATTTCTTAAACGTTTTTCAACTTTGGTACATAGGACTGTGCTTCCGGGTATAATGCTTGATCGTTACACCCTCTTTAGAACTGAAAACATCCTATAAAACAGCTAGTATATTTTTGAAGATTTTTGCTAACAACCTCATTATGGTCCTAATGGTCACCTGAGAAACTATTCCAGTTAAGATGTTAAGAAAATCCTCTAAAAATGGGCAGTTCCGGATTTGAAAGGAGGCTAGATAAATGTTCCAACCGACAGCCAAGTCCACAAAAAATAATACATTAGAGAGTAAACCTAGTGGTTCTTAAATATCTGACATCTCTCTATACAAAACAGCAACAAAAAGTGCATCTACTACTCAAAACATCTATAAAAGTTAATAACAAAAATATACAAATAGTTATTCTAGTTAGAATACATAAATTACTAACAACAAACATGATGACGGGTTCTTGTGCAATCTTACTCTAAAACCCAACCAACCAATAAACTGAAAACATAATACATACCATTGTAATGAAAATACCAAACTCGGAACACATGTCAATGGTGTCTCCGTCAGTGAACACAAACGACTTCTTCTTCTCCTTCTTAGCTGCTAGAACCACAGCCACTTGTTGGGCTGCTACAGACAATACCGGCAGCTCTATGCGGTTGAACTCATCAAAACATCCCCACGAGCCCGACTGCGCTAGTCCTGTAACAAAATGGGCTGTAACAAACTCACTATGGAATATTTAAATTATATAGTTTCTGCTTTTTGGTTGAAAACACATATTCGGTGTATTAATTAAGTATGGAGAGTAAATTTTATCTTCTTAAATACAAGAGGTAGAAAAAATTAATTTGCGGCACTTTGTATAATAAGGGTACTGCAATAGGATTTAAGCACTACAGAGATTTTAGAATGGTGTCTCATAAGGTCAAAAGTCAAAAAAGTTGAAAACCACTGTTCTAAAATGATATGGGTTTATTTTTATTTCAATTAAATTGAGCAGCTTTAATGCTATTAGGATATTCATATTTTCCTTTAAACGCATGGGAATATCAGAACAATAATAAATACAGAATCGACTCTAGAGAGATAGTAATTTTTTTGTCCAATGACAATGAAATAAACTAAAGTAATAATAATAAATGTCTTTATTTGCCATAGGAATCATATATACAGATCATCGACAAAGTCATTTTACAGCCAAGTAAACAAAGTCATAATTATCATCAGTTTTATAGCTTGAGTAGTACAGTACATAGTGAATTATACAAGTAAGTAGGCTAGTAAAAAGTACACAACAAAAAATTGTATTTAAATGTAAATATTGTTGAGAAAATTTAATAAATGAATTCTAATTATGAATGATACAATTTTGAACATGAAGAGTCATTTATAAAATCAAAGGTAGGCCTAATTTAGAATTCTATAGAACTAACATCAAAAATCATCAAGTTTTAAAAGGAATGTGCTAGTAGCCAGTTAAAAAACTTATTTTTGAATTGCGTAAGTGGATACTTATCAATGAGTGTTTTTAGTTTACTATAGATCTTTAAAGATAGTACAGTGTGACTATTCAAGCTCTTGCTAAGTCTTGAACAATGTATTGACACATTATCTTTTGTCCTTTTATTGTACTTGTGGTTATCACAATTATGTTTGTAGTTATTTTTATTTTGTATTGCATATGTCGTGAGGTCAAATATATGCAAATTAATGACGGTTCTAAAGTAAACGTAACCGCTCTACATGGGACCAAACCCTGGGTCGGATAACTAAAAGGGCGGTTAAAACGAATAACACCTGGGTATTGACATACAAAGCATTAAAAATGATAAAATTTATCTGACAGTTAAAAAATAGGTACCAAGATGCCATATTTGATTAACTACGGAACATATGATCAACTTTTTGTGACCTGAACGATCTTTATGGAAAAGTATCGAGAGTCGACTATGGCGGCAGAAGTTAATCATTTCCTGGTTAATCTGATGGGTGGTTGACGTGAGGACGGTTAAGGGGGCACCTACTGCTCATAAATAAATGCTCAAACTCCAAGTTCAGTACCTTTATATATCCTGCCGAGGCCTCTGTAATCCATCTGGTCGGAGCAGTTGAAGACGACCACGTACTTGGCCAATGTTTTTCCCATGTCCTTGACTGTCTCAGTCTTACCAGTTCCTGCCGGCCCACAAGGGGAACCACCCATACTCATGGCCAGTGCCTGAGCTAGGGTGATGTAGCATCTGCAAACACTCATAGTTACTAGCGTCTGGACGAAAATTGACAAGTTATTAATAATTTCACAACCAACATTAACCAAATGCACATTGTAAATACTTTAGGAATTCCTACCTTAGTCTGTATTGATTTTATTTTAATTACTTATAGTAGGTGTCAGTTGAAGTGCTATCATTAGTGCTAAAGGTTGAGTTTTGTGGAAATGAGAAATCTCTTGTCAAAATGAGTCTCTTTAAAAAATATTTACTTTTGATCACAAGTGTAAGTAGTAGTTGTATTTTTGTTTTATTCTAATTAAAAAATCAGTTGTTAACAATAAAATCACATTTAAATATTGAAAGTACGAACACCCAAACTTCGTTTTATTATTGATCAAGAAACAAAGGTTTTTAAAAACCAGTTTAAAAATCTGATTCATTTTGAATCACCTCAACTGTCAGAAAATCACTTAGAAATTGAGGGTAACTTTTGAACTCATTTCTCTTGTAGGATCAGACTAATGCCTACTTTTTATGTATCATTGTAATTTATACAGTAATATGTGTATATAATTCTGTTTGAATTTTTGCTTGGAAATAAAAATAAAAAATGCCACGGACAAAAACTATTTTTTGGGAAAAACAATTGAATACAAAAAACAGTTTATAGCACAAATGAAGCTAGTTGATTCAATTTTGTTATTTAACTTAATCTAGGAGATTTATTCAAGTCTATGTAGGAGATATTCTTCACTGATTTTCCAGTTAGCCTTTGACTAGTCCCATTCCTGCCTCAAGCAAGAGCACATATGGGGAGAACATTCTTGTATGACAAGCAGTGAACATCACCTGTCAGTCAGAGGGGTAATGACCAGCCTCTCAGTGCAGCCCAGGTACTCGTTCTGGTATGTGAACGTGACGTCAGTGACGGCAACCCATGTCTTGTCCATGTCCTCCTTGAAGTAGAAACGGCACTGCTTCAGCCACTCAAAGTCATTGGCAGATCTCACGTTTAGGCGACACTGGGGCAAAACAATATTGGTTTACATGTTGCATGATTATATAGGAAAGTATATATTGAATATTTAGTGGGATGTGCAAGTAGTGATTTTTTGTATAAAGTTTTGCCTGTTATCCTTGAGTTTTGAGTATTTTTGAATAATAGTATTTGTCATTATTACTAGTATTAATCGGCATTTTCAAATACTTTCATGGGTTTTGGTGGTTTTTCCAGATAGAATTTATTGTCCAATCTTGGTTGCTAATAGGGGTGTGCGAGTAGTGATTTATTTATTTGAGTTGAGTAGTGCCAATTATTCTTGAGTTTCGAGTATTTTTGAGTGAGTACTTGCCATCAGTTGGTAGTTTCAAATAGAGTAATGAAATTTGGATACCACTCCAGATTTGATAATCTAATCATGGTTTCTAATTAATACATGAGTAGCACCATGTATCGAACTCTATTACACATCACCCAAGCAAGAAACATGAACTCATTAGACAAGCAAAAACACAAACTCAGGACAAATAAACATTTATGAATGCCTACTTTTTAAAAGCTAAATTGGTAGAGAAGTGCACGTGTCGTGAGCCGAGTCTCGACTGCCTGTTTAGTTCTTCTCTACTGCTTTTTTTTTTTTTTTTTTTTTTTTTTAAAGTAGGCCTACATGAATGTTTTTTTGTCCCTTGTTCGACTTTCTGTATCCCTTTTACTTTTAACACGATCGCTACCGAGCGTCACGTATGTGTGAGGCATGGGTGTTCGTAGCGTACCAACTGTAAATGATATACTTCCAGAATAGACCAATGCATAAATAAAATACCCCCGTAGCAGCAAACCTGCGTACTCAGCGAATTTCCAATGCCTATATATGTATCTCAACACCACATAAAGCCACATACCAAGTTTCATCAATATACATTCATAAATAAACGATTTATGACATTTTAATTATTCTCCATAAGAATAACATGGCAGCTGAGTATGCAGGTTTGCTGAAGCAAGGAACACAAAAAGTGGGGTTTTATACAAATATCAATATAACTCATGTAGGTAAAGCCACATACCAAATTTCATTAATTTATTTTCATAATGAAGGCAGATAACACGTTACTTATTCTCCATAAGAATAACATAGGGCTGAGTACGCAGGTTTGCTGCTACGGGAGCCTTGGGTAAAAAAGTGTCTTTTTGAGCAAATATCAATGGTCCACAACCAGATGAAGCCGAATACCAAGTTTCGTCAGTATAGGTTCATAAATAAGCGAGATATAAAATTTTTATTTTTCTCCATAAGAATAACATTAGACAACGTACTGTGTTTAGCACTTTCAATATCTCGGTAACCAATTGACGTAGAGAAATGATCAAAATACAAAATTGTGTGTTTTTTTAAGCTGAATCCAATGGGAAAAAATAAAATTTGACTATTTCCAAAATTATATGTAAAAAATGTTTGCATATAAACCCATTTTTGGGGTACAAAACCCCCCCAAAATAACCCTTCGGATAGAGCGATCTGGCTGGTTTTCGAACTTAAAGTCACAAATGTTGCTTTACATGTTTATACCAAATTTCTTCAAAATCGGATAATTTTTACGAGAGTTATCGTGCTTACGGACACACACATATATATATATATACAGTTTCGAACGAATGGTGTTTTTGGGGTCTGGGGACCTCAAAAGGAAAAGTTATCATGGTCCCGGGCCTAGGTCTTACCATGCCGACTACGGTAATAGCTTCTTCCCTGTAGGGGAAATTCGCTAAAAAAACATACCCCAGACCAAATTTTTGATGTAAGTTTCAACTGACATTATGTTTTAAAATACCAATAAACAACATCTGACTCATTTATAAACAACAATGGTACATTTTTATAGATTTTTATTTTGTGTCACATATATGCATGCTATAGCATTGTTCTACTGATGAAAATATATATGAATGCTGACCGACTGTCACACATGTGTGACTCAAAGATACAATATATTTTATCAAATTGTATCGGTAAGAAAATAAAGAAACACTGTTCAGTTAAAAAACTTATGTTTATTCAGAACTAAATAAAATCCCCTCACTAAAATCATCGTCTATCACACGCTTAATTTCACCTAAAGTCATGACATCTCTCCTCTTCCTTACTTTTCGCGTTTTACCTTCTTCATCCATCACTCGACAGCACAGAACATAAACAAACTAATAACACGAGGGTTAGAAGTACGTGAATCTCAACCGTGGTCCAGCGTAATGTAAAAAACCGGTAGACCAACACACCCCTGGAGTCAAAACGAAATATCCCACGCTCGGACCAAGCAACCCTTACATGTGACAGACATTCCTATAGCCCGATATGCAGTTAAAAAGAGGATCAAATATACTGACAGGCAGCCAAAGCTTATTTAGTAACAATAGGCTCTGGTCACAAATACGTGACGTCGGGCTGTGGTTAGCGCTCCACGCGTCACTCATATGACTGTGACGTCGGTCTATATAAAAAACCGGAGCGTCACAAATACGTGACATCGGTCTATATTGAAAGTCCAAATTTGGAGTCGGTAGCGAACGTGTTAAACTGTTACTTAACTATTATGTGTTAAGAAATGTGAAGTTTTGTGCGAATTTGAAGATAACGAATTATTTTCGTCGAAACGCATAATCCAGTCAAAGGATTATCTAGGGACACGAGGCAGATCGCAGGTATTTCACCTTTATTACATCGTCTATTACACTTTACAGTTCATCAATAACGTTACACTCTCATCGCCGACTCACCAGGATGTCGAAGATGTCGCGCTGGTGCACATGGATCGTGATGAGCGTCTCGAACTTGATCCGCTCCAGCCTGGTGAGGTCGCGCGTCGTCTGGTCGATGAGCGTGTTCAGCAGCTCCAAGAACTTGTTGTTGGTCTCGGCCATCAGCTTCTTGTCAGAGCGCGCCTGCATCAGCGCGGACTCGGCGTCACGCGTCCAGATCATCTGGATACCCAGGATACCCACCTGGCCCACAGCGGGTTGTCAGTATCGCCAGACAATAGTTAATGCAGAATATGTTGATGAATTAACATTACAGTAGACTCTCAAATCTGGACAAGTGATTTATACTTAACTAGCATTCTCTAATTAAAAAAAAAAATTATAAGGATAATCATGAATCTAGATAGCTGCCAATCAGCAAAGGAGTATTTTTCCTAATTAGGTATTTTAACCATCTACAAATATGTATATTCTTGCTATTCAACAGTCATGTTGGTTAGGTTAAATGGTGACAGGTTACCAACAATCGGTTCAAATCATCATTACAAAACTCGCAATAAAAAACAATTGGCAATTCCTAATCACTCACTAGGTTTGCAAAGGAAAAGCACTTGGCTTGGGAGTTTCATTGAGAAAAGGTGGAATACACAGCTAAATCACCTGAAGAAACTGGTTCAGATGAGCACAGCAACAAAGAAAGTATATTTATACACAAATTACATAATATTTCGTCTCCATTTGAGACTTCTTCAGATGTAGAGAGAGACTGTCAGTTAAAATACTGTTTACTAATCACTCACTAGAATTTTATTGTAAAAAACCAAGCATAGCTGGCGTAACCTTTATTAGGCAAATACCAAGTGACTTGCTATCACTTCCCAATAATTATATTTTTATTTTTAAGAAACATTTTAAAAACTTAAAAAAAACCATTGTACTCATTTTAAGAGCTTGGGGATAGTAATAATAATAATGATGATAACAATAATAATAATATTTGTATTGCCATTGCAACAAATAGTCCGGATAACCCAGAGTCCGGATAAGTGAGATTCGGATTTCTGAGAGTCTACTGTACTGAGAAAACACCTTTCATAAATCTATCCAATTTGTATTTGTACAGTTTTACTATTGTTCAGTTCTAGGTGACCCTTATTCAAAGTAAGGTGACCTTTGTAAGAATTGACAATCTAGTTATCCAATAAG
Organism: Allygus modestus; assembly: GCA_963675035.1. Taxonomy (NCBI): domain Eukaryota; kingdom Metazoa; phylum Arthropoda; class Insecta; order Hemiptera; family Cicadellidae; genus Allygus; species Allygus modestus. The sequence goes on along the minus strand of OY776114.1, from coordinate 40,090,598 downwards.
TTGAAAATTCCATAATCCCTTGATTAATTCCTCAACATTCCATGAGTTACTTAAGAAAATCTGAATTTTAACCCTAAGGAACTTTTGGTCTGGTCAGACTTTAGGGCTCCACTCCACTGGCTCTCAAAGTTAACATGATTTTCTCATAGAAGAAATATTATTTGGTTTATGTTGCATGTGTTTTCTTTTAATTCATTTTGTATAATTAATCAGCTTTATAAAGAATAATATATTTCTAACTACAGGCTGTCAATGTGTTGTTTATATGTTAAGTTGGTACTGATATGTATGATCATCACAGGGAGAGCCGGGCACTGATGGTTTCATTTAAGACCAAATTTGGTTTCATGAGTATTCCAAAGATTTTCTATAACCTGATAACGTGGGCAGTAATTTTAGATAAATTTAATCACAAATCAGCTGTTAACCACGGTAAACCCAGACTTTAAAGTGGCCACCACTTTAATCAATAATTATAATTTTAAAAGTTAAACTTATACAAATTATAAATTATTAAAGCCTTGTGTTTACACTACACCTGTGCAGGCATCTTGTCAAGGAAGCCCAACAAGTTGAAGTTAGGGTCGTTGATCTGTGTGTAGGAGTTGCGGATGATGGAATGCAGGGACTGTTGCGATGTTTGGAGCAGGCAAGTCAACCAAGTCTCCACACTGCCCTCCGCTCTGACTGCTCTCTCCAACTGTCAACAATAAAGTGTCAGGAGTGGGGAGAAGTCCAAATACAAGGTAGGAGTGTGCGAGCAGTTATTTTCCATTTTGAGAAAAATCGAGTATCCCAACTTTGTTCACTTTAATAAGTTACAGGTATAATCAATTTAATTTTTGGTTATAAAACATGTGTTCTGGCAACCTTGGTTGGTTAATCTTGGTTGGCATTTTGTTGGTTGATTGTATAAATTTTGGCAGTTTTTTTTTTCTCCCCCAGAGATGACTTTAAAAAATTAGCTTCATATTCAGCAAGCTTTTACTTTCTCCCCCTATACATAGTATATGGAGAAAGTATTGTTTTCGTAACAAATTTCGAATTTGAGTTGTTAGTGGAAATATTCGTTTTGGTGCTCCCTGAACCCAAAAAAGTGGTTTTTACGTGATGTCTGTCTGTGTGTGTGTGTGTCTGTGTGGATGTGTACAGAGCTAGAGCCCTAACCAATGGGCCGATTTTTATGAAATTTGGTATGTAGGTACTAATCCACGATATCTCCAGGCTTTTTTTCATTTTTTTGAATTTTTGACTTTTAAGGGTAATTATCCCCCAAAAACCGCCAAAAAACATGAAAAATCCAAATTTCTCAAAAACGGCTCTAACGATTTTGATTAAACTTTAGTCGTTTGAAGAACTTTAGTCCTCCAACAAAATGACACCACTCGCATTTCTGTAAAAATTTGGGTTCAGAAATTACAGGACTTAAAACATCAAAAATTCAGTTTTTTGGATTTTTCATAAAAAGACATAAATATAAAAAAAATACTATTCACCACTAAAAAGAGCTCAAAAAACTAAATAATTTAGTATTTTGAATTACTATTCTACGATTGCTGGTTTCGGGGAAAATTGAAATTTTTATTTTGTGCTAAACGCAGTACGTTGTCCAATGATATTCTTATGGGGAATACAAAAATTATTATTTCTCTCTTATTTACTGATAAATTTCATTCAAACTTGATATGCTTGTCAATTTAGCATTGGCCAAGATAGGAAATTCGAAATATGTTGCCCCTTAATAACCCTGGGGGGGGAATAGGGGGCATTTCCCCTCTTAAAACCACGAGTGTAGCAATGGATTCTGTAGGGCCTCCAAAGCAGGGATTTGGGTGGTTGTTTTTTAAAACAACTTGTTTACAAGATTTTCTGTACATTTGACCGTGCTTTGTATTCTATATTTAGTAAATAAAAAGTAATTTATTCATTAAAGTTGGGCTAAAAGGGAGAAAGTATGTGTCAGTTTCCTGATACCCTTTATTTTAACTTTGAAAGAAGTTCAGTAGGCAAAAACTCAAATCAAGCTCAATCTTTAATTTGAGATGCACACATTTTCAACCCAAATTAGGTTCACCCTGACCCTTCACCCAAATTTTAAACCGTGGATGCAACAATGCTGATTTTACCGATGCCATGCTCTAGTGTACAAAGGAATGCATGAGTGTCAAAAAGAAGAGGTCTACTTCTGAAAAATACAAGTAGCTGCATCTACTCAGGGTGGGGTCGAGCTTTGCTCGGGGAAGGTCAGCCAAATTGTTTAGATGACTTGGAGTAATATTTCCCCACGTTCCCCTACAGATGAGCAGATTTCCTTAGCTCATTACCTCTTTTCTGCATGTTTAAGATCACTCTAGTTGTTATTTATAGGTCAATGTCCATTTGATTCATTTTGAAAATGACATGACCACACTGTATGTAATCTTCATTTAATGGTTTTAGTTACTACTCTAAGGAAACCATGTACATATACTTTGACAGTTCACTGATTGATTATAAACAGCTGTTATGATTCTTTTATTTTTATTTGAAACTCCATAAGCCCAATGTTAATTTTTTAACTTTAAAAATTCATAATTCGATTTTTTCTAGGGATGAGACCGGTCTATAACTTATTTTTAACTCAGAAATTAGTTAATTACAACTTTTGAAGAAAATGGTTGTAGCCGTTTTTGAGATCAGAGTTGCAAGCAAACCTTACACATATTAGAGTATAGGAAAATCTAAATAATTCAATCAGATGTTACACACTATCTTCTGTAGTACAATCTTAACAGGCGCTAATCAATTTTCCTCTACCAACTCACCGGGATGGACTCGCCCTCGGAGGAGATGATCGCCGTCATCTTGTTGTACTCAATGTCATGGAACTTGACCGACCGGGTGTTGTCGAAGATGGACAGCAGGTGGTTCTGGATGGTGTGCGAGTCTGAGGCCTGGCCCAGGATCTCCAGCAGGGCCGGGTCCGAGACGAAGAAGAAGCGCGGGAACATCATCCTCTTCTTCTCCAGGTATCTGCAACGTCAACGTCAGTTTGGTGCTAGTATCTTTTAGGATGATTAATTCAAAAAGACTTTGTTGGATGATTAATTCAAAAAACGTAGCTTGATAATATAATTTTGCAACTCAAATTATACATTGTTAGTAAGAAGTTCAAACATTTAAATTCACACTTATAAGAGTTCTGAAGTGAGAACTTTTGTCACATTTCTTAGTTTGTTTGTGGGAATAGAGAGTCGTCGTATAGTTTTTAGAGTTCAAGTTATGACCATTTGTCCTCACAAAACCATTCTATATTTGTCATTTAAGAAATTACTGCGGACATTTTCCATCACTGATTAGTAAAAACAAACTCACAACATTTACTAATCAGTGATGGAAAATGTTCGCAGTAGTTTCTTGAATAACATTAACTCACCTTCACCAACAATTAATTTTAAACAAAGCATTCAATACTTGTTGTTATAAAATGATGAAACAGTTTAAAGTTAAAGGTAATTTTAAATTAATTAATGTAATGATTGATATTGTGTATTTTTATAATAGTAAACTTTTCTATAATTTTGGTATTAAAAATAAATTCACAGCAAACTAACTTAAAAGTGAGCCACTTTAAGCTCGAAACGATTTGGTAGATTTATTGCATAAAATCAGATAATCCAGGCAAGAAAATCTGGAAAATTAAATATTTTCTGAAACAAAACAAAGCTTTTAAAGCTTGTTTGGCTTACATTTAGTCAAACTAGCCCGAAACAGTTCAGAATCTGAACTTGCCCCATAACATCTTACACAGTAACACAATACAGTTAATACAGTAACTCAATTTTTGCTTACGACAAATAATACATCAGCTGTATTTAATATCTAAAATAATCCTCTACTTGACTATTGGGCTACTCACCCACTAAGTGACTTCTGACACAACTCCAGCTGTTCCTGCAGGTGAGGCAGCAGCTGTTTGAGCATGTCGTCCCCGACACAGCACGACACCACCCCGGGCGTCTCGTGGGCTCTCTGCATGATCTTCTGCCACGACTTGTCAATCTTGCTGAACCTGTATCCACGAGAAACGGTCAGATAACTCCCTGAACTTCCCAACTGCTCATTAACAGTATTTGTCACAGCCCCGACTGAAACACTAGGTCTGTCTTTTATTGTTAGGCTGGTTTCACACAACCCACAAAGTGCCACAATCATCGTCATAAACGCACCACAAGCGCCTCAAATCGCAGGTGACATTTCAGGTGGCAATCCCACGACTCCGGTGCCTCTAGCGTTTCCTGGCGATTCGAACCCACACTTTCTTATTGAGTAGTTATCAGAAGGAGTCTTAACATGCCACGCACGGTAACAGCAACTTCCATGAGGGGAAATTCGCTAAAATCAATTAAAACATGATTGATAAAAAAACTGCCTAGAAAGCCTACGTTGTGCTGCATGACGTTTGGCTAGAGACATATTATAGTTTTTTTAACAAGGAAATTCAAGTTTTATTTTGGGTTAGTGTTTTGTTTACGTTTTGCATTTATTAACGCTAATGGAAGTATTAAGTTATAATTAATCCTTATTTATGCTGTCACCAATTAACCAAAGAATTTTCAACAGTTTAATTAGTAACATGCAAATTCACTCTCAAGTTTTTTAAGGCTTTATAAAGTTATTAATTAGACAATATCACTTTAGAACCGATGAAAAATTAGATTAGAATTTGGCTTTAAGTTTATGGATATACTATAATTATTGTACTAACATATATCAGTTTTCTCTTTGGCTTCCTTTAAATCATGATTAGGGTACATATTATAGCGGAGGCCACGTCTTCCCATGCCTTAAATGTTAAATGTTTGTTAGAGTATTCTTTCCTTCTTGATCCCACAACACAGGCCTAGTCTCTACTTCTATAAAGAAACGGTCCATGCCAAAGTCACACATATTTATTAATTAACTGGTAAAATATTTGAAACTTGATGGAAACAAACAGTATAATCTAAAAAGGGGGCAATAACCCACCAAAATAACTCAAAATGCCAAGGACAGAGCTGCTACATGCGACTGTGGTACGCTCTGGTCTAAAACGCAAAAAGACGTTCTTCATGTGAACGATCGAGCGCGCTCCCATGTTATTAAGTGCTTCTACCACAAACTGCGATTCACGCGCCACAACAGATAGAATTCGTGTTTGGCAATTGTCGGGCGTTTTGTGGCTCGTGTGGAACCGGCCTTAAGTGATTTAAGTTATCTGTATTTTGGTTACTGACTGCTTAAAGTAAAGGTGTTAAATATAAGTAATTCAACAGTCTTCTCTCAATTTAAAATATTGAATATGGAATATAAAAAATGAATATTTTAACTAGGATACAGTCTGTTTAAAGATTATTGTTTTTATTGTGAGTAAAAACTTTATGGTGTTTGTGTAAAAGTCTACGAGTACAATTAAATACAAAACAAACTTCTAATTATTGATTCTTAATGCTTGCCGATTTGTATAATCAGCCTATAAGTAAACTAAACTTGGAATACTTTACACACTGTATGTCATTAAATAGATACATATAATGTACAAAATAGACCTATCTACTATGAGTTTTCAATTATGTCCATTTAAGGAGGTGGTAACAGTTTTGGAAAATAACTAATACATGTTTTCAAATTTACAGTGCATTTGTCCAGCAACAAGGAGAAAGGGATCCCCCTGCTTCCTCAACCCACCCATATTGCTGCCGATTACGCAACATATTAAAACCATCGAATCTTCCGGCAGATACTACATGGTGCACAGTTGGCCGATGTTAGTTAGGTGGCTAGTAGCCGCCCGACCAATCCCTTTCTCCTCGTTGCTGGACAATATGCATTTTGAACAAGTCCTGACAACTTCCCGCGCACATTACCTCTTGGCCTCCTTCGGCAGCTGTTTAGCGATGTCGCCCCCAACAAACACCGCCTCCAGGTAGACCCACATGTTCTGCACAAGCAGCCAGCGCTCCAGGATCTCATTGGTGTTGCCGAGGTCAAACACCCACTGCTGGATCTGCTTGCGGAATGGAGCGTTGTACCTGGACACAACACATCGTGTTTGAGGTTGGACAAACATTATAAACTGTCAGTTTCACATAAAAAATTTGAGGGCTAAGCAAGACTATTTAAGAGGACATTCTTATCTCTGATAAAATTTTAATAGTTGACAAATGTGACCAAAAATCACATTTTTATTTAAAATTTAATCAAATTTCAACTGTCTTTGTTACACTCCAGAACATAAAGTTTGGAAAACTATCACTATGGTTTGATTAATTATATTGAGGTTATGACAAAAATTCTCGTAGACTCAGGGAAAAATTCTGTTCACTGAGTAGACCAAATAGTCTTAACTTAAATCTAAGTTAAGATTTCCTCCATAACCACAATTAGAAATGATCTTCAAGTTAGTATTTGTCTCAGCATTCATAATTTGTTTGTTAGTAAATGGTTTCAAATGGTGTACCGGAATTTCACAACTACTCAAGATAGAATACCATAGTCCAATTGAGAACAGGGCTATCTAACCAACATTTTATAACAAATATTATGAACAGAAATACAAATCAGAACAAGGTTTGGCCGTCATAGCTGTTCACACTTAATATAAAGTAGTTAAATTGAGAAGATAATGCTTTCATAAAACTAGTAGGGAAAGAAACTTCCTACAAGTAGGGATGGAAGAAGACCTTCCTGGTCACCCAGTCAAGAGATGGAAAGGTGAAGTAATCATGGGCATGAATAAGATGAGGGTCAGCAAGGAAGATGCAGAAGACCGGAAGAAGTGGAGGCATATCGTTGGTGAGGCCAAATACCACCTTGGGTATAAATGGCCATGGGAGTAAGTAAGTAAGTAAGTAAGTATATTTGTTTGACTATTGTGCCAGTGATGTATGTTCCCTGCTGATTTACACTTCTTCCCACTGAGTGAGTTCCCTGGCATCTCGTTCCCTTCTTTGTCAGACCTACCTGTTGGACAGCAGTGACCCGAGCACCATCAGACTGTCCTCCAGCTGTCCAATGGTCTCCGCCGTGGTGTCGCCTCGCAACAACAGCTCTCCACGGTTGTTGAACGACATGAATGTCAACTCATGAACCGACCACTCGTTGGTCACCTGCCGCAACTTGGCCTCTATGTCCTTCTCCTTCATCGCTGATATGCAGATGTCCTAGAGGTAAACATTCACCGAGTCTGTGAGTTTAGAAAGGCTCATAAGTTAAGTGATGAGTAGCATTTATAATCAGTTACTGTAACATATTCATGTTTAGTTTAGCCTGGAATTCTGGACTCCTAACTTTGATTATGTGAAAACTACAAACCTAGTTTAGGAATCTGCAGAAAAAGAAAAGGTGGTAGTAAGATTTGTAATCAATTTATGAAGAACACTGAACTGAGCCCATTTGTGATCAGTTGGATGTGAGTTCAGAAAAAAACAAAGTCACATGTTTGGAAATTCTTACAGTTTAGTTTAATTAAAAAATCTGATTACTTTGGGTTTGGCTCATGGTAAGAGATTGAAAGGGTCTTAGGAGGTTTCTCTATCTGATTTTTATATCTCAAGTATTATGTAACTTCACACACACATAAATAATAAATATATCTAAATTTCATTTACATCAAAATTAATTTATTGTTTAAACTAAACTGCCGGACTATTTATGGGAAGGGATTTCTTATTTTTTATGAATTTATTTGTATACAAATGGAGCTATATACACAAAGGTGCATATATGCCAAAGGGCTACAATATATAAACAAAACAGGAACTAACAAAAATAACGTAACACTTTTATAGGATTAAACAAATTAAATCATTCATATGCAATCTAAAATTATTTCTTCAACAGCCACAACTCATTGTATGTTTTTATTTGTCTCCACAAGCTTTGCCTTTTCTTTCATTTAGCAAACCTCTTCAAATTCTGAATATAAAGACGGGACAATCTTTCTACTTTTTTGTTCAACTCCAGGATTAAAACACCTAACCACCACAGCTTACCTCAATGTCCTCCTTGCACTTGAGGAGAGGGGCCTCCAGGATGTTCTTGAGACAGAAGCCTTCGCTGTCCAGTTCGAAGGTGTACTTGGTGACCTCCATGATGCGCTGCCAGTGACGAGGCTTCATCGCTTTGTTGGCCATCAGCTCCAGCAGTGGGCACATATCGTTGAAGTCGTCGATGGTGCGTTTGAGAGCGTGGAACGCTGGCCATTCCTGTCAAAATATGCGGTGATGTATTGGTAGGATTTGGGATTTATGGAGTAAACTATGACTTACACTAGGTAAAATTGCAGAAGGTTGTCCTAAAAAACCTAAAAAAGTACGTGGTAAACCTAAAAAAGTTTGTCTATCGCTGATGAAGATAATTTTAGAACTTTTTCATCTACCGATTAGTACACAAAAGTAAGTAAATTTGTATTCTTAAGGGTTATAAGTTAGTTATTCTTGACAATAATAATCTAGTGTGAGCTAATAACTCCAGAGAGTACAAGATGTTGTGCCCTGGGAAGTGCCAAGTACTGAGAATTTAACATAATTCAGTGAAAATGTCTAGATTAAAAAATAAATAAAAATGTCAACATTATAAGTTACTGCCTCTGGATATGATATTAAATTGTACATGATGCTTACTTTTAGGCCCTTAGGCAGTTTGCGACAGCGATTCTGGAACTCCATGAGCTCATTGTTGATTTCCTCGATGTTGACTTCCCCCCAGGGTATGTCGTAGTAGCCACTAAATCAGATTTAAGAGTTCATGAGTCAATAGTCCTTTATTTACATGTTCCATTTGTTTACATATACAATGTATCAAATATTATGTATCGTGATATTTTACTAATAAATTAAAGCTAGCATACATATACAAAGCTGACGACTGAATGATTACATTTGTCCAGAAAAATAAAACAATAAAGTAATGTCTAGCATAAAAAACAAGAAACTTTTATGATAGTGGATGGTCTCAAAACAAGTTGGTGATATGATAATAAAATTCTGAGATTGAACAAAATGCTTGCAATAGGATGAGTCTTTTTTTGAAAAGTTGAAAAGTACTTTGAGATTTTATATGAATGGGCAATCTATTAAAAACCGAACATCTTTGTAAAATGGATTTATTTCGCCATGTTTTTTATTATTGACTACCTGGCCCGACAGACGTTGTCCTGTCCTAATGTCATTGAATTTTTTTTATGTCAAATACTCGTTCATTTTCAATATGAGCTTGTTCGCTTCGCTCACTCGCCTATTTTTATATAGTGCTAACTTCGGCATCGGAAAAAGTTTGAGTTGCCATTCAAGTACATTCATTACGGAATGTTCAAAGGCCGTAATGAACATATGTTTATGCCTTTCAAGTATGTTTAGATATAATCCTTGTTATCAGCAGTTTGGTGTAACTAACTGAACTTTGATCAAATCAATGGTAACTTTGAAGGCCAGTGGGAAAGACCCCTTAGGTCGGATTAAAAATGTTCTTTTATAAAAAAACCTTGTCCTTACGTGAATGAAAACAACAACAACAAATACGCGCACTCAATTTGGTGCACTCATTCTCAAGTTATAGCGTGACCTTGAAATAAGGATTCATTTTGATTATTTCATGATTACCTGACTCTATCTATGACGTCATTGTACAGCTTGTACAGCTTCTGCAGGAGGTTGAGCTCCTTCCTGATCTGAGCCAGCTCCGGATAGTCGGTCTGCGGCAGTCCGAACAACTCCTCGCCACTCTGGTACGTCTGCAGCTTGCGCCACATCCCGTCAAATCGGTTCTGAAACAGAAGGATTCTTAAGTTGTACTGATGCAGTAAAGTTCTGCTGTTTCAGGGCTTATGCTTCATACTCAGATAATTAGGGGTGTGCGAGTACTCGAAACTTCGAGTTTTCGGCTGAGTATTTTAATACTCGAACTCGACTCGAAACTTTGAAAACTACTCGAAAGTTCGAGCGAGTATTCCCCGCTGATTTTCGGACGATCGCGATCGGCCAAAACGCGAAGTAACGGCCGCAAAAGGCAATCGCATCACGTAAAATCGGCCGAAAATGACAACTGCGAACGATTGCGACCGGTCAAAACGCGTAGTAACGGCCGCAAAAGGCGATCACATCATGTAAAATCGGCCGAAAATGACGACCGCGAACGATTGCGACCGGCCAAAATGCATAGTAACGGCCGCAAAAGGCGATCGCATCGCGTAAAATCGGCCGAAAATGACGATCGGAGCGCATCATTTCAGCCGTAACTAACTATTTCGTTATGTAATATTGATTGTAAGCGATGTCTGGACCAGGTGAAATTGGCCAAATGACAACCGGGCCCTGTTTCATCGGCTGGAAATGAATGTCACACCGTGTTTTGTTTGTCAATACGTTTGTCAGTTTGATTGTATTGGCCAAAACTTTGTATTGCTACTCATATATTAGTTAGAAACCATGTTTAGATTATCAAATCTAGGATAGTATCCAAATCCCACTATTTTAAACTACCAACTGATGGCAACTACTCGCTCGAAAATACTCGAAACTCGAAAATAATTGGCACTACTCGACTCGACTCGATTTAAAAAATCACTACTCGCACACCCCTACAGATAATATGACATTTTAAACTTGCTACAGTTGGGCTACTGAAAAAGCCAGCTTTTTTGAGAACTCGTGCAAGAGAGATGGTACAAACAGTGTGAATAAGACTGTTTCAATAGGTTTGATTGGGCAGAAAACACAAGTAGTGGCGGGAACTGTAAATATCTGTCCTTACTCACAAGTTTTGAAGTTTTGCACAAACTCTCTGAAAAGGTTGCTTTTTAAGCAGCTCAACTATAATTGCCTTTCTTGAATAAAATTGCAGCCATCCTCAATCTTTCAGCACTATGGCTCCCTCTTTTACAACCCATTACCTATCTTAACCTCCTTTACCCAACATCCTTTAACCATGTGTTATCTCTTTTGTCTTATTTAACTCTAATTGAATTTTGTCTGTTTGTCTCTGTTACCCAAAATGGAGATGGATAGGCAGCTTTGATGTAGCAGAATGAGGTGAAAAAAATATAATTCATCATTACTATAAGAAAAAACTATTAATAGTTTGCTGCCTTAGTAAAATAAAAGAGCCTTAGGAGGAGGTGAATCGTTTCCTTATGTGATTATGCTTTTGTTTTCATTTTGAACTTTTAAAAGGAGTCACCCTTTCCTCCTCGACATCACTTTATTTAGTTTCAGAACAGACTTACCTGGAACAGTATGAGCCTGTCAGAGGCCTCGCGTGGCGAGAGGCCAGGCATCATTGGCCCACTGGTCCTGTACTCGTGGCAATACTCGATGTTGTCTTGACGGAAACGATCCAGGTTGCGGCGAAGATCCTCCTCGAAGTGCGGTTGCATCGTCAGCAACAACACATTCACATCCATGGCTCGACCTAACAGACGCTGCCATGAGTACCGTAGATTGTCCACCTGGAACGGACAAAAGTGTTAATTCAAGAGATAATTGATTAAGTTTGTAAGATTTGTTTGGTTGATGACAAATAAGTAGTTTTCATGAAAATATCAGTATATTAAATTAGTAAACATGAGAAAACTCATAAAAATTCAACATTAATCACTCATTCATTTCACACAATATGATATAGCATAAATAGAATAATTATAGTTTCAAGCATATAGGCCTATTAAATATTTTGTCAAATGTTTTTCCCTTTAGTTAAATGTTATTATTTTGCTTATTTTAGTTATTTATTTCTTTTCCACCCCTCAGAAAATTTACTTTTTGATTAATTATTCATTATTTTGTGATTAAATCAAAATTACCTATAGCCTAAAATAGTTAAAGTCATATTTCATAATTTAAGCCTACATGTACAAAATAACGTCATAATTCACTTAATATAATATAACCAAATTCAAAATTGATCTCATACTTTCCCCCAGTTGAAGTGTTTTGTGACTAGTGCATTTTGGTTCCAAGATTATTTGAAAATTGTGTTTTGGAAGTAATTATGTGAACCCCATAGCGTCAACTGAGTTTCTGAAGAGAGAAGAGTTCTTCTAATCATAAAATGGCTGGTGTTAGATGCCCTGATTTGAGCATTGTCTCATTTAATTAAATTTCCCCCTTAAAAAAGCTTTTGGGTAGCTTGCGGGGCTCAGAGTATTCTATAACCCTTAGTGCAGCCCATCAAGATTCAGTTAGCTCTTGAGTGAAGAAAATTTATTCTGTGTGGTGAGATCATTCCATTACTTGGATTACCTTCCTGGAACCTTCCTGGAACCTGTAACTTATACTCAATAGGACTTTACAAAAATCAATTCCTCCTTATCAACAATTTTTTTAAATTGAAATTTAATACAACCTGTTTTATACAAGTTCTCAACCTAATCAAGAAGATAATTTATTTAGTTGGACATTAATAACTTAAAAAAGGCCCTCAGCCTAAATTTCAAGAAGAAGCTGCCATTTTGAACTTTAAATTACATACCTCAAGACCCCATTACCATAATTAAAGATCAATAATAAATATTTATCAAATAATTTAAGTTAATATAAATTGGACAAGAAATTTGGATTTCTAATGACCTTTATTTATATGAAACAAAGTTATTCTGACCTTTGAGCCTCAGCACGATCACCCAGACCCTGTATTATGAATACTCACTATGAGTTACCATCTTTATGCAATATGGCTGTATATAATACTTTGGACTTTGACATCATCTAAATTAAAAATTACATTTTATTGCTTATAATTATATTTTCTCCCCCAACATTGTACATCTATTGTAATCCCTTTTAATTTAACCATAATTTGTCTGCAATCTATAGTTGTACAATAATGAATAAATATCTACCATTATTTTGATAATTGTATTTATGAGTTTTCATTTTAAATTAGATAAAACAGGCCTAAATAGTACACCTGCGAATATAGTCATCTAGTCAAGGATTAAGTTATGAACAGTTGAAAAGGAGTTATTACTATATTTATAATAAACTCTTAGTCGAACAGTTAATTATTATTGTTAACAAAAATTATTGAAGAGAGCTGTAGTAGTGTTTCAAACATTAAGGGTGTTTTATGACTTTCTCCCCATTATTCATAGTATATGGAAAAAGTATTGTTTTCGTCAAAAGTTTTGAATTTGAGTTGTTAGTGGAAATATTCATTTTGGTGCTCCCTGAATCCAAAAAAGTGATTGTTAAGTGATGTCTGTGTGTCTGTCTGTTTGTATGGATGTGTACAGAGCTAGAGCCCTAACCAATGGTCCGATTTTTATGAAATTTGGTATGTAGGTATGAAATTCATGATATCTCCAGGCGTTTTTTCATTTTTTTGAATTTTTGATTTTAAGGGTAATTATCCCTCATAAACCACCAAAAAATTGGAAAAATCAAAATTTCCCAAAAACGGCTTTAACAATTTTAATTAAACTTTAGTCGTTTGTAGAGCTTTAGTTTTCCAACAAAATGACACCACCCGTATTTCTGTAAAAATGCAGGTTCAGAAATTACAGACATAAAACATCAAGAATTCAGTTTTTATTTTTCATAAAAAACATAAATATAAAAAATATTACTATTCACCAAAAAGCTCAAAAAACTAAATAATTTAGTATTTTGTATTACTATTCTACCAATGCTGGTTGCGGAGAAAATTTAAATTTTTATTTTGCGGTAAACGCAGTACGTTGTCCAATGTTATTCTTATGGGGAATACAAAATTACTATTTCTCTCTTATTTACTGATCAATTTTGTTTAAACTTGATATGCTTGTCCAGCAGAGGAAATTCGAAATATGACCCCCCTTAATAACCCTAGGGGGGGAATAGGGGGCATTTCCCCTCTTAAAACCATGTGTGTAGCAATGAATTCTTTAGTGTCCAAAACAAGGATTTGGGTGGATGTTTTTGAAAACAACTTGTTTACTAGGTTTTCTGTACATTCGACCGTGCTTTGAATTCTATATTTAGTAAATAAAAAGTAATTTATTCATTAAAGTTGGGCTAAAAGGAAGAAAGTATGTGTCAGTTTCCTGATACCGTTTATTTTTAACAGATATGGCTTGGTTTTAAGTTGAACATTACAAAATGAAGCAAAATGATTGTGAAAGGAAGATAAGCTCAGATTTGTGTACAATTGTTAAATTGTATTAACAAATATACCTTGTGGCTTTCTAGTTAGTTTCTGGATGTTATTACAGAGCTCAAAATTTCTACTTCAAATTTTAATTTAATAAATATTACTGTCTTGAAAGATTGATAAGAAAGTCCTGTATAATGATTTATTTTGATAAACGTATCACTAAGTTTCTATATAAAAAATTTAATTATTAATTATGATTAAACTTAGTTTTAACTGTAATATGTGATGTTTTTACAGGGATTTTTACTCTCTCCTTCACTTTGGACATTCTGCTGCCATTTCACTGGCCAAAAGTTTACTGGTACAAAAACACAAATATTCTACCAGTTATTTTGCATTCTGTACATTGCAAAACCGGACATACTGATACAACTGCACACTGTACATTTAAAGGCTATTTTTTTACTTTTTCAATAATATGTTGAAAAGATTAAAACAACTAGGCACTTAATTCCAAATTTATGAATAAAAACACACCTGTTCCAAATCCTCCCGGTCCACAGGAAGCTCGTAGCGAGTAATGACATTGAAGGCCTCCTACAAATATCATATAACAGGTTTTCAATAAATATAAACTATAACTGCAATCATTCAGAAAAACTACTCAAGTTAACTTAATCAGCTTTCCCAGATAAACAAAACTGTAATTTGTTTTAAGATTTCATTTGCATGGGCAGTAGTATAAAATAGTAATGGAGGCAGTAGTGGTAACAAGTCCAATTTGTTACTAATGAGAACAACTTTTTGAATCATCCTTTAAAAGAAAAAAATAATACAAAATAAAGTCAATCATAAAGTGGCAAGACTTTGTGTCTTGACTTAATGAAGGGTTGGTCTTAGTGTCCTTAATCCTTAGTTATATGAGATAAAAATTCCTACAACCTCGTGATAACCCAGTGACAAGACCCAGTGAATTAGAAAAATGTGAAACCAAGGAACTGAGAAATGAAAAAGGTACAATACTCCCAATTAGGACAAAGTGAGAATGCGTCAGATTACCCAAAGAGGCTTGTAGATCAACTTTTATATTCTATAAGAAATGTTCTTTGAGAAAATACATCTTTACAGTATACTGCTTCTGAATCTGAAAATAACAACTATACATGAGTTTTATTTTAACTTACTAAATTAAAATCTTATTTTTAATTTTTAATTCAGTATTTCACCCCTATACGACATTTGACATTAATTTGAGGGTGACCTAGAATTTGATATCTAAATTGACTTTTGACTTTGATTTCTCAGTGTCTTTTGAAAATTACTTTAGAGCTCCTGTATCATTCACTTTCAAAGTCAATTGAAAATGTTAACTTCTGAATTGCTTGATTACGATGAACTTAACACGTTGGCTGCTGCGGACCCCGATGGGTTTTTTTTTCTCAACCTAGAAACTTATGCAAATTTCATGTTTAAACATGTTTGCAGCAGCGAAAGTGTTAAATTAAACTTTTTTATTGTTACCATCAGCGCATACCTCGATAGGCTCTATTCTGAGCTCCATGTCAACCTCTTGTTCCCTGATCTTCTTGAGGGTGTCCATGACCAATCGGACGTCGTCCAAGTCGCGGATCTGCCGGTCCAGCTTGCGCTCCATCTCGCTCATCACCGCATACACGTAGTCCATCTCCCGGTGGTACTTCTTCTTCAGCAGCTGCCCGATGCGGTACGTACACGCCTTCACTTCCGTCAGCAGCCCGAACTTGAGCTTCTCTGCAATTATAACCACAGTAAATATTGATTACCATTGTTTTAGTAATACAAATAAAACATTGTAAAACTGCAAATAAACTGTCAGCTTGAGAACAAATAATATTTTTTTTAAATATTCACAATTATTCCTCATTAAACAATATTATGCTGGAAAAAAATCACAGAAAAACTAAAACAGAGAACATTAGCGTATATATACGTCCAACGCTTGCAAATGAATATTACCGTTAGCATATATAAATGTCCAATGCGTGGTAGGGGTTAAATAACATAAACCGTGTGTTACGGCCAGCGAAGGTGTTTACCGACGGAGATGGTGAGGCAATGGCCGAACACCTGCATGTCCGGCTCCACCGCCAGCTCCGCCTCCAGCTCTTGGTGCCGCCGCAGCGAGGTCTCCGACTCGGTCAGGTTCACGCTGTGGATGTCCTTCTTGACGTTCTCGTACTCCCAGAGGAACTTGTACGGCAGCCAGCGCTCGTGGAACGCGGTCAACTCCTGTCACAAAGTGGTTACAGTTATAAAGAAAGTTGAATTAGTAACTGAATTAAAAAGACAGCGCCATTTTCATGGATGGATTTTATATAAAATAAAATAAATGCTCTTTGTAGACATTTTTTGAACTGAAGTTCTCTATGCGTTATTACCTAGTGGTACCAGGCTTAAATTTGTTATACTTTATTTGGACTTCATAATTTTAAAACAACAAAGAAAGGTTATTACCTTTTATTTATTTATTTATTTGGACTTTACCTATCGCTTCTAGTGTTTAAAACTACACTATGTTTCGGGAGATAAGGAAACTCCTCCCGTTATCAAGTGAACCCTACTTACATCTAAATATCAAGTTCTTACACCTAACTAACCTACGTTTTTTTGATTTTCTTAATCTTTTTCTTTTACATTTTAATTTACACAAACACAAAAATAACAAATACATATACAAAAAAACAAATACAATACACTAACACAACATTTATATACATTAAATAAATGGAAAACTGACAATACATTACCTGTTCTATAATATGTATTGCCAGTTTTCTATTTGTTTCGTGTATATAAATGTTGTGTTAGTGTATTGTACTTGATTTTTTGTATATGTATTTGTTATTTTTGTGTTTGTGTAAATTAAAATGTAAAAGAAAACGATTAAGAAAATATAAAAAATGTAGGTTAGTTAAGTGTAAGAACGTTATGTTTAGATATAAGTAGGGTTCACTTGATAATGGGAAGAGTTTCCTTACCTCCCGAAACGTAGTGTAGTTTTAAACACTACTAAAAGCGATAGGTAAAGTCCAAATAAATAAAAAAATAAATTAAACTCCATCGCTATTATGAGTTTCAAAAATATTACCTTTTTGTTCCATCAAAGTGATCCAGATTTTGTAATTGTTACTGGCTACCACGTAATTTCGAAGCTATTAAAAGCTTCATCTTCAGGCCACAAGAACGTAATCACTCATCTGATGACCTCAGATGACCTTTCTTTGTAGTTTCAATAAACTTACAATGATTCTGAGCTTCAACCACAAAAAAACTCTTAATCTCAGATCCCTCCTCACATCTCATGTTATCAACACAATCTGCTTTAGCTAGTACACTAAATAAACATAGGTGTACAAAAATAATTCATTAAAGTTTCTACGTATTTTTAAAAATATAATCAATTTTCAATTCATTAAAATTTGTCACAACATTGCAATACTTTATATACAATTATCTATTGATTATAACCCATTGGCTTAAAATGACGACCTTTGGCCAACTCAACTAATATGGGCCTAGCGGTGATATTAAGGTTTATCAGTCAGTCCGCGCCCCTAGCGGATAGAACCGTAATCGCCCACGGTCACTAGTTACATATTTTGCTACTAGAGTGCAGCACCAATCAAATCCCGTTACAGGCTATTGAATAGAATAACATTACTACCTTAATGGGATAAGTATTAATTTTACTGACAATCTATTCTTCTACTTTATTAAGAATATTAATTTTTTTGTATTAATTAGTTAAAATCACACCCAACAAATACATTTTTAGATTTAAGGGAAAACCTGCACCTACAGTAAAGTGCCAATAAATTGAAATACCTGTACATGAAAGAAAATTCAAACTACCAAAGCCACTCCAAACACCTTGAGACAAACCTGTTAAAATTCCATTAAAAATATGATCAAGTACAGTGAGTCTCAATTTATTTCCTAAATACAAACCGCTGCCTAATTTGGCAATGCATGTGGGTTTTGTTCCTTTCTTGGGTCACTAAAGGATTTGTATTGTGTTTAATTACTCAAACTATCTAATTATTTGAACCACCTCTGAATCCAATTTTTGTAAAATTCTTGAACTAAGAATTCAAGAACTGTACATAGAAAGACAAACAGAGTGTATACATTAATGAATTGAACAAACAGGGGGAACGTTACATTTTGTTCCTTTCTTGGGTCACTAAAGGATTTGTATTGTGTTTAATTACTCAAACTATCTAATTATGTGAACCACCTCTGAATCCAATTTTTATAAAATTCGTGAACTAAGAATTTAAGAACTGTACATGGAAAGACAAACAGAGTGTATACATTAATGTAATGAACAAATTGGGGAACGTTACAAAATTTAAAACTGATCTAGAAGTAACAGAGCAGTTTAGTAAACAATATCTCACTTTTGTTTATTATGTATACCAATTTGAGCCTGTGACTACCTTTAAACAAAACTCATTTTAAACTTTTAACACAATTTTAAAAAAAGTCTGAGAAACAACAGCATTTTATATTCTCTAACTTCTTACTGGTAAAAATGTATAGTTGAATCCACCACTAAAATACCATCACTGACCGGTTTGATGTCCTGAGTACAACTTGACAGCAGCGACAGCGTCTTCACGACCTCCTTGTTCTCCATCACGTGGCTGTAGAAGTTCTTGTGCTGGTATGGGAAGGCGGGCCGCTG
The DNA here is from genome assembly GCA_963675035.1 of Allygus modestus. Lineage (NCBI taxonomy): Eukaryota > Metazoa > Arthropoda > Insecta > Hemiptera > Cicadellidae > Allygus > Allygus modestus. Next base: position 40,071,784 of record OY776114.1, on the reverse strand, counting down.
CTCACTCGCCATCCGGTACAGCCTGCGCCTCCGGGTCTTGGCGTCCTCACTGCCCGCGGGGGAGGCCTTGGGGTCCTGGTCCAGGCGAGAGACAAGGTCAGCGAGGGCCCGGTTCTGCATGCGGCCTAGCCCTCCGCCGCCCAGCTTGCGCCACCCGCTCTGCGGATAGGGGCAACACGACCACAACGCACACGGACAACACACACACACACAACGGACAACACAGAGGGGGCCATCGTTAGTAGCGAACACAACTCGACTCGTACTGCAATCGTATTAGTCAAAACACAGTGGGAAGAGGCAGGAGCAACGGTGAAGCAGTGAACCGAGTAAATATACTTCGTCAAAAATGTATTGAAGTATGATGAAGAAAAATATGAAAGAGATAGGTTCAATCGAGAAGCAAAGTTTAGAAGAAAAATAGCAAACCAGGGTAAGGGAAGATGAATTAAAAGCGCTAACAGTAACACAAGAGGCGGGGCAGTAGTCAAGGGTTGCCATGAAGCAACACACAGCTATGTGCAAGACAATGGCTATGGTTAAATTGCTCTTGGTGCTAAGAGAATAATATGAAAGAAATTGTTTACGATAACCGGCAATAAACAAGGAAATGTGTGTTTATCATGGTAAGGAGCCTTAAACATAATACGTAAAACCAAAAGTAGGAGCCGGAGCTAATTTTTTAGAGAGGGGAGAAGTCTTTAATAGCGTTACATATCAAACTAAACTTTATCAATAGAAATTTTGAAACATTTTTCTCAGTTTATTTCTTTCTATTATTAATTGTTTGTGTAGAGACAATTTGAAACGTTATAACAATTATTGATTAAATCTTCACAATGCTGTAGTCTATAAACTCAAATATTGTTTTACTTTTGTTTTTCTTATTATGTATTAATAAAGTTATAATTTAATGAAATATTTAAAAATTTATATTCATTTTATGTTGATTATTACTAGGCCTGATTATCCCAGTTACACCAGGAAGATTTATCGAGAGTGAAAATTATTTGCTTGTGCTTAGAAGAAACTGAAGAACTTTTACGACTAACACACATATTTATATAGTCACCTGACCAAATAAAATCAACATCTAGCAAAGATAAACACTGAAACATTTAAGGCCAATGGGGGCGACGTTATGGTTTTGGTCCTTCAGGTACATGCAGTTGTTCTTTTAATTGTATGTGATCGTTTTCAATCAGCATTCTCTAATGTAATGCAATGTGTTAGTTTAAAGATTATGAAATTGAGACTTTTTTAGAAACTCTACACCATGTAGCACTACAGGAAGCAGTTATGTATCTTCTGAAAGTGTTAAAGATAAAATAAACTTAACTAACCCTCCTTTACAAAGAATAAAACAATAATTAATTATAAATACATGTTTTGCTTTAAATGAATTCAAGATCTTAAAGAATAATTTTATCTTCTTTCCAATGGTGAGATCTGGATTTTGCTAGGATAGTGAGTTATTGTTTTATTAGCGATCCAGTTATGAAAGACAAGCAGTGAAGATATAAAAATTCAAATTGAGCACTTACAGCCAGGCGGTTGAGAACTGGACTAGGGTTCTAAGGAAAAAAAGCTAGCCTACATAAAAAGTGCATGGCCTCTTGGAAAAGTATAAAATACCATAGTGAAGACAGTTTTAATTATGAAGATCAAATTTGAACGTCAGAGTTAACAGCTATCAGGAAACATAATCTTCAGCATCGTATTGATCGAGAATGGTTTCTGGGGTTTTAGAGCAAAAATAAGACAAAATGGACACTATATAGAAAAATTGGCCCTCCCTTGTGGACTTGAGTTGCACATAAAAACTACCGACTGAGACGGGATTCAAACCCTCAATCCTGGCTGGGTGGATAGCGCCTTAGACCGCTCAGCCACTTATCAGACAAGAAGCTGTATCGGACCAGGAGCTAAACGAGTTAGTTCTCTTTTCATCTGCCTGATTACACCATATTTCGGATGCAGACCAAAAGAGCACTCGATGATAGCAGTATGATTGTTTAAGGAGCCTATAATATAAATATAATCTGCCCTTGGCAGTCCAAGTTAGTGTTCAAATTTTCCTTTAAAAAGTTTATTTCCGATAATCCCATTATACTTTTTATGGACATAATTTATTATGCATATAGCTTTTTAAGGTCATGCAAACATTACACAAAATGTCTAATGATCTTGTTTAAATAACTTGAGGGTAATTTATAAATTATTTGTTAAATCAACATGATTGTAGTTCTAATTTATCAAGCAGTCGGTGCAGCCTAGCTAAAAATATCAAATTAATCGATAAATATCAATATTAAATTAATATTTATTTAATTAGAAACTAGACCAATTATGAAGTAAACACCGTCCTAATCAATTAAAGACTAGATAATGGACTACATTAAATTCTGTTCATATTTTGAGAGGACCAAATAAGTGATGTACTCATTTTATATAATACCGGTACTGTATTATTATTTAATTACTATTTCTAGAGATTTAGCAAACAATTACTTAAATGGTTTAATAACAATGTACTTTAAATATACAATCTCACACACTGTTATGCTAATTTCATTAATTGGGTATTTATTAAATATTTGCAAATTTGTATAAGTCAGAGGGAAGTTACTTTAAATTGTAAAATCATTTAGTCTACAGTCTAAGCTACAATGTTAACACAATTTTTAAATATCACAGTTTGATACATATTAGTTTATGTGCTGAAATCACTACCGTACTGTCTACTTATTTATAATTTGTATCATTACTACAAGGAGTTTTATGATTTATGAGAAGATAACTGATAATGAATGACTTTCTTTCAACAAACCATTCTCTGATCTAAAGGTGAACTATGTTACCTGAATTAAAAAAGTTGTTCTCCAATTTCTCTGAAAAGACAAAAGGCATTTCAATTATAAATGACTTTCTGCTTCACGGAAATTATAATGCAGCCGTTTTTATATGTTGTTGTTTCCTTGTAATTATTGCCAGATTAATGAAGTGTGTAATACCACAACTACGTGTTTTGTAATTATCAAATCAACATCGACAAACACCAGCATAATGCGAGTTTAATATAAATCAATACAAATACTTAGTTATAGGGATAAGTCGATACCGATACCAGAAAAATCGATTCCCGATTCTCGATACCGATACCATCGATAACTACGATTATTCAGTACCTATAGTTGTTAAAACTATTGTTAAAAACAGTTACAAATTTATAGTACCATTTAAAATTATTTAGTAGTATTTTGTAGTTAATTATCAAACAAATTTGTTAATGCAATTTGTTATATAATTTAATGTTAATTTCACTAGTATGCTTTAGTAATGTAGTAAAACAAAAACTATTTATTATAAATTATAGGGCAAAACTTGGTTGTAAGATAATGACTCAAAGAAATAATGTTGGTCTGCCAACTGGTTTATTGCTTTCAACCAGACCCCTCCCATACCTCTTCCTTCCTTATCTCCAAGTTAAGATTTTTGCCGCCGACCCAAACACTCCTCGTGCCTTTTGTAGAGTGGGTAAACGGCGGGAGTATCTCTTCCCGTACACTTTGTAGCGCAGGTAAACGGCGGGGGTATCGATGGTATCGGTATCATCATTGAACGAATAAATCTCGATACCGATGCCATTGTCCAAGAATCGGTGGTATCGAGAATCGACTCATCCCTACTTAGCTATAACTTTAAGACTTTTGAATAATATATATTTTAAAATAGTTTAATTAGTTCAGGTTTAGAAAAACTACACAAAATAAGAAGCATTGTGGCTTAAACATGCTGTAAACAAGTGTAATGTTATGACAAAAACAATTTAAGAATACTCACCCCGTACAAGTTATCTCTAGTTGTGTAAAATATGATAACAATTGTTTCTTAACTGGGAAGTGTGTGTGTGTTTTTAGAGTCATTTTTCTTAGTGAGCTTGATCCCACCAGGAAAATACGAGAATTGGTTTCTAGGACACAATTACATTCTACAAATGTAAGCTTTTATAAAAAATGCTAGAGGCAGAGGCTATTTCTGTGAGCTTTCTTCTTTGTTAAGATTACGCTCTTTAGCAGTTGGGCCGGTCGCAAATGGCAGTAGTGTGCTGGAGGAGTCATTCTGCTTAGATATGCAGCCCAGAAAAGCATAAAAATTCTTCTCATATTTTAAAATGCATGCTTTTCTTATTTATCGAAAGCTTCTACTTATAGTGCAATTCATGCTCTTACTTAATATTTGTTAAATAAGAATAGAACCAGATGTATCAGATGTAGTGGAATTAAAAAGGTTATAACTGTCCCATATTCATTGAGAACCTTAGTAATTTCTTGTATTACAATTTTGTAGGATGTAATACATTACATAAAATAAATACCCCCGTAGCAGCAAACCTGCGTACTCAGCGAATTTCCAATGCATATATATGTATCTTAATACCACATAAAGCCACATATCAAGTTTCATCAATATACATTGATAAGTAAACGATTTATGACATTTTAATTATTCTCCATAAGAATAACATGGCGGCTGAGTATGCAGGTTTGCTGAAGCAAGGAACACAAAAAAATGGGGTTTTATACAAATATCAATATAACTCATGTAGGTAAAGCCACATACCAAATTTCATTTATTTATTTTCATAATGAAGGGAGATAACACGTTACTTATTCTCCATAAGAATAACATGGGGCTAAGTACGCAGGTTTGCTGCTACGGGAGCCTTTCGTAAAAAATTGTTTTTTTTTGAGCAAATATCAATGGTCCACAACCAGATGAAGCCGTATACCAAGTTTCGTCAGTATACGTTCATAAATAAGCGAGATATAAAATTTTTATTTTCCTCCATAAGAATAACATTAGACAACGTACTGTGTTTAGCACTTTTAATACCTCGGTAACCAATTGACGTAGAGAAATGATCAAAATACCAAATTGTGTGTTATTTTAAGCTGAATCCAACGGGAAAAACTAAAATTTGACTATTTCCAAAATTATATGTAAAAAATTCGAAAAACCCATTTTTGGGGTACAAAACCCCCCCCAAAATACCCCTTCGGATAGAGCGATCTGGCTGGTTTTCGAACTTAAAGTCATAAATGTTGCTTTACACGTTTATACCAAATTTCATCAAAATCGGATAATTTTTACGAGAGTTATCGTGCTCACGGACATATATATATATACAGTTTCGAACGAATGGTGTTTTTGGGGTCTGGGGACCTCAAAACGAAAAGTTATCATAGTCCCGGGCCTAGGTCTTACCATGCCGACTACGGTAATAGCTTCTTCCCTATAGGGGAAATTCGCTAAAAAAACATGCTCGGATTTAGAAAACTTTAAAAAATTACAATGGAGCTTTTCAAGAATTGTTCAAAACATTTAGGCTAGAGCATTAAATTGTAACTGAATAATGGAGGCTGAGCAATTTCCATTAATGAGCTGAGCTGCTGATTTAGTTAGGCTGGCACACCAGGGAGGATTATGTTTGGCCTTTCTGCTTCAGTGATTATTAAAAAAATCCTCTATAACTCGAATAAAAAACACAATATTGCATAACTTTTATGTCATAAATTATAATTATTTGTCTGATTTGTCCCCAAGGACTTTTTCAATTTGAAGAACTTGTTCACAGGTCTCACCAGAGAAAGGCAGTGGCAGCACGCAATGTTGTTGATCAGTGTAGCTTTCAGTATTTAGTTTGAGCTCAGTGCGCCAGAGTATCTTTGTGTTCACTGAACAGTTCCATGAACTGTTCAATAATCGTTCACCTCAAACAGTTCCAAGAACTGATCCCTGTCACCTCCGGCAGTATGTTACCTTGCTCTGCTTGCCGGCGGTCCACTGAGCCACTCCTTTGGCCACTCCAGTGATGTGTCTCCCCGCGATGACCAATGCCTCCTGTACGTCTTCTAGGCTGGGGCGGATCACGATGTTGGGGATCATCAGCAGAGCGTTCAGCAGGAACACTGGTAGGTTGCCTATGATACAGAACGGCTCATCGCTTGCACTTTACTTCTGATGTGTTGTAAGGTAATTTAAATGTCTATGTTTAAAAAGTCATCTGAGAATGATTTGAGTAAATGTTACTTAGTTGAATTATATTCAATATAACAGTTGAATGGCTCCCACCAGTAACGCTGTAAGTGACAAAATGTAAATTTGTCAGGAAACGAAAAACAAATAACTGGAAAAATAACAATGGAATATATGTTTCTTTTGGTCACATATGTATTAAATAGTACAAGTAAAGTGGTGATCAAAATAAATATTACAATAATATCTCGTGAAGTAATTAAGTTATGACCAAATACGTGATTTCAGAATTGCAAAAACCTTGTAAACGACAGTCGTTTACAACGTTTTTGCGTCTTTTTAGGTTTAATGGCGGTTGCAACGTTATTGGGTAAAAAAAGATAAGAGCTGTTGTTATGTGTAGAAAATGTTATTAATACACTAATAAATACAAATTGTACGTGTCCTAAAATTGAAAACTCAAATATTTGCCTTAAACGTACAATATAAAACCAGTTCTAATCAATAAAATTTAGGGATTTACCTTGAAACTACATTTATTTTATGGCAAAAGTAAACTAAATACTATGACATAAAATTAAATAAAATACATTTCTTGTAAACAGCCTTGAGCCCTTTAATTTTTAACCTTAAGACTTGTAAAACTGGTAATGTTTAGTTTTATGATAAACAAGAGTTTTGGGCACTTGGCGGTTAATGTTACTGCACCTACCTAACGTGGTGGCAGTTTTCGGGGTACAGGTTTTTTCTTTTCACTGACGTAGGGTTCCACAGCATACCTGTTTACTTTTCAAATATTCCTGGACTAGTTTTGAATTTTAATTGGACGTTTTTTATTGCGGTTAAACCGATTTATATCCGTAGGCGAAAGACTCGCCCGCGGTGGTGTTGCCATCCCGAACACATGCAACGTTACTGCACGGAGGGACCAAAAACTCGTGGTTTTCCACCGGTCCTAGTACTGCCAACTTAAAAGATGTCAACGAATAAATACCCTGCACTAGTTTAGGATGTCGTTTCCAACCTTACTGCATAGAAATCTCTTTTTTGTAAAATTTGTCGCTTACAACAAAACTGGCGGGAGCCATTCAGTTGAATAATATACTGAACAAATTTAAGTTCTCAAGGATTTAAAATAACAGTTGTACTAATTGTTATTCTTTAATTTTATGAAATTAAGAATACCACTTTAAAATATATAACTATTTATAAGATTTAAAGAGATATACTACAAATCAATATATATTTCAATTTAAGGCAAATTTTAAATATCTGTGCTACATATTACAAAAGCTTTGAGTTTAAAAATGTATACTAAAACTATCACGGTCATCATATTCAGTATTAGCTATGTACTCTTTTCTGATGACATTTTGTTTTTTTTTTTTTAATTACTAGGTAAGTTAGAGTTCTATGTCTTTGAAGATGTACTTAATGCTACATCTTAACACGTTCAGTGCGGCGCGCCGGATTTCCCGCGGTTGCCTAAAAAGGAAACAAATGCAATTAACCTGAATATACACAATTAACGCAGTGAATGCGTTATGCTGTACCCATAGGTGCATTAGTGATCTCGCAAATGTTATTCTTCAATATTTATTGAAGATGTTATGAGAGTGTCACTAATCTTATATGCATTATTTCTATTCAACAGTCGAAGAGCTTTCTACCTACAGCCAAAGATCTCTGCCGCTGGTAAATGGCAGCTTTAATTATACTGTTTCATTTGATTACTCCAATGAATTTCAATTTTTTGAAATATAACTTTTAGAACAGTAAATTTTCAATAGTTTGAGTTATTTTATGGGTGAGACACAAATCTTTAGCTATATGATACTTCACTTCAACCTGTACAATGAGTAACTAAGGTTATTTTCTGAACAGTCTTTATTTATAATCATAGCTTTAATTTCTCAAAGGAGGCTATTACGCTTCAGCCATATTCTGCAGTGGTTAGTCGTCATGGAAATAATACAAAATGGACTCTATGTTCAGCCCTCCCCCTCGCCTTACTTTGGCCTAACTTGACAAACTGTTTGGTGAAATATGTAAAGCCTCTGCTTCTACTTCTCTCTGGATACACTTACTTGTCGAAAGGTTGAACCGTTTGCGCAGAATGTCGAGGGAGGAGCGCGTGACCTTGATGAGTACGTCGATGACCTTGCGGCTGTAGTAGCGGCGCATTTCGCTCACAGCGTTGCGCACGAGGTCCTGCATGGAGCGGCTGAGGCCTCCCCCGCCAGCGATCAGAGTCTGTGGGTTCTCGAAACACTCCCACACCGAGCTCCAGTCCTGCCCCTGCTGGCTGCTAGGAGTGCTGTTGCCACCAGGGCTGTCCGGCTCCTCTGTAATAGAGCGAGACGTGCTCAGCTACATATCAGGTCAGATCGATTTTCTTCATTGAAAATAAACACATATTAAAGACTAAATTCTGAGAATCTTTAAATTAGATGTTAACATTTGTATCTTTGTGATAATTTAACACTTTTCAAATATAATTTATGCATCAGAAGTTGTTCATATAATTTTTGTTGTTATTTGTTAATGACATGATTTTAAATTTGAAGGCTTGTTGGGTTTGCAAGAAGGTTGGTGAAATGAAAGTAAAAATACACCAGTTTAGACTCACATACTGAGAGAACCATTGGAATTCCACATTTTAATGTACCATCCTCGGGATAATGTCAATCAAGTTTAATCGTCGATCAAGTTCTATCTCAAAAGACACACATCGTAAGAGCAGAAACATGTGTGCATAAAAGAATATCCAAAACAGTTCAGTGGCATTACCATCAGCTAGAAAATCAAAGTCGTCACTTTCATGAGCAGCTTTGAAGGCTTCGGCAGCTTTTCGAACCAACTCCAAAACTTCTTCAACGGCCTCCTCGACCATCTGGCTCTTGCGGTTGAGTTCCTAAACATCACCAAAGATATTTGTATCAAAATGTAATAAATTAAATCTTACTACACTGCAAAATACACCGACACTAATTCATACAAAATGTATACCGGGTGTCCCATACAGGTTCCCCCCTCTTAATTTTTGAACGACTTTAAATTTTTAATCAATCTTTGGTAAATGTTACTAGCAAAAGTCAAAGTATTTCTTTAAGTGCTTAAGAGTTTCAACCTCCACCCCTAAATAGGGGTTGCTGGGGGTAGTTTTTATTTTTTAAATAGCAACCCTTAACAAGTTGCATACAATTTTAAAGAGGATAAAAAAGAAAATGAATACCACAAAATAGACCTCTCTATGTTATTTTATCTCTTTGAGGTTATAAAATGACTTCCTTGCACTTTAAATGACCTTTGTTCAAAGGTCTGATCAAGGGTAAGTTGGATTTGCCCACGTTGTATCTGATTTATGGTAAGGAGGCGAATCATAACAGTTTAAATAACAAAATTAATACATCTTTTGCTGGCCATTACATAAGATTAAATAAACATAGAGAGGTCTAGTTTGTGGCACTCACTTTCTTTTTTGTCCTCTTTGAAATTATATGCAACTTGTTAGGGGTTGCTATTTAAAAAATAAAAGCTACCCCCAGCAACCCCTATTTAGGGGCGAGGGTTTAAATTCTTTACCACTTAAAAAATACTTTGACTTATGCTAGTGACATTTACCAAAGATTATTTGAAAATTTACAGTCATTCAAAAACTAAGAGGGGGGGCCTTTATGGGAAACCCGGTATATATGTAGAAGACAGTACAGAGCAATCAATTTTGATTAACCACATTGTAATTACAAAATCCTAGGAGGGAATAAAGATTAGTAAAATTAACACGCCTGATTATTTTATACCATTGACTCTCAATGTATTGCAACTATATTCAAGTTGCTCATTAATGTCTTCCTTCATGATGTAAAAACTATATATTCGTGGGTATGCTTTTAAGCAGGTTTTGTGATGTCATCTTTGAGGGCAAATCAGCTGGCAGTTATTTTAATTATCGTGATTACTTTCAAACTAACCCGCTAGGTGGCAGTTTGGAGAGTCCATTAACAATAAAACACATGCTTATCAAAACAAATTACGTCATCATCGAGAGATGCACAGAATGTAACAAATTTTTGTCTGCGTAGAAGCACACCTACATCATGGACTTTGTTATCAAACTAAACTAAAAATAAGAGCACTAACAATGGCGGCTTGTCTGCAAGCGTCTTCTGTGTGCTCGATGAATTCCTCCACGCTCCAAGGCTCCTCCGCGGGCAGAGCGTGCAGTGTGACAGTCTGCATGCTAGACAACACCTGCAGGATGCGGTTGGTGTACACGTCGTGCACCCTGCAACAATGCTACACGGTAGCTAAGTCTTGTAGTGATAAACAAGAGGAATCCCCAACAACATCAACTAACCATCTGCTACACTAACTTATGACAGAAAAGTCTAAGTTAAAATACTGCCAAACAAATTGAAAGCTACTGAGGCATTATTTTATTTTGTCAATCACTATGGTATCGCATATTTTTGGAGAGTAACACCAGAAGCTTTTAATTTTTTTAGAATAAAAGATATGTCTCAGAATCTATTATACTAATTCCCCAAGGAATTTCTTGTGTACAGCAAAACTCTTTTATTTATGAACCGATTTTGATGATTGAGGTGTCAAATTAAAGGGATTTCTCTGTATAAGTCATGGAATAACTTTTGTCTCCTTCAGTTCAATGTGCTCTGCCCCATTGGACTTTAAAGTTTCCATGTTATTCTTATGAGCAATATGTTTAATAGATCAGAAACAGATGTAGTTGCAGCAACAATTTTAATCAGCTGTTCATTCCTGAATTCTTTGTGCGAAGCACGGGTAATCAGCTAGTAATGGTAATTTTACCCTGCAAACATCTTACAACCTCTTTTTAAAATGTTTTGATTACTTAATTTAACTCGTTTATACATTTTTAGAGTTTTAAGATCCGTCAGGAGTAATTTTAATTTTTTAATATAATCATCAGTATCACCATGCTTAATCATCATGACCCATATACCATGATTGAAGATATTTTCCGATACTCCAAACAGCGGCTAAATATTTTTTAGATGACACACTATTATGTGGGGATGAAATTATTCAGTAAACTACCCACTGATCAATCAATCACAATTTATTTAAATTGACTGATTGATATACATGTGAAGATATGACAAGCATCAAATTACATAAAAATTGTCTCTGATTAGCCTGCAATTAGCTGGGCTGTTACAAAAACTGACCCTCTTTCTGGCACCTATGAATACAAATTTCTTGGTAGGCGCTTGAAGTAAAATCAAAATAATTTTAAAAAGGTATTATACAGACTTCTCACATCCACTCTGAGTCACTTGGGGTCATGTTGGGGTCTAATTTAGGATGAAAATCCAAGGCCGACCATATCAGAAATTATTTAGATCGACACTACTAGTTTAGGACAGAAGTGTGCAACACCTTAGGCGAACAACGTAAGCCCTGGGTTACACCAGAACTTACGCCTGACCAGCAAAAACTGTAACTCCAATGTCTTTCAAACTAATTTGTTAAATTTTGGATGCATTTAAAAAGTTCCAAAGAGTTATGAAATACCTGGTGACCAAAACATCGAAGCTACGTATGGCATCTGTGGTACTGCGTACAAAGTTCCGCCAGCCAGGGTCCGTCCAGTTGAGCCCGGTGAGAGCCGGAGTGAGCATGTTGGTCAGCCTCACCAGCTGCGGCAGAAACAACGGCCGCACTTCCAGCTTCACTCGGCGAACGGTTTTCAGTAGCTCATTCAGCAGAAACTGCCGGAAGGAAATTTGGTTGTGATCATAACTTAGGTATCACAGTGGCCAGTAGCCATTGGCAGTAATCAAATCAAAACCTCTTTATTCATCAAACAGTATTTACAATACTTTGAATAGTGTCAAGAATGTATAGATCAGGGCGTTATCACTAAATAATTTTACTTTCATAATGATGTAAAAATTCATGTTAAATTACTTTTAGTCAAAGTTTATAAACATAATTTATGTTGCATATCTTAGATTCCAAAATTTATCAAGGGAATAAAGGGATACAGTGAGCAGATATTCCTTTAGAGTTTTTTTTTAACATTAAAGTTATTTTCATTTGATATCTTTCTAGGCAAACTGAATAAAAACTTAGTTTAGCCAATATAACTAGTTTTCCTCTCAAAAAACTTTAATGTATGTTTTTCTACCTGCCTGTTATTCCTTAATTTATAATTGTGAAAATTTGTAATATTGTTCTGAAGGTTTAATTTTTCACATGTAATATTGTTTCAAATATCTATAGGTCATAGACAGTCATAACACTTAATTTTTTTTTTTTTTTAAATATGGCTTTACGGATTGTTGATTTTTAATGTCTAAAATCATTCGGAGTGCTTTTTTTCGTTGGCGAAGAATCTTATCTAAGTTTGTTATACAGCTATACCATAAGACATGTGCGAATTTATCAAAGGAAAAAAAGGGTTTTTAAGGTCTGAATATTGCATACCCTTGACATTTGTCACAAGGCGTACAGACCAGTTGCCATTTTACCTACTACAAGTTCAACATAATTATCCCAGTTTAAGTATTGGGTCCCCAAGTACACTGAATAAATGGAATAATAAGTTACTGATATTATAAACTTGGCATCACCTGTAGGTGGTTGCTCGAAATACCAAACCACACCAAATATTTAGTGTCAACCTTACAAATTATGTTTGAACAAACAACGCCAGTCACTTAAAGTACAATTGACAGTGTGTATTGTCTTGACCGAACCCTGTTTGTTCTCTCTCAATGTCTTAATAGTTTGCACTCTCTCAATGTTTCCACATAAATAAGTAAACTTAAAATTTTTTTACACTTGAATTTCCAGTATTTCAGAAACTTTATGAGCTTAATTTTAACCAATTATTTGTTGAATTGGTAATTGTAAATTCAACAGTTCGTGAACAACTTTCCTAGAAAGGTAATTGTTTTTTATAACAATTTGCATAAAGAAAAATATTTGTCATCAATAATAGATGAAGAATTTTCTGATGTCAAATTGTGTACGACGTTGGCGGTCTTTTAGAGACTAAAGATTGAAGATTGCCTTAAACTCATGGCAACATTAATTTAATAAAGTAATTGTTCATATATTTATGAACAGTAAATCTCAATCTCCCACAGATTTACCTGAAGGCTGTCGTTGACCAGGGTGAAATAGTTCTTCTTGCACAGCAAAGTGTGTGTGACGACCGGCACCGGGACGTCCATCTTGGTGAGACAGTCCGCCTCCCTGATGAGCAACACTATCCGAGCGTCGAGGTTGACCCTCAGCTTGCCCGCATCCTCGGTGATCACCAGCAGAGTCTTGTTGAGGCAGTCGTCGACCACTCGAACCTGTAGAGGGTGAGATGAGAAGGTGGTGTTCCGGTTTCCGGCTCCTAAGATTTTTTTGGGGAAAAACTGGAACTGGGATCTGATTGATAATTATAATATGAGCGTAAGTGATAATTGTACTGCTTAACATTTACCATAAACAATGACCAGTTCACATAGGCCACAAACTAAGTCCGATAGCATATCAGCTGTGAACAAAACTGGGTATTATTGATCGCTTATGTAATACCAAATTATGATTATTGATGAATTTAAAAAAGTATTATAAAAGTACGCATAATAATAGGCTTGGCAAAAACTGATGTTAAAAGAAAATTGGGAAAAGTACGGTGCCTGGAATACAAAACCATGAACTGAGGTACAATTTAATTTGGTGGGAAGGAAAGAGAGGACAAGGACCAAAGAAAACCGATACTGAGGACCAAATTTAATGAATTTTGAGAGGGAGAATCTAAAGAAGATGAAACAAGTTGTCCTTCATGACAGAATAAACTAATGATGGTAGAAAAATGTCAAGCATGAGCTACTGGAACTTGCTAGGTATAGTTTAGTTAGTTTACATAGTAACACGTTTTTGTTAGCTCGCTTTCTTGTCTGTTCGGCACAAATTTTCCAATCGATTTTAAACTAACTTCCCAATGAGCTAGGGACTTGAAACTTGAAACATAGCTCAGAAATGGATGACAATGCAGTATTAAATCATTTGATTTAACGTGCGCCCCACGTTTTTCGTTTTAAACCTTACAAGTATCCTCATAGCCACTAAATATCCACGATCACAAATTTTCAAGACAACCTACATCCATAGGATAAATTATTTTATACTTTTTAGTCCGTTTTAAAAATGTGGTATTTTAAAAAGTATTTTTATATAATAAATTATTTATTTTTGTTGACAGGCTAGCATCCCATACACAATTGATGGCTTGTGAGACTCAACTAGTCATCTACAGGTAGATGGGTTAGTTACATTGTGGTTGAGCCAGGCCTGCTTCATGTCGTGTTGGTAGTTCAGCAGAGTGTTGGCCACCAAGTTGTACCTCCGCACGAGCTCTGTAGTAGCGGACAAGGTCTTGAGTACCGGATGGGCGGAGGCTGACTTGACCAGGTCCTCTAGGTGGAAGTGCAGCGACCTCGCCCACTTGATACGCCCTAGACAGGTGGTCACAAACGTAAAAATACAGCGAGAAGCTGTAGAATTATTTTTCATGGATTTAGAAACACTGGATGTTTTCTGATACTCGTACAAAACTAAACAAATTATCTTCTACAGCCCTGAGACATATAGAATATTATTGTTTCCTTTTCAAACAAAAAATAACCAGAGGGATTGTTTATTAAGGAGGAAGGGATAATCTCTGAGGGAGCAAGATTTGATGAGCAAATATTGTGTTTATTTTATACTACATGGATCTAGCTCATAAGCGTAATTTTAGTTTTGCAGGGGGTGGGGACAGAAATGATTGTGATCGTGATTATTATAACTTTGACTTTTTATGTTAAAATAATGTTTCCTCCAAATGATGTGAGCTTCTTCACACTTCACTGCTTCCCTTTGTGACCCTGAATTACGCCTGTGGTGCGTATACCATTGCGTAATGGAGATACTGTGATGAGCAGTGATTGGCACAAATGGAAGGAAGCACCAGCTTCAATAAACTATCACAATGGATCAGCGTTGTATTGGTAAAGCTCAGAATATAACAGACACTGGTAATTTTGTATTGAAATGTTAGGTAAAATACCTTACGATGTATTTATGATAGCATAAATATTTTAAGATATTATTTATTTTATTCAACACATTTACAATATTATTTGTCTTAATCATTGCCAAATCTACAGATAACACCATACAACTCTCCACAGACCTGTTTAAAAATGACATGAATGAAAAATATGGTGTACAGTTATTGTTTTAATGCACTTAACTATCTTAAACCTTGTTTAGTGTATGATCTTAAGTCATTATATTAAATTGTAAATGTATAGAATTAATACGATTTACTAATACGGTGTATATTTATAAGCAGCTTGATTTGAAGATTTGCATTATTTTATTCACTGCACTTAAATAAAACTTAAGTGTTAATGAAAAGAATAGAGTAAAACACAATTAATATTAATTTTTTTGCAAAGATTAAAATATTTGTTTACACTGATCAAGTATGTATCAGGTATATTACTACAATAATTAGCCCAACAATATTCTAAAAAAAAAAAATAAAAATAATACCTGCAATAGGTGGAAAGTTCCTAGACAAAGGAGGATCATCTCTTTGTTTACGGAATAGTTTTAAAATCCTCTCCAGTTCCTGCTCACAATACTTTAGCACTCGGTCGTACTTATCATCCATGCGGGTCAAAGGTATCTTCTCACTCACCTGAAAGTTTTTATTTGCATTTATATACTTGGTAAATATCATGTAGTAGAGAAAATAGTAGGCTTAAATTTTTACTAGCTCAATTTTTAAAGCTCGAAAACAATGACCACAATATGTTTTATCAACCAAACATTATGACTGAGCTGCATTATATGGTGAACATTAAGTCCAAGTTGCATTAATAGCAGAAAATGGCAATCCAACGATGTTTGGTCGTAAAATGTGGCAATCGTATTGCAATTTCTCTGCAATAAATAAAGCCGGATCAAGTTTTATAGGCAAAAATGATAACCATATCATGTTTAACAGCTAAAAACAGTGTTTTAGCGGCACGTTATATATCAGTCAAATATGGCAAATGGCCGCTTTTTATCAGCCAGGAATGGTGATCCACTGCAACTTTTAAGCAGAAAATGAAGGCCAAAAATGTTTTTTTCCACAAAAATCTTGTATTTTTCCTGAAATTTCTGTGTTTTTCCTAGTAAATATGATTACCCTGAAATACGGTTATTAAAAAAAACATTAATGCTGTCAACCTTTACATATAGCTAAAGAAGTTTAACATTGAAGTTATAGGAAATAATTTTTTCTTACATCTGCCCGAGAAAGCAGCACACTCGATATACGTCTCAAAACAGGTGATTCCCGTATTCATTTTACTTTACGCACTCATTTTTACTTTGCACAAGTTCGATTTACTTTGCGTAATCCAGTGTTTCAACTTAAGAACAAAAAAATAGTCAAAAGCAGTATGCAGATAACGTTGTTTATGCATGAATTATGTTGGCAACACTGGATGATAAACATCTGGTTTGTTGTTGTTGTTCCCGAACAACATAAACATAACCTGTATTTTGTTGAAGTTTAATTAAAGTTTTTCTTTTTTTAATTCTTGATTTTTCCGGTTCAATACAAAACAAGTATTATACACAAAACGTATTAACTAGTATTTTCATAAAATAACATAGTGGAACGTTATTGGGATCGCTCCATTCGAAGGCACTCTGAAACCAAAGTTCGACATCTAATCTAAAAGGAAATCTTGCACAAGTCTTGATTTTAACCGCCTGTTGGCAGTTGGTTCACCAATGTTAAAAAATTGTGCACCAGGAACAAGTCCATTGTTGTTGAGAAACTTGGTTGCGCTTTTCTTTATGAAAGTCTAAATCGAGTCCACACCAAATTCTTCATGAATTTGCTTATTTCGAATAAACCATGGAGAGTTTGTACAGATCCTAAGGATTTTGTTTTGAAACACTTGAATTTTATTTTCTTTTCTTTTTGAAATTGATAATCCCCAGATAGGACAAGCGTACATCACTAAAGGTCTTAAAATACTTTTATATATTAAAATTCCATATTTTGGTTTGAGTGAAGACTTCCTGTTGATCAATGGAAAAAGGATTGATAACCGAAAATAAGCTTGTGTCAATTTTGAATTTAAATGTAGATTCCAATTCGGTCTTTTGATTGAGATGAATTCCTAGATTTTTATAGACTGGTCAGAGGGATTCCATTCAATTATAGTATTACCTATAGTAATATTAGGAGGAAGTTGAGGTTTCCTTAAAGTAAAAATTTTGGCTTCACATTTCGAAGCGTTTAACTTAAGCCTCCATTTGTCGAACCATTCCATCAGCATGTCGACGGAAGTTTGCAGATTTTTTTGTGCTGTATGAATTTCAGAATGCTAAGTTATAATAGCAGTATCATCAGCATACAATGCAAGTGAAGCGTTTAGTGGAATGGGGATGTCTGTCATAAATATGTTAAATAGTATGGGCCCTAATATTGAGTCTTGGGGTGAGTTCACATAAAAAAAGTGTCCATAAATTATGTGTAGGCCTAGTTATGTTATGTTACTATTACTTAAATCAGGTACTTAAATCAGGTTACTTTAAGATAATTTTTAATAGTGGCAGCCTTCTTCTAAAAAAACCCGAATAAATATAATTTAAACATTTTATTCTAACTGTAGGAAATATATCATATAGGCTATCATAAATATTATACATATCATACTGTATAAATCAATATTTGGCAGAAGTAGGAAAAATGTAATATGCAACTCGTGCGCAAGGTGACTTTGCTGCACTCGAAGAAACTATTCCACACGAGCCGTCTCTCAAGTGCAGCAAAGTGGCACCTTGCGCACTTGTTGCATAAATAACTATTAAGTTTAATTAAATTGAACAAAACTTCCATTTGTAAGTGGAAGTTACTCCACAATATTATGTTTCTCTCTTTAGTTTTTACTCTGTTAATTAACTCATCCAAGAGATTGCTGGGTTTTAAAATTAAATGTTACCCTTCCTAGTTTCTATATTAAGTTTTTACATGTTAAAATGTATAATTAAAATACCCCCGTCGCAACAAACCTGCGTACTTAGCGAATTTCCAATGCAAAATATAAGTCTTAATACCACATAAAGCCGCATACCAAGTTTCATAAAAATATATTCAAAAATAAGCGATATATCAAATTTGAATTATTCTCTATAACAATAACATTGGTGATGAGTACGCAGGTTTGCTGCTACAAAAAACAACAAATATACGGTTTCTTGTAAATATCAATATTACTCAACTAGGTGAAGCCACATACCAAGTTTCATCAATATAAGTTCATAAATAAGCGATATATGCCATTTTGATTATTCTCCATAAGAATAACATGGGAGATGAGTACGCAGGTTTGCTGCAATAAGGAACACAAAAAATGGGTTTTTATGCAAATATCAATAGAACTCAACTAGGTGAACCAACATTACAAGTTTTATTAATTTATGTTCATAATTAAGGGATACATTACATTTTACTTATTCTCCATAAGAATAACATGGGGGCCAGTGGCGGATCCAGCCAGGGGGCGCGGGGGGCGCGCGCCCCCCCCCCTTGGACTCAGAAAATGTTTAATTAATGGGTAATGGGTAATTGACTCATTGACTAGACTGAAAACCTTATGGACTGAAAAAAAGAAGCGGGATTCTCCATGTAGTTCTGACAGCACTGGATAGAAATCGCCACCATCGCACGCAATGTTGAACGTAACTCTACAGGTGTATAGTCAATGGTAATAGTGTGACTCTGTCTATCGCTGTACTAGTTTTTGTTTTCAATATTTGCAAATACATTATTTGCACCAACACGTCTTACCTACTGGGCGATGCTCTACAAAACGGAGCTTCCCCTTTAACAGATCGCTACGAATAGTTTTAACAGTACAATTATTATAGAATGTGTAGGCCAAGATAGTAACCCCGTTGGTAGGACGGTAAGGAAGCAAGTCGCCATATAACTATACGTCCTTTATGTGTGTTAAGTAACTTACTGCATCCAAACATTTGAAAGATAAACAGTTGCCGGTCGATACGTAAAATTAGGGAGTTACTGAGCTCCTTAAATCCGACATACATACACAACTTACTATCTGTAAGATAAAGGTACCGGCCAGGGCTGAGCACCCCCTAGGGTAACGCACCATAGTACCGGCCTATTGCCTTTGGCCGCCCTAGGAGCACACACCGTAGCACCGGCCTAGGGGAACGGCCGAGCATTCCTAAGGTAACGCACTACAGGACCGGCCTATTGCCTTAGTCCGTCCTAGGGAATACAGCGCAGCACCGGCCTAGGGACTTGGGCCGATCATCCCTAAGGTCACGCACCACAGCACCGGCCTATTGCCCTTGGCTGCCCTAGGCGCACACACTGCAGCACAGGCCTAGGGGCTTTGGACGAGCATTCCTAGGGTAACGCACCACACCACCGGACTATTGCCCTTGGCTGCCCTAGGAGCACACACTGCAGTACCGGCCTAGGGGCTTGGGCCGAGCATTCCTAGGGTAACGCACCACAGCACCGGAATATTGCCTTTGGTTGCCCTAGTGGCACACACCGCAGCACCGGCCCTGCAGTCTTCCTCAATCTTCTTCTTTTCTAAATTTTTCGTTCTACCTTAGTCATTTTGTGCGCGTTGGTTTAGCCTTTAGTAGTGCGTGTGAGTAAATAAATCGGTATAAAATGTTTGTTTTTCGAGGTAGTAGTTGTATAAAATGTGTATATTTTTATGTACCTACTATTTATTGTATCAGTGGAATACATCAATATTACACATTTCATTGCGAAATAAGTGTTACAATGTGGTGTTTTACTTGTTAGAATCATGATTGAATTGAATTTAGCGAGTACTAACAACAGCCTCCCGTTGCTGCGGGACGTTATCGTTTAGTGAGAACAAAAATCTCAAGTGTGCCCCCCCTCAACAAATTCCTAGATCCGCCCCTGATGGGGGCTGAGGACGCAAGTTTGCTGCTACAGGAATTATTGGTAAAAATCGGGTTTTTTGTGAAAATAACAATAGACCACAACCAGATGAAACCATATACCAAGTTTTGTTAGAATACGTTAATAAATAAGCGAGCTATAATTTTGTTCTTATTCTCCATAAGAATAGCATTGGACAACGTACTGTGTTTAGCACTTTCAATATCTTTGTAACCATTTGACGTAGAGCAATGGTCAAAACACCAAATTGTGCGTCTTTTTAAGCTGATTCCAATGGAGGAAACTAAAATTTGACTTTTTCAAAAATTATATGTAGAAAACTCAAAAAACCCATTTTTGGGGTACAAAACCCCTCCAAAATACCTCTTCGGATAGTCCGATCTGTCTGGTTTCAACGAAAAGTTATCATGGTCCCGGGCCTAGGTCTTACCATGCCGACTACGGTAATAGCTTCTTCCCTATAGGGGAAATTCGCTAACATGTATACTTAGAACAACTGCATAAAAAACTGATATTACTTTAATAGAAATAACATTGTTATAGAGAAACCTCAAGTTTCCGGTTGCCATGAGTGTGATTCTGATGAGCCCTATGTGGCGATCTAAAGAAAGTTGAGATACTAAAACTGCATTTGTATCATCAGGGTTGCCACCAAAGTTGCATTTCAAAATTCATGCACAATTCCAGGTTTTCAAGGTAAAAATCTCTAAATTCCAGGTAAACTTGCGAGGCTTTGTAATGGATTTGCGACATCTGTAACAATTTACAATATGAATTAAAGTGCTTATTTTAACAAAAATTATTACTTTTTATGAAGATTATTCTAAATTTTGTATTTAAGTTATTTCCCATATTTTATTATGCTTTACTATATAACAAAATCACTATTATGACAGCTGGATCCAGTTTGTAATCTTCCAAACATTTTCAAGATTTTTGCAAGGAATCAATCTGTCAAGAAACCTCAGATTATGAAGCGACCAACCTGACCACTTATACACTACCCAGCCAATTATGCTTTAACAAATTATCGAGCGACTCCAAAGACTACATATTAGAAATTGAGCTCCATCAACGATTAAAAATTGTGACCAGACAACAATTGATTACAAATTAATTATTACAGTGGGCCACTTCTTTACCCACTGTTTGTAACAACATACAAATTAATCTTATTGATCTAAATCAAAAATATCGCCGGCAGTCACGACTGCATTTCGTAAAGTTTCTTCAACAATAGCTCTCACACTCACATGGCTAACGTCGCCGAGCCGAACATCGAGAACGCATCGCTAACTTTGCTGACTATCAGGAATGTATCGCTAATGTCGCCGACCATCGGGAACGCATCGCTAACTTTGCTGACTATCAGGAATGTATCGCTAATGTCACCGACCATCGGGAACGCACGCTAACGTCACCGATCATCCAGAACGCATCGCTAATGACGCTGGCAATTTAGAACACATTGCTAACATCGGCGACCAACGGGACCGCATCGCTAACTTTGCTGACTATCAGGAATGTATCGCTAATGTCGCCGACCATCGGGAACGCACGCTAACGTCGCCGATCATCCAGAACGCATCGCTAATGACGCTAGCAATTTAGAACACATTGCTAACATCGGCGACCAACGGGAACGCATCGCTAACTTTGCTGACTATCAGGAATGTATCGCTAACGTCGCCGACCATCGGGAACGCATTGCTAACTTTACTGACTATCAGGAATGTATCGCTAACATCGGCGACCATCGGGAACGCATCGCTAACTTTGCTGACTATCAGGAATGTATCGCTAATGTCGCCGACTATCGGGAACGCACGCTAACGTCACCTATCATCCAGAACGCATCGCTAATGACGCTGGCAATTTAGAACACATTGCTAACATCGGCGACCAACGGGAACGCATCGCTAACTTCGCCGATCATCGAGTCCTTATCGCCAACTTCGCCTACTATTCAGAACGCATTACGTAATCGCCGACGATCGCGACCTAAAATTCACGGTTCGGCCGAAAATTGCCGCATAATACAGGCAGTTTTTCCCAGTCCCCAAAGTTCACGGTTAATTCCCGGTTTTCCAGGTTTTCGCAGTGAGTGGCAACCCTGAACACAGATAAACAATTGGTAACTTTTCAAGAAAAAGTTTTGTTAGACTCAGCTTGGATCAGCCTACAGCCAACAACGTTTCACTTCTAAAGCTAACAAGAAATACTAAAATACAGAAAACGTAGCAAAAACCAAAAACACTATACAAAGTATATTACTTCACTGAACTTTTTCAAAGCGTGTGAGGAAGCGTATTCCCTGTGGACTCTCCCAGACGCTGGCAAAGTTCTCTTCAATCAATGATCCAATGCTCTCCTTTAACTCATCTGTTTTCTGGAGGAAAGTTTCAAAGTCTTCGTCAAACTCTGTATTCCGCTGGTCTAGATAGTCGTATGTCTTGCTGGTCACTCCTGCCTTTGCTGTCTCGAAAGTTTTTATGGCGTCTTCAAGGGCTGAAATAACAATTACATAAATGAATGGCAAGGAAAATATTTTACTATTACTAGTTTAACATAAAAGCTACTACCCTTAGGTAAATAGTTGAAAATATTTTGTGTATTTCATATACTCTGCTGAACCATAAGGTAACATCGCTAAGACAATTGTTATTAAAAATATATTAATTTAATATAGATAAATATCCCAAATTCAAATGTTGATGTCGGTGTGTGGTCAGAATATATAATTTTATCATAGTTCAGTTTGAAATGTTGAAGTAAGAAGGTCTCCAATTCGGTAGCTCAGATGGCTTTAAATTGGTTTGAAAGTTGCTCTTGACCATCTTTGGATTGACCACTTTATTTGGCAGAGGCAGCTAGTGACAAGGAATGGTGATGACATATGTGCACAATTTGTGTTTTGAAATGAGGTTGAGATAATAAGATTTTTAGATGTTTTCAATGACTTTATTAACAACTAATTCTAAAATTCAGATTTCTCTGTCAGATAATTTTTTGTGAAGCTTACATTCTTACGAGTACAAAATATATTGTATTATTGTTTATATTCTGTATGTATGTACAAATACATTTAAATAATAAACGTTTATCCTACTTACCTTCACCAAGCAATAGCCCTGGAAAAAAGTAAAAAATTAGGAGACAATAACTGTTGTCTTTTACATTATTAACTTATTGTCTTTGTCATTACTTGCCTATTAATATAATGATTATCCAGTTACGTAGTCTTCAGGCATCTACAATGGATGAAAAAAATTGAACTACAAGTGGGCTATCAAGCAATCTATAATAGGCCTACTGACTAGTTATAGTTGTTCTCAGGAATAATATCACATTAAAAAACGAGTTTGCACACAGCACGCTGACGTGAGTGAAGTGAATTTCCTCATAATAAACTTTTAAAACTCAAAATCAGTGTAAAAACCAATTTATACTAATTTTTATTGAAATCTGAAAACATAGATTTTCTGGCTGTTCTGATGCTCCTGGTTTCATTTACCTGCAATGCTGGGAATACAATTTTGCGCATTATAAGGTTAGGAGAAGGTCCAGTCAGGCTTGAAATTAGGCGTGAGGATGCTGGGGATGATAAAAGTACACCAACAAATTAATAACAGGCTTTTCTAAGTAATTTTAATATATAGATACAATTTTGAACGACTCCCCAAAACAAAATTAAGGGGGTCATGTTAGGAACTTCTATGGTGGTTCCGGGCTTTAGTTTCACCGTGCGGGTCATGCTAGTAGTTCACTTTCCATAGGAAATTCACTAAAAAACAGGTACCTTAATTTGAAATTTCCAATTTTTTTAAATCATCCAGAAGGGTTTGCAAGTTTGGGGATAAATGGATGCAGGGCCAAAATACAATAATAATCTATATTTAAAACGCTAATTTCGGGATATCAAATTTGAAGGTACTATTGTGACAAATACCTATTGTATAGCAAATTAAAGTTCAAAATGATTCCTACATATGTCAACATTAGAAAATATTTTAAAATCCTTCAGGGCTTTGCCTCTTTTGCATTTAAGGTTTATTCTGTTGCAGACAACAGTTTTATTTGGTTACGTTATTATTTAAACACGTGTTTATATCTTCCTTTTGTAACTGGGATTGTCATGCCGAGTTATATTTATAGCATTACCAAGACCCAAACTGATCAGGTGACTCGGTTAATTTATTTTTCGGTTATTAAAGAGAAAAGAGTGAAAGATTATAATCTCAGTCAGAAGAAATTCAAGCCCACACTTAGATCAACAGCCACAGCCTTACAAATAGCTTAGCATTGTTAACTAACTTTTATTTGGAACTGCCCTCATATTTACCTTCCATTCTTCTTTCAAACAAACTGTTGTAGTCGTCCACGAGATCAAACATGGATATAATTTTGCTGAGTCGATCGCAGAAGGTGTCAAACTTCCCAAACACATAGTTCTCGGAGAAAGTGAAGTTACTGGTCTGATCCGGCAAGAACGGCTGACGCTTCACAAGTATGTACGTGTTGTGATAAACCCTGTAATCAGACATTGTTCCAAGTTGTAAAATTAGTTATATTTATATGTTTGATTGACCAATTACACCAAATTACGTTGTTAAGAATTATTTATTTGAACTTTCATAACAAAATTAGTTTGCACAGTAAGATAAAAGAAGTATAGGGATGATCATAACAAGAAATTTATTGTGAAAGAACAGTTATAGCTTTATTACCCTTAACACACTGATTGTTAAGAAAAATTGCGAATGTCATCCAAAGGCTAAAAAGTTACACTGCCGCACTACGTCAATATGGTGTAGTTTTAGTTGAAGTAAATAACCACATAATAGCAGGTATGTTCAAGCTTAAACACACCATATGACTAAAATACATGTGACAAACGATGAAAAAGTACAGTAATTAACCTCAATACATAAGAATGGTGTCAAAAGGGGAAATGTCAAACAAAGAAGGGCCACATGCACGCTCTTCCACACAGCCATTTCCCCCACCTAGCAGGACACAACGGTCACTACAGGTAGTCTACAGTGTCACTACAGTTGGCTACGTAGCCTCAAATGGATTACTGAGACTGTGCTTTATTGATACCAGCAACAATGAAGTACTCTAGTGGTCATGTGAGACCAATTCACCACTCACTAATGTCAGTTTTTCGTCTTTTGGTTACATATGATAAACCTACATAAAATGTTTTGACTTAGTATCACAACATTTTAAATTTTTAAGCTTAATAGTACAAAAATCTATTTTTTTATGGAATTCCCTCATTCTAGGATATGAGGAGATCACTGGTTCTTGAGTGATGGATAGGAAGTTAACACTTATTTAATCGTAAGTGATATTTCTATGGCAGAGATTTTGGGTCTTGTCTCACACCTTTAAAAGCCTTTGGTTCATTTTGAATTCATCACATGCATGTAAATTTTGTTAATATGATTTGAATATTTAATTGTGTGATGCCTGCTAGTACGCTTACAAAGATAAAGTAGTCAACCTCAAAACAGGAAGGGACATGTA
The DNA here is from genome assembly GCA_963675035.1 of Allygus modestus. Taxonomy (NCBI): domain Eukaryota; kingdom Metazoa; phylum Arthropoda; class Insecta; order Hemiptera; family Cicadellidae; genus Allygus; species Allygus modestus. The sequence continues at coordinate 40,046,193 of OY776114.1, read as the reverse complement.
TGAATGAAGAGGGGAGTGGAGAAAAAGGGGAATTAAGAGTGTTCACTCTCTTCAGTTTGACACCGCACAGGAAGGATCTTCTGTGAGGAGCTGTGTCGTCATGTTGGGTTGGAGAGGCCCGTTAAGGTGGGTGATTTTTGTTGTTGTAAGCTGGATTTAATGTTTTATACTACTGTCCAATCTATATTGAGTATATGTTTCAGAAGTAACATTTTAGTATCAATTACTATAAATATACCCATAAATTAAACATTTCACAAGTTACCCATTTTAGGCTCCTGAGAAACGGAGAGGGACCACCTTTTCCCTGATTACTACTAAGATGCCTAATCGTACAAAATTCTACAGCGAGTTACCGGTTGAGCCGAATGCAGTGCAGCAGTTTCTGCCGCATCTCGTCCCTGTCCTGCGACCAGATGGTCTCCTTGCTTCGGCACGTGATGTACTGCTTGCACTGCTCTATCATCTGGTTGGTGATCTATCGAAACACATGTTACATGATGTTGATTGATAAATCCTGATGTTTATAAAACCTAGTTAAGTTGAACTGAGCTGAAATAATCCCACTTATTGAAAAATGCACTCACCGGCTACATCCGGAGTGCTCCATTAATCTCTAGTACATTTTCATTTACCCATCAACTGTGGCACCTTTAATACAAATAAGAATCTAACAGAGGATAGTTGTACCTTGACCATGAGCGAGGAAGTTCTCTCGGAAGTGTTGTAGAACTGGGAGACGCTGTGAATGAGCCGCACCGTCTGCAGCATGCTGAGAATGGAGTCCTTCATCCTAACCTGCAAGTTGAAGTGTGAAAATATTTCACAATGAAAAGTCACCAACAATAATATATCTGTAGTATCTACAAGTTCTGCGCAATGTGACTCAACCTGGCTTAGGCACAGTAGAGAAAGCATTGAAGTAGATTATAAAATGTAATTTTGGTAATTTACAATAAAGAAATATAAATAAAAGTATGCCAAATATGCAATTATAGAAAAGTTGATCTTCTATTTAGTTCAGACCATATAAATCGACTCAGTGAAATTCCAGACAAACTGTACAAGGAACTGCAAAAAATGGGAAATTTTACTCCATGTTAAATGTCATAAGAAAATTATAATTATGGTTTACAACCATTTAATGACAAATATTAAACATAAATAAAACCTGCAAATTTAGGAACAATTATCTTTTTTTTAGTACAAAAATACGAGTAAATCAATCAGTGGAAGTCTCAGGCAAACTTTCAAAAGAATTCATTTTTGCATTTACATTTTAGGGACTAGAAACAACAAGCTAAGAGGTCAGCTCAGCTTTTTTCCAACTATCTATTCTTCAAACTTAAATGGAATAAGTGCTTTCAAGCTAAATTTTCAGGTGATAACAATCTGCCTTAATCACGAGTATATTCTTATTTTGTTTACTTATTCCTATGCATTTTTTAAATTAGCCTAAATTAAAGCCAAACATCCCAAAACTATTCTAAATTAACAATTCCTTAATTATGTAAAGTGGTTTTAAATTACCTTTTCGTCTCCAGTTTAGTTTCTGTTTGAAGAATCCAGTTTCAACACTAGGTTGCTGTCTTCAAGTCATAAAGCTGGTAGGCCCTACTACATTTATTTATCGGTTGAATTGACGTCGTTATTAATAATTTATAAGAACACCGATAAATGTGGTATCAGGTCGATGACTTGAAGATAGACCTCCTTGATAATGATGCAACAAACTGTTGAAACCGGGTTTTACAAACAAAAACTCAAACTGGAGAACCAATTTATAAAGTCGTACCAGTTCAGGGGTAAAATATCAAATAACCTTTAAAATTATTTATTATAAGGCAATGGAAACTTGGTCAAAATATTCTTCTTTAAAACAGAATAGATGTGGACTGTTTATCTGGGTTGACCTTAAATTCCTGTGGTAGCACACTACAATTCGTAAAATATAAATAATCTTAATCACAACAAGACCATAGACTAAGCATAAGCATACTCCTTAGACAAGACTCACTGGATCATGTAAGTAGAGAGAGTGACAACACTTCTCCATGGCCTGTATGAACTTGGCGTTGTCTCTCGCCTCATTGTAGCAGAACGTAATCTTCATGTCGGTTTCCTTCCACAGCTTGATAATCTTCGAACGAGCCACCAACAGGCAAATGATGGTCATATTAACCTAAAAGAATGTGTATTCAAAATATTATTAATACAAATAAATGTTCTTTCCCCATCAGCAAGCATTTAAATCAGAGAGGCTTTACCTGAAATGCTTGAATACATGTTTAAGAGTGTGTAAGAGTGCAAGTATATTTATTTAGTTTTAAAAACCTTGTACCAAGCTACAATTTTAAATGGAAAAAATCAATAATTAAATTGATATTGCAGGCTATGTGTTTTCTTCACGATTGGAAGGTCAATAGGTTTAGTAAGACTATTTACAATTTTATAACCATTTGAATTAAGCCAATGCAAAATACGTGCAAGTTCAAATTTATATCATATATATATATGGAAACTTGGTTAAAATATTCTTCTTTAAAGATTGTACTTTTCATTTATTTTATTTCTCATTCATTTTTGTGCTTGTTAAAGATATTATATTGAAATATTGCAATGAAATGGTTTTAATTTCTTAAATATATATATATATATATACTTTGAAAATATTATAAATAAAATCCTATATAATAATACCCCCGTTGCAGCAAACCTGCATACTCAGCGAATTTCCAATGGAGATATAAAATGTCTTAATAGTACATAAAGCCACTTACCAAGTTTCATAAACACATATTCACAAATAAGCGATATATACAATTTTAATTATTCTCCATAAGAATAACATTCGGGCTGAGTACGCAGGTTTGCTGCATCAACGAACACAAAAAATGGGTTTTTATGCTAATATCAATATAACTGATCTAGGTGGTCATATATACCAGTTTTAGCAAATCTCCCCTATAGGGAAGAAGCTATTACCGTAGTCAGCATGGTAAGACCTAGGCCCGGGACCATGATAACTTTTTGTTTTGAGGTCCCCAGACCCCAAAAACACCATTTGTTCGAAACTGTATATATATATATATATATATATATATATATATATATATATATATATATATATATATATATATATATATGTGTGTCCGTGGGTGCAATAACTCTTGTAAAAAAGGTCCGATTTGGATTAAATTTGGTATAAACTTGTAAAGCAATATTTATGACTTTAAGTTCGAAAACCAGCTATATCGCTCTATCTAAAGGGGTATTTTGGGGGGGTTTTGTACCCCAAAAATGGGTTTTTTGAACTTTTTACATATAATTTTTGAAATAATCAAATTTTAATTTTCACTATTAGATTCAGCTTAAAAAACACACAATTTGGTATTTTGATCATTCCTCTACGTCAATTGGTTACCGAGATATTGAAAGTGCTAAACACAGTACGTTGTCTAATGCTATTCTTAAGGAGAATAAGAAAATAATTATATTTTGCTTCTTTATGAACTTATACTGACGAAACTTGGTATACGGCTTTATCTGGTTGTGGTCGATTGATATTTGCTCAAAAAAATTTTTTTTTGCTAAAGGTACCCATAGCAGCAAACCTGCGTACTCAGGCCCCATGTTATTCTTATGGTAAAAAATTAAAATGCTATGTCTCCCTTAATTATGAACATAAATTAATAAAACCTTGTATATAACTTCACCTAGTTGAGTTACATTGATATTTGCCTAAACACCCATTTTTTCGTTCCTTGTTACAGCAAACCTGCGTACTCACCCCCCCATGTTATTCTTATGGAGATTAATCAAAATGGGATATAACGCTTATTTATGAATGTATATTGATGAAACTAGGTATGTGGCTTCACCAGGATGAGTTATATTGATATTTGCATAAAAACCCATTATTTAGTGTTCCTTGTTACAGCAAACCTGCGTACTCATCCCCAATGTTATTCTTATAGAGAATAATTAAAATTGTATATATTGCTTATTTGTGAATATATTTTTATGAAACTTGGTATACGGTTTTATGTGGTATTAAGACATATATTATGCATTGGAAATTCGCTGAGTACGCAGGTTTGCTGCGGCGGGGGTATTTATTAATTTATGTTCATAATTAAGGGAGAAATAGCATTTAATTATTATCCATAACAATAACATGGGGTTGAGTACGCAGGTTTGCTGCTAAGGGAGCCTTTGGCAAAAAATTATTTTTTTGAGTATATATCAATAGACTACAACCAGATGAAGCCATATACCAAGTTTCGTTAGTATATGTTCATAAATAAGGGAGATATAAAATTTGTCTTTTCCTCCATAACATTAGACAACGTACTGTGTTTATAGCACTTTCAATATCTTGGTAACCAATTGACGTAGAGAAATGATCAAAATACCTAATTGTGTGTTTTTTTAAGCTAAATATAATGGTAAAAACTAAAATTTGACTATTTCAAAAATTATATGTAAAAAATTGAAAAAACCCATTTTTGGGGTATAAAACCCCCCAAAAATACCCCTTCGGATGGAGCGATCTGGCTGGTTTTTGAACTTAGTCATAAATGTTGCTTTACACGTTTATACCAAATTTCATCAAAGTCGGATCATTTTTACAAGAGTTATCGTGCTCACGGACACACACACACACACACACATATATATACATATATATAAATTTGAACGAATAGTATTTTTGGCATCTGGGGACCTAAAAACGAAAAGTTATCATGGTCCCGGGCCTAGGTCTTACCATGCCGACTACGGTAATAGCTTCTTCCAGCGTGTAGTGGCGACGACGTGTAACCACCTATTCAGAGTAAACTACTGAACGTAGAGAGGCCAGGTTGGTGTCAATAGATTTCCCTTAGGCCCAGGATGATGTAAATAGTAAGATATCCTACATTTATTTAGTTATAAGTTTGTAATTTGCAAAAACACATTTTTTTGCTATATTTTATTTGCAATAATTTTGTTTACCGAGCCATGTGTTCCCTACTTTGCATCCAAATTCAATACTACAGCTGAGTAATGTAAACAAAGCAGACAACTATTCCTAACTAATTTAGGTTTTTGGATTTAAATTTACAAGCAGTAAGGAACACAAATCCATGCTGAATGGGAATAGAGTTTATAGTACTGTATAAAAGTGTCAGCAAACTTCAATTCAGATTTATGTATTCTATATTTACAATTTATATTTCAGTTTTTGTTTACTTTTACTCTTGTGGCGAAAATGGGTTTTATCACTGTTAATGGAACCAGAAGCAGTTCATTTTCCTTTGATAAATCCTGGGTCTCAGAAAATATATCCTCACTGCTGGTATTGTATTTTTTTAGGTTGTCTTAGAGAATTTCTCCTATAGGGAAGAAGCTATTACCGTAGTCGGCATGGTAAGACCTAGGCCCGGGACCATGATAACTTTTCGTTTTGAGGTCCTCAGACCCCAAAAACACCATTCGTTCGAAACTGTATATATATATGTGTCCGTGAGCACAATAACTCTTGTAAAAATGATCCGATTTTGATGAAATTTGGTATCAACGTGTAAAGCAACATTTATGACTTTAAGTTTGAAAACCAGCCAGATCGCTCTATCGGAAGGGGTATTTTGGGGGGGGTTTTGTACTCAAAAAACAGGTTTTTTGAATTTTTGACATATAATTTTTGAAATGGTTAAATTTTAGTTTTTACCATTGGATTCGGCTTAAAAATCATACAATTTGGTATTTTGATAATTTCTCTACGTTAATTGGTTACCGAGATATTGAAAGTGCTAAACACAGTACGGTACGTTGTCTAATGTTATTGTTATGGAGGAAAAGAAAAATTTGATATCTTGCTTATTTATGAACGTATCCTGAGGAAACTTGGTATATGGCTTCATCTGGTTGTAATCTATTGATTTGCTACAAAAATAAATTTTTGCCAAAGGCTCCCGTCGCAGCAGACCTGCATACTCAGCGAATTTTCAATGGAGATATAAATGTCTTAATACTACATAAAGCCATTTACCAAGTTTCATAAAAATATATTCACAAATAAGCGATATATACAATTTTAATTATTGTCTATAAGAATAACATTGGGGCTGAGTACGCAGATTTGCTGCAACAAGGAACACATAAAATGAGTTGTTATGCTAATATCAATATAACTCAACTAGGTGAAGTCGTATACCGGTTTGTAATCATTTATGTTCATAATTAAGGGAGACAGAGCATTTAATTATTCTCCATAAGAATAACATGGGGGCTGAGTACGCAGGTTGGCTGCCACGGGAGTCTTTGCCAAAATTTTTTGAGCAAATATCAATAGACCACAACGAGATGAAGCCGTATATCAATTTTCGTCAGTATACTTTCATAAATAAGCGAGATATAAAATTTTTCTTTTCCCCCATAAGAATAACAATAGACAACGTACTGTGTTTAGCACTTTCAATATCTCGGTAACCAATTGACCTAGAGGAATGATCAAAATACCAAATTGTGTGTTTTTTAAGCTGAATCCAATGGTAAAATCTAAAATTTGACTATTTCAAAAATTATATGTAAAAAATCCAAAAAACCCATTTTTGGGGTACAAACCCCCCCAAAATACCCCTTCGGAAAAAGCGATCTGGCTGGTTTTCGAACTTAAAGTCATAAATGTTGCTTTACACGTTTATACCAAGTTTCATCAAAATCGGATCATTTTTACGAGAGTTATCGTGCTCACAGACACACACACACACACACACACACACACACACACACACACACACACACACACACACACACACATATATATATATATATATATATATATATATATATATATATATATATACAGTTTCAAACGAATGGTGTTTTTGGGGTCTGGGGACCTCAAAACGAAAAGTTATCATGGTCCCGGGCCTAGGTCTTACCATGCCGACTACGGTAATAGCTTCTTCCCTATAGGGGAAATTCGCTAAAAACTGGTATATGACTTCAGCTAGTTCAGTTATATTGATATTAGCATAAAAACTTATTTTTTGTATTTGTTGATGCAGCAAACCTGCGTACTCAGCCCGAATGTAATTCTTATAGAGAATAATTAAAATTGTATATATCGCTTATTTGTGAATATTTTTTATGAAACTTGGTAAGTGGCTTTATGTAGTATTATAGTATTAAGACATTTATATCTCCATTGAAAATTCGCTGAGTATGCAGGTTTGCTGCGACGGGGGTATTTATTTTTAAAGTGTTGTATGAAACTGAATCCACAACACTATATTTAGTGTACCTATTTTAGTGTTGTGAATTGTGAACCTAGGTGTTGTTTAACATCGATGTTCCCATTATACTCCCTAAAGTACTATAGCGATTTGTGTATGAGTATATAAAAAAACATGACTAAGACACATGTGTGTGTTTAACCATGATGATTCTAGCACTGGTAATTTCGGTGAGTATTGCCCAACAAAATTCTGAAATTGTAAATACAAGCGAGGTGAGCGTTAGGTTACCTCGTGGTGCTGCAGTTGGGCCACTATCTGGGAGAACTGCGCTCCTCGCTTCTTCCAGTACTCCAACTCATCCTGCGGCCCGCTGGAGTCATTCTCCTTCCTGAGCTGTTCACTTTCCATCAGGACCTGATCAGAAAGAATTACACGGATTAGTGAAGCTTGCAGTCTGTAAAGCTTGTGATAGAGAATGTTCTTACTAAGAGCCAGGTCACCAGAAAATAACTGTTAAGAAGAAGACCCCAGAAGGGAAACCTGAATCTGACGTTAAAAATAAATTACATGGATAATTGAGAAAGCACAGGACAAAAACCATTACAAATATTATTCTCAAGGAGATATATTAATTTACATAATATATACACAAGATGATAAATCAATATTTCAGCAGAAGCGATTGAACATACTTCTGTATTAAAAGTTATTATATTTTTGACAATGAGAATTGTATTCAAATCTCTTAATGTGATGTTCATCCCTTTTTGAACTCCAGGAAGAACCTCCTAAACCACCTAGCTAAATGTGATGGCAATTTTAACATTCTTTTATGTGCCTTCAAAATGTATTGTACCATATTGTATTTTTAGCAGCCAACAATTTATTGTGAAAATTGCAAAATATTTTTCTAGGAATTTTTCTAGCTTTATTCTAGGAATATAAAATATCCGAAAATGTAAACAGTAAAACAGTATTTGCTTCATTCGGTTTCCAGTTGAGAGTTATTGAAATATAAAAATGCTACTTCTGAACCATGCACTGTGCAGATTAACGTCTTGTTTACGGAAGAGAAATCTAATACCTCTTGCACTTTTTTTATCCAGAGCTTGATCCTTTCTTCAAGCGCCTCCACGTTTTCTGGGTCGCGGATGAGTTCTTTGGCATCAGAGTGGCCGAAAACATGGCTGACTAAAGCTTGGCCATCTTCAAACAGGTTGGGCTCATCACACACTTCCTCACACACTGCAACAATAAATTGGAAGTGGAAATATCTGCACTTTTGCTCTACATAGCTTTTGAGTAGAAGGTCCCTTTATATATTTTAAGGGTCAATATTTAAGATAGTAAGGCAACATGTTTTGAGTCATAAAAATAAGATTATAATTTGTATCCATTTTAGCCCCTGAACTATTTTTCTTATGATAATTTGGTTACGTGCCTTTTTCATCTACAGTTCAAATTTGAACATGTAACAAACAATTTACATGTTTCGGTTCAATAGAACCATCTTCAGAATTCAGTAATCATGCACATAAAGTTAAAATAAAACAACACACACACGATTACACGATACTCAAAATTTAAAAAAATGATAGGCCTATCACACAAATCGGTCGGACATGTCGTGGCGGTCACGGTCGGGTTGCAGACAATCTCAGGTCAGGTTGAGTCTGTCTGCAACCTGACGTGACTGAGACGACGCGTCCGACCGATTTGTGTGTGATAGGCCTATAATTTTGTTAAGTTTTTGAGTATCGTGTAATCGTGTGTGCGTATGTGTGTGTTGTTTTATTTTAATTAACTTTATGACAACGGTGATTACTGCATTCAGAAGATGGTTCCGTTGAATTGAAACATGTCAATTGTTTGTTAGATGTTAAAATTTGAACTGTAGATGAAAAAGATACGTAACCAAATTTTCTAAAAAATAAGTGTGTTATAGTAGAATTAGGTTAGTGCTGAGATACTGTGTGGTGGAGAATTTGTTTAAAAATAAATATAGAGGTAGAATTATTCTCTAAGAAAAACGGAAATCTTTGAGAAATTTTAATATAGGCAATTGCATTTAATTTAAATGCAATGTATTTTAGTCCTACTAAAACAATTATTTTACTGATTATCTTTATTAATAATTTTTCAAAAAAAATCCTAAACTGGTTTACTGTACATCTAAAACTCAAAAGGTATCATACCGCGAGTTTAGACTGTATAAGGGGAAAATGACATACAACTTTGTGGGTGTAATTAGGACCTTCCAGAAGGGAGGGGATCCCCATCAGGTATCGCAGGCACCCAAATTGGAGAACTTATAGTACCGGTAAATATAAAGTAGCTTGCTCAAACATTGCATCGATTATGAAGCTTTTTGTAGTCGGTATAGTATTTAATCAGGAAATATAATAAGGGTTAAAAATAATCAGTGCTCTGCCCCCTAATAATTTTCTATGCAACACAACTACAACATCTTGCTAATCTTATAGATGCACAAATAAAGAGCTCCAGAAAATTGTTAAAATAAATAAAAAGTATAAGTGTGTGGATGTCCACTTATTCTGCCTTTGAACTCTAAAACCTATTACTCAAAACATTCATTGCCAAATTACAGATGGTGGGTAGGGGGTAACTGGCTGAGCACTAACCCACTTTGCTTATAGCAGATAAGCGATACTGTACTAAAAATGTTACTTAAGTTGTCATTCTAAGATATGTTGGTAGCCCTTAGCATCTGAACACTTAGGAACGTAAGTGCGTGGTTTCATTACTTTGATTGGAGGGGCAAAAATAGTCGTGATCGTGACTATTGTGACTTTTCATAGACTATATTACAACAATATTTCCTCTAAATTATTGGGGGGGGGCAACCGCCCCCCCCCCTTGCCACCCCGAATCATGCCTATGCGTAGGAATGGCCCGAGGTATGAAATACTAAATAACCCCGTCGCAGCAAACCTGCGTACTCAGCGAATTTCCAATGCATATATAGGTGTCTCACTACTATATAGAGCTACTTACCAAGTTTCACAAAAATCCATTTATAAATAAGTGATATATATAGCATTTTATTTATTCTCTATAAGAATAACATTAGAGCTGAGTACGCAGGTTTGCTGCAACGAGGAAGATAAAAAATTTGTATTTTTGCAATCATCAATATAACTCAACCAGGTGAAGCTACATACCAAGTTTTATTAATTTAGGTTCATAACTAAGGGAGATATAAAACTTGACTTATTCTCCATATGAATAATATGGGGGCCAAGTATGCAGGTTTGCTGCAACGGGGATAATGAAAAAAAAATCCAATTAGTGTGCTGGGATGTAATCAATATACCAGTACTATGTGAAGCCACATACCAAGTTTCATCAATATACATTCATAAATAATCGAGATATACAATTTTATTTATTCTCCACAAGGATAACATTGGACAACGTACTGTGTTTAGCACTTTGAATATCTCTGCAACGGTGGGATGTAGAACAACACTTAAAACACCAAAATAATTTTTTTTTGAGCTGAACTGATTGGTATCAGCAAATATGTCAAGTTTTCAGTAAAATTATCTGAGGAAAATCCAAAAACCTTTTTCCCATAAGATTAACATGAACAATTTTATGGACGCGTTTTTTTTTACTTTTCTCTACAACCACTAAACCTAGGTTAATGATTCAAAATACTAAATTATTTTTCTTTTAAGCTCTATAAAATAGCTATTACCAAAATTGAGTGTTTTTAAAATTTTAGGGGGAAAACTTCAAAAAACTGATATTTGGAAAATTTAAAACCCCCATAAAACCCCCTTCCCATAGTCTGATCAATCTGGTTTTCGAACTTAGCCATAAATGTTACTCTACACATTTGTGCCAAATTTCATCAAAATCGGGTGTTTCTTTCAAAAGTTATCGCGGTAACGGACACATATATATATATATATATATATATATATATATATATATATATACACATATATAAATTTGAACGAATAGTGTTTTTGGCATCTGGGGACCTCAAAACAAAAAGTTATCATGGTCTCGGGCTTTAGTCTTACCATGCCACCTACGGTAATAGCTTCTTCCCTATAGGGGAAATTCGTTAAAATAACATAGCCTACTGTATTTTACAAACATTTAAATAATCCTAAAATAATTTTTTGTTTTTTAAATTTTTTTTAATAAATAAAAATTATGTTATTTATCTCTGTCCGTCAAGCTAAAAATTGTGTATACTAGATTTTCATATCTAAACGAATTTAGAAATGTTAAACGGTATTTTAAATAAATATGGATGAATCATTAAGAAACTCCTCTAATGTATAGACGTTTCAGAGACTGACAAATGATTAATGAACGCATTGTATTTGTTTAGAATTTCCGAAAGAAAATATTTAACAATTACAGTATGTAGTTTAGCTATAAATAGTAATACGGCTTACAAATTATTCAAGCTTGACCTTTTAAGGCACTGCAGAACGAGCGAAGGCCAGGAAGCAGCTGGTTTTTTAGAATAAAACAATTTCCTTCTTCTTCTTCGGCATCAGGCGATGGGTGAGCCAACGCCTCCATGAAAACAAACTGCATCACTCGCTGCACCGATGTTACCAAGCCAATTTTGGAGGCATCAACAATCCCACAGAACAGGTCCTTTAAGAGAAAGCAGATTACACCAATTAAATGGTGATTAACGGGTGAGTAGTTGGTATAGTGGGTAAAGGCGGGTTTACACTATGTACCAAAACATGCTATATAACATTTGATATATGTAGCAAATGTTATGTATCATTTAATTCGGAACCTTTACTCCTGCTAGATGTTACATGTAGCAAATGCTATATGTTACATATAGCAAATGTTATATAACATTTAAATCACTGATTTTTTTAATGATACAAAACATGTTTTTTTTACATGTAGCAAAACCTTTCTCCATTGGCAAAAATGTTGCGGAGACGAGATGTAGCGCTCGCGGCTGCGATAACTGTGATTTTGGCCTGTCAGAGGAGGGAAAGGAGGTTTTGGGTCAGGCCGTCACTTGCTGCGAGGGTGAGGTATAGTGGAACTGACCTGTTGAAAGATCTTGTTGCAGATAATGTTACGAATGATCCTTCATTGAAGTGTGAAATTAGGTGGGTGTGACAGTAGTTTCAAAAACTTCTTAAGAATGACCTGTGAACATTTTGAGTACAGTATATTGTCTTTCTGATTGGGCACAAAATTGGAAAGAAAGACACTAACTGACAGAAAATGCTACATGCAGCAGATGCTAGATGAAAAATCTGCTTATAACATTGCTAGATATAGCAAATGCTATATCTAGCACGATTTTCTTTGATCTTTACCGACTCCGAATGGATAGCACGATTTTTGATAAATGTAGCAGAATCTGCTAGATATAGCAATGTTATATGTAGCAGTTTAAAAACTGAAATTGTCTATTATAGCAAATGTTATAAAACTTATGCTAAATGTTAGATGTAGCAGATTCTGCTATAAGTATTTTTCTAACTTTTAGAAAATGTTACATAACTTTTGCTATATGTAACAAATAGCACGTTTTGCTACATAATGTAACCCCGGCTTAAGGCGATGGACTCCAAAACCATGGAAGCAGCCTTGTCTTAGGTTTGAATCTCAGTTCTGGTAAATACATTTTATTAGCTATTACTAACTTGTAATAACGGCTCACATATTGCTTTGCTGTATACATTCCATGCACAGATATGTAGAAAATGTAAATGGGCAAAAAAAGGGAAACCTCTTAAAAGAATTGATAAAACCGGGTTTACACTATGTAGCAAAACATGCTATATAACATTTGCTATATGTAGCATTTGCTAGATGTAGTAAATGTTATATAACATTTTAATTCGGAACCTTTTACTCCTGCTAGATGTTACATGTAGCAAATGATATATGTTACATATAGCAAATGTTATATAACATTTAAAATCACTGATTTTTTAATGCTACATGCTACATGTAGCAAAACCTTTCTCCATTGGCGAAACTATTCCGGAGACGAGATGTAGCGCTCGCGGCTGCGATAACTGTAGAATTGGCCTGTCAGAGGAGGGAAAGGTTTTGGGTCAGGCCATCACTTGCTGCGAGGGTGAGGAACAGGGCAGTGGAACTGACCTGTTGAAAGATCTTGTGGAAGATAATGTTACCAATGATCCTTCATTGAGGTGGGCATGACGGTAGTTTCAAAAACTTCTTAAGAATGAACAGTGAACATTTTCAGTATATTGTCTTTATGATGGGGCACAAAATTGGAAAGAAATACACCAACTAAAGCCGGGTTTACACTATGTAGCAAAACGTGCTATATGTTACATATAGCAAATGTTATATAACATTTTCTAAAAGTTCGAAAAATACTTATAGCAGAATCTGCTACATGTAACATTTAGCAAAAGTTATATATCATTTGCTATAAGTAGAAAATTTCAGTTTCTAAACTGTTACATATAAAATTGCTATATCTAGCAGATTCTGCTACATTTAGCAAACATTGTGCTATCCATTCGGAGTCGGTAAAGATCAAAGAAAACCGTGCTAGATATAGCATTTGCTATATCTAGCAATGTTATACGCGGATTTTTCGTCTAGCATCTGCTACATGTAGCATTTTCTGTCAGTTAGTGTCTTTCTTTCCAATTTTGTGCCCAATCATAAAGTCAATATACTCAAAATGTTCACTGGTATCATTCGGTGAAAATATCACTGGAAATTCGCTTAAGAAGTTTTAGCGAATTTTCCCTATAGGGAAGAAGCTATTACCGTAGGTCTCATGGTAAGACTTAAGCCCGAGACCATGATAACTTTTTGTTTTGTTTTGTTCTGGGGTTTCCCCAGATGCCAAAAACACTATTCGTTCAAATTTATATATATGTATATATATATGTATCTATATATGTGCCCGTTAACACGATAACTTGAGTAAAAAACGTCCGATTCCGATGAAATTTCGCTCAAATGTGTAAAGTAACATTCATGACTTTAAGATCGAAAACCAGAAAAATCGGACCATGGGAATGGGTTTTAAATTTTCCAAAAATCAGTTTTCTGCACTTTTCGCCTTACAATTTTTAAACACTCAATTTTGCTTTTGAGCATTTTATAGAGCTTAAAAAAAATTTAGTATTTTAAATTATTAATCTAGGTTAAGTGGTTGTGGAGAAAATCCAAAAAAACCTGCTGATAAAATCTCCCATGTTAATCTTATGGGAAAAATTGTGATTCTACGTCCAACCGTTGCAGATATATTCAAAGTGCTAAACACAGTACGTTGTCCAATGTTATCCTTATGGATAATAAATAAAATTTGATCCTCGATTATTTATGAATGTCCATTAATGAAACTTGGTATGTGGCTCCACGTAGTACTGGTATATTGATATTTTCACAAAAAATTGATTTTTTCTTGAACATCCCAGTAGCAGCAAACCTGCATACTCAGCCCTAATGTTATTCTTATGGAGAATAGAATGTTATATATCACTTTTATTTGTTTATGTATTTTGATGAAACTTGGTAAGTGGCTTTCTGTGGTAGTGAGAAACATATGCATGCATTAGAAATTCGCTGAGTACGCAGGTTTGCTGCGACGGGGTATTTGAAACTACTGTCATGCCCACCTCAATGAAGGATCATTCGTAACATCATCTGCCACAAGATCTTTCATCAGGTCAGTTCCACTATACCTCACCCTCGCAGCAAGTGATGGCATGACCCAAAACCTTTCCCTCCTCTGACAGGCCAATATCACAGTTATCGCAGCCGCGAGCACTACATCTCGTCTCCGGGACATTTTCACCAGTGGAGAAAGGTTTTGCTACATGTAGCATGTAGCATTAAAAAATCAGTGATTTTTAATGTTATATAAAATTTGCTATATGTAACATATAGCATTTGCTACATGTAATATCTAGCAGGAGTAAAAGGTTTCGAAAATTATATTAAAATGTTATATAACATTTGTTACATATATCAAATGCTACATATAGCAAATGTTATATAGCATGTTTTGCTACATAGTGTAAACCCGGCTTAACAGAAAATGCTACATGTAGCAGATGCTAGACGAAAAATCTGCGTATAAAATTGCTAGATATAGCAAATGCTATATCCAGCATGGTTTTCTTTGATCTTTACCAACTCCGAATGGATAGCACAATTTTTGCTAAATGTAGCAGAATCTGCTAGATATAGCAATTTTATATGTAACAGTTTAGAAACTGAAATTTTCTATTTATAGCAAATGTTATGTAACTTTTGCTAAATGTTAGATGCAGCAGATTCTGCTATAAGTATTTTTCAAACTTTTCGAAAATGTTATATAACTTTTGCTATATGTAACATATAGCACGTTTTGCTACATAGTGTAAACCCGGCTTAACACTTTAAACACAAAAAGCAAAAATTTTGTTACTTGAGGCAAAAATTTTGTTACGGATACATACCGTGGATACTTACTTACTTACTCGGATACTTGGTGCTTTGCCCAGTTGACCTAGTTTAAGTCATTTTGGGCGTCAAAACGATGTCAATAATCTACCAATGTAATGCTCATGTGCTAGAGCACAGATCTCAGTACTATATGGGATCACTCAGTTATATGGGATAACTATATGTCGGTAACAAGGACCTAGTATAAGATTGAACAAGAACTTTAAGAGCCATAGTTACCATCAAGTGTTACTTTTTAACAAATTACCAACTGCTGTTAAATTGCTACCAACTAAGATATTTTTTAATGCTATTGCCAAGTGGCTTAAATGCAAAGCCTTCTACACCACGGAAGAATATTTGATCTGCAGTGATTCGTATTAAGGACATTTTAAATTATTTGAACTTTAGTATAAAGAATCTGTTTTTTTCTTTTTTTGCAATGGCGATGCCTATTGTAACATGTTATTTATTTAATGGAAAATCAACTTCTTGATTCTTGATTCTTGATCTTTAATGTCAAAGGTTGTTTGCCCTAAAACTTATTCGCTTAGGTTAATGGGCAGTAGGGCCTATAGGTCCTCACCTATGTGTGTGTTGATTGTTGATTGCATACTTCAGCAGCACACAAAGATTAACATAACTATAATAATACAGTGGTAGCCTAGGCTAATCGCAACAGTTAAAATTAAAAGTATTGAAAATGACACTACAATAATAAATAGTAAAGATAAGTTTTAATTTTTTAAAGAAAAATATTATCACTGATAAATCTGTGCACTTCTTTTTTAGATAAGCTACAAAATTTATCTAAGAGTAAAGTATAGGCTAGGTAAAAACAGAGACTGCTGTAATTACGATACTAGAACATATTTTTTGCCATCAGAATAAATATATGTATAAAATATATGCATTTGGAATAAAACATGTAACGAAAAGCAAGTAACGTATCATTATTTAGAATTACCGGTACCATTGACTATAATTTATAGTCAATGCCGGTACTATCTACAACCTGTACTAAACAAAAGTATTACAAAGCAAAACATTATGGCAGAGGCTACGTACACGTCCGACGTGAGCCGCTACTGTTCACGTCCGTTCCAAATTATGCACCGTACGTTACTTTTCCTGCGATTTTAAAAAACATATTGAGAGCCAGAAAACCTCCTAACTTAACGTAACGTAACCTAACGTAACGTAACGTAACCTAACCTAACCTAAGCGGTAGCGATGTGAATTTGCCCTTACATTGGACGTGTACGTAGTCACTTCGAAACATTATGTCAAACCTTATGGAATCCCTCCTCTGGAAGTTGTTTGGCACTGTTGAGTCGGAACATGTAAATACAGATGCCAGTAAGGGGGAGTTGCCACCCATCAGTTAGGAACAGTTTCTTCTTTGGTGGTCCTGTTGTCTGAGAGGGTTTTTGCACAATCGCTGCAATGGCCCTGAGTCCAGACGGCTTGGCCTAAGGGTAGAAAATTCACAAAATTATTTAGAAGGAATTATTACCTATATCAAAGACTACATTTTGTTACAAGCTTTTTTTCAGTGTTTTCACCAACTCTAGAATAAATAAACGTAATACTCACGATAATAGTTAAACAAGTAGCCATGATTAGTTCATGCACATATCAGTTTTTGTATAACTTCATATTAGATGGAAGTTTTGAACGTTGAAAAATACTGGTGGAAAATATTTGCAGGAAATATAAATAAGTGGATTAAAAATAAGTGAGTACAAAAATAAATAATTTTAATACACACCAAAAAAATTCACTAATATATTGTGCGAATATTTTCTCGACTACTTTTTTATCGTTTTTCATTTGTTAACAAAAGTTGTTCGTGAAATAGCATCTTGGTTTTTAATCCAAAAGATTTGTGATTGCCACTAACGATCAACTAATTAATTAATATCGTGTATACGTTGTAATAGCATAAACGAACGAGTTTACAAATTTAAACTGCGGTTAAGTTTAATCAGTGCCAACGATTTATGACATTTTAATTATTCTCCATAAGAATAACATGGCGGCTGAGTATGCAGGTTTGCTGAAGCAAGGAACAAAAAAAGGGGGTTTATACAAAAATTAATATAACTCAACTAGGTAAAGCCACATACCAAATTGTATCAAATTTATGTTCATAATTAAGGGAGATAACACATTACTTATTCTCCATAAGAATAACATGGGAGCTGAGTACGCAGGTTTGCTGCTACGGGAACAATCGGCCAAAAAATGTTTTTTAGTGCAAATTTCAATAGACCACAACGATATGAAGCAATTTACCAAGTTTCATCAGGATAAGTTTATAAATAAACGAGATATACAATTTTTCTTATTCTCCATAAGAATAACATTAAACAGCTTTTTTATTAGCATATTACGTGTTGTTATTACTTACGGGATGTAATAATATATCTTAAGTGTCTTACAACACTTAAGATATATTTACACTTATACTGATTCACATACAGACGGTAAACATATATAAAAGGCCTAGTACCATCTTTTATATATGTTTACCGTCTGTATGTGAATCAGTCTAAGTGTAAATAATCTTAAATGTTGTAAGGACGTCTTTTATTACATCCCGTAAGAATAACATTGGACAACGTACTGTGTTTAGCACTTTCAATATATCTGTAACCATTTGACGTAGAGCAATGATCAAAAGACCAAATTTTGCGTCTTTTTAAGCTGATTCCAATGGAATTAACTAAAATTTCATTTTTTCAAAAATTATATGTAAAAAACTCAAAAAATCCATTTTTGGGGTACAAAACCCCCCCAAAATACCCCTTCGGGTTGGTCGATCTGTCTGGTTTTCGAACTTTAAGTCAAAAATGCTGCTTTACACGTTTATACCAAATTTCGTCAAAATCGGATTATATTTATGTATATATATATATATAATATATATATATATATATATATATATATATATATATATATATATATATATACATACACATATATATATATATATATGCATAGTTTTGAACGAATGATGTTTTTGGCATCTGGGGACCTCAAAACTAAAAGTTATCATGGTCCCGGGCCTAGCTCTTACCATGCCGACTACGGTAATAGCGGTATAGGGGAAATTTGCTAACAAAAACAGTTTGCAATTGACAGTATATTTTTTACGGTGAGCACTTTTTCGCCTACGCTGAGATGAGGTGATCGTTTGTTACGATATCGAACAATTTAATCATCCGATTATTGTTTGTTTTATCGAATTAATTTAAAATTGTTGCTCACTGCCTGATGAATTGTAACTTTCTGGTAAATACGTAGGCTTCGGTAGCCCAGTGGGTACGACGTCGAATCCACGTTCATGCGGTTACGTGTTCAAATCTCACATGACATCATTAATTTTAGAAATCTGAAATTTTGTTAAAGTTGACTATTTTGTTCGGGGTTAAATCTTACTTTTGTTGTTTACTTTTTTAGGTCTGGCATTTCTGTTTCATTTTACTTTTGTTAATTATTGAATTTTCTTTGGAAAGTGAACTATTAGCATGACCTACATGGTGAAACTTAAGCCCGGAACCACCATAGAAGTTCCTAACGTGATCCTCTGAACACGTTTTGGGGTGTCGTTAAAAATTGTATATATGTAAACAAATTTACATATGTGTGTGTGTGTTTGCACTCTAGCGGTCGCATTTCTTGTCCGATTTACTTCAAATTTGGTAGAGACGTTCCTTTCTGTAATCAGTTGGACAACTTCGTTAGGCAAAACAATCGGAAAACTCTAAACCCATTTTTAGGGGATAAATCTTTCAAATTCAATTTGTTGGGCCCAAAAAGGGTCAGAAAAGCCCCGTATGTAAAATTAATGCGTGTAAAAAGATGGGAATTAGTGAGGCGAAAGTTTAAGCCCTCTCTCGTCATTCTAGCATACATATTTACCGAGTTATTAAAGAAAATGTGTTTTGACTAAACACAGTACGTTGTCTTATGGGGGTTTTACACTAGAAAAACCTGTTACTCCTTTGTTAGAGTACTTTTATCATCCGCAGCAACCTCACGCCTACTTTCAAGCAAGGGTGGTTCCAGGACTGATTTTCGGAGGAGGCCATTTTGCTTAGGGTACAAGTTACTTTCGGTCTTAAGAGTCTGCAAGTGTGGTTTATGAGCTCATGGAAAAAATCAATAATTACTGCAATTGATACTCAAACTTTATTGAGAGCAGAACCCAAAGTAACAAGAAGCCCATCGGCCTACCCCGGGAATTAGTTTATATATTTTATGAAGCAAATATAAAACATTATAATATAGGCTAATATTTAAAATATATAGCATATCTTTATTTATGTGAATCGAATATAAAATTGCCTTGGGGCCTAAGCAGTACATCAATAAATAAAAACTAAGAATTTATATTATTATAATGTTTTTAATTGTAAACTGGATACTTGAAGGAAAACATATTGTTTAAGAAACAAGGGTTATTAATATAGCTTACAATAAAATAACTGTAAACTGTGAAAACTGCCAAATTGTGTATATAAGTCTTTATAAAACAAAGTCAAGTCGTCTGGCACCCTTTTTCGCAAATCTCTCAAAGATTGTTTTTGTGAACGTGAAGCAAGCAAATACCCATGAGCCGTGTTTCTCACATTCTTGCCCTTAGCCAAGACTTAACTTTTTTAATAATATTTATTCCGTGACAATTTTTTACTATGTATTGTGATTTATAACAAAATAGTTGATTTATGGGGAAATCTTTAACCAGCTAAGGTAGGCCTGAGTCTTATCTTTCCCTTCCTGGCGGGGTGCGGCCCTTTTTTGGGAACCATTCTAGCATTTGCCCAAGTGAGATGAGAAACCGTGAAACTCTTCTCAGAATGGCCGGCCTGGGATAAAACCCGAGACCTCCCGAATGTGAGGTGCAATAATTGCTATTCTTAATTATGTTGTGAAGGTACACACCAATCATTTCGCGCCTACTCTTGAGTTTTCAGACTGGCCGTGGCCTACAGGCGGGAGGCGACCCTTTCGTCGCAGGAGCAAGGACTAGGCGTGGCCTATGCGCATACGTCAGATATGAACGGCTCTTGTTCCTTTGGTTCTGTTCTACAAGTAAAATTAACGACTTGTTCAGTTCAAGTTCTAACTACTCACTCACTCGCTAATCGCTTGCTTAGATGGCAAAGAAAGAGTGGTGTAGTACAAAACAAGTAGTAAATACAAATTGTAATTTGAAGTTTGGAGAGATGCATAAATATGGAAAATAACAAGTTTATTTGCCCCATCTGTGAAAAGAGGGCAAGCACGTGAAAAATATCGTGGGGGGAGAGGGTTAAGTTGTGTTGAGTCGATGTACGAACATTCCGAAACCTTGTTTTGTTGTCGTGTGAAACAAACTGTGTATCGTAATTACTGTGTGGTTTATGCCTTATAATTATATTTTACAATGGCCAGTGCATGTTGCAATGCTTGACAACTAATAAATATTTCTTGCTTATCAACAGATCAGGGTTTAAGCTGCGGTCGCAAAATGCGACATGCACCACGAAAATGCGATAATATTTGGGCAGGCTGTCGCTTTTTTGCTACAAAGAAAAGTATAGAAATTGTTTAAGGCAGAAAATCTGGTTTTAACAATACAAATGGTATTAAAAGTCCATTTTCTTCGGCAACTTATTTTTGTGTTACATTAAAATATGAGCTAAATAGTAAATGTTGAATGCAATGCGATGTGATCACGATCCACAACCAAACAGAAGACTAGAAGAGCAGTTGGGATGTTGTGGAGGCTTGACAACGTTGTGTTGGTCATTCACTACGTCACTTTACCGATCGCTTCTAAGTAAGTTTCAACTGTGTACCGGGTAAACGGAACGCGCATGTTACTGATATGACAGTTATACAGTGACAGTAGCTAACCGACTCGCAGACGTCATGCGCTGTGACTTGGCTTGGCGCGCACTCTGTAGTACCCGAGTCTAGCCGAGCGATGGCAAATGCGAGAATGTGGAGGGCTAGTTCGCCACCGCTCGGGGTAGTTGCGCTTGCCTCGCCATCTCTCCGATTCTTGCCGGTTTTTGTGACAGAGTCAAAGGAGACGATCGGCAGGTCCTCCATACTTAGTGCCGCTCGCGGTTTCGACTCGCTGCAGTGTGGATGGTCACACGAGCACGAGTCGCTCGACCGAGTCATTCGGACTAAATTACTAAATTGTTATGACTAAATGACTATTTTACTAAATGACTGCCCTTACAACATTGATGAAGAACAATTATTGGACCGAGAAGAAATTTAAGTAAATAAATGTACTATACTGTATCTAAATTTATTGTTCTGTTAACTATTGTCATGTATTATTTTTAATGCCCAAAGACAATAAAGTTATCTATTTATTTGTAGCCTATTATTTAAATGTTAAACCTTAAAAACAAATATATGCAAAAAACAACTTACTACAAAAAATTGTAATGACATGCAATAAAAATGCTCAAAGACAAATATTTTTGCTTTAAGTCTCTAAGAGCTTGTAGCAATTTCGCTCAAAGAATTTTGTTCCCAGCTTAAACCTTACAACAGATAACAAAATATCAAAATATGACTATTAATAAAATGGCATAGTCATATAGATTCATGTTTTGAAAGACATAGACCTATTTACTGCCAAATAAATTTAAAATAAGCCATAAATAAATATTTTCTATAAGATACATATTGAGGATAAACGAACAAAATAATTATACTCTTTTAATAACTTCCTAAATTTTTCAACGCATCTGTGGTGCACCTCTATGCGTGGGAGTGGTACTGTTAAGTTGAGTGTTGGTTGGTGTTGCATTATTAGTTCGAGCCCAAATCCTTCATCAATCAGTAATCTGACTTGTAGAACAGAATCAAAGGAACAAGAGAAGTTCATTTTTGGCGCATGCGCAAAGGCCTATAGTCCTTGTTCCTGCGACGGAACCCCTCCCACAGGGGAGAGGAGAATTTCAAGATGGAGTTGCCAATCATCTTTGTCAATACATTAGTGGTTCTGATTCGATTGAGTTCTGGAATTGAGTGTTACTAAGCTAAATACTCTTTTGCAAAATTTTTGTATGTTTTGTTTGGATAGGAAATGATCGCTAGTTCATAAAAGATGTATTAGCCTACTTAATTTCAGTTAGAAAAAACATATTTTCCAAAATCTCGGGGGGGGGGGCATGGCCCCTTCTCTGGAACCGCCCTTGCTTTCAAGCCTGTCTGGACCTTCTCCTAACATTATAATGCGCAAAATTGTAATCCCAGCATTGCAGGTAAATGAAACCAGGAGCATCAGAACAGCCAAAAAATCACTGACTTCAGATTTTAATAAAAATTTGAAAAATTTATGTGTTTACACCGATTTTGAGTTTTTAAAGTTTTTATGTGGAAATTCACTTTCCTCACGTCAGCGTGCTGCATGCGAACCCGTTTGTTACACAACGAACAGACACCATACAGCGCTCTGCGGAGTTAGGTTAGGTAAGGTTACTATAATTTTGTCGTGAACTGCAACCTAGTTGTTTGTTATTTTGTTCACGCAAATCTATTTGTAGATCCAACTTGTATCCACAACTTTTTTAGCGAATTTCCCCTATAGGGAAGAAGCTATTACCGTAGGTCTCATGGTAAGACTCAAGCCCGAGACCATGATAACTTTTCATTTTGAGGTCCCCAGATGCCAAAAAAACCATTCGTTCAAATTTTTATATATGTATATATATATATATATATTTATATATATATATATATATGTCCGTAAGCACGATAACTCTCGTAAAAAAGGTCCGATCTTAATGAAATTTGGTACAAATGTGTAAAGTACCATTTATTTGAACAAGTTCGAAAACCAGATTAATCGCACCATCCGAAAGGGGGTTTTTGGGGGGTTTTGTACCCCAAAAATTTGTTTTTTGGGGTTTTCACATGTAATTTTAATTTAAATCAAATTTTAATTTATACCATTGAATTTAGCTTAAAAAAACAAACAATCTGGTATTTTGATCATTGATCTACGTCAATTGGTTACCGAGATATTGAAAGTGTTAAACACAGTACGTTGTCTAATGTTATTCTTATGGAGAAAAAGAAAAATTGTATATCTCGCTTATTTATGATCATAAACTGGCAAAATTTGGTATATGGCTTGATCTGGTTATGGTTTATTGTTGTTTGCACAAAAAAACAATTTTTCGCCTATGGTTCCTGTAGCAGCAAACCTAGGTACTTGGTCCCCATGTTATTCTTATGGAAAATACTTAAAATGTTATATATCGCTTATTTATGAATGTATATGTATGAAACTTGGTATGTGACTTCACTAAGATGAGTTCTATTGATATTTGCATAAAAACCCATTATTTTGCGTGCCTTGTTGCAGCAAACCTGCGTACTAATCCCCAATGTTATTCTTATGGAGAATAATTAATATTTTAAATATCGCTTGTTTGTGAATACATTTCTTATGAATCCTGTTAAGTGTTATGTTATATATTCATTGGAAATTCGCTGAGTATGCAGGTTTGCTGTGACGGGTGTATATATTTAACATATATCTGCTTGACTTTGAATCGAATCACCATTGATGCTTTTCCACCACAAAACAACAATCATAATCGAAAGTTCATTAACTTTTAAACAAGCAACCGGTTGGTTAAATTTTTCGATATCGAAACGATAACCTCATCTCAGTGTAGGCGAAAAAGTGTTCACCTTTTTTAGCGAATTTCCCCTATAGGGAAGAAGTTACTACCGTAGGTGGCAGGTAAGACTTAAGACCAAGACCGAGATAACTTTTCATTTTGAGGTCCCCAGATGCCAAAAACATCATTCGTTCAAATTATATATATATATATATATATATATATATATATATTGTATATATGTGTGTCCGTCAGCACGATAACTCTCGTAAAAAAGGTCCGATCTTAATGAAATTTGGCACAAATGTGTAAAATACCATTTATTTGAACAAGTTCGAAAACCAGACGAATCGCATCATCTTAAGGGAGGTTTTGGGGGGCGGGGGTTTGCACCCCAAAAATGGGGTTTTTGGGGTTTTTACATGTAATTTTTAGTTAAGTCAAACTTTAATCATCACCATTGAATTCAGCTTAAAAAAACAAACAATTGGTATTTTGACCATTGTTCTACGTCAGTTGGTTACTGAGATATTGAAAGTGCTAAACACAGTACGTTGTCTAATGTTATCTTACGGAGAAAAAGAAAAAAATATATCTCGCTTATTAGTGAATTTCTTTTGGAGAGGGGACTATTAGCATGACCCGTACGGTGAAAATTAAGCCCGGGACTACCATAGAAGTTCCTAACGTGGCCCCCTGAACACGTTTTGGGGGGTCGTTCAAAATGTTTTATATATATATATATAAATATATATGTGCATGCACTCTAGCGGTCGCATTTTTTGTCCGATTAACTTCAAATTTGGTTGGGACGTTCCTTTCTGTAATCAGTTGGACAAGTTCGTTGGGAAAGAGAATCGGAAAACTCTAAACCCTTTTTTGGGGGATTAATCTTTCAAATTTAGAGTTTTTGGGCCCAAAAAGGGTCAGAAAAGCCCCGGATGTAAAATTATTGCATGTAAAGAGATGGGAATTAGTGAGGCAAAAGTTTTAAGCTCTCGATCGTCATTCTAGCATAAATATTTACCGAGTTATTAAAGAAAATGTGTTTCGACTAAACACAGTACGTTGTCTTATGGGGATTTTACACTAGAAAAGCCTGTTATTCCTTTGTTAGAGTACTTTTATCATCCCCAGCATCTCACGCCGACTTTCAAGCCTGACTGGACCTTCTCCTAACATTATAATGCGCAAAATTGTATTTCCAGCTTTGCAGATAAATGAAACCAGGAGCATCAGAACAGCCAAAAAATCAATGTTTTCAGATTTTAATAAAAATTGGAATACATGTATGTTTTAAAACATATTTTGAGATTTAAACTTTTTTTGTGGAAATTCACTTCCCCCACGTCAGCGTGCTGCGTGTGAACTCGTTTATAAATATAACGTGACGAAACTTGGTATATGGCTTCATCTGGTTGTGGTTTATTGTTGTTTGCACAAAAGACAATTGTTCGCCTATGGTTCCCGTAGCAGCAAACTCGGTACTCGGTCCCCATGTTATTCTTATGGAGAGTAATTCAAATGTTATATATCCCTTATTTATGAAAGTATATGAATGAAACTTGGTAAGTGACTTAATTTAGATGAGTTATATTGATATTTGCATAAAAACCCATTATTTTTAGCGAATTTCTCCTATAGGGAAGAAGCTATTACCGTAGTTGGCATGGTAATACCTAGGCCCGGGACCATGATAACTTTTCGTTTCGAGGTCCCCAGATGCGAAAAACACCATTCGTTCAAAACTGTATATATGTGTGTATCCGTGGGTGCGATAACTCTTGAAAAAATGGTCCGATTTTGATTAAATTTGGTACAAACATGTATAGCAACATTTACGACTATAAGTTCGAAAACCAGAAAGATCGCTCTATCCAAAGTGGTATTTTTGGGGGGGGGGGGGTTTGTACACCAACATTTTTTTAGTTTTTTACATATAATACTTTAGTAAATCAAATTTTACTTTTCACCATTAGATTTGGCTTAAAAATACGAAAAATGTGGTGTCTTTATAATTTCTCTACGTCAATTGGTTACAGAGATATTGAAAGTGCTAAACACAGTACGTTGTCCAATGTTATTCTTATGGAGAATAAGAAAAATTGTATATCTCGTTTATTTATCAACTTATCCTGACAAAACTTAGTATATTACTTTATATCGTTGTGGTCTATTGATATTTGCACAAAAACAATTTATTTGCCAATAGATCCCGTAGCAGCAAACCTGCGTACTCAGCCCCCATGTTATCCTTATGGAGAATAAGAAAAATGTTATCTCCTTTAATTATGAACATAAATTAATAAAACTTGGTATGTGGCTTTACCTAATTTAGTTATATTGATATTTTTATAAAAACCCATTTTTACTTTCTCCCTCTATACATAGTATATGGAGAAAGTATTGTTTTCGTCAAAATTTTCGAATTTGAGTTGTTAGTGGAAATATTCGTTTTGGTGCTCCCTGAACCCAAAAAAGTGGATTTACGTGATGTGTGTGTGTGTGTGTGTGTGTGTGTGTGTGTGTGTGTGTGTGTGTGTGTGTGTGTGTGTGTGTGTGTGTGTGTGTGTGTGTGTGCCTGTGTGTGTGTGTGCCCGTGTGTGCCCGTGTGTGTGTGTGTGTCCGTGTGTGTGTGTCCGTAGTATTATGCTGTAGTAGTAGCACAGTGATAAGATGTCAGGTTCTCGGCCAAACTTGGTTTATGATTGAAAATAATTTGTTAACGTTATTTTGATTTTTGTTTACACAAATCCAATTGCATTATGTCGATTTAGTAATTTTGGAGTTTCTAAAACAAATTTACGGGAATGGTTGGTTGGTGGGAGTTATCTAAATCTATACCCTGGGTATAGATTTGTAAAAACAAAATAAAAGCCATATTAAACAGAAATTTCAGACCTCAAAAAGTAATCATCAAAAGTAGGATTCGAACCCGAAACCGCATGAGCGTGAATCTGACAACGTATCCACTATATGTTAAGTAGCTTGGGATAGGTAAGGTTTATAAGACACGACTGTATGTTGGTTTTGGCTTGTTTGGCCATTCTAGGTACGGTTTGCCGAAGCAACCACTTGCCTGCTGTGTTGTTGGTGCAGTTATTATGGTATTTTATTATGGTACTGGTGGCAATCTGGCAATTATGTATATGTTTAAAGATAAAATGTTATTATATTTCGTCAATCTATGTATCTTAAATCTATATCTATATTATTAATACGCTACATGCAAACTTTGTAAACAATAAAACTTTTTGTTTATGTCACATCTGATTTTTTCTTAAATTCAATTAAATAAACAGCTGTTATAAGGGTCATATATAGGTGTATCGCCGTTGGAGGCTTCGCCCCCAAACCCCCTTTTGGAGTTCGCTTCGCTCACTTGCATTCCTCAGTTAACACAAGTTTAAATTAAACACTCAACTATTGTAGTCTGTTAACCAAAGAAAAACTACACAACAATGACTTTGGTGAGCACATTATATAGCCTACTGTACACAGGCGGTCCAATATCGCGGCGTCTTATACAGTTCGATATCGAAACTTCTACTAACTGGTTTCTTGTTCGTTTTATCGGTTGAACTACCGACTACAATAGTTGTTTAGAGGTGTATAAAGGCAAAAAATAAAGTGCTCACTCAATTCAAAGTCAATCAGATATAAGTAAAAAGTTGTGTTAAATAAAAAGTTGTGGTTGCAATGTTAAATTAGAGTTCTACAAATGGGTTTAGTGTAAAAAATAGGACAAAATTAGGCTGCAGTTCACGACAAAATTATAGTAACATAACCTAACCTAACTCCGCAGAGCGATATATATGATGGCTGTTCGTTGTGCAACATAATTACAAATAAATAGATTTGTAAAAACAAAATAAAAGTCATATTAAACAGAAATTTCAGACCTCAAAAAGTAAACATCAAAAGTAGGATTCGAACCCGAAACCGCATGAGCGTGAATCTGACAACGTATCCACTGGGCTACGTACTGGGCTAAATTCATTCGATAGAACAAACAATCGGTTGATGGCATTTTCCGATATCGTAACAAACCATATTTGCGATATTGAACCTCCCGTGTAGGCGATAATGTGTTCATCATGCTGATTTAACAGCTGATTTATATAAACATCATGGTGATCAAATTATCGCCTACACGGGAGGTTTATTTAAATCAACTGATAGAAACATGTGGTATTAGCCAAATATAGTGTGCTCTCATAAAACAGCTTTCCAAAGCTCGGGCCAAAACACTAAAAATTACTCCTTCTCTGATGAATAGTGGCTGAACGGATGATCGGATCTTAAATCTGATGAAAAATAGTTAATTAGGAATTACATTTTCTACAACTTTTATATTTTACATTTTTTGCCACCCCTTACCGTTTCCGTACAAAACGCGCTCAAAGTAGAAACAAATTAATAAGCGGAATTTTCCCCCACAAAAAGTGCCTCCGAAATTCAAAAATGTTAACTTTTGGCAATTTACCTGAGGGTTTCTCATCAAGAGCTTTAATTCAAGTATGGGGTCAAGGGGGATTCGATCACGGGAAGTGCCTCATAGTTTATGTCAGTGAGCCAGTCAGTCAGTGAACCTGTCTACCTTTATATTAGTCGACTTCAGACTGGCATTGTTCTGTTGTTTACTATTCTCACTTCTCAAAACAGGATGTGCAAGCTGCGCATAGGAAATTCTAGTTTAGTTTTTACTTGGTATGTATAGGCTGGGATCAGGAATTCTGAACCCCGTATGTTATTCTCATGGGGAAAATATTGCAAAAGTAGCGCAAACACCCCAATGTAACAGGAAAGGAAGAAAGGTGGTTTAAAAAAATGCTTATTAGTATAATCTATTAGTATAAGAGTTCATCATTACGAGTAGAAATAAACTCTTCGTTGTGCCTTTTATGAGTTATAAATTAACACTAGGTATACGCTCCTATGTCCCGTAATAGGATGAAGCGAGGATTTGTAATACCACCACAATAGGCAGTATAGGTGCCGGATTAATTAATTAAAAGTAATTTACCTAACCTCACCTAAGCCCACATTAATACTTCGACTAGCCTGCCACATTCCAGTTTATTGTTGAATCTAGTAGGCCTATTTAGGTGAAGAACGAAAATGTATTCGCCCTGAAAAAGAACTACTTACCACATAAACATTCCTCTCAGAATAGTCACTGTGTAAACAATTTGTCTTTGAATTCTGTATTGTTAATTTGAAGTGGATATAAATAGGCTATAGGCAATAGGCATACATTTGAACAAGTCTTTAAAGCCCACTTACTTCTGGCCTACTAATGCACAACTTCAGTCAATGTCACTTTGAGAATCAGGCAATAATTATGGGTCAAACTATTGCTAGGGAAAAAGCTAATACAGTATCCGGTAAGACCTAGGCCAAATGTGAAAGTATTCTCGTTGGTTGAAATCTAAACAAACATTATCATATTTGTAAAGAGTCGGACATTAATTGACTACAAGTAACTTACCAAACCTCACCTAGGCCCACATTAATACCTCAACCGGTCTACCACATTCCAGTTCGTTGTAGAGTCTAGTATATTAGGTGAATAATCAAAATTTATACACCCTGAAAAAGAACTACTTACAAAATATAATCATACCTCTCAGAATAACCATTGTTTAAAATTTGTCTTTGAATACAGTTAAGTTTAAGAGAATATAATAGTGGTAACCCCAGGGCTCTGAGGGGTGGGATATTTCCGGCTCAGAGCCCTGGGGTTACCATAATAGGCTATGGGCAAAAATTTGATTAAGTCTTAAAGCCCACTTTGAACCTACTAATGCATAACTGTAGTCAATGTTACCTTCAAGAATCTGCCATTGCCTTCCTTATTATCAAAGATTAATGTAATGTCAAAATCGAAAATTAATATAGCTATGAAACTATGTTAGGATAACTAACCTATGACTGTTTTTATGACTTTATACGATGTATGAGTTGAAATACAAAATTTGAGTTTTGCCAAAAACCAAAATTTTATTTGAACATATAACATGACAGCTGATTTAAAAAAATAATTGTTACGGAAAACAATTAAGAACAACTAATGGCGTTTTTCCAATGCACCAAACACTTCCAATTTAACCAAAATTACTGACACTACGATTTTTGAAGACAAGATATCAGCACTTACAAGTATCACGCACAAAATTGTGTTCAAATTATAATTACAATTAGGCTATATTGATCCGTTACTGATACGAGGTAATTTTGTATATAAAAATGAAAGTCAATAATCTCCTCTTTTAATTTATTGTCAGAATCACAAATAAGTTAAATATGAAACTATGTTTACACTAACTAATCTATGAGTAACCTGCCTAGACGCTTAAAAAATTGAAATGAAATAGGTTAGAAATCTATATCTCTTACTGAAATAGGCCCGATAAGGTTTTAAGTAACAATTTTAACCCACAGCGTAGGCACAGAACAACGATACATTAGCCTCAGGCTTTTTGGTGACTTTAGTATTGTTGTTGGCTAGGATTGATTTTTTTACATTTCACAGTTTCTTTTAGTGTCAAAGTCATGACCTAAGTTATTCAAACAATAAGAAAGTCATAATAATTAGATATGTACTGTATAACATTAGACCACACCTAGGCCTAACCAAATTTGCCATAAACAATAACCAACATGTAACAGGGGCGTATCCAGGGGGGAATATCCCCCTGAAATTTCAAAAATGCACGTGAAAAACGGGAGAAAGAGTGGGATATAGGTAAAAGGCCAAACCCTGTCCACCGCAAAAAAGAATCCTAAATAAATACGCCACTGACAAGTAATAGAGCTAACGCATAACTTAGTTATGGTTAGATATATTGAACCATAGTTTACATCGTACCGTACCTTACATAGGTTAAAGTCGTAACCGAGTAGACACAGACTGTGTAGCCTTTCCATATGGCCTACAAATTCCATTACATCGTATAGGTACTTTCAATATAATACTGAATACATAATTTTGATTGTTTAAAAGGAATAAGGAATTGTTTAATGTGGAATGATTCTATTACAAATTCTTGATTCAAATCTAATTTATTCGCAAACACCATTAACTGAACTACTGAACTGACCGGCCACTGACGGCCAGGAGACCACAGACTACATACGACATAATCAGTTGCTTTGATTAGCTGCTATTTCAACATCCGTAGCCTGTTTGACTGCAAAATCAGTTTAGCGACTGTTTGCCTACCACCTACTACCCAACCCAAGACACATCTGAATATTACCGGAAAATGAAAAAAAAAAAAAAAATAGAAATATACCAAAATAATAATCTAACTATAGTTTATTACCACCCTGTTTACAATTAAGAGCTATCCTGAAAATTTCAAAGCAATTCATTAAACCGTTAAAAAGGAGTTAGCTTAACAAGAGAGCGACCAAACACGAGTATGAAGGATTCAACTCGCTTCATCCAATTAATCACCTTATACCTGCCACCCAATTAGCCTGAGGAACGTATTCCTTTAATCCTTTCTAGGGTACTCCTTGACGGGGGTTGAACTCCTTGAACCACCTCCTCCCCTCGTATATGGCTTT
Source organism: Allygus modestus (assembly GCA_963675035.1). Lineage (NCBI taxonomy): Eukaryota > Metazoa > Arthropoda > Insecta > Hemiptera > Cicadellidae > Allygus > Allygus modestus. The sequence continues at coordinate 40,014,299 of OY776114.1, read as the reverse complement.
GGATTTCAGGACTACAGAGAGACGTAATAACTAGAGATCTAGAACTCTCTGCTATTTATAATCCTGCTTAGGTTCACTATATTACTACATAGCTGAAACCTGTTTGTATGCGGGCACATGAGAACCCTGGTCAAGGTCAGGGGGCTATGCTGTTTATGATTTAATGTTGATCCCTGATGGGAGAATGCTTTGGCATGCCGGGTGGGGGTTGAGCCTAAGCAATTCCATCGGTGTTTGGGTTTCGGCGTGCTCCTGGGGCACCGTAATGGCTTAGGAGTCGGGCGAAAAAAGTTAGGTTCGTCCTATCTCTCTAAAATGGAGTACCAAAAAGCTAGATTGAAGCCGTGGTGTATTTATTTGTATACACTAATCTAATAACCAAAATAATCTGTATATTACCTTTTTAATGAGGGATTACTTTTTCTTTTTGAATTAAACGTACCGTTTATTGATTCGTTTACCTGGTAGCCTTTATTGTTTTTATGACCACGCAACTTGATGAATTTCTAAACAAAAAATGATTTAAAACTACACATATATGCTAGAATTGTTGTACACTTTATTGATTTATAAATAATGGTCTAAATAGAAGTGATCTACTTCATTAATACGTATCCAAAACCTTCTAAGATGATTCAGATAAATAACTTCATACACGCTGCTTTCAGCTAGCGACAATAACCTGTTTTAACAATTTTGTATGGTACTTGCTCTCTATCGCTAGGAGCTGTGAGAAAGCCTCATAACAAAGCATTTAAATTTTCAGTCTTCTCGCTTTAACGTGTAGACCTGGTAAGGAATGTTATTGCTCTTTAACCCGAGAACGAGGGTGTAACAGAACGTCCCTTCGAGTATGCCCGAAATCGGGGAGTGGAAGATAGCTGCTTCACTTGGTGCTCCAAGAGGGAAATATACTGTTTCTGATACTTGCATCGGCGAGCCCACGTTTCGTTCTCCAGCTTTAGTTCTTCTAATTTGCTTTGCACTTCCAGGTAAGAGTGGACGTCTGGACTTTTAAATTCCGTGTTCAGCTTTATAATATCTAAATTAATAAGCTCTGCAGACAGTAACCGATTCCGATTTTGGACTTCTTGCTCTTCAGTATATTTACACTTAGTTTTCTTTTGTTCTAAATCTTGCTTCAAAATTTTTAGCGACTGAATTGTATCATTCAGTTTAGATTTATCAGAAACCAAGGTTTGACCCTTTCTTCCCACGACTTTCTTCAGGTCTTCTAGTTTCTTATTTTTCAGCTCCAACATATCGAGCTGTTCTTGGTTCTCTATGAGTAGTTTTTCAATATCGATAGGATGAAGCCGCTCTCTCAACTCCATTTTTTGCTGTTGCTGAGACAGTATACGTTTATAATCGGTATGTAAGGACTTTGTTTTAAGTTTAAGCTTTCTCAAATATCGGTCACCAGCCTTAAGCTCTTGCTCTACAAACCTCATAAACTTATCGTGGAACACTTTACCACTTTTGCTGTCAGTACTTTGAGATAAGCAATCTTCAAGGGCTATTTTTCTTTCCTTTAAATACTCGATTTCGTGCCCCAAGTTTTCCTCCTCTGTTTCCAGAAGAAATTTGGCAGATTCGAACCTTCTTTGGAGCTTATCCATCGTAATCCTGTTCTCTTCCAGTTCCCTCTCTACTATTTCAGCCTTGGCCGCAGGGCTGATCTTGGCCGAGGTGAAGGATGACTGGGCGTTGCTACGAGACGCGATCGCCACGCCACGCACTACACTGGAGGACGTGGACGTTCGCTCGAGCGTCGTCTCTCCTGGTGATGGGTTGCTTTTTGTGGAGGATATCGACATAGATCTGCTCGCCTGCTGTATCTGAATCGAGATTCTATTGCTTTGGGACTCTACAAACCTTTCCATTCCAATCAACATAGCTGGACTCCTTTTCCTCAAGTATCGTTCTAATACCTCAGCTGTCTGTGAAAGAATGAAGTTTTCTTGCGTTAGAATTTCAACATCCGCATTGATCTCTTCGATACTGCTATAATCATCGAGGTTTTTTGCACGGGAAAATCCTGTTACACTTGATACTGCGTCCATTATATTTTTGATTACAGCAATCAAGTCCTTACGGTAGATTTCAGTTTAAAAATATATTATTTAGAGCAAATATCTTGAATTTTGGTTTGGGACTATTGGTTTAACAATTGTATACGTGCTGCAACCAATGAATACACAAACATGTATTCGTTGATTCAACTAAGCTGGATAAAATAAAACAAATAATGTAACATAGTTGAAAGTAACACATGTTTGTTTTATTTCTTCTAATGATTGGTAAACACTCTACACAGAGAAATAATAGTTTTCGTAAAAAGGAGCAAAAGTGGGTGTTTTGTGCGCAATCGTTTTCCCATGTAATGAACAACTCTTTTTATCATACTGCCCATATAAGCCTTTGATAGTTTAAAATTTTGACCAAAAATTAGGTGATTTGTATCGTTTTGGTAGTTCAGATAGGTTAACTTTACAATATTTAAATTTATTTTATTTACAAAAAATATCGACTTGAATTTTATCCGTGTTTGTTACCTTTGAAATAAATTTGAAATAAACAAAAAAACGTACAAAGGAACAATAACAATCTTTGAGGTTAGCGCACTGAAAAAAGTCCACAGCTGATTTTTTCGGTGGCCTACTGGTATCACAAAAATGTGATTTTACGGGCTAGTTACAGACTTAAAAACAGCCGCTTTTCATGCAGTATGATAATTAGTATATTTCACTACTAGAGTAAATAGCACCAAAGTAGTCCGATGGAAGTTAATACATTGTTGCCAAATCGATCTGGTCTAGTAAAACATATGGTAAAGTATATCTGTCGTCTATTTTGAAATACATTCCTATCGTACACAACATAAAACTAAACAAGCAGACTGAATCGTTGTTTGTGAAATTCGTATGGCAACAGTGTTGGATGAGAGGTGGTGAGGGGGGAATCCTATAGGCAGTTAACCATCGGACCGTTTTCATGCGGTCTACTCTAGTAACGAAAGTGACCTGTTTTGGGGCAAGATAACATTTTACGCGCCAGGCCAAGCCGAGCGTGGAAAATGCTGGTAAAAGTACACCAACAAATGAATAAAAGGCTTTTCTAATGTAAAACCCCCTAAGACAAGGTACTGTGTTTGGTCGATACACATTTTCTTTAATAACTCGGTAAATATTTATGCTAAAATGACTAGAGAGGACTTAAAACTTTCGCCTCCCTAATTCCCATCTTTTTAATCCACTTTTTTTACACCTGGGGCTTTTATAACCCTTTTTGGGCCCAAAAACTCGAAATTTGAAAAATTAATCCCCCAAAAAAGGGGTTTAGAGTTTTCCAATTGTTTTGCCCAACGAACTTGTCCAACTGATTACAGAAAGGAACGTCCCTACCAAATTTGAAGTAAATTGGACAAAAATTGTGACCGCCAGATTGCAAAGACATATATAAATATATATATGTCTATATATATATATATATATACACATTTTTAACGACCCCCCAAAACGTGTTCAGGGGGCCACGTTAGGAACTTCTATGGTGGTCCCGGGCTTAAGTTTCACCGTGCGGGTCATGCTAATAGTTCACTTTTCAAAGGAAATTCACTAACAAGCTAAACAAAAATTAACTTTAGTTCTACTGCGCCCGACCATATATAAAAATAACATATGTTTAGGCATTACACTTTTTTCTGCGTTATCTGTAGGCATCTATAACAAGTAAGATGCCTAGATAAACAATTTATTTTAGTAGTTAGTAGAAACAATTATTATTAATTAGAATGCATGTATCACCATTTATACTTTAACTAGGATCGTGAGATATGGCATGCGTGTGCGTTGTACCTTTTATTCCCAATTCCTACTATTTTTAGTTTGAACTATCTCAAAAAATAGATAATTGTGAATAAAAAAAATCAAAAAATAGTCTTTTAGCGAATTTCCCTTGTAGGGAAGAAGCTATTACCGTAGTCGGCATGGTAAGACCTAGGCCCGGGACCATGGTAACTTTTCGTTTTGAGGTCCCCAGACCCCAAAAACACCATTCATTCGAAACTGTATATATATATGTGTGTGTCCGTGGGTGCGATAACTCTCGTAAAAAAGATCCGATTTTGATGAAATTTGGTACAAACGTGTAAAGCAGCATTTATGACTTTGAGTTCGAAAACCAGACGGATCGAGCTATTCAAAGGGGCATTTTGTGGGGGTTTTGTACCCCAAAAATGGGTTTTTTGAGTTTGTTACATACACTTTTTGAAAAAGTAAAATTTTATTTTTTCCCATTGGAATCAGCTTAAAAAGACGCACAATTTGATGTTTTAATCATTGCTCTACGTCAATTGGTTCCTGAGATATTGAAAGTGCTAAACACAGTACGTTGTCCAATGTTATTCTTATGGAGAATAAGAAAAATTGTAAATCTCGCTTATTTATCAACGTATCCTGACGAAACTTGGTATATTGCTTCATTTCATTGTAGTCTATTGATATTTGCGCAAAAACCCATTTTTTGGCCGATAGTTCCTGTAGCAGCAAACCTGCATACTCAGCCCCATGTTATTCTTATGGAGAATAATTAACGTGTTACCTCCTTTAATTATGAACATAAATTAATAGAACTTAGTATGTGGCTTTACCTAGTTGAGTTATATTGATATTTGTACAAAAGCCCATTTTTAGTTCCTTATTTCAGCAAACCTGCATACTCAGCCGCCATGTTATTCTTATGGAGAATAATTAAAATGTCATAAATCGTTTATTTATGAATGTATATTGATGAAACTTGGTATGTGGCTTTATGTGGTATTAATATAAATTAATATGCATTGGAAATTCGCTGAGTATGCAGGTTTGCTGCTACGGGGGTATTTTTATTTAAGCTCTAGCGGCCGAACGGGTTGTCCTATCGAAAAACGAAGACCACCACGTGCCACGGATTTCAGACGAACTACAACTTTAGTTCTATGATATTTTGCCGTATCTCACCCCCTTCACCCTTAAGTAGCGCTAGATTTTTTAAAATTTAAACTTTTTCTAAGATTTGTTCGTGGTTTTTAATGGTTTGACGCTCTAATATGGTACTTAGAGGCCTAATATTTATCACACAGTATTCCTACATTACAATTAGTACTAAACAACACCCACACGCCCAGATTAAATATCTTAAACACCCAAAAAAATATCAAAGTCTTTTAGCTTTAGTAGATTTTATCGTGTTTTTCGGGTATATTTTTTATGTTACGCTCTGTCGAGGGTAAAATCCCTTATAAATCATGTCATATTTGTTGCAGAAGGCTTGTAGTTACCCAAAGTTATAGCATTTCAAGTTGTTAACGGTGGTCGTATTCCTTATATGGTTCAAAAGACGCCTTATAAAGGCTACATCAGTTAAGGGTATTAATTTGTTTAAAGCACTTAGGTAATACATGGAGGCTTAACATTTAACATACTACGTCTCCATGCCAAGTAGTATTCAGCAACAGGCATATGACCAGATGTTATAGGTTAATCCCTTAAAAATAATCAAAGCCTTGGAATAGTTGTAGAATTTAGGTCTGAAATAGAATTTGGAACAATTTACATTAAACTGTGGCCAAACGGCGACCTGGAGGCAAAGCCCCCCACAGGGGTCTTGGAGCAGAGCCCCCAGCGAGCGAAGCGAGTATATATATATATATATATATATATATATATATATATATACACACATATATATAAATTTGAACGAATAGTATTTTTGGCATCTGGGGACCTCAAAACAAAAAGTTATCATGGTCTCGGGCTTAAGTCTGACCATGCCACCTACGGTAATAGCTTCTTCCCTGTAGGGGAAATTCGCTAAAAATATTGGTTTTCATGTAAATATCAATATTACTCAACTAGGGGAAGCCACGTACCAAGTTTCATCAATATACATCCATAAATAAGCGATATGTACCATTTTAATTATTCTCCATAAGAATAACATGGGGCATAGTAGGCAGGTTTGCTGCAACAAGGAACACAAAAAATGAGGTTTTATGCTAATATCAATATAACTCAACAAGGTGAAGCCACATATCAAGTTTTATTAATTTACGTTAATAATTAAGGGAGACATTACACTTTACTTACTCTCCATAAGAATAACATGGAGGCTGAGTAAACAGATTTGCTGCTACGGGAATTATCGGTAAAAGTTTTTTGTGTGCAAATAACAATAGACCACAACCAGATGAAGCCGTTTCATTAGTATATGTTCATAAATAAGCTCGATATATTTTTTCTTATTCTCCATAACAATAGCATTGGACAACGTACTGTGATTAGCACTTTCAATATCTCTGTAACCAATTGACGTAGAGAATTGATCAAAACACCAAAATGTGTGTTTTTTAAAAGCTGAATCCACTAGTGACAACTAAAATTTGATTTTTTAAAATATTACATGTAAAACTTAAAAAAAAAACGTTTTTGGGGTACAAACCCCCCCCCCCAAATACCTCTATGGATGGGTCGATCTGTCTGGTTTTCGAACTTAAATCATAAATGTTGCTTTACACGTTTGTACCAAACTTTATCAAAATCGGACCTTTTTTACGAGAGTTACACACACACACACACACACACACACACACACACACACACACACACACACACACACACACACACATACAGTTTCAAACGAATGGTGTTTTTGGGGTCTGGGGACCTCAAAACGAAAAGTTATCATGGTCCCGGGCCTAGGCCTTACCATGCAGACTACGGTAATAGCTTCTTCCCTATAGAAGAAATTTGCTAATATATTCAGAACTTACCGCTTCCGGTGGAGGTGGAGGCTCTGGTTCTTCAACCTCTTGGTAAAACCACAACAGCTTGTTGCGCATGTGAGGGAGAAACAGCTGGTTGATCTCATCCAGCTAGATAACAGTTATCACAATCAATAATAGAATAATATAGGTTGTTAGAGTAACAGGCCAAACACACCACTGTCACCGGGCTTTTGTCAAGCCTATTTAACGAATCTCTTGCAAATAGACAAGAATATTTTTAATAAAACAATCCTGATACCTAACGGAAAGAAAGAAAAAAAAACGTTTGTTTCCATAATGCAACACAACACCTTATGTTGATGGAATGACAATGACGAATAATACAATGAAAGACAATGAATTTGTATATTGCGTTAAATATAAAACAAAGCAATCTATATCTCAAAAACATTATTGTCATGGAAGTTCAACTTGAATAAATAAATTACGAAAGGGATCAACCATTACTTAATATTTAAAACACAACATTGTAAATATGAGTTTGCAAAGTATCCTAATGAAAAAAAAACCTTTGCTAAATTAAAATAAAGTTCGTGTATCGGTAACGAAAATAAAATAAAGTAAAATGAGTTTATTGAGAAGAATCAATAAACAATAAATCCTTAGACTGCCGTTAGCGGAAATTCATAAATGGTTGATATATTTGCTATGGCGATTGTTTTTAGCGAATTTCCCCTATAGGGAAGAAGCTATTACCGTAGGTCTCATGGTAAGACTTAAGCCCCAGACCATGATAACTTTTTGTTTTGATGTCCCCAGATGTCCAAAACACTATTCGTTCAAATTTATATATATGTATATATATATATATATATATATATATATATATATATATCTATATATGTGTCCGTGAATGCGATAACTTGAGTAAAAAACGTCTGATTTCGATGAAATTTGGCTCAAATGTGTAAACTGACATTTATGACTTTAAGTTCGAAAACCAGAAAAATCGGACCATGGGAAGGGGGGTTTATGGGGGTTTTAAATTTTCCAAAAATCAGTTTTTTGCATTTTTTACCCTAAAATTTTTAAAACACTTAATTTTGGTTTAGACCATGTTATAGAGCTTAAAAAAACAAATAATATGGTATTTTGAATTATTAACCTAGGTTAAGTGGTTGCGGAAAAAATCCAAAAAAACATGCTCATAAAATCTCCCATGTTAATCTTATGGGAAAAAGGTTTTTGGCTTTTCCTCAGTTAATTTTACTTTAAACTTCACATTTTCTTTTACCAATCACTTCAGCTCCACAAAACAATCATTTTGGTGTTTAAATTGTGATTCTACGTCAAACCGTTGCAGAGATATTCAAAGTGCTAAACACAGTACGTTGTCCAATGTTATCCTTATGGAGAATAAATAAAATTTGATATCTTGATTATTTATGAATGTATATTGATGAAATTTGGTATGTGGCTTCATGTTGTACTGGTATATTGATAATTGCACAAAAAATAAATGTTTTGTTGATTGTCCCCGTAGCAGCTAACCTGCATACTCAGCCCTAATGTTATTCTTATGGAGAATAAGTAAAGTTTTATATCTCCCTTAATTATGAACATAAATTAATAAAACATGGTAAGTAGCTTCACCTGGTTCAGTTATATTGATAATTGCATAAAAACTAATTTCTTATCTTCCTCGTTGCAGCAAACCTGCGTACTCAGTCCTAATGTTATTCTTATGGGGAATAAATAAAATGTAATAAATCACTTATTTATGAATGTATTTTTGTCAAAATTGGTGAGTGGCTTTATGTACTAGTGAGAAACATATCAATGCATTGGAAATTCGCTGAGTACGCAGGTTTGCTGCGACGGGGGGTATTTATTGATCCCCTCCGATATTTCAATATTTATTTAGTTTTCAATTATTTAGGGATCAAAAATATCATCCTAATCCATAGTTGCGCATAATCGTACTGCATATGTAGTTGTGTGGGCTTAATTATTTTTATTTTATATTTATATAATACAAAATTACATAAGTAAATTTTGTCGACAAAATTAACATGGGAAATAATCATTATTGACCTTATTATGTTACGGACACTACAAATATTTCATAGTTTAAAAAACCTAAAACGATGCGAGCTGAATTGAATAAATACAGTTCTGATTTGCTGAAACGAGTCGAACGATTGCGAGACAAAAGCGAAAGCGAAGGCGAAAGGTCCCAGAGGTAGGAACCAAGCGAAACGAATCAATAGGCCCGAGGTAGTACTGGGCCCATTGAAACCAGATCGAGGTCGAAAGCCAAATTTTGGGGCGAGACTGAATGGTTATTATTGGCTCTTTGATGAGCGAAGACCACTTGCCACTTGCTTAGTTTTGATCCGGTTCATATAGATGTTGAGATATTAATGCAATATCATTTTTAATTCACGTAAGTGAGCTCACTTGTATAATTTACTTTTTAAACTAAAAAAGGCATGTTATGATACAGAAACGTGTTATTTTTATGAAGAGGTTTAGTGGCTGCTATAGGAAAGCAATTTTGTGTCTCTAAAATTAATAATAGACTACAATAAGCGTCTATCTATATTCAATAATATGATTTAGCCCTGATCCAGCCATAATTGTTATATTGAATACTAGCTGACGTACCCGTTCTTCGCACAGGGGTTTTCTTTACCCGTTCTTTATTCAATGCAATTTGGATTTTAGTTAGCTTGAAACAGCTGTCCTTGCTTCTGCTCTTTAAGCTGTCAAATGTAAGTATCCACAGCTGTTCGCATTACAGTTTCTGAATGTTTACTTTCTTCTAAAATGTAAACATTGAAACTTAGGACGTTCACGGGGCGTAGCCCGAGGGGATTTTAAGGAAGTGAATAGGCCTATGTGTTGCATGGGTTCAAGATCTACCTATGTGTAAAGTTTCAGCCCAGTCGGTTCAGTAGTTTTTGCGTTCACCCGGAACATCAGACAGACAGACAGAGACCATATCTTCTTTATAATATTATAGATTAAAGCGTATGCATATCTTTATAGTTATATTTGATTGTTAAGCCTTCAACTTAAACATAAAATGTTGCATTTGCAACCGCTATTGAAAATATGATTGTGGCCCGGGGAGGGTCCAGTGTGTTCTGGTGGTATCAAATAATTGTTTAGCTGTATATCACACACTGACAATTAAAATAATGCTTTGAAAACAAGGGTAGTAGAGAAGTAAAAATAATTCTATCGATTTTTCTCACTGGAACATCTTGTACAGATCATGTCAACTACGACAAATCACAGTTATAAGAATAAGAATAAGAATAAGAATAATTTATTTTCTCCAAAAAAAATATTACATTTTTGTACACTTTCAAATTTTGCACATAAAAAATAATAGTCTAAAAAAATGCCCATTCTTTTAGCAAAAAAATTAAAATCCACAAAATGTCTATATTCAGAATGACTTAAAAATACAACAATACAGATTAATGAATAGTAATTAAGACTAAAAAATAAAAGATTGTATATTTTTGTTGTGCATACAACTAAGGAGAAAATGTAGGGCCTCCAAGGCAAAGCCAGTTAGGAGGTTCCTTTCCTTTAAATTATCAAAATAAAATACGGCGATCAGACAGAATTGAAAATATGTAGAATAAAATATAGCGATCCCTTCAGTATTTGTGCCAAAAATTTTACTAATCCAAAAAAATACATACAAAACTACTTCAACAATTAACAATGACTAAACTATGGTTTGATCTTCAAACCGCACACCGCACTTTGCTACCAGGCGGCTCATGGCACCAGCCCAGGTGCCGTCACAGTTCATGTGACAAGATTTAACCCCCACTAAACCTCCCCCACAGGTCTGGCTCAGCAGTTACTGGTCATGTCTTTAATCTGGATCTGACTGTACTCGGAAGGATCTACAAAAGAGAAGTGCAGTGAGAGGTCTTCAGACTCACTGTGGTACTGCTTCTCTACTCACCTAGACAAATGGTTATGTCATATGAAAAGCTTATTTTGAATTTTAATATCGTGGATACAGTTTTAAATATAATTTCCTCCTACAAGTGACTGCCCCACCAGTAACTTCCGAAGTCTTGGGTTTAGACCCTTAAGAACAATACTAACTTTCATGACTCGTTCCCATACGCCTATCAAACAATAGGCGTTATAGAAATTCATTATAGTTAAATCTACAATATGCTTTTAATTTTTAATTTTCCTGGTTGGAAATCAGGATTTTAATATATTTTAAATTTTCAGTTTGACTAACATTAGAAAATGACTACAAAACCAAATTTATTGGACGATCCGGTAAGGTATGGATGGTAAGAACAATGTTAACTTCAGGAAGTTAACATTGTTCTTGGGAGGGTACACTCGAAGAAGGATTCCAGCAGTTTCCAGTAACGAAGACTTCAGTGGCCACTGACCATATTGCCGTCGAAGACGTGGTCCATGATGTCGGAGCGCGGCAGAGCGGTGCCGTCGATGAGCAGCTGGAACGTGAACTCCAGCCGGGGGTCCATCTCCCCGCGCCGAGCCTTCCGCTCGCATTCTTCCCTGCGCCTCTGGAACAACAAACGACATAACTGTAATAACCATAACAGTATTTCATTGGGGAATTGAATAACATGGTCCACACCTTAGAGTGAATTTCCTTAGCATGGCGCTCGGTTAAACTTAAGCCCGGGTGCACCACAGAAGTTCCTAACAGAATGCTCTAGACCCCCTGAACACATTTTACAATTATATAAATTGTATGTGTGATTGCACTCTAGTGGTCGCATTTTTAGTCTGATTTACTTCAAATCTGGTAGAGGTATTCCTTTCTATAATCATTAGGACAAGTTTGTTGGACAAAACCATCGGAAAACTCCAGCCCCCTTTTTGGGATTTTATTGTTTCAAATTGAGTTTCTGGGCCCAAAAAGGGTCTGAAAATAACTGGATCTAAACTTATTGCATGTAATAGGATGCAATAAGTGAAGATTAGTGAAGCAATTGTTGTAATTCTAGCACCAATATTTAGGAATTCTAGAAGAGAATGAATATTGAAAAACACAGTACGTTGTCTTAACACTAGAAAATGGTGTTTTTACTCATATGTTGGTGTAGTTTTGTAGAAAGACTACGAATCAAGATCAGCTGTTTGTATTTTAATCAGCTCAAACAAAAATTAATGTCCATAAGGAATACATGGGAACTTTGAACCCCCGTGGGGCAAAGCCCTATAGGATTTTCGAAACTTTAATATGCCTCTATGTTACTAAGGACTATCAAGTACCTCTCTGCCAAATTTCAGCTCAATCAGTAAAGTGGCTAGAACTGAGTTGAACCACAAATATCTAAACACACAAACAAACTTACATTTTCACATTTTTATAATACTAGTTGCTTGAAGGGGCGATAGCCCCTAATCTTTCCCCAAGTAGGAACACACGTCAGTTTGTAAACAAAGTATACACTTAATCGTTTTAATGTAAACAAAGCAGACAATTTTCATACCCCATTCTTTTCTTATGGGGGATGTTTTAAGTTATTTATCGTGTGCTGCTAACTTTGCAGAAATAAAGCTATTTTTCCGAGACCTGGGATCTAAACCAGGAGGGCGTCCAGCTGATTCATAAATCAACAACATACTATAAAGTGTTGCCAACCTTAAGGGTATAATAATGGTACAGCTTTTTTAAATTTTCACTGGATATGCAGAAAGAAAATTTAAACCCTTAATCGATTAATCTAATAATACAAATAAATCAAAACAATATATTAGTTTCATAAAATAACAGCTTATCCTAGAATGTAAGCAGTTAAACAACGTTAATTCTAATTACACTGATGAGGAAAATATGGTACTCGTACGAAAAATATTGTGTTTCCAGCAGCACTGCAGATTGGATTGGTGATCACCTGACCTTCCAGCTGTTTTTACGAGGTTTCTTCGGTCGATTAGAAAACCTTAAATAGATCGACTCAGCAAACCTGTACAAAGTATGTATGGACCTTGCCAATACTCTACTCTGTCTGATTTGTATTTGTTTTTTGTTATGGGGGATGTTTTACGTTATTTCTCGTTAGCTGGTTACATTTTGAAATACAGTTATTTTCCCCGAGTCCCTGGGATCGAGACCTTTAATTTGAGGCGACCCCCATCATCCTGCGACTTGCCAAACACCCACAATTTCGACTTAAAATTTTCGCTTACATAATTATATATAAAGATAATATTGGTAGGATGTTTAACCTATTTCTGAATCATCCCATCAGATATGGGTAATAGTTATAAGATTAGAAATTGATCAATTGAATTTCGGAATAGACACAATTAATTAAATTTAAAATGGGCTACAGTGAGACCAAAACCCTCATCTAGGTCCCGGGAAAAGAGCTGATACTTTGTTGCCATGGTGAAAACAGATCAGAATGCTTCGTAATTTATCACACCATTGTACTGCAGTTGATAATGAATAAAACCTTAAAAATGAAGATAAGGGAAAAGCCTATCCAAAACACCTTACATAGAAGACTTGAAAATTCAATCAATTATTTTTTAAATAAATATTTTCTAAAACCACTGGAGTTTAAAAGCATTGGAAGTTGTCCGCTAAAAAAATAAAATTAAAATGTTGTGGGAGGGTTTTTGAGTAAGAGTTAATGTTCGTAATATCATTCCTTAAAGGTTCTGTCCCCTGGAATGATTTAATAAGCAACTACTATTTCTTATCCATCTCCCAGTTGTTAATTGATGACGGAACGAAGTGAAGGATTTAGCTATGTATTAGCAGAGACAATTATTCGTGTGTGGGTGTGTGGAAGTGTGTGTTTGTAATGCAATAACGTGAAAACGGCTGCACGGATCATTTAAAATTTTACACAACTGTTTTCCTGTACACTTTACGCTTCCAGTTCAAAAATGGATCACATTCGTATAACCGTTTTGTTTGTTTTTAATTAACTTTTAAAAGTTGTAAAGTTTCCATAAGGTAAAGCATTGGACTAAAATTACCTTTAGTAAAGTATGAGATGCTAATAAAATATTGTTTTTAATGACAAAAACTACTTACAAATGATAACATTTTTTTATTATTAAATAATTAAAGTACTCTTCATTTAACATGAGTAAATTCAATTTATCAATGTTTTTTGAAATTTTTAGGTTAAAAAACTCATATAAGTTTTTACAAATAAAGATAACGTTCTTCTATAATGTGAGCAAGTTACAGTAATAGATTACAGCAGCCATTTATTTCGTATTTACTTCTGCCAGCTGTGTTCTTTTGTAATTTTATGATATTTAAATACCCCCGTCATAGCAAACCTGCGTACTCAGGTAATTTACAATTTAAAAATAGAGGCACACCCCACTGCATAGGCAACTTACTGTGTTATTTCTTGTTGAAGAATTTGCACCTCTAATATAATATAATTTAAAAACGATGTTTTAAACAAGACCAAAAACTAACCAAAATAAAAGTATATTTTTTCTTACAGAGTTCCCAGGATCAAGACTATTTATTTAATATTTTGTGATGAAATCTCTGTTAGAACTTAACTTAATGTTAAACTTAACGTTAACATTCATCTACCATTACTGAGTTCGGTCATCCCATTAAGCGAATATTTGAGCTAGTGAGATTTATAATATTTATAGTGGAATTTATAAAATATTTCCTATTTTATTTAAAGCTGTTCAGTTGACTGCCGTTCCAGATAGTTGATGTTTAATTCATGTTCAATTTTCATTTACATTCTTCATGGCAGCGTTCTGCAAAGAGAGACCAACTTTTATGTCGATGACGTCATTTTTAGGATGACGTCTCGTTACTGTTGAGCAGGTAACTAGCGACTTTGATAATTAGGCAGGATATTATGTCTGAACACGACAGTGTAGGCCGCCGGGGCTGGTACCATATCACGGCCGAATGTTGTTGTCAATAGCTGGCAGCACGGCACGGCAAGGCGAGTGCAGGTGCCTCGCGTCGCGTGCGGCTCGTACGTCACATAGCATCTGTCTCCCGTACAGTATTGATAAACAAGCATGCACCACCTTCTTCTGTCAAGTCACTAGAACATGTTTAGTAACCTGTGATTTTTGTTTGATGTCGAAACGCTATGATCACATAGAAGTTGAATCAGACGAATCCTAAAATGCTTTTGAAAGTGATGTGTTTGATATTTGTTCATGTTGAAAGACATTAAACCAGACCGTAGGTACTGGTTTGATAGGGAACGGTTTAGTACGGATCTTTCAGAAATTAAAAATACCCCCGTAGCAGCAAACCTGCGTACTCAGTGAATTTACAATGCAAAATATATGTCTTATTACCACATAAAACCGCACACCAAGTTTCATAAAAATATATTCACAAATAAGTGATATATCAAATTTGAATTATTCTCCATAAGAATAACATTGGGGGTGAGTACGCAGGTTTGCTGCAACAAGGAACAACAAATATGAGGTTTCATGTATATATCGATATTACTCAACTAGGTGAAGCCACATACCAAGTTTCACGAATAAATTCATAAATAAGCGATATACACCATTTTGATTATTCTCCATAAGAATAACATGAGGGATGAGTACACAGGTTTGCTGCAACAAGGAACACCAAAAATGGGTTTTTATGCAAATATCAATAGAACTCAACTAGGTGAACCAACATACCAAGTTTTATTAATTTATGTTCATAATTAAGGGATACATTACATTTTACTTATTCTCCATAAGAATAACATGGGGGCTGAGGACGCAGGTTTGCTGCTATGGGAATTATCGGTAAAAATTGCGTTTTTGTGCAAATAACAATAGACCACAACCAGATGAAGCCGTATACCAAGTTTCATTAGAATACTTTCATAAACAAGCGAGCTATAATTTTGTTTTTCTTCTCCATAAGTATAGCATTGGACAACGTACTGTGTTTAGCACTTTCAATATCTCTGTAACCAATTGACGTAGATAAATTATAAAAAATACCAAATTGTGTGTTTTTTTAAGCTGAATCCAATGGTAAAAACTAATTAGACTTTTTAAAAATATTACATGTCAAAAGTTCAAAAAATCAATTTTTGGGGTACAAAACCCCCCTAAAATATCCTTTCGGATAGAGCGATCTGGCTGGTTTTCGAACTTAAAGTCATAAATAATGCTTTACACGTTTGTACCAAATTATATCAAAATCGGACCATTTTTACGAGAGTTATCGCACCCACGGTCTATATATATACAGTTTCGAACGAATGGTGTTTTTGGGGTCTGGGGACCTCAAAACGAAAAGTTATCACGGTCCCAGGCATAGGTCTTACCATGCCGATTACGGTAATAGCTTCTTCCCTATAGGGGAAATTCGCTAAAATACAACATTTCTTAAAAACTAAACAGCTTTTAGCAGCCCAATAACTAAATCCAGTTTCTAACATTTGCAGTAGCTGGTGAAACAATTAAGGCTTCCCAATCACAGTAAATTGTAAGATCATACTAGTACTATAACGCTGAAAGTTCATGAGTTTGTTTGTGACTCAATCACGCTTCAACTACTGAACCGATTGAGCTGATATTTGGGAGGAAGATAGCTAATTAAATCTAATTATCCTAAAGTAACATCCACATTTTAAGGCCTATTCACGTTTTAGCAAATTTCCCCTTTAGGGAAGAAGCTATTACCGTAGTCGGCATGGTAAGACCTAGGCCCGGGACCATGATAACTTTTCGTTTTGAGGTCCTGTGTGTCCGTGAGCACGATAACTCTCGTAAAAATGATCCGATTTTGATGAAATTTGGTGTAAAGCAACATTTATAACATTAAGTTCGAAAACCAGCTAGATCGCTCCATCCGAAGGGGTATTTTGGGGGGGTTTTGTACCCCAAAAATGTTTTTTTTTTAACTTTTTACATACAATGTTTTGAATAGTCAAATAGTCAAATATTAATTTTCCATTGGATTCAGCTTAAAAAACCCACAATTTGGTATTCTGATCATTCCTCTACGTCAGTTGGTTACCGAGATATTGAAAGAGCTAAACACGGTACGTTGCCTAATGTTATTCTTATGGAGGAAAAGACAAATTTTATATCTCGCTTATTTATGAACGTATACTGACGAAACTTGGTATACTTCATCTGGTTGTGGTCTATTGATATTTACTAAAAAAAATTTCCAAAGGCTCCCGTAGCAGCAAACCTGCGTACTAACCCCCATGTTAATCTTACGGAGAATAATTAAATGCTATATCTCTCTTAATTAAGAACATAAATGAATAAAACTGGTATACGACCTCACCCAGTTAAGTTCTATTGATATTAGCTTAAAAACCCATTTATTGTGTTCCTTTCTGCAGCAAATCTGCGTACTCAGCCAAAATGTTTTTCTTATAGAGAATAATTAAAATTGCATATATTGCTTAGCTGTGAATATATTTTTATGAAACTTGGTAGGTGGCTTTATGTGGTATTAAGACATTTATATCTCCATTGGAAATTCGCTGAGTGCAGGTTTGCTGCGACGGGCGTATTATAATTCCTTTGGTTTTTTCGTCAGTGGCCACTAAACTTCCCATGTTAATCTATGGACACTAACATTTACTGAATCAGATGATGAGTGTTCTGTATTTGAGATTTACAACACGATTTTGGGTTTATTTATTTCCTTTGGAAAGTGAACTATTAGCATGACCCGCACGGTGAAACTTAAGCCCGGGACCGCCATGGAAGTTCCTAACGTGACCCCCTGAACACGTTTTGGGGGGTCGTTCAAAATTTTATATATATATGTATATATATATATATTATATATATTATATATATATATATATATATATATGTGTGTGTGTGTGTGTGTATGCACTCTAGCGGTCGCATTTTTAATCCGATTTACTTCAAATTTGGTAGGGACGTTCCTTTCTATAATCTGTTGGACAAGTTCGTTGGGTAAAACAATCGGAAAACTCTAAACCCATTTTTTGGAGATTAATCTTTCAAATCTCGAGTTTTTGGGCCCAAAAAGGGTCAGAAAAGCTCCAGATGTAAAATTAATGCCTTTAAAAAGATGGAAATTAGAGAGGCGAAAGTTTTAAGCCCTCTCTCGTCATTCTAGCTTACATATTTACCGAGTTATTAAAGAAAATGTGTATCGGCTAAACACAGTACGTTGTCTTATGGGGGTTTTACACTAGAAAAGCCTGTTATTCCTTTGTTAAAGTACTTTTATTATCCCCAGCAACCTCACGCCTACCTTAAAGCCTGTCTGGACCTTCTCCTAACCTTATAATGCGCAAAATTGTATTCCCAGCTTTGCAAGTAAATGAAACCAGGAGTATCAGAACAGCCAAAAAATCAATGTTTTCAGATTTCAATAAAAATTGGACTAATGTTTATTTTCACACATATTTTGAGTTTTAAAAGTTTTTTTGTGGAAATTCACTTCCCTCACGTCAGCGTGCTGCGTGCGAACTCGTTTTAATTTTGGTTTACACTTTGGTTGCACGTTTAACCTCAAAGGTACCTGTGTCATAATAATTCACAGGAAATGTAAATCAAGTTTGTCTTATAGTTCGTAAAAAACCGATTTAATAAAGTGGTATTTAATAAAGTCAGGCAACTTCAGCAAGAATGAAAACTACAAGGATTCAACTTCAACAAGCTCTATGTCCGTCAGCACATAGCAAACTAGCATACATAAATAGTAGAAGATGAAGAACGTCGCAAATTGGCGCGCCAACGCGTGGCTGAATAATATAGTTCTATAATGACAAGATCTAAGCCCTAATTAATTACAGGATTAAATCAAGGATGGATTAAGTGACGAACAGGATAGGCTACAGCTATTGAGTGAAAGTGACGATCAGGATAGGCTACACCTATTGAGTGAAAGTGACGATCAGGATAGGCTACACCTATTGAGTGAAAGTGACGATCAGGATAGGCTACACCTATTGAGTGAAAGTGACGAAAGGATAGGCTACAGCTATTGAGTGAAAGTGACGATCAGGATAGGCTACACCTATTGAGTGAAAGTGACGATCAGGATAGGCTACACCTATTGAGTGAAAGTGACGATCAGGATAGGCTACACCTATTGAGTGAAAGTGTAGGCCTAAGTGAAGAGAATGACAATTTTGAAAAAGGAAAACTGGAAAATAACAACAGTGTGATGAACGCAGATAAAGAAATGAACATGAACAGTGAAGTGAACATGAACAGTGAAGTGAACATGAACAATGAAGAGAACATGAACAGTGAAGTCAATGTGTTGGTAGTAGAAAAAAATCAAATGATGTTAGCATTACAACGGCTACTAACCGAAAACAACAAAATTGAAGAGAAAATACAGGAGACTAATAAGAAGACGGACGAGACGATAGAAGAGGCAAGGCAAGAAGCCAAGAAGACCAGAGAGGAACGAGGAGTCTGGAGAGCAGGAGAGCAGGATGGAAGTAAAAATGCAGGAACGGATGGAACTTTCTTCCTCTTCTAGTATATATGTATGCTAGTTTGACTTCTTATCTCAGGGTCGTTTTTTACTGGGTATATCAGCGTGCCGAGTATAAATGAGACTTCGACGAAAATGTAAAGCAATAAATTTATTTAGTTACACTGGGTGCCGGTACTATTTTGACAAACAATTTAGATTGTTATCCCATCGTTCCTCTTCTAGTAAACAGAATAATTTTTTAACGTTTACCGCCAATCTAGGCAAACCAAGGCCCTCTGAATTCATCAATTTCATGTGCATAATACTGTAGTACTATAACAAATATTTATGTGAGGTTTTATCCGCTACAACCATGGTGGTACCAGCCAACTCGGTAGTCCGATAGTGTTTCTGAGGTGCAAGAGGTCATGGGTTACACTTCAGGAGTCCAACTGTCTAGGATGTTTGTGAATACTTCTGTCGTGGGCAAGAGAAACAAAGGAGTTTATGCATAACTCGGCATCACTACACAGCATTAGTATGAGTTATGTTACTGATTAAATGTCCTATCGTATTCCAAGCCAGTACGTTCAAAGACGTACCACGTATTTCTGGTAAACGTTTACCACCTTTGGACAACCCTTACAGTAATAGCTCGTCTGCGAGCTTTAGCTTCCTCAACAGTTTCTGTAGATCACTGCTCTGCCATTTCAGTTGATCTCAAACTGGATGAGCTTGCTCGTCGGAGTTGCTTGGTTGTTTCTTTGGTGCAAGTTCGGTCATATTCAACAAAACAAATTCATACTGTATTTTAAAGTTCCAAAATCGAGATTTAAATCTCTTCCTAGTTTTATAAACAAATGTTACTTTCCAATCTAATATAGAATGGTTATTCTTAACTTTTGGACTGAGCTCAACCTATGTAGATTCTTTATCCGCCTAGTTGTGTGTTCGAAGTCAAACTAAATTATCACAAATTATTGTTTGCAATTGTTGTGCAAAGACAAAAACGCACGGTCTATAATGTTGTAATTTTTATCCCAATGAGTTTTAACCAAGTTCATTTTTATTGATTGATCATTTATAATTAAATTAAGGTAATTATATGTTAATTAATTTAGATTCAACAAAAAACCTTTATTAATGTTTAGGAAGTAACACTATTCTATTAAATTTTAACTCATTGTGTGCACAAACAGGATTCTATGGTATCTGGGATTACTATCTATCTATAAGCAATGGGCTGCCTTTGTTGGGCCATTGTAGTGTCGAGCCATTGATTGTTATTGTCTATAGACGACATCAATCATTTGGAAATTTGCTTGGATACAACCGTTCTTTCAAACTTCGGATATAATAAGCAGGAAAACCAGAAAAAATTCACGAGGAGGTTCCAGAAGATTGATGTTGTTAAATAATTTACAATAAAATATTGTGAAACAGTTTAAATTGTGGATACGTGTTTACTGCATCTAGTTGTTATTTTTTTCTTGCTTGCTTGTCGTGGAGATGGATACTTAAGGGCAGGTAGATGTATTTATCTTGACATTGAGAAGGTTTTAGCGAATTTACCCTATATCAATCCTAAATATTAAAATACATTATGAATTCTGCCTGGACGATCTGCTTTCAAACAAGAATTTATTTGATCGGATGACTTTAACACATTGTAACTTTTAGCGAATTTCCCCTATAGGGAAGAAGCTATTACCGTAATCGGCATGGTAAGACCTAGGCCCAGGACCATGATAACTTTTAGTTTTGAGGTCCCCAGATGCCAAAAACATCATTCGTTCAAAACTGTATATATATATATAAATGTGCCGTGGGTGCGATAACTCGTAAAAATGGTCCGATTTTTATGAAACTTGGTACAAACATGTAAAGCAACATTTGTGACTTTAAGTTCGAAAACCAGCCAGATCGCTTTATCCAAAGGGGCATTTTTGAGGGGTTTACCCCAAATTTTTTTGAGTTTTTACATATAATATTTTAGTAAATCAAATTAAAATTTCCACCATTGAATTCAGCCTAAAAAAAATTGGTTTTTATCATTGCTCTATGTCAATGGTTACACAGATATTTAAAGTGCTAAACGCAGTACGTTGTGCAATGTTATCCTTATGGAGAATAAGAAAAATGCTATATCTTGCATATTTATCAACTTATCCTGACGAAACTTGGTATATTGCTTCATACCTATATGGTCTATTGATATTTGCATGAAAAACTATTTTTTAATGATAGTTCCTGTAGCAGTAAACCTACATTCTCAGCCCCCATGTTATTCTTATGGAGAATAAGCAAAATGTTATCTTCCTTAATTATGAACATAAATTAATAAAATTTAGTATGTGGCTTCACCTAGTTGAGTTATAAAAAAAGTTCATAAAAACCCATCATTTGTTGTGTAGCTTGTTTCAGCAAACCTGCATCCTCAGACGCAATGTTATTCTTATGGAGAATAATTAAAATGTCATAAATCATTTATTTATGAATGCATATTGATGAAACTTGGTATGTGGCTTTAAGTGGTATTAAGATACTTATGAGTGATATTTATGAGTTGGAAATTCGCTTAGTACGCATGTTTGCTGCTACGGGGGTATTTATTAAGTTGCCACGTCATTTTTTACTACTAAAGCTTGCTCTCACAATGTATTTCATCCGTTGGACCAAGTCGTATCTTTAAGGAATATTTGTGGGTCGTTGGCGTAGCGCGGTGCTCCAGGTGACGGCCTCCAAAACTAGCGGATATGTCGTGGGTTCGAGTCCCAGTCCTGGCAAGTAAGTTTTACCAGGACTGTACCTGTACCTGTGAATCTTACACGATCTTCAACTTTGGGTCGTTGACCTTGTCAACTTTAGAGCTAGATTTTTCAAATTGTTGCAATTGTTCTAGAGTTTCACGATTTTATTTTGTTGTTAATCTAAAACATCACTTGGAGGCCTAATAGTTGGCACGCAACGTACCATCACAGTTAGTACCAGTCACATGAGCACTATAGATGATTTAAACACCTAAAAAAGTTAAAATATCTTTGTTCTTGACGATTTTTAGTGTTTTTACGATGTTTTGTTAACTAAAAGTGTAGTTCGGGCCACGATGCTTGGCGCCTGGGAAAGGCGAGAAAAAACTCAAATTTCTCGTAAATAAAAGCAGACAATAACAAAAATAACCAAAACCAATGTTTTTAAATTTAATTAATTAATTTAGTATTCTGTTGACAAAAGTATACTGTAGCACTAACGGTACTAAGCCAAATAGAGGCGAAAAGTCATTCCAGAGCATACGCTAACCAGACGCCAAGCACTGTGACCCGAAATTTGTGTTGTCCCCTTTTTTGAATCATGTGCTTGCTACATGTGACTTGTAGTTCCCACACTACTAGGGTGGCGAAAAGATGTACGGTACTAACATAACTTGTGAAGGGAGGATATGATATGGTTGGTTGTTGCCATGGGAGCAGAGTTGACAAAGGGTCAAAATGGTGGTCAGCATATTGGCTGCAGTTTGTTACCTCAGACGATATCTATCTATATGTTTACCTCGTTAGGATTAGGTGTTAAGTTTATTTTGTGTACGTCGTCGTCTTTATTTTCTTATTACAATTTTGGAAGATGTCTGTTATTTGTGTCCTGTTGGAAAGCATATTTAAATAAATATATTATTGCTAACAATTTTAAAATTGCAAAAGCATATCCTTGTAAATAAATTACTAAATTGGCTTTTTAAATAATTGATTAATTTATATTTATATATTCTTATGGTTTGTTTCTTTGTTAAAGGACTCTTCTAATTTGATAACGCAAACTTCATTAAATATTGTCTTCTTAAATATTTACATTTAATTTTATTCTTTAATTTCTTGAGGAAGTTTGTTGTGAATGTTAAAATGTTATAGTTTTTAAAATTTGTGGCTTCTACATCAATGATTTGTTGTTTGTTTTTAAGATTGTTCTAAAGAAAACAACACACCATCAACATCGCAATGGTTGTGGGAGGAGGGTTTACCCCTTATATATACTGTATATGATAAATGATGGTATTATGTGTGTGTCCCAATACACATACATGTATACACCGTTAAAAGTACCTTTGAGTTGCAAAGTTTTGACTTTCTTCTCAGATTAAATATTCTGCTGGATATTTGTTTACATAACACATCATGCCTATATATGTGCCTCAAATTTGTATCAATAATCATTCCTAAAAATGTTAGTGCCTCTCTAGTTTCCTCTGTGAAATCATTTACTGCATTAGGGACCTAATTGTCATCTAATTATTTTGGTTTGTCCGTTTTTGAGGAAAACTTGTAGATATTGAGTCTTTGACAATGTTTGCCATTAAACAGTTTTCTTGAAACCATTGCACTATTATGTTTGAAATTTCGTAACTGTTCATTTTTAGATCGCACATATTACCATTCGTCCATAATAAAGTATAGTGTTGTCAGCGAAAAGGCACATTTTGTATTGAATTTGTTATATCATTTATACAAATTATAACAGTGTCGGTCTTAAAATAGTTCCTTGGGGTAGGCCTACTCCTGATTTTGTTACTAGTTCATTCGAATGTTTGTAACACAAATTGATATCTTGATCTATATGTAAAAGGAATCTCAACAATTTTGCTAAATAACTCTAACTAATCGGCATCAGATGTTAATTCAGAATATTTTCTATTGATAATTTTAAACTTTGAATATAACAAACATGTAAATCATAGTGAAATTTTACTCATACAAATTTAAAGACGTAAAAAACTTAAAAGCAATTCAAACATTGTTCTCAGACATAAGAGACAAGTCTGAGACTAAAACCACAAACTCCACACCTGCACCACAAACTCGGCCTGCTTCATCGTTGAGGTTCATTACAGAGACTAGTAATAAAATACCCAACACGACCGCAATGCGATTCCAAGGGTTTTACGTGATGCAGAGCGGAGAACCTGATTGAGCAGAGCTCACAGAGATCAGTCCTTATATCAACTTTGAAATCGCATCACGCAATAAAGGGAACACCTCAACCAAACTTTGCGCGGTTATTAGGGCAAACAGTAGGAAGTTGTTAATCTAAACAAATTACATTCCAATGTATCTTTAGGATAAAAAATGTCTATACAAATTACATTCATCTACATTATTAAAAGAATTTGTGATTTTTGTTCGGCGATTATCGTCCCATCAAACTATTATTTTATATACATATATTTGGTATCAGTCTAAACCTCTCTAGATGTGCCTTTTGGGGGTTTGAAAACATCCACCTACAGGGCTTCGCCCACAGGCCTTCAACGTTACAATATTAATCTTACGGAGTCAAATTTTATTTAGGTAGTCAGCTGATCATAATTTAAACTTTTCAAAACTTATTTTTCTTTTATATTCCCTTGCAGAGAACGGGACATCAGGTAGGAGAATCGTATGTGCTTTTCCTAACAGCTTCGCTTCTTCACCTGGTTTCAGTTGAATAGTCAAATCAAATTAATCAGCTGATCAAATACCTATATTTAAAAACTTGTTTTAACTGAACACTTTTATTTTTATTTTTTTATTTATGGCCTTAGGAGGGGATGTATAAAAAACTAATGGTTTACCTCCAACTTTCTCACCGAGACCTTTCATTCAAGTATATGGGTGCCAATCTATGGTTTTCTTAAGGGTTTCCTGGGGCGGTTTGACTATATACAGGGTTGGTGAAAAGTCCCGGGACGGCTTAATATTTTTTTAACCGTTACAGATGGAGCTATACAAGTTGGTACACTGTTACTGGGAATAAAACACTATTTTACTACAATTTCAATGAGCCGCTACGACCTCAGGGGGACGGCTCACAAGGAGTCGGAAGAAAATCTTAAATAGAAGCATAGGTTGATATTTACATCAAATTAAAGGTCTTTATTAGTAGAATACAGTGCCACAAATCCGACTTTAAACGGACAACCGAGCCCAAAATGGCAGCTATTCAAAGATGGCTTGAATTTGAAATTTTGATGTGCTGAAGTTTTGAATCAGTTTAGTAATTTATTAGCTAGGAGAGTAAATTTTTGCAAATTAAATTGAAATGTATTACGTTAATGTAATTTTACATTTTAATGCAAAATTTAAATGTGTTACATTAGATTACACACAGCTACTTATCAACATTTCAAATTCAAGCCATCTTTAATAGCTGTCATTTTGGGCTCGGTTGTCCGTTTAAAGTCGGATTTGCGGCATTGTATTCTAATAATAAAGACCTTTAATTTGATGCGCATATCAACCTATGCTTCTATTTAAGATTTTCTTCCGACTCCTTGTAAGCCGTCCCCATGAGGTGGTAGCGGCTCAATGAAATTGTAGTAAAATAGTGTTTTATGCCCAGTAACAGTGTACCAACTTGTATAGCTCCATCTGTAACGGTTAAAAAAATATTAAGCCGTCCCGGGACTTTTCACCGACCCTGTATATAAATAGAATATCGTTAAGTTTATAGAGGTTTTTAAAGTCATATGTTAACAAACATATTTTTCAAAAACTGTGAAGGTGTATTTATATTGTCTATACACATTACATCGCTCTTCTCAATTGGTGGACCGAAGACCGCCTTTATAGTTACAATATTTGTTTTCATTGTCAAGACTTCAAATAGAAGAAAACTATTTGTTGTGAATATCATATACTACTAGTCGACCAGTTGCAGCTTCGCTCGCGCAGACTATGATAGTTATGTGTGTGTAATCTGTGGTTAGTCCGTGGAGCTAATGCGAACCAAGATCAGCTGTTTGAATTTTCATCAGCTCAAACCAAAGTGAATGTCCATAAGGGATACATGGGAACGTTGGGATCAGGGGAATTTCGTAATACCGTTTCTTAACAAGCACCTAGGGCCAAAGCACCGATATGTCAAATTTCAACTCTGTAGGCCTTATAGTTATGGGGATTTCGTGATAGGTCAGTCGGTCAGTCAGTGGTATTTGTGTTTTATATATTAAGATTGATTTATTTGACTGTAGTCTATATGAACTTGTCATTATGAAATATGTATATCAATCTATTTAGTGTTTTGTAATAACTTATTTGTTAATTTTCTCCAAAGTAATTCTGTCATGGGCTTTAATGGTATTATGCCAGAGCCGAATTTATAAATAAATAAATAAAAACTAATATTAAATAAAATACCCCCGTAGCAGCTAACCTGCTTACTCAGCAAATTTCCAATGCATAAACATGTATCTTAATGACACATAAAGCCACATACCAAGTTTCATCAATATACATTCATAAATAAACTATTTATCACATTTTTAATTTTTCACCATAAGAATGACATGGCGGCTGAGGATGCAGGTTTGCTGAAACAAGAAACACAAAAATGGGTTTTTATAACTCAACTAGGCCACATACCAAGTTTTATTAATTTATGTTCATAATTAAGGGAGATAACATTTTTCTTATTCTCCATAAGAATAACATGGGGGCTGAGTACGTTGGTTTGCTGCTACGGGAACTATCGGCAGCAAAATTGTTTTTTGTGCAAATAATAATAGACCACAACGATATACAGCAATATTTCAAGTTTTGTCAGGATAAGGTGATAAATAAGCGACATATACAACTTTTCTTATTCTCCATAACATTGGACAACGTACTGTGTTTAGCACTTATATCTTTGTAACCAATTGACGTAGAGAAATTATAAAAACACCAAATTGTTCGTCTGTTTGAGCCAAATCCAATGGTGAAAAGTAAAATTTGATTTACTAAAATATAATATTTCAAAAACTCAAAAAACCCATTTTTTGGGTACAAAATCCCCCCAAAACACCCCTTTGGATAGAGTGATCTCACTGGTTTTCGAAATTAAAGTCACAAATGTTGCTTTACATGTTTGTACCAAATTTCATCAAACTCAGACCATTTTTACGAGAATTATCCCACCCACGGACACACACACACACACACACACACACACACACACACACACACACACACACACACACACACACACACACACACATATATATATATATATATATATATATATATACAGTTTTTAACAAATGGTGTTTTTGGCATCTGGGGACCTCAAAACGAAAATTTATCATTGTCCCGGGCCTAGGTCTTACCATGTCGACAACGGTAATAGCTTCTTCCCTATAGGGGAAATTCGCTAAAAGTTGCAATATGTTAAAGTCATCTGATCAAATAAATTCTTCTTTGAAAGCAAATCGTCCAGGTAGGATTCATAATGTATTTTAATATTCAGGATTGATTTTACCTGATTGATACATTTGATTGACCTCCCGACACAAGCGATTCACAGTAAACCGCATCAATTCACATTCAGGGAGTATTAACGAATTATTTCCTTAATATATTTCAGTCGAATTTGCTGCTGTGAATTTATACCATGTTATACTACCTCCTGTAGACTGGTCATTACAAACACCACACAAACTTTTAAGGGGGCGATTATAATTTTAGGATTACAAATTTAACTTTATTTGCTGGAAATTCTGTTTGTTTTATTTTACAATCCAGTTGCGCCAGTTACCTGCAGCAGATCCCCGACCTCCTCCTCCCCTTCATCGCTGGAGTCGTCGTTCTTCTTCACGCCGTGGAGGAACATGATGGCGAACTGTAGAGCAACTTGACTAACAGTTCCTTGCACTCCTAATATGTTAGACCTTACTTATAAACACTTAGTTTATCGAACAAAACTAAAACAGCCCCTTCATCAATCGAGTTCAAAAACAGATTTGCAAAATAATAAAAAGTGTGTGCGTGTTTCATTTATAAGAATTTTTAGATACGATAAGAATGTGAAATTTACGTTTGAGAATTGTCATCACGGATAAAAATTAGCATTGTTGATATGAAATCCAGCTTTAACTAAATAAAAGGAGTATTTCAATGTTTTCAGTTGCTAATGCAGTTTTATTTTAAATAAATAATGCGGTAAAAGCATACTGTAAATAATTTAGGTAAAATCCATGTTATTAAGTCGTTACGGTGTTTAAAGTTAATTTAACAAATTGAAGAATAAATTAAGGTCAATTTTTTTAGCACAAAAATTACTAAAGTTTACTTGTAATGAACCGTATGTTTACTATGAGGAACCGTAAGAACAAATTTTATCTCGATTGAAACTTTTACATTACTATTTATATTAACGAATTAACAAATTAAATTATTTTAAAAGCTGTGGTAGATTAAAAATAACCGTAGGTCTCAAATTAAGCCCAAGAACGTGTGCATAAAACGTTAGCTTAAGAGAACCACCGCATGTCCAAAACGTTATTTCATTCCGTTATATAAAGCCACACTCATAAAGAAACTTTAGATGACAACAGTTTCGGCTAGCTCTTTGATTTTGTTAACCTAAACGATAGCTAGAGGACAATTATCCTTGGATAAAACAAATGAAACAGTAAAATAAACGTATAAAACGTGTTTCGGTGTACAGTGTATCTGTTGCAACCGAAGCAGGCGCGGAGGTGGTGAAACGTGAACTGGCTCACACCCCCCGCCAGCTCATATATCTGACCTCACCCTCTCTCTCTCTCTCTCTCTCACTCCCTCACTCACTCTATCGCGCGCTCTCTCTTTCTTATTTTTATTTTCGATACCAGCTAGTCACGCTCCCTGATAAGATACTTCAATATTTTATTCTTTTAAAGAGTCTATTTTAAAACTGTGCAACGATTCGTGTCAAACAACCCCCCCCCCACCATGCCGACTTTAGGCGCTTATCACCGGGTACAACGTTATTGGCTGAATAGAATCTTCCACTTTCAAATGGAGTAATATTTCAAAGGTTTTTACTGTTTGTTAAAGATATTTATTGTTTTCAAATAATGTTTGTTTTACAAAGTAAATAGTTTACTTACACCAGCCAAAAGTGTTTATTTTATTTTGGATGATTAGTAATTTCCTATTTTCGTAAATATTAACTGTGAAGTATATATCACAATATTAGATAATGAAATTTCACATACAAATTTATCTTAGAATCAGAGGTCACTTTCGGGAGGATATTGCACGCAAGAGCTATAATAGCGGAAAATTAAGTTGCCAGTTGAGGGCGTGGTTTGCCGGGCTATCCACCGGATCAACCAATAGTAGACGTGCTGCATTGCCAAAACTCCACACCAGCTGGTCGAAATAACATTCGAGTGAAATGTTTTGTCAAAATGGCAACAGTGACAGCGTACAACCAAGCTATTGGCTACAGCCCAACTGCCAACTTAATTGTAAGCTCTTACAGGATTATGTGTTTATATATTATGAGTATAAGTATATATTTTAAGTATAATACACCACTCAAGTATATATTTCAAGAAATATTCAACAAGTATGCACAATGTGGTTCCTCCCACGCCCTAACTGCGGCCTCTAAACGACCTTCGTGCAAAGAGAAGTTCCCTCTGTTACCCATTTCTCTGGAGTTCGTAATAAAAGTTATTTTGGTAAATATTTTACCAATAATAACTTATTTAGAGGAAATATGTTTTCTCGTTCGTTATTTATAGCAGTTAAGGGAAATTATGTAATAGACCACTTTGGATCCTCTCAGTAAAACAATAAAAAGTTGTGTTAAACAACCATAAAGTTTTAATCCATAATTACTATAAAAATTGGCATTAATTAACTATAATAAAATAAATCATATTTTTACGAAAAGTAAATTAGTGTTGAAAGAATACGTTGAACAAATATTTATATAATAAAAAGTAAAAAAAAACAACAAAAAAAACAAGGAATTAAAAGAATACCAAATCAACTATTACGAGAAAAATCATAAATCAAATAATATTTTCCTACATCAATTTTTTGTTTTAAAAAATTTTCTTTTTATTTCCTCGCAAATAAGTAATACGATTCAATGTATAATAATGTCTTTTATACCAAAAAGATTAAATTTAAATATGACATATAAAATCATAAAAATGAAGTTTTGTAATTCTAGTATAAATCGATATTGTAAGAAAGCAATTATAATGGTAGACCGAAAAAAGGCGATGAAAATTCATACATCACAAGTGACTGTATGCTTAAACTGTATCTTTCAATTTTATTCTAAACAAAAATATTCGTTTTCAAATTTTGTGCTCTCTTGTTATCAAATGTGTGAAGTTGTTGAAAGGTTTGCACTTTTAATGTGATCTTGCAGACCACTTCGCATCATGCCTCACAGTAAAATACTAAGTACCTACATTGAAATGAAACTAATTATTTCATATTCGTTATGACATCGAATCAATTTTATGCTTCCATGATTAACTCGTTGATTTTCCACCACAAAATAAATTAATCTTTTGGACATGCTGTGATTTGTTATGGGTAAACACTTGATGAAGATTTGGCTAAATGATATATCAAAGAATTTTACATTTTAGGTCGTTCAAAATGTATATTGTTCATTAACTAATTTCTTCAATAGCATAATACGAACTGATACAATTAAACAGGATACAAATTAAACTACATAGGATTATTTTGTACTGAAACAAAATGATTTAAAACTTAACAATAGGGTTTATGCACAAACTGATGGGTTGTCTATAGGGAGTCCACTTCCCGCAATAATGTCAAAAGTGATAATACCCCGCCGCAGCAAACCTGCGTACTCAGCGAAATTTCCAATGCATATATATGGGTATCACTACTACCTAAAGCCACTTACCAAGTTTCACAAAAATACATTCATTAATAAGTGATTTATAGCATTTGATTTATTCTCCATAAGAATAACATTATAATTGAGTACGCAGATTTGCTGCAACAAGGAACATAAGATATGTGTTTTTTTGCAATTATCAATATAACTCAACCAGGTGAAGCTACATATCAAGTTTTATTAATTTAGGTTCATAACTAAGGGAGATATTAAACTTGACTTATTCTCCATATCAATAACATGGGGGCCGAGTATGCAGGTTTGCTGCTAACGCAAAAAATCAACAAAAACCATTTTTTTGTGCTAATATCAATATTCTACAACTAGTTGAAGCCACATACCAAGTTTCATCAATATATATATACATAAATAATCGAAATATAACATTTTATTCATTCTCCATAAGGATAACATTGGACAACGTACTGTGTTTAGCACTTTGAATACCACTGCAATGGTTGGACGTAAAACAACAATTAAAACGCCAAAGTTATTGTTTTGTAGAGCTAAACTGATTGGTAGACAGAAATTTGGAGTTTTCAGTTAAATTATCTGAGTAAAATCTAAAAACCATATTCCCTTAAGATTAACGTGGGAAATTTTATGGACACATATTTTGACTTTTCTCCACAACCACTAAACCTAGCTTAATGATTCAAAAAAATAAATTATTTGTTTTTTAGCTCTATAAAATGGCTATAACCAAAATCTAGCGTTTTTTTAAATTTTAGGGTAAAAAGTTCAAAAAAATGATTTTTGGAAAATTTGAAACCCCCATAAAACCCCCTTCCCATAGACCGATCCATCTGGTTTTCGAACTTAAGTCATAAATGTTACTCTCCACATTTGTGCCAAATTTCATAAAAATCGGGCGCTTCTCTCAAAAGTTATCGCGGTAACGGACACACACACACACACACACACACACACACACACACACACATATATATATATATATATATATATATATAAATTTGAACGAATAGTGTTTTTGGCATCTGGGGACCTCAAAACAAAAAGTTATCATGGTCTCGGGCTTAAGTCCTAGCATGAGACCTACGGTAATAGTTTCTTCCCTATAGGGGAAATTCGCTAAAAGGGAGTAAGTAAGAGTTCCTGCAACATCATAAGGAATTTATTTTCGACAAATTGAACAAAGATCATAAGTGCTGATATACGTTAGATATGTAGATAATATACATCTTTATAACTGTCAGCGAATCCAAGAGCGGGCGTTCTCTGATTGGGCCGTATGATAACCGGTATGACTGGTTGAAATCGACCACCTTTTGTACCATCTTTTTGGCATGTTTACCGTCTATTTGTGTGCATATCTACACCAGTCGCATGTATACGTCTTGTAAGAGTATAAATAGTGTTGTGAAAGGTTTTATCCTGTTTATTGTTAATTAATAAATTTATTTTAAAACTATTTATTATGTATTTGACAACGATTTTTGTAGTTTTGTGAAAGGTTTTATCCTGTTTATTGTTAATTAATAAATTTATTTTAAAACAACATATCTTCATATCTAGATTTATTATGTATTTGACAACGTAACTTACACTGTAAAAATGGTAATAAAGATAAAATGTATGATAAATTTGAGCGAGTAATGCAAATTTATTTTTCTTTACCTTTAAAAAACTACCTTAATATTATAAATGCAGCGAATTAAATTTTACATAACGTATCAACTATTAATTTTATTGTACTTAATTACTTGCAGATTGCTTTAACTGTTGTATTGAATTATAACTGAAAGCGTTAAAACACAACTTTTATTTGTTTAAAATGGACGTCAAACCACCAATGTTTATTTTTTGCGTAGTGGAAATTCTCTAACGTAAATTTCACATTCTTATAGTATATACAAATTCTTAGAATTAAAACACTCACAACACGTTTTAGCGAATTTCCCCTATAGGGAAGAAGCTATTACCGTAGTCGGCATGGTAAGACCTAGGCCCGGGACCATGATAACTTTTCGTTTTGAGGTGCCCAGACCCCAAAAACACCATTCGTTCGATACTGTATATATATATATATATATGTGTGTCCGTGAGCACGATAACTCTCGTAAAAATTATCCGATTTTGATGAAATTTGGTATACACGTGTAAAGCAACATTTATGACTTTAAGTTCGAAAACCAGCCAAATCGCTCTATCCGAAGGGGTATTTTGGGGGGGTTTTGTACCCCAAAAATGGGTTTTTTGAATTTGTTATATATAATTTTGGAAATAGTCAAATTTTAGTTTTTACCATTGGATTCAGCTTAAAAAAATACACAATTTGGTATTTTGATCATTTCTCTACGTCAGTTGGTTACCGAGATATTGAAAGTGCTAAACACAGTACGTTGTCTAATGTTATTCTTATGGAGGAAAAGAAAAATTTTATATCTCGCTTATTTATGAACGTATACTGACGAAACTTGGTATACGGCTTCATCTGGTTGTGGACCATTGATATTTGCTCAAAAAAACATTTTTTTACCAAAGGCTCCCTTAGCAGCAAACCTGCGTACTCAGCCCCATGTTATTCTTATGGAGAATAAGTAACGTGTTATCTCCCTTAATTATGAAAATAAATTAATGAAATTTGGTATGTGGCTTTACCTAAATGAGTTAAATTGATATTTGTATAAAACCCCATTTTTTGTGTTCCTTCCTTCAGCAAACCTGCATACTCAGCCGCCATGTTATTCTTATGGAGAATAATTAAAATGTCATAAATCGTTTATTTATGAATGTATAATGATAAAACTTGGTATTTGGCTTTATGTGGTGTTAAGATACATATATATGCATTGGAAATTCGCTGAGTACGCAGGTTTGCTGCTACGGGGGTATTATTACTTTGCAAACCTGTTATTGAACTCGACAACCGACGGTTAGTTTTGTTCGACAAAGTGTTGATAAGTAAGTTGATGATGACCTTATACTTTTCAGCGAGTTCAGGAACGGCATTATCTGATTGGGCCTGATAATGACCGGTGTGACTGGTTGAAATTGATTGCCTTGTTCAATATTTTTATATAACTACTCTGTTGCATATAAGTACAGTATAAGTGTAAATATATATTGTAGTGTTGTGAAACGTAGTTTATTTTATCCTGTTCATGGTTCATTAATGCTATGATTAAAACAACATTATTACATAATTAAATCTAAATATATAAAAGAGGAAGTATGTATATATATATATATATATATATGTGTGTGTATGTAGCCTATGGACTCCGAAACCGCTCGACAGATTGTAATGAAACTTTCAGGCATTATTAAGCATTATTCAAGGATGGTTTGTGTGAAGTTTGGTGCAAATCTGTCCAAAGGGCTCCGACCCAGAGGGCATACAAGGGTGCAGTGTCAAGTTTTAGAAATTTAGTGTTTACAAAATTAACAGCTGTAATTAGTAAACAACTTAATTTGGGCACAGCAACGCGCGCCGGGAAACTGCTAGTTATATATAAAACAATTTAATTTTTAAATCGATAACGTAACTTGTAATTTAAAAAATCAAATGTATAATAAAATTGGACTTAGTAATTTACATTTATTTTTATTTTCCCCAAAAAAGTCCTCAATCAATTCTAAATGCAGCTAATTTAATTTTACCTACTGTATCAACTGTTAATTATACTTAATTATTTACAGATTGCTTTAAATTAACTTTTTTAAATTATTGTATCAGCAACTGAAAGTGTTAAAACAAAAGTTTTATTTGTTTAAAACTGGATGGCATGTCATAAATGTTATTTTTATGCGGGATTAAACATATTTCTCGAACGTAAATTTAACATTATTATCAACCTTCAAATTCAACTTATAATTGAACCCCTCACAACACGTTTTATTATTTTGCAAATCTGTTTTTGAACTCGATTGATGAAGGGGCTGTTTTAGTTTTGTTCGATAAATAAAGTGTTTATAAGTAAGGTCTAACATATTAGGAGTGCAAGGAACTGTTAGTCAAGTTGCTTTACAGTTTACCATCATGTTCCTCCAGGCGTGAAGAAGAACGACGACTCCAGCGATGAAGGGGAGGAGGAGGTCGGGGATCTGCTGCAGGTAACAGGAGCAACTGGGATTGTAAATAAATAAATAAAAAGTAATCTAGTAAAGAAAGTTAAGTTTCAAACTTTAACATGTAAACTAGTTACTTAGTTAGGGGAATAATAATAACTCTACAACGATGTATCAGCTTTTATTTTAAAATATACATATTCAAATTGAGAAACCCCATGTGAGACCCAATCCCAATATGGGAAATAGGGGAGATCTCATAGTCAATAAGCAATTACTCTATTTCACAGAAAACCTGTGCCGTGAGACTATAACGTAAAGTTACTAATACTAAAACGCTTCCGTAGACAAAGAAATTATGATAAGAAGTATCCAATTGCAGATGAATTTAAATTACGAAGTTTAGAATATACCATATCTTTAGGAGTGAAAAATGGGGAGAAAAAAAACTTCAATGCGCTCGGTGGCTGCAAACGCATCCATATAGAACGTCATGGAATAACATGAGGTAAATCAGAGAGGAGCAAAATTTAGAATCCTTCGGCTTTCTAACGGATAATTAATTCTACAACACCATCATTGTATCACAAGTGAACGTGTGTCCGCTCACTTCATAGAGATACATTTGTAAGCCAACTTCATTTGAAACATTTTAAAGAAAAATGTATTGATTATCCGTCATAGATCAAATACAAACAATGTCTATAATGTAAGATCTCTTGAACCAAAAATATTTTTGCAGCATTTTATGAACTGAAATTAATAATTTTTAGAAAGTTAATAAATAAAATTGTATTATCTTTTATACTGTCAATTTGTTTATAGTGCGGCGGTTATTTCAACATATTGTGCACTTTTTTATGAAAGCACAGCATTTGGAACAGAGGCAGACCGATGTAATATGAACAAATTTGGATGTGGAGCCAAAGTCATTTTCCAACATTTTCGAATCGTGGCTCGAATCTCAAAATTTGCTTAAGTAAACATAGACAAATCATACATAATTTTAAAGGTCTCGTTAAAAGAAACAACATTTTGGCAAAAACAGAATTCACTTACCTTTATACGTTTAAAAATGACGGCCATTATTGTGTAAAATATTGACAGTTGCGGAATACGCTGTATCTTCTAAACCA
This sequence comes from Allygus modestus, assembly GCA_963675035.1. Classification (NCBI taxonomy): domain Eukaryota; kingdom Metazoa; phylum Arthropoda; class Insecta; order Hemiptera; family Cicadellidae; genus Allygus; species Allygus modestus. Next base: position 39,978,271 of record OY776114.1, on the reverse strand, counting down.
TAACTCGTGTATTTTTCCAATTCAAATGTCTTACTCGTGATTAACTCAGCTTTACTCTGGTATGCAACATGACAGGCTTTCTTGAAAAAATCAAAATTTCAATGAAATCGTTTTTTAATACTTATTTGCCCAAAATTTCAATTGGGGTGGTTGGCCAATGGCTCCACATCCAAATTGGTTCATATTACATCGGTCTACCTCTGTGCCAAATTTGGTCCTTTTATCAAAAAGAGCAGAATAGATTAGCTAATCTGCTGTACTATTATCAGATTTGAAAATATTTAAATTATTTCAAAATTTGATAAGTATTAAATAAATTTTAAAACATTTGGCCAAACTGTATTAGAAAAACTTCTTATGGTGGAAGCATGGAAAGCCGTGATTTAAAAAACGTGGCGGGCGGCGTGGTTTAAGGCGGCGGCGTAGTAGAATTGGCAACGGTGTAAGAGGAGTTACCGCGTGCCTCGCCGCCCGTATACTAGCATGGGGGAAACAAGTCGCCGCTGTCTAAAATCGTTAATTTTTACTAATCAAGTCAGAAAATACCGTTTAAGTGATGTTTATCGTTATGCTAACGAGTGTCTTACCCTGTTGTGAGCCCAATAAGGTTCATATTTAAACTGAGAGTAAAGTCAAGCATGTTTATATTCAGTGTTACTGGGTTTTACACGTATGCATAGTAAAACTATAATGCCAATAGCACCGTTAATTCAAGAATGTGCAAGGAATTTAATAATTTGAATCACTTTTTAAAATGCCCCCGTAGCAACAAATCCACCCACTTATTGAATTTAAAGTCAAGTTATTTAAAACGTTCAAAATTTATTGACATAAGAGTTATATATGCATTTCTTTTTGCCGTAATTTGGCTTTTTTTTAAGTTGTAATACATAGCACAGACAAGTTATGTTTTTATTAGTTTAGTTAGTATTAATTATAAATACCTTTTATCATTAGTGTTTTTATAAATATCAATATATAAGACAGCTTAGTACCATTTACTAAGTACTAATAAAGTACAGTATTCTTCAAAACAACATGTTACACAAGATAGAAAACAACAACATAAAACTAATGACTACATATACAATTTATTACAGTTGTATATGTAGTCATTGATAAAACCGTGTATTTAAAGACAAAGCATACTTAATATAGCAACAAATATAAACGAGTTCGCACGCAGCACGTGAGGGAAGTGAATTTCCACATAAAAAACTATAAAAACTCAAAATCAGTTAAAACTATACAATTATTCCAATTTTTATTCAAATCTGAAAATATTGATTTTTTGGCTGTTCTGATACTCCTGGTTCTATTTACCTGCAATGCTGGGAATACAATTTTGCGCATTATAAGGTTAGGAGAAGGTCCAGTCAGGCTTTAAAGTAGGCGTGAGATTGTTGGGGATGATAAAAGTACATCAACAAATGAATAACAGGCTTTTCTGAAGTAAAACCCCCATAAGGCAACGTACTGTGTTTGGTCGATACACATTTTCTTTAATAACATGGTAAATATTTATGCTATAATGACGAGAGTGGGCTTAAAACTTTCGCCTCTCTAATTCCCATCTTTTTACATGCATTGATTTTACATCTGGGGCTTTTATGACCCTTTTTGTGCCCAAAAACTCACAATTTGAAAGATTAATCCCCAAAAAAAGGGGTTAGAGTTTTCCGATTGTTTTGCCCAACGAACTTGTCCAACAGATTATAGAAAGGAACGTCCCTACCAAATTTGAAGTAAATCGGACAAAAAATGCGACCGCTAGAGTGCATACACATATATATATATATATATATATATATATGTGTGTGTATATGTATATATATATATATGTGTCTATATATATATATATATATATATATATATATATATATAATTTTGAACGACCCCCCAAAACGTGTTCAGGGGGTCACGTTAGGAACTTCTATGGTGGTCCCGGGCTTAAGTTTCACCGTGCAGGTCATGCTAATAGTTCACTTTCCAAAGGAAATTCACTAATAAAACTGATGAGTAACTTGTCTGTAAAAAGTATTAAAATGTTGTCCGCACTTCTGTCTTCCAAAGAAATAATTGTGCGCCTCGTATTGCATTTGTAACGGTTTATTAGTGAATTTCCTATGGAAAGTGAACTATTAGCATGACCCGCACGGTGAAACTTAAGCCCGGGACCACCATAAAAGTTCCTAACGTGACCCTCTGAACACGTTTTGGGGGTCGTTCAAAACTGTATATATATACTTTCTGTAGTCATGCTAATAGTTTCCATGTTAATAGTGCGGGTCACTTTCCATAGGAAATTATATATATATATATATATATATATATATATATATATATATATATATATATATATATATATCTATTTATATATATATATATAAATATATATATATATGTGTGTGTGTGTGTGTGTGTGTGTGTGTGTGTGTGTGTGTATGCAATCTAGCGGTCGTATTTTTTGTCCAATTAACTTCAAATTTGGTAGGGACGTTCCTTTCTGTAATCAATTGGACAAGTTCGTTGGGTAAAACAATCGGAAAACGCTAAACCCCTTTTTCGGGGATTAATCTTTCAAATTTCGAGTTTTTGGGCCCAAAAAGGGTCATAAAAAACCCCGGATGTAAAATTAATGCTTGTAAAAACATGGGAATTAGTGAGGCGAAAGTTTTAAGCCCTCTCTCGTCATTCTAGCATAAATATTTACCGAGTTATTAAAGAAAATGTGTTTTGACTAAACACAGTATGTTGTTTTATGGGGGTTTTACACTAGAAAAGCCTGTTATTCCTTTGTTTGAGTACTTTTATCATCCCAATAAACTCACGCCTTCTGTCAAGCATGAATGGACATTCTCCTAACATTATAATGCGCAAAATTGTATAGCTTTGCAGGTAAATGAAACTAGGAGCATCAGAACAGCCAAAAAATCAAGTTTTCAGATTTCAATACAAATTAGTATAGATGTATGTTTTTACACAGATTTTGAGTTTTAACAGTTTTTTTGTGGAAATTCACTTCCCTCACGTCAGCGTGCTGCGTGCGAACTCGTTTTTACTTCAAGCAGTTTCAACGATGTGTGCTCTTAGACCACATAAAATACAATACATTTTAAATAAACGATTTAAATACACATTTGACCCTTGTACATAAGATAAATCACAAAATAAATACGCGTTAAGAGATAGCTAATCAGATACAGATACATATCTTTACTGTATAAATTATACAAGGTCATAAGGGTCACAAGGGTCTTATAAGGGGGTTTATTTGCACAAGGGTCAAATGTGCATTTAAATCGTTGATTTAAAATGTATTGTATTTTATATGGTTAAAGAGCACACATTGTTGAAAATTACCAAATTAAGCCTAATAATTCACGATAGCTCGGGGGCGTGCCATTCGGCCGGTATGGTGTTTGGTCGGCAATAGTCTCCAGCCGGCGCTAAAACGGTTCGACGGGTCAGAATAAATATTCAGATTATTCGGGTTTATTGTGCAGGTTATCTGTCAATGTTAATAAAGTTGTTACACATGTACTAGCACGCACGATGTGCACATGTACACATGTATTCACTTAAATTGGATATTATTTAATATGTGTATATTGTAAGTAAGCAGAGTAGGCCTAAGGAATATAAATCTTATCCGTGGTATCCTGTGTTTCACCAGTCTTTTAAGCCACGTAAATCGAAAGTACGTTTTATTTGTTTACCAACAAATTGTCTAATACTTTCTTCATATTTCAATCTGCGAAGTTGGCAGTCGTACTGTCAGCTGTGTTTCTGCACCCTGTCAGCTTGGTTAAAATATCAATGAACTTTACAGTAGCCAATGACGATTCACGTGTAGCATCGTATGTGATTCCATTGGCTAGCAAGGTTTTACTCATTGAGGAGCCGGCCCAACGCCGCGCATGCCGACCCAACACGATCATCAAGATAACGCCTAAGAAAACTCCACCACAAAATATGATATTGTGGATAGTTAAAATGTATTAACTAAAAAATCTGTATTTATATAAACAAATTTACGTTATACTTAGTTACAAATAAATAAAACACGTAATCAAACACTTAGCATGGGAAGTCACCCATTTCAACAACAGTGCTCGTTAGAGCTCAGGCGTCGAGGTAGGCAATGTAACAGCTGTAGTCATTTTGCGTTTCAATAATGAAGGGGTAATCGTTAGATAGTTAAATTATGAACGACTTTTAACTGGGAGTGGCGTGATTTTTACTTTTTATATACAGTTTAGATAAAACCCACGCAATTAATTCTTATTTAAAACTTATTTAAAAATATAAGATTGTCTCGAAAATTAAAGATGGATTCTCATAAAATACCTGAAATATGATACAAATAACTAACATGTTTGATCATGTCGCATGAATAAGATAAAAAGTGGTCTGATATTTTTATCTTTACTGTCAGACAGGATTAAAAATGCTGTATATCAATCGTCTAACCAACATGAATATTGAAATTAAAAATAACTACATGTAATAAAGTTAACTAGTGGCTTGTAGGGGACATTGCCCCTAACCTTACTCCAATACTCTACCTTATCTGATTTTTACTGTCAGTTGCACCTTATCGCACAAACTATTGCAACATTAGTAAGCTGGTATTTCGATGGAACGTAACTAATATCATAGAATAAATACATAAATACAATATATTATTTATTCTATGCTAATATGTCCAAGGAACGCATGAGCCTAATCCTGTTTCGAAAATCCATTTGGTCTCCAACCCAATGGCCGTCAAATTTCCAGTGATTATATTATGGATATAATTCGAGATTCATAAGGTTCGCCTCAGAGTACGGCACTCACAAACGGTAATCCACGTAAGAAGCGGATCATTTTTTTATTTGTTTGAAGCTACTGAGATAAGATGAACTTTACGGCTATGTGATAACGTATTTATATATGAATTAAAAAATGCTTATCTTCGTTGGGAAAACATTACAGGTAATACTTTAAACACCGATGGAGTGAAAAGATTTCTGTGGTTCATGGATATTTTATGAACTTCGTTACATAGCTAAAATACGAGAAATATCGAAAAAAGGCCACTCTGACATACCCCGCCTTAGGTGGCGCATTAGTACCACCTTAAAATTTGGTACCGCAATTTGTTTAGTGCATGTGCTTCAAAACCAGGGTTATAAAATGTACTTATCCTCTACATAAAACGCCCATGGGTTACGAAATTATAACAATTATAAACAAAATTTTGACGATCTTGGTAAAGAATAAGTTTAGATTGTAGTCGCATAAAACAAAGTTTGCATAAATATAGTTTGTAAATTATATAACTAACTCTATTTTGATCCACTAAGATTACATAATCGGAAGAAATAACGTGTGGTATCGTCTTACAACTGTTCAAAACAAAGTATACTTTTAAAAAAACCTCACTGATTCTAAGACGTCTTATATAGCAAAAAAAATAATATTTTTTCAGACAAACCTTCTTTTTAACTGGGGGCCTCGTTGTTGACTGTTGATATATCCACTATTTCACAAACCACTAGTCGCTAGACGCAAGGCGGAGTGTGATACTGAAGTGTAGGGGTTAGCGTGAGGTCTATCCGCAATGAGACGATGTTCCGAATGAAAGGGAGCAAAATCGCTGGTATTTTACGCTAGTAATTATTTTTCTCGTTCGTGACGAATATCACTCCTTCTTCCTTTCACCTACCAGTCAGTTCTCAGCAAAAACACTCGTAGGCTTGATTTGATTGCAAACAATGATACTTTTCTTATCCTACTTATATATATATAATACATAATAATATTATAAATGCGAAAGTTTGGATGTTTGTTTGGATGTTTTTATAGATATTTGGAGTTCCATCACGCATAAACTACTGGACCGATTAAGCTAGAATTTTGCATGAACATAGCTTACATATCACATTAACATATAGACCTGATAATGTCCACGTCCAAGATTAGGGCTCCACCCCCTGGGACCTGTAAGTTCCAATGCAAATCTTATGGAAAGGATATCATCTATAAAATTACCAGCTGTAGTTGTTTGTCAGTTAAGGAAAATGAAATAAGATGGTAAAACCAAACAAAGATTCTATAGTGCTGGTCAAATTAGTATTTTTAATGTTTTTAATTTGTTGCGAGCGAAGATCCTACTTATAAATGCACAACTTATCGCGACCGCAGGAAATAATCAGCTGAATCAGAACAAAGCTTGTTGAAATAGAAATCCACAGCTGAATGCTCCCGGCTCCTCTAATATATGCTAAAATGGCCTAAAAACATAAAGCTTTAAGCTACCGTAACTCAAATATGGTCGCTTTTCAAGAAAAACAAACGACACGTGCAGCTTCCCCGACCTCGATTACCCCTAAAAAATATATTTTCGTAGCTTGGGAGCCATTACTGCTCGAGAAACAGCCGCGGACGGACGGTAGCACGGAGCCACAGACAAATGCGAATTATAGTATTGATACATGGTGGGTGAAAAGTAACTCGGTAGTAAAAACTTTTATAAATTCTGTAATATTACTGGTTTCAAGTTGGTAATAGTGGCATAATACTGAGTACTTGGCTACATATTAGGAGGTAAGTCCAAACTTCAAACAGTGGATGAATTGGAAATCAGAATTCAAGAGGTTATCACCAATCCCAATCGACTTCCCTCAGAAGACAGTAAATTGTATCCCTGGCCGTTTGAGGAAGTTGATGGATATCACCGGTGCTTATGATGAGATTTAACTGGTTCCTATGTTCTCTTAAGTAGCGAAGCATATGTACATGGTTTTTTAACAAATAAGGATCACGATTACAGAATTTAAAACAGTTTTAGCGAATTCCCCCTATTAGGGAAGAAGCTATTACCGTAGGTCTCATGGTAAGACTTAAGCCCGAGACCATGATAACTTTTTATTTTGAGGTCCCCAGATGCCAAAAACACCATTCGTTCAAATTTAAATAAATATATATATATGTGTGTGTATGTGTGTGTGTGTGTGTGTGTGTGTGTGTGTGTGTGTGTGTGTGTGTGTGTGTGTGTGTGTGTGTGTGTGTGTCCGTAAGCACGATAACTCTCGTAAAAAAGCTCCGATCTTAATGAAATTTGGTTCAAATGTGTAAAGTACCATTTATTTGAACGAGTTCGAAAACCAGACAAATCGCATCATCCGAAGGGGGGTTATTGGGGGGTTTTGTACCCCAAAAGTGGGTTTTTTGGGGTTTTCACATGTAATTTTATTTTAATCATTTTGTAATTTTTACCATTGAAATCAGCTTAAAAGAACAAACAATTTGGTATTTTGATCATTGCTCTAAGTCAATTGGTTACTGAGATATTGAAAGTGCTAAACACAGTACGTTGTCTAATTGGATAATTGAACGAAGTGAAAGTATCCTTATACACAACTTTACTGCTTAGACTGGTAAGAGAATCAACTCAACTGGCGTGTCTGTGACCACAATAACTCGAGAATGCCTCCACAGCTAAACTTAAAATTTTCCAGAAAAACTTAACAGGTCGAAATCTCGGTCAAGTTCGTAATTCAGATAATTTCGTTCAGTATTAATCAAATTATCTTAAAACCAAATTTATTTTTTTCTCCATAAGAATAACACTGGAAGCCATTTTAGTGGTACTTAAATCGTTAAAATTTAGCCGACGTCTATGTTTCAACATCAGAGTAACAATAGTTGGTTTACTAGAGCATACTTTATTATACTGGATAACAACAGTTTCTTTACCAACAAAAAACACACAAGAGAGATAAAGTGTTATTATTATGGGCATTCACTTTTGTTTGAGCTGATGAAAATTCAACCAGCTGATCATGATTCGTATTAATTCCACGGGTTAACCACAGAATGCAGCACACACAACAGGTTTAATCCCGGGTACGATAACAGCTAGTATTTTATAAATACAGCTTGTTCTCAAGATTTTTCGGGAATTCCAAAATTGTCCAGGAAAACTTGGGACTACATAATTATGGCGGAGATTATCTGAAAATTCAATTAATTTAGCTTAAATTTTCAAGCTACGTTTTCTGTATTTAAAACTTGAATTTAAAAATAATTTTATTCAATATAAAACCCATGGTGCTGAGTTGTTATCTGGACAGTACCCTGTCACGTATATTATAAAAGTGTTCGTAATGAATCCTATGAGTATCAAATTACATAAAATATTTGAAACCCCATTAGGCTTTACCCCATTGCACTTCAAAATTGCAATCAACGGAAATCAGGATTTTTATTAGGTTGTTATTTGTTACCTATAAATATGAATTAGTGACCGTAAAGGTTTATTGGTTTTGTAACATACAAACAAATATATTTTGCTCTCCACGAATCCTCCTGGTGTAACTGGGACTGTCAAACATAGTTTTAAATAACGTTTGATATAAACACGATAAATCATTTTCCACGGAAAAATATAACTGAAAGGACTATTACACTTAAAACCAACATAAAAAAGACTTAAAAATGGGATCTAGTTTTCAAGTATCTAGTGGGATCTTTGCTTTAGTAAGTAGTAGTGTTTGATAAAGTAAAAAACAAGGACATTAATTAAAAAATGGTACAAGAAAGTTTCGAACAGGAGAAATATACTGCTTCAACGTTCTGGTAAAACTTTTAAGAAATTGTCACTAACATTTTGGGCACAGAATGTCACAGCATGTTGTAATGTAGATGCTTGCTTCTATATTTGTTTATCAATCCGCAATAGTAAATCTCAAAACTCATATTGAGCTCGTAATTTGAACTCTGATGTTGTATATTTATATATTAAATTGTTTGCACAATCAATATATACAACTTTATATATATACTTCAAATACAATTGTATTACCGTATTTAGCAACAAAATTCACTTCGCAAAGATATTACGTAGAGCCAAACGGTTGCGCGAATCAATCCAGGTTTTGGTAACATTTATCTTGACTAAACCTAACCTAACCTAAGCCTACACAATTATCGGAATCGCTTAAAATCAACACTTTAAAGTAATAATTTAACATAACTATAACATATTACTCTAAAGGAATTAATAGAATACCTTTAGATGAGATTAATATTTTTATGGCTAGTTTTAAAAAGTGTATACGTTTTGAACCATGTGCACAATTACATCTGCAATGAATTACTGCAATAATATAACCGAACGATCCAGTTTCTTATTATTTGATCTGCTACCATTTCAAATTATACTACGAAACAACCATCACGGTACATCTTCGAACTTCAACCATATTTACCGGTTCTTTCTTCTGCAAGCTCTTAGTTCTGCGTTGCGCGTGGCGAAGTATGCTGTTTTTTATACTCGACATCGTCAATGGTTTACAACACGATCACACAATTCACAAAACACTTACGCGATATTCACGGTGTTATAATCAGTCAATTAGTCACTCGGCCGTGTCCAAGACGACCGATCAACAACGGTTCTCTCACCTCGCGTTACGTGATCGATAACAACGCCACGATGATAACATATCAGTCACGAGCATTCGAATACCCGGATCTGATTGTTTATGTCTTCAGTTCAAGCTACAGGTGGCTTTTTGATATTTGTATACGACAATTATTCGTTTGCCGTTAAACTATTGAATGGTTTTGGCAGTAAAGTAATGACAAATGTTGATATTAAAACGAAGAACGAGTGACGTTTAGACGAATATTTAATTAGCTAATACTATTCTGTCGATTGAAATACATATTATGCGTTGTGGGTGGGAGTTTATAAATGAACACTTAGATTCTTTAAATAAAAACATGTGTACAATTGTCTAATTAAATTTTTGACTCTATTAATATAAATTACCCCAATTCAATGTTTTGTTGATCATTTGAGGGCTTTGAGTTTTCGATATATTTAGCTCGAAGATAAAGCTGAACGTATTAAATTTACCACACTTAATAGTATAATAGATGCTAATGGTGTTCTAGGTTTAAAGAAACAAATTAAAAATTCGTTTTGCTATTTTCTATTAAGATAAATTGAAGTAAATGTAAATTTTCTCTATAAATTTAAATTTGTTCGACTGTTTAGAGCAATAGGTCCCCTAATCTTAAATGGACTTGAAGATGGATTCATGTTTTACAAACAATGTAAAATGCTAATGAATAATCTAAGAGATGAGAGCAAGTCGAATAGGCCGAACCCTTCCTTCCTTATTTATCTGTTTTTAAATAGATAAACAAACGAACTAAGGAGATGTATTTTTTTACAGTTTTGTTGCTTTGGTTAGTTTATGTTTATGAGTTTGAATGTAAACAAATCAAATAAAGAATCTTGATTTACAAATAAAGATTTGTAATGGCGTAAATACCGATTCAAAAGAGCAGTTTACAATCAGTTCATTGGCAGGATGTATCTCCAATGCAGGAACTCGCGAAGGGGCAAGAAGGGGTTCTTCACCAACCAGTTGCTCAGGGCCAACGCTTCAGTTTTTCCTCTTTGGCTTATCATGTCCTCAGGAAGCAGATTATGAAGTTTCCTGCCGATGTGTGTTGGCTTTTTCTCGTACAATGTGATGTAGTGTAGTATTAGCTGATAACTGGATGCATGGCTGGTGTTATAACGGTGGATGTCTATCCCTTTTTGTAGGGATTCCCCGTCTAACAATAGAATCACCTCCCTGAAGTAAAACGCAACGACTGTCATAATGTTTAGTTGATTAAAATATTCCCTGCAACCTCCCTCCAGTAGAAGCCTTTTATAAGTCGGATGGATCTCTTTTGAAGAAGCAGGTGATACGATTTGTTTCCCGCTATAGTTCTTTCCAGACTCCAAGGTCGAGTGTTAAGTGCGACTCAAACGGTCTTTGTGGTACCTTCATTACTTGTGTGCTTTATTATCTTTAGGACATGTACCTGGTATTTAGTTCGCTGGCCAGAGTGTCTATGTGTTGGATCCACGAGATTTCCCCGTCGATAATAATGCCAAGGAATTTGGCATGGTCTTCAACCTCCACGTCAGTTATTGTTTCCATGTCTTATTGTTTGTTGACAAATGTTATTTTTTTTGTTTTCTTACTATTTACTGCTAGATAGATTTTAATATAAAATTGATATAATGCAATGAACCTAATGAATAATATATACATACGTTGTTATCTAATGATGTGGTTTTTTGAGGGTCACCATTGATAGCCCAGTCAATAAAGATTTTGTTTCGGAACTAATTAGTGAAAAGCTGAGTTTCTCATGGAAGTTGGTTGACTTATAAGGTATATATTCTGAAAAGTCCCCACCCTCCGCCTCTTGCTTCCCCCCCACCCCCTCTTAAAGTTCAACTATGTAAGATTTCAGTTTGTTGTCAATATCTGAGAGGTAAACAGCGATAAAGTCATATTAGTGAATTTCCTTTGGAAAGTAAAATATTAGCATGACCCGCACGGTGAAACTTAAGCCCGGGACCACCATAGAAGTTCCTAACGTGACCCCCTGAACACGTTTTGGGGGGTCGTTCAAAATTCTATATATATATATATATATATATATATATATATATGTATATATATACAGGGTGTCACAAAAATGCGTAGCGCGCTATGCAGAACCGGATTCTACATACAAAAACAAGTCGAAAATGTAAAGTAACATTTTTGCGATTTCGGATTAGTTTAGTCATAATCCGCCATTTTGTATTTTTTTGAAAATAATTAATAATTCAAAAACCCTTCCAGATATTTTTTTGAAACTTGGTATAAACTTTAAGTTTCTGGTTTTTAACATTTTCCTAAAACAATTTTTATTTAACTTATCAAATTTTAAAATGGCGGCCATTTAAATATTTCAAAGTCAAATTCCATGAAAAATAGCAACTAAAACAAAATTTTACAAGACATAAAATTTAAAGCACTTTGTAATCCAAATCTAATGAAATTTTTACTGTAAAAATCGGTTAATAAATAAAAAAGTTATGGTAATTTTTTTATAATAAATTTCAAAATGGCTGCCATATAGAAATTTCAAAGTCAAATTCCTGGAAAACTAGCAACTAAAACAAAATTTTACAAGACATAAAATTTTAAGGACTTGGTCAAATTCACAAGGGAAGTTGACTTTGAAAATTTTATATGGCCGCCATTTTGAAATTTATTATAAAAAATTGCCATAACTTTTTTGTTTATTAACCGATTTTTACAATAAAAATGTCATTAGATTTGGATTACAAAGTGCTTTAAATTTTATGTCTTGTAAAATTTTGTTTCAGTTGCTAGTTTTCATGGAATTTGACTGTGAAATATTTAAATGGCCGCCATTTTGAAATTTGATAAGTTTAATAAAAATTATTTTTGGAAAATGTTAAAAACCAAAAACTTAATGTTTATACCAAGTTTCAAAAAAATATCTCGAAGGGTTTTTGAATTATTAATTATTTTCAAAAAAATACAAAATGGCGGATTACGCCTAAACTAAGCCGAAATCGAACAAATTTTACACTACATTTTAACTTGTTTTTATATTTAGAATATGGTTCTGCATAGCGCGCTACGCATTTTTGTGACACCCTGTATTACCCTGTATTATATATATGTGTATGCACTCTAGCGGTCGCATTTTTTGTCCGATTTACATCAAATTTGGTATGGACGTTCCTTTCTATAATCTGTTGGACAAGTTCGTTGGGCAAAACAATTGGAAAACTCTAAACCCAGTTTTTTGGGGATTAATCTTTCAAATTTCGAGTTTTTGGGCCTAAAAAGGGTCAGAAAAGCCCCAGATGTAAAATTAATGCATGTAAAAAGATGGGAATTAGAGAGGGGAAAGTTGTAAGCCCTCTCCCGTCATTCTAGCATAAATATTTACCGAGTTATTAAAGAAAATGTGTATCGGCTAAACACAGTACGTTGTCTTATGGGGGTTTTACACTAGAAAGCCTGTTATTCCTTTGTTAAAGTACTTTTATTATCCCCAGCAACATCACGCCTACTTTCAAGCCTGTCTGGACCTTCTCCTAACGTTATAATGCGCAAAATTGTATTCCCAGCTTTGCAAGTAAATGAAACCAGGAGTATCAGAACAGCCAAAAATCAATGTTTACAGATTTCAATAGAAATTGGACAAATGTATGTTTTTACACTGATTTTAAGTTTTAAAAGTTTTTATGTGGAAATTCACTTCCCTCACGTCAGCGTGCTGCGTGCGAACTCGTTTTTTCTATTATTATAATCCTAATAATAATTTATATCAAAAGTGTACATATAATGTTATCAAAAAAATTATAATTTTTCGAGTTTCCTTAAATTTAAGTTTGAAATTTTACATTTTCTATTTAAATAATTACATGCTTAGCTATTTTTTGTTGATATTAGAAAATTTATGAAAAATTGCCCAAATAAATTTATTAGGGATTTTTGCAACCATTCAAGTTATATAAGTTGTATAAATGAACACCCAGTCGGCATAACCGGCCCGACAAAGGGAGGCGGTGCGGCGCGGGGCGCACAAGTGCTCGCAGGCCGGACCAGATTAGCGGTTCTGCTACACAAGCTGTGTATCCAAAGTCCTGCTGCTTGGTGGATGTAAAACACCCCGAACAAATGTTCTTACACGGCTTCCTATGAAACTGTCAGGAGAATATGCCTGCTAGTTATTTGAATTGTGTGTTGTCAAATAGAACAAATGAGATGTTTACGAGATTATTTGGACAGTTGGTTGCGTTGAAGTACGAACTCATACAACTCACATTAGTAAGGAATTATCCTATACTCTAATATGAGTAAGGTTTGCTTGCTTGCTTGCTTGCGACACGGATCTCAAAAACTGCTCCAACGATTTCCTTAAAATGTTGGAAATAACTAATTTCTAGGATAAAAATAAGTTCCAGACAGGCCTCATCCCCAGGAAAAATCAAATAATGTAAAAAACTAAAATGAAAAGTTAAAAAAATTAACATTGGGCTTATGGAGTTTCAAATAAAAAAAGAATCATAACAGCTGTTCATAATCAATCAGGGAACTGTCAAAGTAATACTCATGTTGTTTATTATTATTAACATGTGGTTACCTGAGAGCAGAGATTAAAAGATTTGAGTGAAGATTTTATATATGTAGAGTAGTGAAATAAATCAAAGGGGCATTGGAGCAAAGGAGCTATAAATAAAAACTGGAGTGACCTTGAAAATGTAGGAAAGAGGCAAATGAGTTATACAAATATGATTATCAGTAGGGGGAAATGGTGAGATATTACTCCAATTCATCTAAACAAACTGACTGGCCTTCCCCCGAGAAAAGCTCGGCCCCCCAGGTACTTGGATTGAAACTGTCATTAGAACTTCTTTGATCTTTCCTAAGCAGATTTTTCGTGGCCGTCAGCAACGCCTTGAATATTCATAAGCCCTAGTATTAGAAGCGGGTTGAAGTTGCTGTAAACATACACCTTGAAGAAACTGTATTACCTCTATACCTAGTACCATTCTATGAACACATATATTCGTAAAATCGGACATATTGCCCTAATATAATTATTATTATGGTAAGCATTCCTAGTGGAACGATTAACTGACAGAGATTTACAATAAGTCCAACTAAGTGACCCTCAGATTAATCGAACCAGTTTTTCTGTTTAAGAAAATTAATTTATTAGAGTATTTAAGGTTCGTACCATAAGATGGGACCATATGTATTGTAAGAATGCAAATACCTAAGAAGTTAAGAATTTATCGACAACAGAATTACCTTAATGGATAAGGTGAAGTTTCAACTCATCCCAAGTTACATGTTGCAAATGGTTCCAAAAATAGTGGGGTTTGTGTGTATTTGAAATAACGAAATTTTTGTTAACCGTTGAATGTATGCAACATTTTCACTTAGCATTCTGTTTCGTGAATTCTTAATTGTTGGTAAATTCTATAATTGTCGAAAAATTCTATACGTATTTTGGAAATGACTGTTGGGATTTGAAAAATTTGTTTTAACCGTTAACAAAAGTGAATTGAGTTATAAATATTATAAAAAGGTATTATCTTGAAAACAGTATGAGGTATGCAGGGTCATATATCCTTGCCTTGAAATTTAGATTCTAGATAGTTAAGGCTTCTTGTATGTTTTGGTATGAGGAGAGGTCCAGATCTACAATCGCCAACATAAAATAAACGGTATCAGGAAACTGACACATACTTTCTCCCTTTTAGCCCAACTTTAATGAATAAATTACTTTTTATTTACTAAATATAGAATACAAAGCACGGTCGAATGTACAGAAAATCTTGTAAACAAGTTGTTTTAAAAAACATCCACCCAAATCCCTGATTTGGAGGCACTACAGAATCCATTGCTACACTCGTGGTTAAGAGGGGAAATGCCCCCTATTCCCCCCCAGGGTTATTAAGGGGCAACATATTTCGAATTAACTCTGTTGGTCAATGCTAAATTGACAAGCCTATCAAGTTTGAATGAAATTGATCAGTAAATAAGAGAGAAATAGTAATTTTTATATTCCCCATAAGAATAACATTGGACAACGTACTGCGTTTACCGCTAAATGAAAATTTCAATTTTCTCCGAAACCAGCAATCGTAGAATAGTAATTCAAAATACTAAATTATTTAGTTTTTTGAGCTCTTTTTAATGGTGAATAGTAATATATTTTTTATTTATGTCTTTTTATGAAAAATAAAAAAAAACTGAATTTTTGATGTTTTAAGTCCTGTAATTTCTGAACCCGAATTTTTACAGGAATGCGGGTGGTGTCATTTTGTTGGAAAACTAAAGTTCTACAAACGACTAAAGTTTAATCAAAATCGTTAGAGCCGTTTTTAAGAAGTTTTGATTTGTCATGTTTTTTGGTGGTTTTTGGGGGATAATTACCCTCAAAAATCAAAAATTCAAAAAAATGAAAAAAACACCTGGAGATATCGTGGATTAGTACCTACATACCAAATTTCATCAAAATCGGCCCATTGGTTAGGGCTCTAGCTCTGTACACATCCACACAGACACACACACACACACACACACACACACACACACACACACACACACACACACACACACACACACACACACACACACACACACACACACACACACACACACACACACACACACACACACACACACACACACACACACACACACACACACACACACACACACACACACACACACACACATACAGACAGACATCACGTAAAAACCACTTTTTGGGTTCAGGGAGCACCAAAACGAATATTTCCACTAACAACTCGAATTCGAAAATTTTGACGAAAACAATACTTTCTCCATATACTATGTATAGGGGGAGAAAGTAAAAGATTACAAACTGGTTATAAAAGTCCAGTATTGCTATAAAAAACCGAAGGGACATGTTACTGTGAACATCCTCACTTTTTGGGTCATAACTTGAAAGGAAAAGTGGGCTATTAACATGACCCTCACAGTGAAACTTAAGCCGAGACCACCATAGATGTTCCTAACGTTTCCCCCTGGACACGTTATGGGGGGTCATTAAAATTATATATTTGCACTCTCTGTATATTATATATACACAGGGTGAACAACTTTACTGTGCCACCGTTGGCATCTCAGAAACTATTACATTTAGAGAAAACCTTAAATGGGGGACTTTACCTAAAGTATTTTTTGATGATAATCAAAAATGTATTCAATTTTTTTGTAAATGGCCGCCATTTTCCAATATGGCGGCCAACTTTAAAATATTTTATAGAACACTCTGTATTTCATGATGTTTTTAGACTACATGCAATTTTAAGACTTGTTTATTCTTGACATTTCTTTCCAAAACATACTCGTTTAGGAGCTACATCATGTTCAATATCGGAAAAGGAGGCTCTTCGTGTCATTATGTGATTTACATGTAATAAAGTCGAATGATCTGACTTCAGAATAATATTTATTTGGTTGATATTTTAAAACTAAATTATCTAAAACAACTTACTTATAATTGTTTAGATAATTACAATCCCTTTGGTCCACCATCGTAATAAACGCACGCATGAGCCCTTGTGAAGGTGGCTCTGGTTGCCATCTAAGTTTGTTTGTATCATTTAGTTTTAAAATTTCATCTAAATAAATATTATTCTGAAGTTAGATCATTCCACTTTATTACATGTCAATCACATAATGACACGATGAACCACCTTTTCCGAGGATTAACATGCTGTGTAGTTTCTAAATGAGTAGGGTTTGGAAAGAAATTTTATGAATAAATAAGTCTTAAAATTGCATGTAGATTATAAAAATATCATAAAATACGCAGGGAGTTCTATAACAGATTTTAAAGCTGACCGTCATATTGTAAAATGGCGGTCATTTACAAAAAATGGATATTTTTGATTGTCATAAGAAAGATAGGTGAAGTCCCCCTTTTCTCTAAATCGAATAGTATCTGAGATGCCAATGGTGGCACAGTTAAGTTGTTCATCCTGTATATATTGATATACATAGAGAGAGAGTGAATCTATATATATATATATATATATATATATATATATATATATATATATATATATATTGCACCCTCTATCTATAATATTATAAAGAATAGGTGGTTTCTGTCTGTCTGTCTGTCTGATGTTCCTAGTAAACGCAAAAAATACTGTACTGAACCACTGGGCTGAAACTTTACCAAAGGTAGATCTTGAACCCACGACATAGGCCTATTCACTTTCTTAAAATCCCCTCGGGCTACACCCCGTGAATGTCCTAAGTTTCAATGTTTACATTTCAGAAGGAAGTAAACATTCAGAAACTGTAATGCGAACAGCTGAGGACACTTCCATTTGCCAGCATAAAGAGCAGAAGCAAGAACAGCTGTTTCTAGCTAACTAAAATGCAATAGTAGTTTTCATTACGGTACTAGTCTCGAAAGTGACTTATTGCGGGGAGAGATTGCATTTACGCGCGAGGCGAAGCCGAGCGTGGAAAAAGCTATCGAGCCCCGCAATGGCACTTTTGAGACGAGTATTGAACATTATTTTTCATTACGATATCGAAAAACTTGTAAACAACATGAATATTTTTGTTTATTCAATTTAGTATCAAGAAAAAAAACGAACTCATAACGCTGAGTTTCCGTGCTTATGTCGAAAGCAACAGCAAATAATGCAACAGCTGATCGGCCTAATGCAACAGCTGATCGGTCTGCACCGCAAAATCCCATAACGGTTACTTTCCATGCACCACAAATGCACAGAAAGTTAACGTTATGTAATTTTGCCGTGCATTAGCGGGAATAACCTATTTTCTTAGCTCATTTTACGTTTGGAAAGTGTACTTTCGTGTGTAGAGTAATGAAAATTTAATTTACTATAGAACGGGTAAAGAAAACTCCTGTGCGAAGAACGGGTACATCAGCTAGTAATGTTATAAAGAAGAGGTAGTATCTGTCTGTCTGTCTGTTTGATGTTCCGGGTCAACGCAAAAACTACGGTACTGAACCGACTGGGCTGAAACTTTACACAAAGGTAGATCTTTAACCCATGCAACACATAGGCCTAATCACTTCCTTAAAATCCCCTCGGGCTACGCCCCGTGAAGTCCTAAGTTTCAATGTTTACATTTCAGAAGGAAGTAAACATTCAGAAACTGTAATGCGAACAGCTGAGGACACTTCCATTTGCCAGCTTAAAGAGCAGAAGCAAGAACAGCTGTTTCAAGCTAACTAAAATGCAAATTTTATTGACTATAGAACGGGTAAAGAAAACCCCTGTGCGAAGATCGGGTACATCAGCTATTTATATATATTAACGTGTCTTTTCCGATAGTCCTAGCACAAACGTTACCGAGTTATTAAAGAAAACGTAAATTCACTAACACACTACGTTGTCTTATGGAGATTTTATTTTGGAAATGGCTGATTTTAGTATATTGTAGTATTTTATCACCCTCAACACCCCGATATCTATTTTATCTCCTGAATTTATCTTCCTAGCCTTAAAACGCACATCATTGCTATCCCAACCTTGAAGATGAACTTAACCAGGAGCATCAAAACAGCCATAAAAAGTTTTCCAATGAAAACAAAAACAAATCGACAAGGGTTTGTTTAAACCCGTTATTTGATTTTTGTTTAAAGTTTTAATGCGGAAACAGGCTTACCTCATGACAGCGTGCTGCGTGCAAACTCATTTTAAATAATAAATATGCAAGATGATTATTCTATAATGTAACAGCGTAAACTGTGAAATACGATCCAGAACGAAACCAATTTTTGACAACTAACCTGAGGTGCAAGGACAAAAATGTACGAGCACTAATTTAGTAAAAACAAGTTTAAATAACTAAACAAAAGTTAATCTAACATTTACATTAGTTCGCTTCCAAATCGAAAAATTACAACAGCATCCGAGCGCGGTCAACATTAAGTCTAATTAGTATAACTTAAATCCAGACGTATTAAACACTTTGTTCAATAGTATTTATTATTTGTTTGTTGGAACCAGTATCACCAAATTTAGGAAATACTGTGTATTAAATTTATATTATTTTTTTTAAATATTCACTATGTATGCTCTAGAGTAAAAATTGTATTATAAAAAATAAAAAATCAGAGTACATCTGTTTAATGATACTTAAAATTGTTGAAATACCTATCAACTTCCTCCTACAACTATTGCCTTAAATACCAACTATGTCTAAGTTGTTTAGACAATATCTGTTAGGAGTCATGTTCAGAAGTTTATTTTGATCGATAAAAATATAATGATTGTATGTTTGAAGTACTAGTAATTTAATTAAACTAAACATGAATCCAAGAGACTCTTAAAACTAAAGTAAATTTCAGCAAAGTAAAGCAAAAAGGTTAGTTTTTTCAAGTAAACATGTGTAGTGAACTATTTTGTTGTGTATAAGTTGCCCAGCTTTATTTACAGTAAAATCAGCTCAATAACAGTTTCAGTCCAAGATACAATAAAACTAAGAATTACGTAAAAAAATAAACATTAAAAATACCTTATTGGCTTCATCGATACTTTGTTGTGCTGGCGCCATATCGCGAAGCCGGTCGTAATCAGAATGCCATCAGCATTGTCATTGGTTAACTCGACCGAGTAATATAACCTAACCACGAAATACCCCCCCCCCCCCCCCCCCGGGGACTGAGGGGGTGGAGGAGTTCCCAAGATTAATGGGCTTAGGGTTCGTCTTCGACATTGATCTTATCATATAACTTTATAGCGGATGTTTCATATATTTTGTGATCTTCCAAATTATTTTCGTAAAAAAGAACACATTGATTCAGGAAAACACGTTTAGTTTGTTTACATTAAGTAGAAATTATCTAATACCAATATTTTCTCTCTTTTATAATCTAAGTAAAACTTTTAAAGAATACTTTTTCTATTTTATTTGTTAACTATTGTTCACCCAGGCATCTCACGTAGTAACAAGGACACTAAATCACTAAATTATCGTGTGCGGCGACTCCCGATTGAATGAATCAACAGCGTGTGAAACGTAAACAACGGCCACGACTGTCAAATGCTGCATGTGAACTGTGCACCTCCAAATAGTGTTGGAAATGATAGGGTTTAAATTCAGATTGATATGAAATAAAATGTAACAAATACGAGCTGTTCCCCGCAATATTTTGCGGATATAATCCTTATAACAGCTGTTTATTGAATTAAGAAAAAACACATGTGACATAAACCAATTAAAACTCTCCTCCATATGAATAGCATGGGAACTTGGAAGTCCCGTGGGGCAGAGCCCTGGAGCCTAAATCGAAATTCTGGCTCAACAGTGACTTAAAACTTGAAATTATCTTTTAAATAAAAAAGAATCATCAAAATCGGCTAAGTATTAACTTCAGGAAGTGGATGAACAAAAAGCAGGATTTTTTTAAATATGTAGATATCTCACTATTATATTACTACAATACATATAATATGTGTACAAAGTGTAATGCAACCTTTTGATAAAAACCGTAACCGTTCCTTCGTTTCGCGTTCTGTCTGCGAGTCTGTACGTATTTTTACAGAAACATTAATATCTATGAGGTAGATAAAGATAATATAATTACATTTGGTATGAATATTATTAAATAAGTTTACAAATGCCTTTAAAATTCGACTTGTAGATTGAGGCATTTCAAGTTTTAATTTTAATATCTAAAAGAACGAAAAATTGCAAAGAAACTAAATGTTAGCAATTAAAAGAAAACCTCGAAGGTGTATAATTGTTACAGTGTAGTACAAAAGAGACAATTTAAATCAAAAGTAATCTCCAAAAGTAAAATAACCCTACTTTTGACAGGAGATTTTTAATTTTCTTCAATTTCCACTATCTTATCCTTAATAGTTTGATTTGTTTTTAATTTGCCTAAAATGTCGGTTCCTTTGCGTTTGAAAGAACTTTATTTCAGTCTCTTCTTAAACTCCAGAAATTTTACAGGGAGTTTAAAAATGTTCCCCGTATAAATGTTGCAGATAAATAAAATTTAAACTCATTTCTAAACTGTGTTAATGAATATTTACAGAAATTAATTCACCCTAAACAGTTTCTGAAATAATTAAGGTTTTTGTAAAAAACCCAATTAGACTCATAAGTTATACCATTGAATGGTTATACCAAAACGAGATCGACATAGGTTATGTTGTATTATTTGATCGTTCTTACCATGGTTAACTTTGTTAAAAGTGTTATGAGACTTTCTGTATTAGGAACTTTTGATAAAACTGCAAGTCGGACACCTATCAACCACATATTTTAAATGGGATCTAGGCACATTTTAGTTTGAGAAAACCGGACACCCATCAACTTTACATTTTAAAGTAAGATTTAGACTGTCTTAGAACAAACCGCAAGTCGGTCACCAGTCAACCCCATATTTGAAAGGGAGAATTTCACCCGACTTAGTTTAAAGAATCTGCAAGCTGGACACCCATCAACCCCATATTTAATAAACGGTATCAGGAAACTGACACATACTTTCTCCCTTTTAGCCCAACTTGAATGAATAAATTACTTTTTATTTACTATATGTAGAATACAAAGCACGGTCGAATGTACAGAAAATCTTGTAAACGAGTTGTTTTAAAAAACATCCACCCAAATCCCTGCTTTGGAGGTACTACAGAATCCATTGCTACACTCGTGGTTTTAAGAGGGGAAATGCCCCCTATCCCCCCAGAGTTATTAAGGGGCAACATATTTCGAATTTCCTCTGTTGGTCAATGCTAACTTGAAAAGCATATCAAGTTTGAATGAAATTTATCCGTAAATAAGAGAGAAATAGTAATGTTTGTATTCCCCATAAGAATAACATTGGACAACGTACTGAGTTTACCGCAAAATGAAAATTCAAATTTTCTCCGCAACCAGCAATCGTAGAATAGTAATTCAAAATACTAAATTATTTAGTTTTTGAGCTATTTTAATGGTGAATAGTAATATTTTTTATGTTTATGTTTTTTATGAAAAATCCAAAAAACTGAATTTTTG
This sequence comes from Allygus modestus, assembly GCA_963675035.1. NCBI lineage: Eukaryota > Metazoa > Arthropoda > Insecta > Hemiptera > Cicadellidae > Allygus > Allygus modestus. The sequence goes on along the minus strand of OY776114.1, from coordinate 39,955,853 downwards.
ATGTTTTAAGTCCTGTAATTTCTGAACCCGAATTTTTACGGACATGCGGGTGGTGTCATTTTGTTTGAAAACTAAAGTTCTACAAACGAACAAAATTTAATCAAAAAAGTTAGAGCCGTTTTTGAGAAATTTTGATTTTTCATGATTTTTGGCGGTTTTTTGGGGATAATTACCCTTTGAAATCAAAATTCAAAAAAATGAAAAAAGGCCTGGAGATATCGTGGATTAGTACCTACATACCAAATTTCACACCAATCGGCCCATTGGTTAGGGCTCTAGCTCTGTACACATCCACACACACACACACACACACACACACACACACACACACACACACACACACACACACACACACACACACACACACACAGATATCACGTAAAAACCACTTTTTGGGTTCAGGGAGCACCAAAACGAATATTTCCACTAACAACTCAAATTCGAAAATTTTGACAAAAACAATACTTTCTCCATATACTATGTATAGGGGGAGAAAGTAAAAGGGAGGTTTAGACGTTTTCTATGGTACTTATGGTCCAAAATGTAATACAGGTAAGTTTTGTTATTATATTACGGTATCAGCAGGCACCAATGTATACATAACAGAATAAGTAGGGTCACGCTTATGGAAAAACGATTTCTAGTGATAACTCCGCCCCCCAAACACAGATAAGAGTCACATTCGCACATTTCACTCTATTCGGACCGGATTTTAGTGTTTACGGATAAAGGTAATTGTTATAACTCTAACATTTGGCTGAAATATATTGACAGGAATCTGTTATTTATTAGTTTGTTTACAAACAAACATACTCATTTTAACGTTTTAAAGGTAAACAGTATCGCGTGTGACGGGACCAAGGTGAACTAACAGGTACAGTCAGCGCTATACTCTCCTCTGAACTTGGGGCGCAAAACTAAAATAAAACGAGTTCGCACGCAGCACGCTGACGTGAGGGAAGTGAATTTCCACATACAAAACTTTTAAAACTCAAAACCAGTGTAAAAACATACAGTTATTCCAATTTTATTGATATCTGAAAACATTGATTTTTGGCTGATCTGATGCTCCTGGTTACATTTACCTGCAATGCTAGGAATACAATTTTGGGCATCATAAGGTTAGGGGAAGGTCCAGTCAGGCTTTAAAGTAGGCGCCAGGTTGCTGGGGATGATACAAACACACAACAAAATGAATAACATGCTTTCTAATGTAAAAACCCCATAAGACAACGTGTTTAGCCGATATACATTTTCTTTAATAACTCGTTAAATATTTATGCTAAAATGACGAGAGAGGGCTTAAAACTTTCGCTTCACTAATTCCCATCTTAATGCATGCATTACTTTTACGTTCGGGGCTTGTCTGACCCTTTTGGGGCCAAAAACTCGAAATTTGAAAGAATAATTCCAAAAAAAGGTGTTTAGAGTTTTCCGATTGTTTTGCCCAACGAACTTGTCCAACTGATAGAAAGGAAAGACCCTACCAAATTTTAAGTAAATCGGACAAAAAATGCGACCACTAGAGTGCATACACACATATATATAATTTTGAACGACCCCCCAAAACGTGTTCAGGGGTTCACGTTAGGAACTTCTATGGTGGTCCCGGGCTTAAGTTTCACCGTCCGCGTCATGCTAATAGTTCACTTTTCCATAGGAAATTCACTAATAACATGGGTGTCCCGTATACAATGCAGGCACTTACCAAATGGTAACAATGAATGCCGCATAAAGCGCTAGCGTAGTGACCATATGGTTGCGCCAGCAATTTTCTTCGTACGCCAAATTCCATGTGTATTCTTTGCTCTGGCCGATAGTGGTCGTTTTGCGCATGCGGTCAATGAACTGCACTATAGTCGGCCGCACCTTAACGCTGGGCAGAGCCATCGGCCCGTTGGTAATCTGGTCTATTCAGTCCCCTCCTCACCACCGGCCCTAAATTATCGCCGCTTGGCTGAACGCGTGACTCACTAAGTGCACAGTACAGTCGGAATATGTAATATGTCTTATTTTGAGAAAATAAGGAAAACGAATGTTATATTTAGCATCGTGACAAAACCCTGATAAATTTGATATCAAACTTCACGAAATTCGGACAGTTTTTAGATCTACCTTGATTATGCCAATATGTTAGTAGAAATTTAACTTTTACACCTATGTTAGGCTCATGGCCCGTTTTTTAAGGCAAGATGACAATTTATTTATTACATCCAAGTCTAGCTTGTGACCCGTTCATAAAGAAATAACTTAATTGTTAATTAAGGAACATAATTATTCGTTTGTATATGTTTACTTTGCCTATTTAATTAAACCAGTTGTTTTATCTATGATTTCTATCACACTTTTCCAGGCTGTGGACTGGCTAAATATTTGAAACATTTACAAATGTCTAGGCGTGTTTAAAATCTTTTTTTGTATTTTTTTATTTTTACGGGGACTTAGTACTTTTATGTGTAAACTAACTTTAAGACTGTAGAGAAGCTTTTACACAAACTAAAAAACATACGAAAATAATAAATAAGTCATAGTTAATAAATCAAACAAAACTGTAAAATGTATAGGTGGTGCTGTAAAAAGGCCAAAAACAAATCAATTAAATAATATCAAAGAAATAATAATCAACGATTAAATAAATTTCAATAATATGATTGAGATGTGAAATATTATTATAAAAAACAATATAACGAAGTATAAACTCACGAAAAAATAAATAAATGACGGCCGCGTGCCGTTTGTTTGTTTGTTTTGACAAACTGTGAGTCACTCTTCAAAAGTATTATCGAGCGATATATCTATAACTTCAATAAGTTTTGAGGGTATTAGGCCTACCCTGTATTTTTTCATTGTGTTAATGTCTGAGTTAAACGTTTTTAGTTACGTGCAGTCCTTAAAAATATGTACTAGTAATTAAGGGGTTCACATCAGCTAGTAATTAATATTGTTGATTGTTTAAGAACGGGTCATGACCCTGACATAGGTGTAAAAGTTAAATTTCTACTAACATATTGGCATAATCAAAGTAGACCTAAATACTGTCCGATTTTCGTGAAGTTTGATATCAAATTTATCAGGGTTTTGTCACGATGCTAAATATAACAATCGTTTTCCTAATGTTTTAAAAATAAGACACATTACATATTCCTACTGTACTGGGTACTTAGTGAGTCACGCGTTCAGCCAAGCGGCCGGTGAATTTAGGGCCGGTGGTGAGGAGGGGACTGAATAGACCAGATTACCTACGGGCCGATGGCTCTGCCCAGCGTTAAGGTGCGGCCGACTTATAACTGCCTGACCGCAGGTTTAAATCAGATGGTCATGAATCGAAGACAAACATATTAGTTATTAATATAAAAAGGAACAAGAAAAACAAATTTTAAAATACTAATAGTTGGCACAAAACTGACCTGGAAAAACTAGATTGAAACTATTTAAGAAATACTAAACATAGGTCGTTTGCAGCTGCTTAATCGTTCTTGTGCATTTTGTTGGAAAGTAGTGACGAGAGTTCCACGATTCCAAAATACGATGACGGATTGTTTTAATATTTAATTGGCTTGAAAAACTGCATAAAGATATAGATTAAGACATCAAAATATATAAATTAAGATGCACATACCCAAACAACATTCCTTTGTGATTTGAGAACTCATCACATTACCATTACCATTAAAATCAGAAAAATCCCCAAAACAACCCCGTGTTGGTATCTGCAAAGGAATGCAGTAATTTGCCGTCACTTTACGAATAATGCGGCTGTAATTGTTTAAGTGTGACGTCATACACTGGCTCGGACACACATTGGGAGTAAACATCCGGTATCACACGATTATACAACTATCCAATCCATCACCACCAATCATACAACTTATTCATTCAAAATTCCACGGAATTACGCTCCTGAACTAAAAACTAAAATCAGGTAAGTGGGTAGAGCAGATATTCACTACCTAGTTATAGTACATATTGTTATATCTTATATTATAATAAATATAAACTCTATATATACAATTCACGTGAACTTCAGGTGAATCTAATACTATTGTGTGAGAATTGTATCAATAGAACTAGTTGAATTTAAAATGTGTGGCAATTATTGATGAGTGCTCTAGGTCTGAAATAAACGTCATCATCTTCGACGTTACACTCATCACTGTCAAGAGTTTATACTATACTTATCAAGAGATTTTGTTTCTTATAAGAGCGGAAAATTAAGTTCACAGTTGGGCTGTAGCAAATAGCATGGTTGCACCCTGTGACTGTTGCCATTTCGCCATAGAAAAATATCACTGGTTTGTTACTCCGATCAGCTGGTGTGGAGTTTTGGCAAGGCAGCACGTCTGCTATTGGCTGATCTGGTTGATAGCCTGGCTAACCATACCCTCAACTAGCAACTTAATTGGAAATGTTGTTCCTTTTATGTTGTTCCTATTTTGAAATAGATGCATTAGAACGAGATTTACAAATAATAATAATTAATTCTTGGAAAACTTTCTTGATGTGTTAAAATGAATAGAAAACTACATTTTACCCCGTTGTTTGTTTGCTAAACCTCTACTACAGAAATTCACCCGTATCAGTGCAATTTAAAACTTAAAATGCAGTAAACAAGTTTTGACCGTTGTCTCAGCTCGTGTCACAACATAATACCTTTTAATACTCTCAACTCTCGTCTAAGGTGGGAATAACGCGTGTGCGTCTTTTGCTCCGCGGTTTAGGGTCATTTCAAAACACATATTTTGCTCCGGAAATCGGGGCCGCTGGAAACACCTCTTTTGCTCCGCGAGGGGGAGAGTAGCTGACAACTATTGTGTGTCCAATTGTGCAGTGTAGTTGAACATCATGATTATATTAGGTTATGATAAAATATTATTGTTCACCGTTATCATATGCTTTATATCATAATAATGTACTTTTACATATAAAAATAGTTTAAATTACTACACGTAGTCTCAATCAAATTACTATGCATAGAAAATTTATGTCGCCCCAAATGAAATATTCTTTGCAAAACTAAATTAAGAAAAAATGTCGAGTGGTGCAAATTGTACATTCATAATCAATTCAATTATTTTTCAGGGTACTAAAGTAATATTTGTACTAAACCAAGTAATTTGTGGGAATTTAAGGAAGTCAGTAGTAATAGTTCTCGGGTGGATCGACGCTTTCTTCAATCGAAAGAAAGTTCAGATTGACTTTGCATCTCCGCTCCAGTTAGACTGATGGTGAAAGAATTTGGGGGAGAGGGAGTGTAGATACTCTCCCCCTCGCGGAGCAAAAGTGGTGTTCCGAGCGGCCCCTATTTCTACCTGCTCTACCCCCGGAGCAAAAGATGTGTTTTGAAATTACCCTAAAACGCGGAGCAAAAGACCGCGGAGCCGTAATAACTTGAGCAATATCTTGAACAATGAGCCTTGAATGAATCTTCGTAAGCTAATGTGCGGCCACGCTTTTGTTAACGTATAATATAATATGTCGGGTGTTAGTGGCAATGGGCCTCATCTAAAGTGAGACTATTATTTTAGTTGTTATCGAATTGTTAACTTTCTCACCAATTTTGTTTACTTGTGACATTATTCTGCAAAAGATGCATGAGGCGTTTATACTCGATAGTCTGCCACTTTGAATAAACCTACAATGATTTCGCGTGTCTGACCAATGGTCAAAGCTCCTCAACCGTCGAATATATTTAACTAACTCTCTGTACTTTGTACTCATTTCATTTAATAGATGACATTGTTAACTACGAGTATTTTTGCAATGATATGTCACTTATAGTCAAATGGTACTCATGCCAGCGGTATGTCTTTGAATAGGAAATAAACAGTTGCAATAGGTTTAAATCAACTGGGCATTATTAGCATTTACAACTAGCAGCATTTATTTGTTCATATTTGTACAGTGAAACGTAAAAAGACTACCGAGTCTAGATAACTTCCTTGAAACGCTTCAAATTATTTTCAGAAAGGAGGAGATATTTGTGACTCTCAACTTTGTTAATTCGCTTATAATATGTAAATGAAACAAGTAGACAGCTGCAATCCGAAACCATTTAAGATTTATTAAGGTTCATTCAAATTGTTTGTCATTTCACTTTCCGAAATGTTATTTTGTTATGCATTACGAGATTCACCAATGAATGTTGGACTTAGTTGTGTTCATAAACTAAACAATGCGATGTTCAGTTTTATAGAATACGATATTAGTTTGTTATCTGACGAGCAAACGTTTTGGAACTTTAAAATACAAACATATCCGGTGTAATAATTTATGTTTCTCACTTTTTCGTATTTAATTTGTGGTGTTTATCTACCTATAGATGATAGCAACTTGCATTACAACTCATACTAATAAGCCATAATTGTTGGGCTGCTGTAGCTTCGTCAACAGCTTGTTGGTTGAACTTGAACCCAAAAAAGAGTGCAACTCTTGCAAATATTGAAGGGAACCAGACTTTATTTAAATTATTACCTTATATAAAAAAAGAGATACAGTCACGACGTCACGACAGGTACGAAGCTCACCGCCCCCCCCCCCTCGAAGGATCAATCTATACGCCCCCGCCCCCGGAACTAGGCCCCGCCGATATAAAAGACAACTAATAACCAATAGCTACGTGACTATAGAAACGACGAGTTCAAGCAAAAAAAACACCAAAAGTGAAGGAGATGACACACAGTCAATATACTTAATTTAGTACATTCAGGGTTTTAATAATGTGTAGAATATATACAGATACAACTATAATTTCTTTGCTATGAATATAAACGTATTACAGTGAATTTACTGTATGTAGAGAAATTGTTGTTTTCGTAAACATTTAGATATTTGACTTTATGGTATAAATATTAGTTTTGATAAAAAGGGGTTTTGAGGTGAAAAGTCTGTCAGCCTTTTCGTCTGGATTTGTAGAAAGAGACCTAGAAACCATACCACTGGTCCGATTTCGATTAAATTTGGTATAAAAATACAATCCCAGATGTTGATAATTTTTTTTTATTTGTTGGTACATTATCCCTCTAAAACAGCTAAAAGTCATAAAAATCTAAATTTCTCGAAATTGGCCCTATCGGTTTTGATTAAATGTATCCATGGTATATATAGTCAATGATAGCACTCAATGTCCCTAACAAAATCACATCCGCATTTCAAAGAAAACTTGGAGTCAGAAATTATAGGGGTTAAAACTTTCTAAAGCAGTTTTATTTTTATTCTTCCTGAATCAGTCAACTTTTAATGAAATATAGTCATTAGACTGCTAATATTCTAAAATATTAATATCTAAAATAATATTAAGAAAACTCAATATTAGTATCTCAAATTATGTTTCTTCGGTAATTGGTTGGGAACAGACATTGTTTTTGTTTACATAGGTATTCTTAAGGAGAAAACAAATAAAGAGACATAATTTCCTGAATAATTTACCCAATATTTTAACAACAATTGGTAAATAATTTGTGCTAGAAACGATTAGTTGAATATGTTTCTACCTTAACTCCTAAGGAGGGAAGTGGGACCAATGTCTCTTAATAAATAACCTAAACAGAACACACAGGACAGAAGAGATTTGTATGCTTGTGACAGTTAAAGTAGGCGTAAATAAAACACGTTACAACAGCAAGAACAAATGTTACAATTTCTACGTGTAAATAAAATCTCTATATACATGTATGACAACGTAATAATAAGTTACGCGGAATTTTTTATCACATATATGTCTTATAATTGAGAGGTATGAGAAAAACATGTGTTAAAGTCAAAGGAGGATGATCTTACTAGATAATATACTGTATTAAACAAAATACAGAAAAACTACCAACACTATATTTTTACCAAGAGGAAAATCTGAAATGTGTTAGAATAATCTACGCAAAATCTTCGCATGAATAAATTAAAAGTTATAACTGTCAATGGGCAATTTTAAAATGTTTAACCTAAAATTTATTTAATATCTAAAAGCATTATGTCATAAGCTGTTGTAGGTCTTGGCTATATATTTTTTGCAAAGTAAGGTGGGCCAGGAAGAGAAGGTTAGGATGAGGTGACCTAAAACTCCAGATAAGAAAATTATGTAAAATAAAACATTATACAAAGTTTGTTGAGTAATTAGATAGTTTATTCCCATCATATTCAAGATTATACGTTTTCGGGTTTTGTCGACGTATAGTTATGGTAAAAGTTAAATGGTGGTTATCAACATTTATTTAACAAGACAGTAAAAAGCTATCCTTTTCTGGCAGGAGTCGCCAGCACTCGGTGTTTTGAAGAAGCTCCTCAGAGCCGATATCGCTCATGCGCGTTGGAGGGAAAATCATCAGCTGACACCGCCACAGTTCATAGAAACACCGCTAGAGAGCTCCAGCATGCAGTTCTACGTTTTTACTCTAAATTCAAATTCTATACTGTACTCTCATATGAATATTGTTTGCTTTGTTGGTTGCAACCACAGACCATAGAAAAAAATAGACTAAGCATCCCTTTTACTTTAGCGTTGCAGCTGATGAAGCTCATTTTGGTATTTCAGCCATCTTGGTGGTCCACATTTTTTATAAAAATACTAGATTATTAATTATGGATGTTTAATTATATTTGACAACATATTTATGAAATACTGGATACTGTAAACTAAAGCATTAATTTTGTAGAGTTGTTAGGCACACAAATATATTTAGTTATTTAACATTGTATAACAAATAAATTAGTAAATTATTTTTGTTTCCGATAGTTTGATGTGTTACTTACTCATTTTGCTTGGGCGGTAACAGATAGCGTTACTGTATCATCATTGCAATAGACAGAACGTTGTACTTATTTTCAATCCATGTGAAGATATGTTACTCTAAAATATAGCAGTAACTGTTTCGGGGCACTCCCTGAGCATAGATGGTCGTAAGAGCAGAAGCAAGAACAACAGCTGTTTCAAGCTAACTAAAATGCAATTTTCATTAACTATAGAACGGGTAAGGAAAACCCCTGTGCGAAGAACGTGTACATCAAGTATATATATATTTATTTCAATATACCGTATAATTAATCTATATAAATAAAATTAGAGTTTTGTCTGTACATTGCTTGGAATTATGAAATTTTTGCATATTTTCACGTTTTACACCCTAGGGAAACCAATAAAAATCTTATCTCAATTTATGTCTGTCTGTCTGTCTGCCGGTAATGCTCAAGGACGGGTTTTTGTTCGCTTTTCACTGGAAAACGGGTGCACTGACATTAATGAAACTTTGTTTCTTTGTTCTACATATGCGCGTGAGAAGGTTTTAGGGCACTATAAACTGGCATACGCCTTTTAAAAAAATAATGGCGGCCGCTCAAAAACGTGATTTTGTGCGGTTTTGGTCATGTTTTGTTCGCTTTTCACAGGAAAACGGGTGCACCGATTTTTATGCAACTTTTTTCTATGTTCTATTTGTGCGTTAGAAGGTTTTAGGCTAATTGGATTGTTTTAAATTACCTTAGGACACTGCCCCATAGGGTTTTAAAGATCCTATGCTATTCTTATGGACAAAGCATTTACTAATATTGAACCAGATGATGGCATAGTTATTCTATAAATAGGTGTTGTAGTTATTTTTTAAAACGTTGATTGAAGATTGGTAATAAATAACATAAGTGGATATATGATCTAAATCTATATTTGTCAGACTCATGCACTCACTGACATAGTGATCACTTTATCTAAGAAACGACAATATCTATTGAAGATACAATTTTGGATGGTGGTTCCCCTTATGCTGTAGATTCACAATAAGAATACGTTTAAACAAGTCCTATAGGGGTTTTCGCTAATTTACTTTTATGGCAATTTTATGAGTATTAGTATTTACTGGACCTTTGTAAGTTACATTTCGGTAGGAACATAACTAATTCATCAGAACAAAGCGCAAGCCTATTCCTGTTACGAAAATGTTTAAGGGCTTCGCCCCCCGGAATTTTAAAATACAATATTTTAACAATCTTGCACATACTCTTGGACTGATGGATCTGAAATTCGGTAGGAATGTAGCTGATAGCTCAGTGCAGACATTTACCTACTCCAGACACAAATATACTCAAGGACTCTGGCCCAGTGGCCTTTGATATAAGCTTGTTAGTCATAACACATCAACTACTCAACCAGTAGAGCTGAAATTTGATGACTTAAAGGAAATAAGAAACAACATCATGGGGAGTCACGGTGTTGTTCTCTGGAGATTTCACACAGACCCTTATTTACAATTATAATGAAAACAGAGCCTGGCAAGAATGGTGATTTTAAAAGTGGTTTGTCAGTGTTTTTAAAGTTTAATGTTTCGTTACATTACTATTAATTTATTGGAATGTAAAGATTAATGTATCAAAGTATTTAAAATGATAAATTAAACAGGGTTAATATTTTGTTGTAGGCCTACTTGAGTTTTTATTTCTAAAATCGAATCCAAAGTGTTACGTGTACCGATTTCGAGTCGCAAAAACCACACCGTTCACTACCCGACAGAGTTCCTCGACTTGGCAACAGTACCCGAACTATCTGCCATAGTATATTTCGTTAACTTTAATTTAATTCTACTTTAAAAGTGTAAAATGTAATTTTAATATTGTAAAATTATGTGGGTTGTTAATTTTTTTAGTTAATCTACCATTTATATACAACCCGTACGAAGGACGGGTACACAGCTAGTTGTGTATATTTGAATATGAAACTAACGAATTAAGGGCCTTATCAATTGTCCCATTGTCAACTTAATTTAACCTTGTGATTAACACTACCAAATGTTATTATTCCTGTCCATTTTAGCCCTCAAACAAACTGTTATCCATATAAAAATCGCCTATTTTGAGCTGTTTTCTATTTGTTATGCTTCAGTCAAATGGTTCTGCCCCCATAAGACAACGTAGGCCTACTGTGTTTAGACATTTTACATTTTCTTTAATAACTTGGTATGTATTTAAGCTATAATTATGACAGAGGGTTTAAATGTTTTGTCGTTTTACGTATTTAGTTTTACATCCGAGGATCTTTTTTACCCTTTTCGGGCCTAAAAACACGAAATTTTCAAACCCCTACACAATTTCTACAATCAAATGTGTGCGTGTTTGCACTCTGGCGGTCGCATTTATCGTCCAATTTACTTCAAATTTGATAGATATATTTCTTTCTACAATCAATTGGACAAGCTCGTTGTATAAAACAACGGGAAACCCCTGACACCAAAAGGAGTATAATTTGTTGTGACCCTCCTCACCTAAACGTGTTTAGGGGCTCAGGTTAAGGACTTCAGTGATGTTCCTGGGCTTAAGTTTTGCCATGCATGTCATGCTAACAGCTCACTTTTCCATAGGAAAACGGCTTAACAATTACGGGACACGTGGCTGGACGTCCTTACAGCACGGTATTCGTCTATCACGATAAGACTGAGCGGGAAGTCTGGTAAATTACTGCTGTTTTTTTTTAACTACTCAAAAGATATTTAAGAATTTATAACGTTGAAATCAGAACACAGAATGAATAATTTAATATATCATAATGTAGGCTGCATCTTTAAAGTTTTATAAATTATACTCTTCACGGAAATATCAGATCGTATTGAGTGACGTGGATTATCGCGTGGTACACTCGGATGAAATATAAATGGATAGCGCCTTTCAATGCTAATAAGAGCCGAAAATCGTGCCGTCATTATTGCCACTGGGTGGCAAAAGAGTCTATATCCGCGAGACACCAATGTCACAGATGACAAAACAGCGCTCCATTCAAACTGACATTTATACTACAAAAAAACTGAGATAATTATTATGCCTTTACATCGAATTTTACAGCTTTAAATGGTGAATCGAACAACATACATTACAATTGTAAAAAGTAATTGAACTCATTTTAATAATCACATAAACACAGAATGTTTTAGTTTGAATATAGAATTAGGTAAAAAAAGTAGTAAGCGAGGAACTATTTTATTTTTTGGTCAGGTAAAAACTGTCAGCGTAAAAGTTGTAGATAACATCCTAAAGATTATTGTTAGTGGAAAAATTGTTTGGAAGACTATAGCCGTTATATGTACAATCTTTTTAAGAGCGGATTTCGTGGAAGAACGCGTCAAACTGAATTCAAGGAGCGGCAGAAAACTCTGAAAGACAGAACGATCTAGACTATGGAATCATTTTAGGGATTTGGAATAATTATCTGCCAAATATTTATTAAATCCTCTGACATGTGTTCCTTCCTTTATTATTTTATTTTTCTCAGCATGAAAAGAGTAATGAAAATCAGACGAGGCAGAGTATTGGAGCAAAGTTAGGGGCTATAGCCCCTTCTAGCTACTAGTTCAATCTTATTTTTTAATTAGCAGGTAGGCAAGTGGTTAGACACGATCAAAGCCAATAATATACAGCGTCCATAAACAAATAAAACCAATTCAAATAATGCAGATAAATAAACTAGTGTTTACTTTTTATGTTTGTTAAATCGTCGACTATTTGTATGATAAAACGATTTTTGTATATATTTGAACACATTTAAAATAAAGACAAATATAGATGTTTGTAATTTTACCGTCCATTTTTATAAGTTTTAATCATAATGTTAGCAGAGCTGGTTACAAGTTGTTGTAATAGAAGTCACTTTGTGGTCTCGATTGCGGTGCGCAAACTCAAACTTCTTTCAAAGATAAAAAATTGCCTTTATCTTATACTAGTAATCAGATTTACATGATTAGATTCTTTAGAACGTAATATTTCCATTAGTCTAAGTTTCAACCGATTTAAGTACTAACAGTCGCTCTCAGTGAGACATAATTAAAGTAATGTCACGATGCGTAAAGGCCAATTTCTTTTAAAGACGAGTTCGCACGCAGCACGCTGACGTGAGGGAAGTGAATTTCCACATGAAAACTTTTAAAATTCAGAATCAGTGTAAAACATACATTTGACCAATTTTGATTGAAATCAGAAAACGTTGATTTTTTGGCTGTTCTGATACTCCTGGTTTCATTTACTTGCAAAGCTAGGAATACAATTTTGTGCATTATAAGGTTAGAAGGTCCAGACAGGCTTGCAAGTAGGCGTGAGGTTGCTGGGGATGATAATACCCCCGTCGCAGCAAACCTGCGTACTCAGCGAATTTCCAATGAATATATATGTCTTAATAACACATTCTGCCTCTTACCAGAATTCATAAGAAATATATTCATAAATAAGCCATATTTAAAATATTCATTATTCTCCATTAGAATAACATTAGGGATGAGTACGCAGGTTTGCTGCAACAAGGAACACAAAATAATGTATTTTTATGCAAATATCAATAGAACTCATCTAAGTGAAGTCACATACCAAGTTTCATCCATATACATTCATAAATAAGCGATATATAACACATTTATTATTCTCCATAAGAATAACATGGGGACCGAATACCTAGGTTTGCTGCTACGGGAACCATAGGCGAAAAAGTAGTTTTTTGTTTAAACAACAGCAAACCACGACTAGATGAAGCGATATACCAAGTTTTGTCAGTTTATTTTCATAAACAACCGAGATATAAAATTTTTCTTTTTCTCCATAAGAATAACATTGGACAACGTACTGTGTTTAGCACTTTCAATATCTCAGTAACCAATTGACGTAGAGCAATGATCAAAATACCAAATTGTTTGTTTTTTTTAATCTGAATCCAATGGTATAAATTAAAATTTGATTTAAATGATTATTACATGTGAAAACTCCAAAAAAAAACATTTTTGGGGTACAAAACCCCCCCAAAACCCCCCTTCGGATGGTGCGATTTGTCTGGTTTTCGAACTCGTTCAAATAAATGGTACTTTACACGTTTGTACCAAATTTCATTAAGATCGGACCTCTTTTACGAGAGTTGTCGTGCTTACGGACACATATATATATATATATATATATATATATATATATATATATATATATATATATATATATACATATATAAAAATTTGAACGAATTGTGTTTTTGGCATCTGGGGACCTCAAAACGAAAAGTTATCATGGTCTCGGGCTTAAGTCTTACCATGAGACCTACGGTAATAGGTCCCCCCTATAGGGGAAATTCGCTAAAAGTATTCTAACAAAGGAATAACAGGCTTTTCTTGTGTAAAACCCCCAAAAAGGGACAAAAAATGCGATGGCTAGAGTGTGTATATATATATATATATAAATATTAGAAAATAAAAATTCAACTGAGCACCCTTTTTAAAATCTTTTAATAAAGCTACATGTTTCGGCACTTTTAAGGCCATTTTCAAGCTAGACTTAACCTAACATAATTTATTAATTTTTGTAAAGCTGATCAAATAAAAACATGCTAAATTATTTCTAAAATATCATATGTTTTTTAATTTTGAGGAAAGGTTTTTGGTTTTCTTTTTATAAATCCAATTTAATTAACTTTTCATATATGGCGTTGTTTGTGGCAATATGAGTATTTAATATATTGTTTGGTTCTTTTTTGTTGCCCATATATATAACGTATTCTTCTTTTGAGTCCATGATGTGACCTTTATCCATTATTTCTAAAACTTGCATATTTCAGTCATGTTTTTGTAATTATGACCTGTACATAGTAAATGTTCAGCAAAGTTAGACTTCATGGATGTACGGTTATTGATTTTTAAAGCTTGTATATGTTCCCTGAATCTAGATTTAAAAGTACAGTATGTCCTGTTTGGCCAATATAAAACTTTTCACAATCTGAGCAATTAATTCTATTTATGCCAGATTTGTCATATATGTCAGTTTGCATTTCATTCGTAGTTATTATTTTATTTATTAGGTCAAAGGCATTATTATTTGTTTTGTAACCAATCTGGTACTTTGAGTTAATAAATGTTTTTCATACTGCCTTGTTTAGGGTTGTATTAAAAGGCATACTAATAAATCTTTCTTCATTTCTTTGTTCTCTTCTATTAGGTCTTCTTCTTCTTTCTCTTTTTATGTTTTTGACCATTCTATGTATGAGTTCTTGACTATATCAATTTTTTGTTGCTAGATATTTAATTGTTTTCAGTTCTTTTTCATAATTCTCTGTTGTCAAGGGCAAATCTAACATCCTGTTAATCATCGCTCTAAATCCTGCTGTTTTGAATTTCCAAGGATGGTTTGAATTAGATGGGATGAGGAGGTCTGATTGAGTGGTCTTCCTATGAACTTGAAAAATATGTTTTCTCCCTTGTTTTGTTATTTTCAGATCAAGATAATTAATTTGATTATTTTCGCTTTCCTTTGTAAATTTAATTTTGTTTGACAATGTATTCAAATATTGTAAAAATCATCACTTTTCTTCCATATTTCCTTCGAAGAGGCAAAGGATATCATCTACATACCGAAACCAGTATTTTATTTTTGATTGAAAAGGATTTACAGAATTATTGATTTTACTGACCTCTAAATTATGCATAAAAATATCAGCAAGAAGACCTGAAAGTGGTGAACCCATTGCTAGGCCTTCTTTTTGTTGGTAATAAATTGAATCATATTTAAAGTAGTTTTGATTCAAACATGTATCTGTTACTCTTGGTTGACTATTAGGCACTCTCATCTTCTATAAAACTATATTAAGTAAAACAATTTTAAATTTAAACCAATATATTTCGAATTGATACTCAATTCATCGTCAGTTGTTTACATCTTCAACAACAACAGAAGGATTTAGAAGAAAAATATGTATCTGTTAGTTTTATAACATCCTTTATTTCTTGGTTGGACAATATTTTGCTTTTTTCAAGGTCACTTTTCAAAATATCCAAAGTTTCTAGTGGAGGGATGTTTGAATACATATCTTTAACGTCGAAGGATATGAAAATTGAGTTTCTTGGTATTTCTATATCATTTTTATTTGATCAGCTTTACAAAAATTAATAAATTATTATGTTAGGTTAAGTCTAGCTTGAAAATGGCCTTAAAAGTGCCAAAACATGTAGCTTTATTAAAAGATTTTAAAAAGGGTGCTCAGTTGAATTTTTATTTTCTATTATTTATAATAATAGCAGCCCTATACTGTGAATATTGTTTAGTAACATATGTATATATATATATATATAATATATATATATATATATATATATATATATAATTTTGAACGACCCCCCAAAACGTGTTCAGGGGGTCACGTTAGGAACTTCTATGGTGGTCCCGGGCTTGTTTCACCGTGCGGGTCATGCTAATAGTTCATTTCCCAAAGGAAATTCACTAAAAAAATAGTATTCCCGATTAGTTTCAGCAATAATATTTATAGCATTACATTCTGTAATATATAATCTTTCCATGTATTAAGACTTTTAAAATATTAGAGTGTTAGTAGACGGTCACAGTGAGAAATAATTAAAGTTAATTTAACACGTTGCGCCGGCCAGCTCGGGCCTTTTTGCCACCCAGTGGACTCGGGGACCGGCACAGTTTTTGTCCATTGAGAGCGCTATCCATTTATATTTCATCCGAGGTGGTACAACACCTTTGACAATTTTATTAAGAACTAACTGACGTACCCGTTCTTCGCCCAGGCGCTTTCTCTACCCGATCTTTTGTCAATACAATTTCCATTTTAGTTAGCTTGAAACAGCTGTTGTTGCTTCTGCTCTTTAAGCTGTCAAATGGAAGTATCCACAGCTGTTCGCATTAAAGTTTCTGAATGTTTACTTTCTTCTAAAATGTAAACATTGAAATTTAGGACGTTCACGGAGCGTAGCCCGAGGGGATTTTAAGGAAGTGAATAGGCCTATGTGTTGCATGGGTTCAAGATCTACCGATGTGTAAAGTTTCAGCCCAGTCGGTTCAGTAGTTTTTGCGTTCACCTGGAACATCAGACAGACAGACAGACAGACAGAAACCACCTCTTCTTTATAACTAGCTGATGTACCCGTTCTTCGTACGGGTTGTACATAAATGGCGGATTAACTAAAAATATTAACAACCCACATAATTTTACAATATTAAAATTACATTTTACACTTTTAAAGTAGAATTAAATTAAAGTTAACGAAATATACTATGGCAGATAGTTCGGGTACTGCTGCCACGTCGAGGAACTCTGTCGGGTAGTGAACGGTGTGGTTTTTGCTACTCCAAATCGGTACACGTAACACTTTGGATTCGATTTTAGAAATAAAAGAACTCAAGTACAACAAAATATTAACCCTGTTTAATTTAACATTTTAAATACTTTGATACATTAATCTTTACATTCCAATAAATTAATAGTAATGTAACGAAACATTAAACTTTTAAAACATTGACAAACCACTTTTAAAATCACCATTCTTGCCAGGTCCTGATTTCAATATAATTGTAAATAAAAAATTTAAACTTGGAAAAATCATATGTTTTAAAAACATATGACTACTTGATTTTATTTAAATAAATGTAAATCAATATGTACAAACTGTTCTAACAGTGGTCATGGTTAAATGAACGGTATTAAGTATTGTATATGTTCGTTCCTCCCTTTGGAATAGACCTACATTTGTGTTGATCTCCGTTGCTTGTTCATTGGTGGACGTGAGGATGGCACAATCACAGAGCCAGGTACTTTCCAGATTAAACTGTTTATGAACCTCGGTGTAACAAACTGTTAATCAATAAATCCTGTGATTCATCGATAGTGCCGAGTGAAGGATAGATGTTTCTGAGACCTTAATTTGTTTTTCAGTGACCCAATCTCAACTTTTAAAAGCGCATAAGAAAACTGCTCAACCCCTTAATCTTCTCAAAAATACATTTTCATATTTACTGTTAAGTTCAGACGCTCAGTGGTCTGCTACATAAAATATATTTTTAGAGAGGCGTAGACTCGTCCTCTCATGTCTCACTTACGACAAAGGGTCTGTGTGAGATCTCCAGAGAACAACACCGTGACTCCCCATGATATTGTTTCTTATTTTCTTTAAGGCATCAAATTTCAGCTCTACTGGTTGAGTAGTTTGTGTGTTATGTCTAACGCGCTTATATTAAAGGCCATTGGGCCAGAGTCCTTGAGTATATTTGTGTCTGGAGTAGGTAAATGTCTGCACTGACCTATCAGCTACATTCCTAAAAATTGCAGATCCATCAGTCCAAGAGTATGTGCAAGATTGTTAAAATATTGTATTTTGAAATTGCGGGGGGCGAAGCACATAAACATTTTCGTAACAGGAATAGGCTGCGTTTTTTTCTGGTGAATTAGTTATGTTCCTACCGAAATGTAACTTACAAAGGTCCAGAAAGTACTAATACTCATACAATTGCCATAAAAGTAAATTAGCGAAGAACCCTATAGGACTTGTTTAAACGTATTCTTATTGTGAATCTGCAGCATAAGGGGAACCACCATCCAAAATTTTATCTTCAATAGATATTGTCGTTTCTTAGATAAAGTGATCACTATGTCAGTGAGTGCATGAGTCTGACAAATATAGATTTAGATCATATATCCACTTATGTTATTTATTACCAATCTTCACTCAACGTTTTAAAAAAGAACTAAAAAACCTATTTATAGAATAACTATGCCATCATCTGGTTCAATATAAATAAATGCTTTGTCCATAAGAATAGCATAGGATCTTTAAAACCCTATGGGGCAGTGTCCTAAGGTAATTTAAAACAATCCAATTAGCCTAAAACCTTCTAACGCACATATAGAACATAGAAAAAAGTTGCATAAAAATCGATGCACCCGTTTTCCTGTGAAAAGCGAACAAAACATGACCAAAACCGCACAAAATCACGTTTTTGAGCGGCCGCCATTATTTTTTAAAAAGGCGTATGCCAGTTTATAGTGCCCTAAAATCTTCTCACGCATATTTAGAACAAAGAAACAAAGTTTCATTAATGTCACTGCACCTGTTTTCCAGTGAAAAGCGAACAAAAACCCGTCCTTGAGCGTTACCGGCAGACAGACATAAATTGAGATAAGGTTTGTTTTGGTTTCCCTAGGGTGTAAAACGTGAAAATATGCAAAAATTTCATAATTCCAAGTACAGACAAAACTCTAATTTTATTTATATAGATTAATTATACGGTATGTTGAAATAAATATATGTATACTTGATGTACACGTTCTTCGCACAGAGGTTTTCCTTACCCGTTCTATAGTCAATGCAAATTTAATTTTAGTTAGCTTGAAACAGCTGTTGTTCTTGCTTCTGCTCTTTAAGCTGTCAAATGTAAGTGTCCTCAGCTGTTCGGATTACAGTTTCTGAATGTTTACTTTCTTATGAAATGTAAACATTGAATCTTAGAACGTTCACGGGGCGTAGCCCGAGGGGATTTTAAGGAAGTGAATAGGCCTATGTGTTGCATGGGTTCAAGATCTACCTTTGTGTAAAGTTTCAGCCCAGTCGGTTAAGTAGTTTCTGCGTTAACCCGGAACATCAGACAGACAGACAGACAGAAACCACCTCTTCTTTATAATATTATAGATAGATAGATATTATAGATGGAGGTTATACAGGTTGTGGCAAAAGTCAGTTAACCTAAAATGCTATTTAGATGTAACACGTATTTTCCAAAATTATAAAAGGGTAATTGTAATTTACCTGTTACAGAAACTGTTCGAAGTTGAAATCTTTGTTTTTATACACTTGTATCATTTATATATCGCCTTTTTCTCAATGGTTTACACATTTTTTACACAACTGTGGTGAAATATAGTATTAGTTCTCTCATATGATCCAAATTTCGAGGTTTCACAGTAAACACATTATTTTAATAGTCCCCACATGTCAAAATAACAAGTTGTTAAGTCCGCTGATCTAGCAAGCCATTCAATACACATTGCACACAATTTTCACCAACTCGAAAATAGATTAATGCTGCGCGCAATGCCAAATAAGATAAGCAAGAGATAAACAATGTCGCTCACCTGGTCTGCGGTGCGGCGGTTAACTGACTTTTGCCGCACCCTGTATAATGCCTTTGTATCGAAATTTATTTATTTTATTTTTATATTATATCACTTGTTTGAGTTATGTACAAATTACGAATATTTTCAAGGATTTCTTTGCATAGATCCTGCACATTCAAAGCAGGCGAGTGTCCAAAGCATTCTGTTACCCAGCCTGTGCAATATTCTTAAGAAACTACGTTTTTAAGAGTGACCTTTCCCTGAAAACATAGGCGTAATTCGGGGGCGGCAAGGGTTCCCTCAATAATTTGGAATAAATGTTTTTGTAATATATTAAAAGTCACAATAATCACAATCACGACCATTTCTGCCCCTCAAATCAAAATACTGAAATTATGCTTATGCTGAAAGGTTTTTTCTGGTAACTCCAAATCCCTTAATAATATACAAACACAAAACATCAATTTGACACTTGTGGGAAAAATCAGAAATTTGTATTTAGACAAATTATAACTTCACTGAAATTGACTTAGCTGTAATAATTAAACTGCGGGGAAACAGTGAGTCGTTCTTGCGACGGGAAACTTTTCTGTCACGAACGCTTCTGCGGGCAGGCGGAGATTTGTATCCACATGTAGCCATAGTTCGTGTCAGCTTGTTTATGCAACTATGCGACTGCTCCTTGTAATTAGTTATGGACTACATAATACAACGGTTGTGGTACAAAGTGAATACCAACCGGGTTCGAGGAGGGGAGTGGAATGTTTTGTAAAATACGGTGTAACCACAGAAATATATGTTTGTCATTTTTGTTACCAAACTAAACATCTTAACTCTTTCATTCCGAATTTGAACTGGTTTTACTATTTGGTAAACCAGTTATATGCCTGGTCATGAGAAGGTATGTGGGTAAATTAGTTCATGATTAAATAGTTGGTGTACGATTTTTAATTCTAACGTGTCAGTTCCCTATAGTATTTATACCAAGCCAAAACAATATCTAACAAACATTCTTCCAACATTTATTGTGTCCTGTCAACATTCAAGACCCCTTTCACGTTTGCCGCGCGGTTTTTCAGGAACAAATATGAAAACCAAATTTCAAGTTATTATTTATTTAGCTGCCAAATATTTAAGTGAGACCATGCTAAAAGTAAAGGATCGTAAGCCAAAATACACTTTCCTGTACATTTCCAACTATATATATGTTTCGTGAGGGGATTCATAATGCTTGATTCTTGAGTATCGGCAAATTAGCGTACCCCCGATGTAACCTGGTGTTTATAGTCTCTATATTTGTACATGTGTACTATTTGCTTGGGTTAACTTACTTGAGTTAGTCAACATTTGTTTTGAAACAAATTGGGAAGTTTCTAGTAACTTTCGGTTATCTTTGGATACTAGAGTAGACATATCATGTATAAGAGCCGATAATGCTAACGGAAATTAAGCTAAAATCAAAAGTGCCAATGCGAGATTACGTAACAGTTTCCCCTTTAGTTATATCATAGAAAATAAACCAGGTACAATACCTGGTTTATTTCTCTATGGTTATATCTGTACACGTCTCTCTCGCACACACTCTATTGATCTCCTACTCACTGGCTGAAACATCGACACAGCCGTTTCGAGCGCCATTGGCTCTAGTAATGGTGAGTGAAATGTGTTCATAGCTAGACAAACGTTACCACATACTTTTCATAGTGTCAATGATACGTCTACTGGAGTATACACAGTGGCGGATTTAGGGGGGGGCTATAGGGGCTGTAGCCCAGGGCGGCAAGTTTTTAGGGGCGGCAAATTTACAGAAAATTAATAAGTTGTTTAGAAAATAAATGTTGAAACGGGGAACATTTTGACAAAAACTGATTAAAATGACGGTGTGCCGCCCTTTTAAATGTAAAGGTACTTAGACTAAAACTACTGAGACTAATGTATGTAATGGAATGTAACCCTCACACTGCAGTTCCTCAAAGCAGTCATAATTCATTTGTCATTCATCCGTACTAGCGACAACACGATTACGCTACAGAGAAAGGGCGGCAAGCCACGAACTACATCAGGCACTGCGCCACTATGACTACGTCCTACGTCCAACCATAGATTAAACATACTCCTTGTGGTATTCTTAATCTATGGTCCAACTCACGGACTTCCAAGTTTACCTATACATTCACATAGCATTACAATTATTTGTTACACAATATCAATAATGACCAAGGCACACGGATGAGAAATATTGCAACAATCGAATTTGAGATGACAATAACAAAATTTATACTACAATGATATTGTCGTTTCATTTTCAAACTCAAGGTGACAAAGAAAGTTATTTCAGCCGTCTTCAGTGTTGCCACCAGGTAGATGAAATTTTACCCAAAACGTGTGGTGAAATTACCCTAAATTACCCTAAACCTTTTGTAAATTACCCTAAAATTACACTAAGAGTTGATTTTCTTCTATAAACGCTTAAAATACACTCGAGATTGGTTTTAAAACATGATTAAGGCATACAAAGTAAGCTAGCATAGCATTTATTACTCCTCTTTGGTACTATATTACACATAAAACGAAATATGTATTAAAAAATTCAAATAAATAATCTGTTGTAATATTTTTATTTAGTGCTATCTATACTTAATGTGCTGGTATCACTGATAATAGAAACTTGCTGATAAATGTCATTAAAAGTTGTCGGGACTGGGAGTACTTAGTACTTTGTTGTTTTATAAATTTATTTCAGTTGTACAAATGTGTTAATGTTATTTTTTATAATAAGGTTTGTCATCTTATTACTATTTGATTAGATCAATAGGTTTCATTGCAATACAACACTACATCACACAAATTTACACATGTTATGCCTTGTTGTAATGTTTGTATGTGCGCTCACGTGGCTCACCGATGGGCTCACTATGGGGATTTCACAGGTATAACATACAATTTAGCTCCTTCATACAAATATGTGTAAAAATGGACACAATCTTCAGTCAAAATAATTTCTACAACAGCGCTGTAAATCTAACAACCTATATTTAACCAAATTAACCCGATATATTTTTACTGTTTAGGGTATTCTATATTATTATATTATGCCCAATTTTGGACACATAACATAATGTGCCTCAATTTTATCTGTTCGAAAATTAAACTTTGTGTCCTTTGTGATTACAAGCATCTCTAGTCTAATACTCAATAGGATATACGATGTACATGCAAGTTATATGTATTTTATAGTACTTTTAATTTACCCAGCACTTTATGTAAATGTTTTAATTCCTGAAAAAAACATTTTACATTGCCAAAACATCTAAATTTAAATTATAAGGGTCTCTAGATTTTACCCTAAAATTACCCTAAAAACTCCATTACCATAAAATTACCCTAAGACCAGTAAAATTACCCTAAAAAGAGTAATTACTCTAAAAGTGGCAACACTGGCCGTCTTCTACTTACCACCAAAGGCTACCACACATAATCGTTCATTCTGGAGGATATTTTTTTAAACAAAACATCTGACCAAAGACAAATAAAGAATAACATAATTTGTAAGGAAAGGATTTGATTGGTTGTTGCCATGGGAGCATAGTTGACAGAGGGTCAAAATGGTGGTCAGCATGTAGGCTGCAGTGTTTTACTCCAGGCGAGACCTCTATATATATTTTTTGGGTGGGACGGTGTCAAAATCTCCCATTTCATTAATTGAAAACCCGTGATAATTGAAATCTTTAATATCGTGCCGCATTTTAGGCAAATCATGATGGTAAACTTAACTTTATAATCTTAAGACATATTTTATACGTAATTTTATTGTTTATCTCAAAGCAAAGTTATGATTTGAGTTAAATTAAAACACCCTTTTATTATAGCTTTGGAAATAGTGTTGAAAACAAGCCGCCTTGTACGTCGAATGACACCGTCCCACCAACAAGTTGACACCTCAACAGGACAAAATACCAAATATGACGGCACGCTTTATGAAGGTTATTTGTCAGAGAGTAGTGACTCCTGTAGTATTATCTTTTAATTCATTGGATCTACAACATCATGGAGGTGAAACTAGAAGAAGTGTTTGAAAATGTGTAGATTTTTATGAAGATTAGGCCAACATCAATTAATTTTATATTTTGATCGTCTAAAACATATAAACAATTCTTTGTATAAAAGTATAAATTAAAAAATGACTGAAAAACTGTATCTAAAAGCGCTAATTCAGGATTAAAATAGTCCGAATTTTGAGGCTAATGGTCCGAACGCTACATTGTCATCATATCTTATTTATAGGTTATTTATTATAATTTTCAGTAGTCAATGCGTTGGTGTAAAAATTAATGTTTTTATTAAGTATAAGAAGGGATTTTTAGGACTTTGTTGAAGGATTTTCTTGTTATTAAAAGTATCACTAGCACTGCTTTACTGCTTTTAACACCAACATTTGTCTCTAGGGCTGATTGTCATTGGAGTAGGTTATATTGAATATTAAACTGTGTTAATGTGAATCATGTCAATTATACATTATTTTACTGGATTTTTCAACTAGGAAATAAAAGAAATTTCTTAAACTTATTCATTCAGTTAATTCGTAACTTCTTTAGATACTATCACAAAATAACCAAACAAGATATATATAACATGTGGGTAAACCTGGGCGGCGAAAAGGACAAAGATTATATAGCGGGGGGGGGGGAGGGCGGCAAATTTCCTAATAGCCCTTAGGCGGCAATTGCTTAAATCCGCCACTGAGTATACAAAGTCAATACTGTTTAAAACGATAGATAATATAATTTAGACATTTTCCCTACAAAC
Organism: Allygus modestus; assembly: GCA_963675035.1. Classification (NCBI taxonomy): domain Eukaryota; kingdom Metazoa; phylum Arthropoda; class Insecta; order Hemiptera; family Cicadellidae; genus Allygus; species Allygus modestus. The sequence goes on along the minus strand of OY776114.1, from coordinate 39,931,213 downwards.
GTGCCTATGTGGTTCATTAAGAACTAAAAACAGCTGTTTTCTGTTTAGCGAGCGAAAAGTATATTTCAGTCGCTGCGCCTTACTTTTCCGCTCGCTGAAGTAATAAACAGCTGACTGTTGCTTTGGACCAAACTAACTGTCTCAGTGTCTCTCGTGGATTGAGCCAAAATGGATGAATGTGAATTTTTGTATATGGTGCGATATCCAAAATTGCAGTTGTAGAAAAAATTGTGTTTTTAATTGAAGTGTAAAGTTTCTTGATCACTTTCGGAAAATTACCGTGTGTCTCAAGTGACAGAGACTTATTTTATGTTCTTAATACATAACTATTTTTTACAGATATAATTTATTTTGTATTGATGTTTTTGGAAGGCCACAGATTATTGGAGTGAACCGTAGCTGATTGATGGGCTGTCGGGTGGCACAAAGACCGAGGCGCTGAGGTAAGTGTGAGGCGATCGACAGACGCGCATTGATTGCTTTGTACCCGCGGTAAAGGTCACTGGAGCAGACTGTGGGTTTGGGGTGGAAAACCAAACTGTCACTTAAGCCACACTTCTTGCGAACAGGCCTGAACATTCTCCTGAATGTTCACTGGACAATCCATCCCGTATGTTCCCGTATGTATTCAAAAGTTCCCGCATGTATTCGGAGTTCGCCCGAATGTTCGGACGTGTTCGCGAGAGGTGTGGGACCGCCTTTAGTGGAGTACACCAAAGTGTATATATTGTTCCTGTCGACATTATGTTTGGTCGGTTATAACCTCCACACTATACGGTCTTGTGGGTTAGCCAAAGAGCGAATATGCGTCCAGCCGTTTACGAAAAATATAAATAAAGTTAGAGCACGTATCAAATTAATTTTGTTGTACTAATGTGAATTTTCATTATCTAGAAAATATTGTGTTAATTGTGTTACATTTTAAATATGGTAACAGTATACTGGATAGGGAGGATTTAGTTTTCTGCGTTATGTAATTTAAACATGCATTTTAACCTCTAGCACAGCTCGTTGTAGGCCTATTTACTTAGCTTTAACACAATGCATAGGCTTCGATTCTTCATATGAGTACAAAGGTAAAGTATATGTTCGCTCTGTTTCACTTTTCCATGTTGATTCAGTTTTGTGTAGAAATGGGCGTAGATTGTAAAAAATAACTTGTCAACTCGAATACTACGGGACGAATGATAAAGGACAGAGATCACGGATGGAGGGAAATTGTTCCCGGGTCGATGGTTTTCGTATTTTTTAATTTCCGATGTACCTTATTAGTCTTCCAAGGATAGGCAATTGAAACATGTTTAGTCGAAAATACAAAACATAACAACCAAACATAACATACAAACAAAAAAACATAACAAACAAATATAACATAGATAAATAACGATTTCATTTCGTGTTTAAAGTATAAACGGGTTCGTAGTACAAGTGTGTATGATTTTTTACAAACTCATATACATCTGACGAATTAGCATCTTAACAAAAGGACGGAATCACGAAGGGAGGACTTGGTGCAATTGAAAGGAGAAGTGATAAGATGGTAAAGTGACAGATAACAAAGCGGTTAGCCGGAACGAGGTGACGGCTGTGGTATAAACAGACATTACAGTTACTGGGTGGAGGCACGCTACTCGCCAGTCACTACTACCTACTCGCCTCTCGCTACTACCTACTCGCCACTCGCCACTCGCCACGCGCTACTATAAACATACATTACAGTTACTGGGTGGAGGCACGCTACTCGCCAGTCACTACTACCTACTCGCCTCTCGCTACTACCTACTCGCCACTCGCCACTCGCCACGCGCTACTATAAACAGACATTACAGTTACTGGGTGGAGGCACGCTACTCGCCAGTCACTACTACCTACTCGCCTCTCGCTACTACCTACTCGCCACTCGCCACTCGCCACGCGCTACTATAAACAGACATCACAGTTACTGGGTGGAGGCACGCTACTCGCCAGTCACTACTACCTACTCGCCTCTCGCTACTACCTACTCGCCACTCGCCACTCGCCACGCGCTACTATAAACAGACATTACAGTTACTGGGTGGAGGCACGCTACTCGCCAGTCACTACTACCTACTCGCCACTCGCTACTACCTACTCGCCACTCGCCACTCGCCACGCGCTACTATAAACAGACATCACAGTTACTGGGTGGAGGCACGCTACTCGCCAGTCACTACTACCTACTCGCCACTCGCTACTACCTACTCGCCACTCGCCACTCACCACGCGCTACTATAAACAGACATTACAGTTACTGGGTGGAGGCACGCTACTCGCCAGTCACTACTACCTACTCGCCACTCGCTACTACCTACTCGCCACTCGCCACTCGCCACTCGCTACTACCTACTCGCCACTCGCCACTCGCCACGCGCTACTATAAACAGACATTACAGTTACTGGGTGGAGGCACGCTACTCGCCAGTCACTACTACCTACTCGCCACTCGCTACTACCTACTCGCCACTCGCCACTCGCCACGCGCTACTATAAACAGACATTACAGTTACTGGGTGGAGGCACGCTACTCGCCAGTCACTACTACCTACTCGCCTCTCGCTACTACCTACTCGCCACTCGCCACTCGCCACTCGCTACTACCTACTCGCCACTCGCCACTCGCCACGCGCTACTATAAACAGACATTACAGTTACTGGGTGGAGGCACGCTACTCGCCAGTCACTACTACCTACTCGCCTCTCGCTACTACCTACTCGCCACTCGCCACTCGCCACTCACCACTCACTACTTCCTGCTCGCCACGCGCTACTACTTACTCGCCACTCGCCACTCGCTACTACCTACTCGCCACTCGCCACTCGCCACTTGCCACTCGCCTAGTGGGCTGAGGAGTTTGTGATGTCAATAATTTGTAATGACGGGTTAAAAATATATTCATACAAATTATATTTATTTAATTATATTTACTATATTTACAAATTTTTTAAATTAGTAAACTTGTTATCCAAGTTTAAGCTGACTGTTGCTTTTTTATCACTAGGTCTCTTCTCTAACGTGTCTCGTTATCAAAATAACGTTTTTTTGTTAAGTATTACTTAGCCATAAAAAGTAAGTAAACTAGGAGTTCGCTCAAATATTTGCGTAATGGGATGACCGAACTCAGAAATAGTAGAGGAAAGTTAATGCTGTTCAACGTAAGTTCTAACCGAATTTTCTTCACAAAATATTAAATAGATAGTCTTGACCCTGGGTGGTCTGAATGTAGGAAAATATCTACTTGTATTTTGGTTAATTTTAAGTCAAAGGGTAAATCGTTCTGAATTAAATTGAATTGTATTATATTAGAGGTGCAAATTCTTCAACAAAAGATAGCACAGTAATTTGCCTTTAGAGTGACATATATATTTTTAAATTGGCCGAGTACGCAGGTTTGCTATGACGGGGGTATTTAAATATCATAAACTGACAAAATAATACAGCTGACAGAAGCAAATACGAAACAAATGGCTGCTGCAATCTAGTGGATAAATTATTAACTTACTCAAATTAGTCACATTATATGAGAACGTTATCTTTATTTATAAAAACTGTGTTAGTTGTTTAATATAAAAACTTCAAAAACCTTTCATAAATTGAATTAACTCATATTAAACGGACATTACTTTATTTATTTAATCGTAAAACATATATAGAGGACTGTTTTAGCGAATTTCCCCTATAGGGAAGAAGCTATTACCGTAGGTCTCATGGTAAGACTTAAGCCCGAGACCATGATAACTTTTCATTTTGAGGTCCCCAGATGCCGAAAACACCATTCGTTCAAATTTTTATATATATATATGTCCGTAAGCACGATAACTCTCGTAAAAAAGGTCCGATCTTAATGAAATTTGGTACAAATGTGTAAAGTACCATTTATTTGAACGAGTTCGAAAACCAGATGAATCGCACCATCCGAAGGGGGGTTTTGGGGGGGTTTTCACATGTAATTTTAATTTAAATCAAATTTTAATTTATACCATTGAATTCAGCTTAAAAAAACAAACAATTTGGTATTTTGATCATTGCTCTACGTCAATTGGTTACCGAGATATTGAAAGTGCTAAACACAGTACGTTGTCTAATGTTATTCTTATGGAGAAAAAGAAAAATTGTATATCTCGCTTATTTATGAATATAAACTGGCGAAATTTGGTATATGGCTTGATCTGGTTGTGGTTTATTGTTTTTTGCACCAAAAAACAATTTTTGTGGTAATGTTTCCTGTAGCAGCAAACCTAGGTACTTGGTCCCGATGTTATTCTTATGGAAAATACTTAAAATGTTATATATCGCTTATTTATGAATGTATATGGATGAAACTTGGTATGTGTCTTCACTAAGATGAGTTCTATTGATATTTGCATAAAAACCCATTATTTTGTGTGCCTTGTTGCAGCAAACCTGCGTACTCATCCCCAATGTTATTCTTATGGAGAATAATTAATCTTTTAAATATCGCTTGTTTGTGAATACATGTCTTATGAATCCTGTTAAGTGTTTTAATGTGTTATGTTATATATTCATTGGAAATTCGTTAGGTATGCAGGTTTGCTGTGACAGGGGTATTTTAGTAGTTTCTTGTAATTAAGTAACAATATTTTATTAGTATCTCGTAATTTGCAAGCAGTAATTTTATCAAAGGATTTTCTTTAAGGAAATTATACATATTTTAAATGTTAGTTATAAAAAGGTGTTAGACGAATGAGTTCCATTTTTGAACTGGAAGCGTGAAGTGTACTGGAAAACATTTTTGTAAAATCCGAAAACGATCCGTGCAGCCGTTTTCACATTATTGCATTACGAACACACACACCCATACACACCCACGGACAACGAATCACTGTCTCTGCTAATACATAGATTCCTTCACTTCGATCCGTCAACAATAATAGTCATGATTATGCCTAAGTGGTACCTGTTTACATTATAAACAGGTACCACTTAGGCATAATCATGACTATTATTGTCATATATGAAACACAAATATGAAATAATAAAGAGTTGCTAGCTTTTTCCTTTGGATTAATACTTTCACCTGAATATCCTATTCCCAACTCCTGTACTCAAAAGATTTGTTATTTCATTAAAAATTGACTGCACGTTTTTTTCATGTGGTTGTAGTGCGCCGACACTCATTATTAGTGCACATTTTAAGGCGAAGAATAATTAATTAATTATGAGAGTAGAATAAACGAGATGCCTTGTGCAGCCCTAGCGCTAAATTTAAACATACTCCTTAATCTATGATGGCGAAGAATAATTAATTAATTATGAGAGTAGAATAAACGAGATGCCTTGTGCAGCCCTAGCGCTAAATTTAAACATACTCCTTAATCTATGATAACACCCACTGTATCATTAGCTTGGATAAGTTGTTAATAAGATCTCAAAACCACTGCCAAAACCGAGATACGGGTGTTTATTGAAGCAGCGCCATGATGTCCGGTTGTACATCATTATAGGCCCACTTTGTCCCCGGTATATTTTAAACAACTCGGTAGTAACTATTATTATTTACAATGAAAAATAAATGGCATTGTTCTAATGTGTAATGAATAGGAGCAAAAGAAGGATAAATTACTGCATGCGTCTTAATAAAGCTCCACCAGTTACGACAATAATTCCTTAATGTTATTTTTAAACTGTGCTCACTACGAAAGACATTGAGCAAATAACAAAATAATTTATCACGATTTCTAATCGCCACATCTATAAATAACATATTTTAAATGTCTTAAGTGATTAAATTTCGGCATAATTTTAATCACGTACAGCTCTCACTATAAATAAAAATTATCGACGTGAGTATTATATATAGATAAGTTCATGTAGCAATCAAATAATACATACATCAATTCTGGCTGAAATAACTTTAATGTATTGTGATAATATTAATTTCATTTCATTTTTTGTAGTTGATTAAACTCCCGTGAATTGTTTCTAAGCAGTCACATCGCGCGTCGGGCGCCGACACCGACGCGACGTTTCAATAATTTAAGTCCATTATTTGTTGTAAAATACGATTTCGGTCAAAATTTGGATAGTGACAACTAATTTCAGTACTAAGTAGTCATAGTTGTGTAGAAAACAACTATCAATAACGGCAGTAGTCATAGATGACAGTAGCCTAAGTAGTTATAGTACGGTAATCCACAAAAAAGGTTGTTATTTTTTCTATAGATCTTTTGAGCCCTCAGGGGTTAAACGAATATCCTAATTAAAAACATTGCACAATACCGCAAACCTCACCACAAACGGACAACCGAGTCAGAACTGGCAGCCGGTCAAACCCTAAACCTTCCTTTAAGTGACATTTTCAAAACTTTAACATGTGATTATATCCTTTACAATCGTTATTTTGAGGTGTGGTTTGTGGCATTGAGTAATAGGTATAAGTAATTGAAAAAGGCCTAACAATTTGACGAATGACAATGCGGGTGTTGTATGTATTAAGATAGGCATAGGCCATATCATACATAATTTTTAAGCACAGAGCCATAAACCGGACCGTGAAAGGAATAAATGTAATAATTACATTTTATAGTTTTTTTAATAACACTTAAAGAACGATTTTACCGGCTGCCATTTCTGACTCCGTGGTCAGTTTAAGATCGAGTTTGCGGCATCGTGGTCTCCTTCTTAATACTTTTAAATTGATGCACAGCTTTACCTTACCTATTACAATTTTCATCTTTCGTCAAAGAATCTTAAACAAATTGATAACATGTTTTTCGTGAAGCATACTGTAACTAATATCACACGAAGAAATAAACAATTCATGTAATTCTTATCATTCATTAAATCATTGTAAGACGCCGACAAAACTAGGGCGTATTTTAAGGCGAATATGAATGAATGATGAGTGTAGAATGATGCCTTGTATGGCCTTGTTACTGACTAAGACCGATTGATTCTTTTGCCAGGATCATTAGCCCAATGACCAATGTCAGCTGGATCCAGTATCGAACCTTCACATAATGTTCCCAGGATTTTGCTCAGAATCGATCTGGCGAACTTCAGATTACTAAGCGGTTATAATCATAATAATTATACCTTAAACTATACATTAAAAGTAACGAAGTCACTACGTACACGTCCAATGTAAGGGCAAATTTACTTCGCTACCGCTTAGGTTAGGTTAGGTTAGTTTACGTTACGTTACGTTAGGTTAGGTTAGGATAGGTTAGGTTACGTTAGGTTAGGTTAGGAGGTTTTCTGGCTCTCAATTTGTTTTAAAAATCACAGGATAAGTAACGTACGGTGCATAATTTGGAACGGACGTGAACAGTAATGGCTCACGTCGGACGTGTACGTAGCCTCTGCCTAAAAGTTATTGTACAGTATAGTGTGTAAAGCTGTATATGTATATGGAATAATGTATTTGTGCCTGTTTGTTGCTTCCTAACGCACAAACTATACCGATTGAGTTGAAAGATAGTTGAAACAGAATCAAACATGGACAAAATCCTTTTTAGAAAATTCTTTAACCCTCGGCTTTATTGGCCTTAAAGTTGTGATGTAAATCTCATGGAAATTAAGTGGCATTGGATTGCATGAAAAGTGCCCCGCTTCGCTTAGCATACGGAAATACAAAACGTCATGACCACTCAATAGTTTTTTTAAAAAGTTTTGGTGGTTGTGGTCTTATATCCTTTTGATTCGAAATTAAAATAAAGTGCTCGATTTTTATACAAAATGTTAGTATATTCGATGGCTAAAGGTTTTGCAAAGGTAAAGGGAAGACTACATAAAACGCTTGATGTTTTGACACGAGTTTCTAGTTGAATGAGGAACTGTTTTCTAGATATTTTTAAAGTTTTTAACAGGGAAATTATCTATAACATTAATTACAAACATTACAAAACCCTAAATTTGTTATTATTAGCTAAGAACATTATCGTATGAACATTTATAAGTTTTTCCACATTTATCTCACTTTTACAACAATAATTTTGTACTTATCACATAAAATTATTGCATAATTTACTTTATCAATAATTAACCTTAGTTAACATTCCTAGTGATATTGTACGAGATGCCTTAAAAACAGCATTATACAGTTTGGTATCTAGTGATAACCTCATAAAGTCTATTTTAGGCTTCCCAATTAAATTCGCTATACACATGGCGATTATAAGTAGTGAGTGATTAACTATTTGCCTATTCTTTTAGTCTCGTGCGTGGAAAGCACAGTTTAAAAATAACGTAAAAATGACTTATTGTTGTAGCTGTGGCGCTTTAAAATATGTCTTAATGTCTCTAAAGTTAACACCCAACATAGATTACATTCACGAAATACTAAGTAGTTTTCAGTACACAATATAAATACATCAATAATAAAATGCCTATTTTAAACTTTTTACCAGAGTTACTTTAAAAATGCTCTCTAAAACGTAATGCCTTATTTTAGAGTGTGATTAAAACCAATAGATTGTTTTTCAGTTTGAAAAATTATATGTGATGTTGAGAAAAACCAGTTAGCAAGGTTACTCACAGGTTTGGTGTAATGTCGCCTCCCGGTAACGATTACATCAACAAGTACCGTCACAATGATAAAGGGCGGTAATGCGCTGTCTACCCCTCCCCCTCCCCCCACCACTACTTGCGCACATCCCTGTACTATGTTTACAGTGTGTTGTTCAAAGGGCTAAATTTATTAGCGAATTTCCCCTACAGCAAAGAAGTTATTACCATAGTTGGCCAAGTAAGACCTAGGCCCGGGATTATGATAACTTTTCTCTTAACCGAGATCCGTGAAAGTGCTACATAAATACATCAGATCTTCGTCCAATGTTATTCCTAAGGATAAAAAAGACAAATTGTATAACTCGTTTATTTATGAACGAATACTGACGAAAATTGGCACGGGCTCCATCTAGTTGTCGTCTATTGATATTAGCATACAAAAAAAAATTCCGATGGTTCCCGTGGCATCAACCCTGTTTACTCAGCCCCATATTACTGTATTCTTTTGGAGGGTAAATAAAATGTTATATGACTATCTTAATTATGAACATAAATTAACAAAACTTGGTATGTGGCTTCACCTGTAATAGCTGAGTTATATTGAGATTTGCATAAAACCCGATTATTTTGTGTTCCTTGTTGCAGCAAACCTGCGTACTCAGCCCACATGTTATTCTTATGGAGAATAAGTAAAATGTTACTGACCCCCTTAATTATGAACATAAATGACATGAGGTTTCACCTAGTTGAGTTGTATTGATATTTGCATAAAACACATTTCTTGTGTGCCTTGTAAAGCAATATTAAGACATTGAGTTAAAAAACTAGACAGATTGCCCCAACTGAAGGGATATTTTGGGGGGTTTTGTACCCCAATTTTTTTTAATTTTTTACAACTAAAAAAACCAATTTTTTTGTTTTAAATATTGTTATATGCAATTGGTTACAGGGATGTTGAAATAATTTAAGACGTTAAATCATGGTTGTATATTATCCAATGTTTGGAGGATGAGTAAGATTGTATACCTCACTTATTTATGAACATATATTGATAAAACTTGCTGTAGGATGTGGCCTATTAATAATATATCTGCATAAAATACACTCACAGCAGCAAACCTGATGCATATACAGTCTTACGTACATGGACATTGTTAACAGTTTAATGACATTCTTAAATTCTATAAAACAATCCAAATACATTTGACTGGAGAAGGTCCAGTCAGGCTTGAAAGTACTGTAGGCGTGAGGTTGCTGGGAATGATAAAAGTACACCAACAAATGAATAACAGGCTTTTCTAAAGTCCCCTATAAGACAACGTACTGATGTGTTTACTAGTCGTTACACATTTTCTTTAATAACTTGGCAAATGTTTATGCTAAAATGACCAGAGATATGGCTTAAAACCTTTGCCTCACTAATTCCAGTTCCGATCTTAACATGCATTAATGTTACATCTGGGGCTTTTCTATCCCTTTTAGAGCCCAAAAACTGAAAATTAGAAAGATTAATCCCCAAAAAAGGGGTTTAGAGTTTTCCGATTGTTTTGCTCAAAGAACTTGTTCAACTTATTACAGAAAGGAACGTCCCTACCAAATTTGAAGTAAATTGGACAAAAAATGTGACAGCTAGAGTGCATACACACACACACACACACACATATATATATATATATAATTTTGAACGACCCCCCAAAACGTGTTCAGGGGGTCACCTTAGGAACTTCTATTGTGGTCCCGGGCATAATTTTCACTGTGCGGGTCATGCTAATAGTTCACTTTACATAGGAAATTCACTAATAAGGTTTACCGTATGACTTAAAAAATACACATTAACTCAATAGGCATATAAAAAGCCTTGATAGGGAACAAGGGCCTACTGGTCACAATATTGAACAGTAGTCTCCTGAATCTATATTATTAAAACGAGTTCGCACGCAGCATGCTGACGTGAGGGAAGTGAATTTCCACATAAAAAACTTTTAAAACTCAAAATCAGTGTAAAACCATACATTTGTCCAATTTTTATTGAAATCTGAAAACACTGAGTTTTTTGGCTGTTTTGATACTCATGGTTTCATTTACTTGCAAAGCTTGGAATACAATTTTGCGCATTATAAGGTTAGCAGAAGGTCCAGACAGGCTTGAAAGTAGGCGTGAGGTTGCTGGAGACGATAAAAGTACTCTAACAAAGGAATAACAGGCTTTTCTAGTGTAAAACACCCATAAGACAACGTGTTGTGTTTAGTCGAGACACATTTTTTTTAATAACTCGGTATATATTTATGCTAGAATGACGAGAGAGGGCTTAAAACTTTCGCCTCTTTAATTCCCATCTTTTTACATTCTTTTAATTTACATCTGGGGCTCCTCTGACCCTTTTTTGGCCCATAAACGCGAAATTTTAAAGACTAATTCCCAAAAAAAGGGCTTAGAGTTTTCCGATTGTTTTGCCCAACGAACTTGTCCAACTGATTACAGAAAGAAACGTCCCTACCAAATTTGAAGTAAATCGGACAAAAAATGTGACAAACCGGATGTATGGCGCCAGTTTGGGATGGTAAAAGTGTTGTGTTGCCCTCCTCAATGTCTTGTAGACTCCCTGGTGACAGCCTGTGAACTCCTCGTGGAAATATTTATACACCATTTCCAAAAGTGACTCGGGCAGGTACACTTTTCTGGAACTATCGCTGGAACTCACATAACACAAAACACTACCTCGCATCACAAAGTTACCTTTGTTTGTGCAATTTTTAATACTGTCAATCACCTTTAAAAGTTCTGGATCCTGTTTTTGCATTTCACTAATGTCACTATAGGCTACAGGAAAATTATTTAAATTGCACACTATTTCCGGTTCTGAAATACTATCTATAGTCTTATTTACAAACAGTCTCTTACCACCTGTACTCCTCAGTAAAATATTTACATTTTTATCCAAGTCCATCTCTTTATCAAAGTGTCGAGAAAGAAAATCTGCCACATGATTATCTTTACCTGGGATGTGTTTTATTGTGAATGGAAGTGACAATACAACTTCAATCCATCTACCCAGTTTGTTCAGTTTTCGGTGGTTTTTCAAAAGCCAAGCTAAACTTGCGCAATCGGTGCGTAATTCAAAGCGTTGGTACTCTAAATACTTCCTAAATTTATTAATTGAATAAACAACTGCCAAACTCTCCTTCTCATAGGCGCTCAAACATCTCTCAGCGTCATTAAACTTCTTAGAATAATACGCGACCGGTTTCTCCACTCCATTCACCATCTGGGACAATAGACTTCCGGCCGCATTATCGCTCGCATCACAGGTTAAAATGAACTGTTTAGAAAAATCCGGAATTTGTAGAACGGGAGCCTCAGTTATAGCTTGTTTTAATTTAATAAAACTTTCCTCGCATTGTTCAGTCCAAATAAATTTCACATTTTTGCGCCTTAATTCATTTAATGGTGCGCAAAGTTCCCCAAAATTATCAATGAACGTGCTCAAGTAAGACACCATTCCCACAAATCGTGACACTTCTTTGGCATTTTTGGGCCTAGTACAATTCCTAATAGCAACGGTACGGTCTGGATCAATTTTAACTTCATCTTGACTGATAAGGAACCCCAAAAACTTGATTTCTTTGTAAACAAACAACGCCTTATCTGGTTTAACAGTTAAATTGTGACGCCTTAGTCTTTCTAACACTTCCCTCACATGTTTTATGTGACTTTCATAATCGGGGGAGTACACTATGATATCATCAATGTAATTTAAACAAAACTTATACTTGATATCATACAACACATCATTGAGGTATCTTGACAAAATCCCTGACCCACTAGCAAGTCCAAATGGAATTCGCTTAAACTCAAAAGCTCCAAAAGGAGTACTAAACCCCGTTAAGTGTTGAGATTCTTTCGCAATTTTTATTTGGAAAAAGGATTGCGTTAGATCAAGCACTGTAAAATACTTGCCACCCTTCAAGTGCGCTATCAGTTCTGACATAACCCCAATTGGATAACACACAGGCTCTAGCTTTTTATTTAACTCTGCATAATTAACCACAAGTCTATACTGCTCCGTATTTCCCTTTTTTACTAAAAATGCAGGCGAGATCCAACTTGACATGCTCGGTTTAATTACGTCTTGCTGTAATAATATATCCAATTCTCTACGCATTATTTCACTTTTAGGGGGTACAAGCGGATAATACTGATATTTAACTGGAGTATTATCTTTAAGTTTCAAATCAATTTCAAAGTTTATTGCACTTCCAATCTGATCACTAAAAACATTTCCAAATTCCTTAACTAATTTATTTACATCCGGAATAGCTTCATCACATCCTATGTTTAGGTTACAAACAGTCTCAATACTTTCTTGCTTACTCATTATATTTACAATGTCATGACAGGGTATTTTAACACTTGGCGCAAACCCAAAATAAATTTCTCCCTTATACAAATTAATTACACAATGGCTCTTCTTAATGTATGGTGCACCCAGAATAATGTCCCAGACTAAGTTTTTACCAATTTGAAAATTAACTTCCCAGGTGAAGCGCTCTATTTTTATTTTTAAATCACACTGTCCCACTAACTCTAGCTTATCGCTACCTGCACTCTTACAATCGATATCAGTTTCTTTTAGTTTACCAACTATCTTATCTTCTCTTAACCTTGTAAATAATTTTTCACTTATTATGTTAACACTGCTACCAGTGTCTATCAAGGCCTTACATTTTTGTTTATCATTAATTAACACTTCCACTGTAGGCAGCAGGTTCTTACTATTGCCTTTTACATTTAAACTTAACTGTCTATTTAAACATTTGTCCCTGTAGTGAGCATACTCCCTATTTCTTAATCTCCTCTTCATAAATTGCCCATTAAATTCTTTTTTTGTCAGAGAACCAACAAAATCCGGGCTTAATTTAGCTGGCTCTCTGCTTACAAGTTTTTTGGAACCGCAGGCTTCGAAAATTCTTTGTTGACATTTTGCCGGAAACAATTTCTTGCAACGTGCCCGACTTTCCCGCAATTAAAACATTTTATTCCAGCTCGCTCGAACCGATTTGGCCCGGGGAATCTCGATTGTTGTTGACCGCTAGTGGGATTTTCTCTGCGCCTGCAAAAACTCGCATAGGCAACGTTCGCACAGTGTACAGCTAACTGCTCGAGTTCCAAATACGTTTTAGGCATTTGCATAAAAACCAAGTAACTTCTTGTTACTTTATTGAGGCCGATTACAATTAATTGCACAATTTCTTCCTCCTTGTACTGGCATTTGAGCAAGCGCGCATGCAACTTAATTTCCAAAATATATTCGTTCAAGTTTTCATTTTGTCTCTGCGGACGCAAAACCAAATCTCGTTTTAACGATTCTCGCATCGTGATAGGTACAAAATGCGCAATTAAAATTGTGTGTACTCGTTCAATGTCATGACCCTCACTTAAGCTCTCTAAGATTTTTGCTCGCAATGCCCCTCTACAGTAACCTATAAGCTTAGTTCTAAAATCTCACTGGCTTTGAGCTGTGTTTCATCTGAAAGCGTTAACAGTACCTTCACAAAATTTAATAACAATTCCACTACCAGACCATCAGTTAGCTTAAACATCCTTAAATATTGTTCAATGGGGTTGCTTAGTTTCATGTACATTTTACTAACACTAGAGCTAGCATTATCTACCTCAGTCTTATCTCTAGCTATTCCTTATCTTTAAGGCTAGAACTGCTTAGGTTTAACTGTGTTTCAAATTCAGTTTCATCTCGAAAACTATCCTCGATTACCTTCAATGCTTTAGTTTTTTCCTCTTCTGTACATTCTACCTCCATTAACTTAACTTGCATTGCATCTAGCATCTTAAACAATTCACTTATTTTATCTACAGACTTTTTCCTTACATCTAAGATCTTAGCATAGTTCAATCTGCGGGCATAATGTTCTAATTTACATTCTAGACGCACTAACTTATTTACATTTTTGGCTCCCTCCAACTCACTAATAAGTTCACCAATTTCATTTAAACGAAACTCAATCTCCTCCATTTCCTCCTTAATATTCAAACCCTCCAAATTACTCACATTCTCCTTGACTCCCAATTTCAAAATTTCTCGCAAATCCTTTCTTAATTGTAGCACAACATCGTCCTTGGGACATCCTCTAACTTTCAACTCATACATTAATTCTTGCTTTGACAGAAGGTCCACTTTTAAAACTCCTATTTTGACTGTTTTTTAATGACCAACTTCTTTTTATAAGCAGAGTGGCGCAATCTATAGCTCTGTTACACAGGCTATAATTTTCTTGTGGATTTTAAGAAGTGGTGGTCATAAATAAAATAAAAGAAATGAATTAACTCTTCTTGTATATATTTAAAAAAAATAAATAAAACTTTTCTTGTCAAATAAAACAGTTCAAAATTCAAAATAAAATTTAACTTGGTTTTGCTTATCACTTCTGTCTTTCAAAATATTACATTAACTGTTCGATCTTTATTTAATGTTACTGCACTTTAATTAATAATCAAGGATCAAAAGATGAAACCAAGAAAGGACGAAACGCTTCGAACCCTGAAAAAGAAATAATTGTTTTACTAACTTTTCCCCTTTTTGAAAAACAACAAATGGTAAATTTAATTATATATAGCGTTTCAATTACAATTGGGACGCTATAATATATATATATATATATATATGTGTGTCCGTAAGCACGATAACTCTCGTAAAAAAAGGTCCAATCTTAATAAAATTTGGTACAAATATGTAAAGTACCATTTATTTGAACGAGTTTGAAAACTGGACCAATCGCACCATCTGAAGGGGGGTTTTGGGGGGGTTTTGTACCCCAAAAATGGGTTTTTTGGAGATTTTACATGTAATTATAATTAAATCAAATTTTAATTTATACCATTGAATTCAGCTTAAAAAAACAAACAATTTGGTATTTTGTTCATTGCTCTACGTCAATTGGTTACTGAGATATTGAAAGTGCTAAACACAGTACATTGTCCAATGTTATTCTTATGGAGAAAAAGAAAAATTTTATATCTCGGTTATTTATGAACATCAACTGACGAAACTTGGTATATCGCTTCATCTGGTTGTGGTTTGTTGTTCTTTGAACAAAAAACTAATTTTTCACCTATGGTTCCCGTAGCAGCAAACCTAGGTACTCGGTCCCCATGTTATTCTTATGGAGAATAATAAAGATGTTATATATCGCTTATTTATGAATGTATATGGATGAAACTTGGTATGTGACTTCAGTTAGATGAGTTCTATTGATATTTGCATAAAGCCCATTATTTTGTGTTCCTTGTTGCAGCAAACCTGCATACTCATCCCTAATGTTATTCTAATGGAGAATAATGAATATTTTTAATATCGCTTATTTATGAATATATTTCTTATGAATTCTGGTAAGAGGCTTAATGTGTTATTAAGACATATATATTCATTGGAAATTCGCTGAGTACGCAGGTTTGCTGCGGCGGGGGTATTATATTTTATGAAAGTTCAAAACATCAAATTAATGTAAAATATCAATACTTATTTAATAGGCGAGCAGGTTTTTTGTGACAATCACTCCTCCTAAACTGCTGAACCGATTTTCATGTTTTTGGTGTCATTGGAAAGAGCCTAACGTGAAGTTGTGAAGGAAACTTTTTTTATAGAGAAATAATTTGTGAGTTCTTAAAGTTGAGTTTTTTCCCATAAGCTTAACATTGGGAAATAATAAGTTTTAAGTACATAAGTTATAAGTTTTAAGCAATCAGCTGGATAGAGTACACACAGTCAATCAGCAGGCCATGTTGGCTTTGGAACGGTAACACAATATGTATACAGGAATCTCAGTATAATATTACGTTGTGATCGCGAGCGAAGCCGCGACTGGCTACTAGTTTATTTTATTTGATGTTCAAAATTCCAATATCAAATACCTCACATTATAAACATTTATGGTTTATTCAAATTTACAAAGTCAAAATTATATCAAATTGTGAACTTTCAATGGCTTTACATTTTTATTGTAAAGAATGTCAAAAAGATTTAAGTTAAATCGTTATCCAATTTTCAAAGTTTATAAAATACTCAAAGCTTCAAACAAAATTGTTAAATTTAAATATTTTATTGATGTAGAGAATGACATAAATTTTGCATTGTCTTTAAACATTTTTTAGCTGCAATATACAACACAGCGTTCATTACAGCTTTTCTATTGCACGTAAATTACTACACAATTTCTAAAATTATTATTTGTTTGTTTAACATCAAATTTACGTAAAATTGATTACATTCAAAACTTAATTAAAAAAAGAATAAAAATTTCTTGAGTTTCTTAAAAATTAAAATATGTGTGAATATTTTCAAATTTTTTAATGTTGAATTGTTTACATATAACAATTTTGAAAAATTATAACAAAGTGGTTATAAACGTTTAAATTCTTTTGAAACTTTCAAAGTCCACTTAATTTCAATGTCAAAAATTGAATCGATTTGATGATAAATTAACATAAAACTGTTGGGAAAATGTTAGCAAGGCAGAAACAACTCAATCAAATTAACTTATAAAGTTTTTAGCAAACTTTCCTTATAGGGAATTTAGCGAATTTCCTCTATAGGGAAGAAGCTATTACTGTAGAGCCCGGGACCATGATAACTTTTTGTTTTGAGGCCCCCAGATGCTAAAATCACCATTTGTTCAAATTAACATATATAAATATATATATATATATATATATATATGTTAATATTTATATATATATAAATATATATATTTATATGTATATATATATATGTGTGTGTGTGTGTGTGTCCGTAGGCACGATAACTTTCGTAAAAATGGTCCGATCTTGATGAAATTTGGTATAAACATGTAAGGCAACATCTATTTTCATGAGTTCGAGAATCAGACAGGTCGCTCTACTTTAAGGGGGGTTTTGTACCCCAAAATTTTTTTAAACTTTTTACATATAATTCTTTTTAAACCCAAATTTTAGTTTACACCATTAAATTCAGCTTAAAAAAACAAACAATTTGGTATTTTGATCATCCCTCTACGTCAATTGGTTACCGAGATAATGAAACTTGGTAAGTGGCTTTATATGGTTGGGTTTTAATGCTATTTACATACAAAACTCATTTTTTGTAGTTCCCATGGCAGCAAACCTGCGTACTCAGCAGCTATAATGTTATTCTTATGGAGAATAATAAACGTGACATGTAATATCTTGCTTGTTTATGAACATACATTGATCAAACTTGGTATGTTGCTTCATCTGGAGGTGATCCATTGGTATTTGCATAAAAACCAGATTTTGTGGTCCTTGATGCAGCAAACCTGGATACTCAGTCCTAATGTTTTTCTTATGGGGAATAAATAAAATGTCATATCTTGCTTATTTATTAATATTCTTTGATTAAAGTTGGTAAGTGGCTTCATGACTTAGTGAAGTACCATTTGAATTTCGCTGAGTATGCAGGTTTGCTGCAACAGGGGTATTTTAAGTATTATTTTACATTATTGCGAAATTATTATTCTAATCTCATATTGACTTGTGATTAAAATGTCATAATCCTACGCTTCGTAAATTTGATGGGCAAAGTCATGTAATTATTCAGTAATTTTCGACTATCAAGGTGGTCAAGTTTAATGAATTCACATATTTGAAGCTCCTAATTTTTGATACAGCATTTATTTAAATCATGTTCTTTTTACTTTGGAAAGTGAGTTACCATTGGGATTTTCATGAAAAACATGAACAATTTTGACTTATGAATACCACATTTATATTCACAAATATTCATTTAACATAAGTCACTAAATTTGAAATAATGGATATTCAAATATGATATTCTATAAATATTTATAATGTCAAATGTTAAATAACAAAAAATCTTAAATACATGTTTTTCATGAAAATCCCAATGGAAACTCACAAAGTAAAAAGAACATGATTTAAGTAAATCCTGCATTAAACATTCAACATTATGACTATTTATAGACTATCATACTTGATATCCATTATTTCAAATTTAGTGACTTATGTTAAATGAATATTTGTGAATATAAATGTGATATTCAAAAGTCAAAATTGTTCATTTAATGTTACCAAAAGAATATTTGGCGGTCTGTGGATATAAATACAGTAGAACTAAAAGTTAGCTTTCAAACTTATTTCTAACCGAGTGCTACAATAACGTCAGTTTAATAAATTAACTCACATTCTTCAAGAATAATTTTCACATAGAATGACAGATGAAGACGAAACAAGAGTCTAAAACATTTATTTAAATCATGTTCTTTTTACTTTGGAAAGTGAGTTACCATTGGGATTTTCATGAAAAACATGAACAATTTTGACTTATGAATACCACATTTATATTCACAAATATTCATTTAACATAAGTCACTAAATTTGAAATAATGGATATTCAAATATGATATTCTATAAATATTTATAATGTCAAATGTTAAATAACAAAAAATCTTAAATACATGTTTTTCATGAAAATCCCAATGGAAACTCACAAAGTAAAAAGAACATGATTTAAGTAAATCCTGCATTAAACATTCAACATTATGACTATTTATTGACTATCATACTTGATATCCATTATTTCAAATTTAGTGACTTATGTTAAATGAATATTTGTGAATATAAATGTGATATTCAAAAGTCAAAATTGTTCATTTAATGTTACCAAAAGAATATTTGGCGGTCTGTGGATATAAATACAGTAGAACTAAAAGTTAGCTTTCAAACTTATTTCTAACCGAGTGCTACAATAACGTCAGTTTAATAAATTAACTCACATTCTTCAAGAATAATTTTCACATAGAATGACAGATGAAGACGAAACAAGAGTCGGGATAAGGCAGGTTTGCTCAAATCTACACTTGAAATGATATTTTTTTAAATCTGGATATTTTGCAGCAATTAAATTCGAAAAAAGCTCAGAGTCCTTGGGGCTGTCCCAGTTTTTATTAAAACTCCAACTAACTCTGTTTTAACTTTGTATTAAAACAGATGTAAATTTACTATGACTTACAACACTACAAAATATATTCATTCTCACACCCTACTTACATCCAATAAGGTAAACATATACCGTAAGTGAGAGGTATAAGGTAATTGATTCTGACTTGTCATACGTTCGCCATCAACCAAAGACAATTTACAATGATCAAAATGTGTAAATTGTCAATGAAAACATATTTCCCAAGTAGCTGAGCCTTCATAATATTGTTTAACACGTTCAGTGCGGTGTGTCAGATTTCCGGCGATTGCCCTAACAAGGAAACAAATGCAATTATCCTGAATATACATGATTAACGCAGTGAATGCGTCAACTGCTTTAGATATACAAATTTGTATTAAAGGCTTGAAAATCCTTATTTTAGCTGTACTCAAAGTTTTACTGG
This sequence comes from Allygus modestus, assembly GCA_963675035.1. Lineage (NCBI taxonomy): Eukaryota > Metazoa > Arthropoda > Insecta > Hemiptera > Cicadellidae > Allygus > Allygus modestus. The sequence continues at coordinate 39,911,314 of OY776114.1, read as the reverse complement.
AGCATGTGTCAAAATGTATTTAGATCCCTCTTCGGTTTAGCCACTTATTTTATTCAAAATAGGAACCCTAGAATATTGTTTTATTTTGGTGTATTGAAGATTAAACTAGGTTGTACAATGTTTTATATATTTTGTATTACTAAGTTTTGAACCTATGTTAATTAAATCCAAAATTGTTGTTTAGTATTAACATTGCTGTTAACACATATTTCTTGTAATGACAATAACAAATATTATTATTAATATTAATCAAGTAAAATTAATAAATTAAATTAATATCATAAAATATAGAAACCTACCTTGAAGAAAGGGTTGAGACATGCAGGGTACATTTCCATGTTAGTGTTACCTGTTAACTGAGTAAAAAATGGAAGGAATCGAGACCTGCCATTAGTGATAACGACTTTCAAAACTCGTTCTACAGAATGGCCCTTAATTTGCCCTTATGGGAACAAAGAATGTTTAGTTTGTGTTATTTATTATGAGTCATGGTTTGTGTTCATAACTTTAAATGTAGAGAACCGAACATTTACAGCCTATTTTTAAAGTAGGCCTAACTAAATGTAATTAAAAACAAAAATTATTCCTCAAATTAACAGGCAATTTTTTAATGTGATGCCAACATTTTATTGGTAAGTACATTGATATTTTACACACAATACACAAGAAAACAAGTTCAAATGTTTGGATTCAATCAGCCAATGACGATCTGTGTTAATAAACTATCTTTTTAGCTAATTTCCCCTATAGGAAATTCTTGTTAGCTTTCTTGGTCATGTAAAGCTATTACCGTAGTCGACATGGTAAGACCTAGGCCCGGGACCATGATAACTTTTCGTTTTGAGGTCCCCAGACCCCAAAAACACCATTAGTTTGAAACGTGCGTGTGCGTGTGTGAGTGTGTGTGTGTGTGTGTGTGTGTGTGTGTGTGTGTGTGTGTGTGTGTGTGTGTGTGTGTGTGTGTGTGTGTGTGTGTGTGTGAGAGCACGATAACTCCCGAGAAAATGGTCCGATTTTGATGAAATTTGGTACAAACACCTAAAGCAACATTTATGATTTTAAGTTTGAAAACCAGACAGATCGACCCATCCGAAGTATTTATTTATTTATTTTTTTTTGGGGGGGGTTTGTACCCCAACATTTTTTTTTTAAATTTGTACATGTAATATTTTAAAAGGTCAAATTTTAGTTTTCACCATTGAATTCACCTTTTAAAAACACACCATTTGGTGTTTAGATCATTTTTCTACGTCAATTGGTTACAGTGCTAAATTGAAAGTGCTAAACACAGTATGCTGTCCAATGTTATTTTTATGGAGAATAAGAACAAATTAATATCTCGCTTATTTATGAACGTATTAACGAAACTTGGAATATGGCTTCATCTGGTTGTGGTCTATTGTCATTTGCACAAAAAAAGCAATTTTAACCGATGATTCCCGGAGCAGCAAACCTGCGTACTCAGCCCCCATGTTATTCTTATGGAGAATAAGTAAAATGTAATGTCTCCCTTAATTATGAACATACATTTTAAAAGTTCTTCTCTCAGCATATTATGCCCTCATTTATCAATTTCTTTCATACGCACTTGTGATTTGGGGGTCTGAGAGCTCATATACGAAGACTCTTTTCATTCATCAAAAGAGAGCTGTGACAATAATTGCAGGAATCGGCAAAACAGAATCATGTGCTCCCTACTTCAAGGCTTTTGATCTGCTCACCTTCCCATCAATTTAGATCTTGGAGTCAATTTTTTTTTTTAAAGAACCAGCACTTTTTAACGAATTTTTAACATTGTCAAATATTAAAACCAGAAACAGGCACAGTTATAACATACCACTACACAAATCAACCTTTTTCAAAAACCACAGTCTAAAATAATTGTATACAAATGTTCAACAGCCTTCCGACCACTCTTAAACAAGAATGTAATCTAGTCACCTTCAAAATAAATGTAAAAAGGTTCTTACTTAAAAGTAGTTTTTATAATGTTAAGGATTATTTTGACAAGAAATATTGGTTGTTTTAGAAAAAATGTTTGTAATGACGTATGATAATGGAATTATTTTGTTTGGTGATAGTAAAGATATTTTATTTTATTTGAAAAAACTTGGTATGTGCCTTCACCTAGTTGAGTTATATTGATATTTGCATGAAAACCCATATTTTGTGTTCCTTGTTGCAGCAAACCTGCTTACTCATCTCCATGTTATTCTTATGGAGATTAATAAAATGGTATATATTGCTTATTTATGAATGTACTAGCTGTGTACCCGTCCTTCGAACGGGTTGTATGTAAATGGTAGATCAACTAAAGCAAATAACAATCCACATGATTACAATATTAAAATTACATTTGATACATTTAATGTACAATTAAATCAAAGTTAACGAAATATACTGGCATATAGTTCGGGTACTGTTACTAAGAGGAACTCTGTCGGGTAGTAAACGGCATGTGGTTTGCGACTCCAAATCGGTACGCGTATCACTTTGGGTTCACTTTTATAAATAAAAGAACTCAAGTAAACGAAAAATTAAATCGGGGTGGGGGGAAGGGGGCATAAATATAAAATTGGGGGGGAGCAAAATATAAAATCGGGGGGGGGCAAAAATATAAAATGGGGGACATAAAATAAAAATAAAAAATCAAAGAGGGGGGAGCAAAATATAAAATCGGGGGGGACAAAAATATAAAATTGGGGGGGCAAAAATATAAAATGGGGGGCATAAAATAAAAATATAAAATTGAAGAGGGGAGGATCATAAAGATCGGGGGGGGGGAGGGAGGAGCGTGCAGAATTCCCCAATACCCCCTACTCTTGCCTATCGGAAAAAGAGTTTGAGTTGCCATTCAAGTAGTTTTTCTATTTCCATTTTGATAAACAGCTGTTTAAAATATTTTAAATTGTAGATATAACTATTTAGTCATCATCTGGTTCAATATAAATAAATTCTTTGTCCATAAGAGTAACATAGAATCTTCAAAACCCCGTAGGGCAGAGTCCTAAGGTGATTTCCAAAAATCCAATTAACCTAAAACCTTATAACGCACATTTAGAACATAGAAAAAAGTTTCATCGAAATCAGTGCACTCATTTCCCTGTGAAAAGCGAACGAAATTGTGTCCAAAATCACACGAAATCACGTTTTTGAGCGGCTGCCATTATTTTTCCAAAAGGCGTATGCAGGTTTAAAGTGGCCTACAACCTTCTTACGCATGTATAGAACCAAGAAACAAAGTTTCATCAATGTCAGTGAACCCGTTTTCCCGTGAAAAGCGAACAAAAACCCGTCCTTGAGCGTCACCGACAGACAGACAGAAATTGAGATAAAACGCGTTTCTGCTTTCCTATGGTATGAAAAATATGCAAAAATTTCATAATTCCAAGTAATGTACAGACAAAACTATAATTTTATTTATATAGATAGGTAATGACGAAACTTGATATGTGGCATCACCTAGTTGAATTATATTTATATTTGCATAAACGCCAATGGTTTGCGTTCCCTGTTTCAGCAAACCTACGAACTCATCCTCAATGTTATTGTTATGGAGAATAATTAAAATTGTGTGTATTATTTATAATGTATGCAGTATATTATTATGTGAATATATTTTTATGAAACTTGGTATGGATTTATGTGGTTAAGATATTGGAAATTCGCTGAGTACGCAGGTTTGCTGCGATGGGGGTATTTATTGTTTTTACATTACAATTTTCACACTAAAACTATAGATTTTAGACATTTATTTTATTAAGATAAAGCTATGTTCCTTTAGATGTGCTGTTTTGGAATTTGAAAAATATCAACCACTAGGGCTATGTCTCAAGGGTTCCCTTTTATATATAACTAGCTGCCATCGTACCTGGTTTCACCCGGGAATACAACAGTTGTGTGTGCTGCATTATGTGGTTAGCCCGTGGAACTACTACGAATTAAGACCAGCTGTTTGTATTTTCATCAGATCAAACAAAAATGAATGCCTATAAGAAATAAATAGAAACTTTGAACTCCCATTGGGCAAAGCCCTATACGATTTTCAAAACAAAAAAGGCCTACGCGTTTATTTGGTATATAAGGAAAATTCTGGTGAATTTCATGCCAATCGGTTTAGTAGTTTTTGAGTGATTGAGGAACAAAAAGCAGACAGACAGACACACACCATCCAATTTTAGCGAATTTCCCCTATAGGGAAGAAGCTATTACCGTAGGTGTAAGACTTAAGCCTGAGACCATGATAACTTTGCGTTTTGAGGTCCCCAGATGCCAAAAACACTATTCATTCAAATTTATATATATATGTAATGTATAATTTATATATATGTATAATATATATATGTATAAAATATATATGTATATATATATATATATATATATATATATATATATATATATATATATATATATATGTATGTCCGTTACCACGATAACTTTTGAAAGAAACACCCGATTTTGATGAAATTTGGCACAAATGTGGAGAGTAGCATTTATGACTTTAAGTTCGAAAACCAGATTGATCGCACTATGGGAAGGGGGTTTTATGGGGGTTTACAACTTTACAAAAATCGGTTTTATGCAAATTTGACCCCAAAATGTTAAAAACACTCAATTTTGGTTATAGCCGTTTTATAGAGATTAAAAAAACAAATAAATTAGTATTTTAAATCATTAACCTAGGTTAAGTGGTTGCGGAGAAAATCCAAAAAAACGTGTTCCATGTTAATCTTAAGGGAAAAAGGTTTTTAGATTTTTCTCAGATAGTTTTACTAAAAACTTCACATTTTTGTTTATTAATGTGTTTAGCTCAACAAAACAAACATTTTGGTGTTTTAATCGTTGTTCTACGTCCAACCGTTGCAGAGATATTCAAAGTGCTAAACACAGTACGTTGTCCAATGTTATCCTTATGGAGAGTAAATAAAATTCTATATCTCATTTATTTTTGAATGTATATTGATGAAACTTGGTATGTGGCTTCAACTAGTTGGTATATTGATATTAGCACAAAAAAAGTTTTTTGTTGATAGTCCCCGTAGCAGCAAACCTGCATACTCGGCCCCCATGTTATTCATATGGAGAATAAGTAAAGTTGTATTTCTCCCTTAATTTATGAACCTAAATTAATAAAACTTGGTATATTATAGCTTCACCTGGTTCAGTTATATTGATAATTGCAAAAAAATATTTCTTATCTTCCTCGTTGCAGCAAACCTGCGTCCTCAATCCTAATGTTATTCTTATAGAGAATAAATAAAATGCTATATATCACTACTTATTTATGGATGTATTTTTGTGAAACTTGGTATGTAGTAGTGAGTCACATATATATGCATTGGGAATTCGCTGAGTACGCAGGTTTGCTGCGACGGGGGTATTTATATATATTAGTAAGGATGGAGCTTACTTAAATATATGTTTACAAATAATTTGATATGTTATATACACAGGTTAAACAGTTCATGAAATCTATATTATTTTTAATAAATCCATGTAGAATAATAAAGTGAAGTTTAGATTTACTTTGATATAAACCATGCGGAAGTGACATTTAAATTTAATTAGACTGTGCAATGTTTTGAGAAAATAAATTGTCTCCCCATATGCTGTTCATTTACCATATCAAAATACAAAGATAAAACTACATACCTCATTTATGTATGAGGTATGTATATCTCAACAGACATATATCAATATAATTTCAAAGTTAAGGATTTTTGCATGAAAACCCATATATTAACTAAAGCAAAAAATCATCCCATTCCTTGTATGAAATGTACACAGCTGCTATGTGTGAAACTACACATATGGGAAAGCTTGCAGCATGCAGTATTGGTACATTAGGAGCATTTGAGGTTTTTACTTGTATTTTTAGCGAATTTCCCCTATAGGGAAGAAGCTATTAGCGAATTTCCCTATAGGAAAGAAGCTAATTACCGTAGGTGGCATGGTAAGACTTAAGCCCGAGACCATGATAACTTTTCGTTTTGAGGTCCCCAGATGCCAAAAACACCATTCGTTCAAATTTTTATATATGTGTGTGTCCGTAAGCACGATAACTCTCGTAAAAAAGGTCCGATCTTAATGAAATTTGGTACAAATATGTAAAGTACCATTTATTTGAACAAGTTCGAAAACCAGACGAATCACACTACCCTAAGGGGGTTTTTGGGGGGTTTTGTACCCCAAAAAAGAGTTTTTTGGGGTTTTCACATGTAAATGTTATTTAAATACAATTTTAATTTATACCATTGAATTCAGCTTAAAAGAACAAACAATTTGGTGTTTTTATCATTGCTTTACCTCAATTGGTTACTGAGATATTGAAAGTGCTAAACGCAGTACGTTGTCCAATGTTATTCTTATGGAGAAAAAGAAAAATTTTATATCTTGTTTATTTATGAACATAAACTGACGAAACTTGGTATATTGCTTTATCTGGTTGTGGTTTGTTGTTGTTTGTACAAAAAATCTATTTTTCGCCTATGGTTCTTGTAGCAGCAAACCTAGGTACTCGGTACCCATGTTATTCTTATGGAGAGTAATAAAAATGTTATATATCGCTTATTTATGAATGTATATGGATGAAACTTGGTATGTGACTTCACTTAAATGATTTATACTGATATTTTCATGAAAACATATTATTTTGTGTTCCTTGTTGCAGCAAACCTGCGGACTCATCCCTAATGTTATTCTTATGGAGAATAATGAATAATTTTAAATATCGATTATTTATGAATATATTTCTTATGAATCCTGGTAAGAGGCTTAATGTGTTATTAAGACATATATATTCATTGGAAATTTGCTGAGTATGCAGGTTTGCTGCGACGGGGGTATTTTAAATATTGAGGGGTGTCCCTCTGTGTTGTTTTGCATTACCTTATAGTATAAGGAATTGTTGTATACTGTGGGAGATATGGATATAAAATTATTGATAGAATAACAACTGCCTATCAAGGTTTGTGTCATTTACAAACTGTATAATGACAAATTTCTAAAACCGTTTACAAACGCATAGGCAAAATACAACGATAATATAATATTATACTTTATACAATCTCAATCTAAATAGGTCCAGCGGAAATCCTTCACAAACTGTCAAATAATTGCTTTTTAAATACCAGTTATGTAAGAAATCGCCCAAAATAAATACAGTAGAACCTTGATAGCAAGACTCTCAAGGGGATTTGGGAAATAGCCTTGTTATCGAGGTACTCTTCTAGTTGAGGTTCGTGTTATCAAGGTCATGTAGACCAAAGGTTATGCTATCAAGGTTACCTGGGTTTCTCTAAAACTCTATAAGAAGCAAGTGAAGGAGGATAGCAAGTGAATTTTTAAACAACTCTCGCTAGCATGTTTGTTTAAAAAGTATGTTTATTATTATTGTAGCAAAAGTAATTGGACACAGATCACCAAACCTGTTTGACAGCAGGCGTGCTCAAACCTGTCACAGATGATTGATGGGGCCAGGAAGGGTGGGAGCAGGGTTTTCATGTTTAGACATGAGCCCTTCAAAACATACATTCTGATGAGTCACTATCACATTCTGAGCCTGTGGGAACTATGCTAAGGGAAGATTGAACTCGTACTATAAAGGTTCCATTATGTAAAACGACGAACTACTGAGGTTGAAGTCGTGGTGTCGCAAGAACACGTGCTATAAAGGTTCCATTATGTAAATGACAAACTACTGAGGTTGAAGTCGTGGTGTCACAAGAACACGTGCTATAAAGGTTCCATTATGTAAAATGACAAACTACTGAGGTTGAAGTCGTGGTGTCACAAGAACACGTGCTATAAAGGTTCCATTATGTAAAACGACAAACTACTGAGGTTGAAGTCGTGGTGTCACAAGAACATGTGCTATAAAGGTTCCATTATGTAAATGACAAACTACTGAGGTTGAAGTCGTGGTGTCACAAGAACACGTGCTATAAAGGTTCCATTATGTAAATGACAAACTACTGAGGTTGAAGTCGTGGTGTCACAAGAACACGTGCTATAAAGGTTCCATTATGTAAAATGACAAACTACTGAGGTTGAAGTCGTGGTGTCACAAGAACACGTGCTATAAAGGTTCCATTATGTAAAACGACAAACTACTGAGGTTGAAGTCGTGGTGTCACAAGAACATGTGCTATAAAGGGCTATAGTATTGTGATCTGAATCAGGAAAAAGGCGTGCTATTGAGGTTTGTAAAACAATAAAAGAGGTACATTTAACATTAAATGTTATGGCAGTCTCACGGGGATTGTAAAAATGCACATGTTATCGAGGAAGTCGTGCTATTGAGGGTTGTGTTAGCAAGTTTCTCATGTATTACATATTGAGCTTTATGTTTTTAATAATGGGGTTTAATTCATTTTTATAAGTCCTGGCATCAACACTAATTTGTACAGTTTGTCATGTAGCGATATAATCTTTATATATAATTCTGTAAGCAAAATTTTTAAGTCAAAATTGTGACAGTTTAGCAAATCGCAGGATAATGGAAGGGGGCTCAATTTAATATTCTTGATCCCAGGGACTCGGAAAAAATAGCAGTATTTCCAAAATGTTACCAGCAAACGAGAAATAACGTAAAACATCCCCCATAAGAAAAGCTTGGGGATGTGGAAACGTCTGCTTTGTTTACAATAAAACATGATTAAGTGTCTACTTTGTTTACGAGCTGAAATGTGTTCCTACTTGAAATGTTTTATTTTACTCTGCATTGCAGGCAGAATTTATTAATTCCACTGCCTATTATGGATGTAAAATTATTTTTACTATAGCAAACTCTTTCAATAGACCTAAGGTGTTATAAATTTGCTCAACAAATGTTTAACGCAGATCCACACTCGGGTGGCATCAGAAGACCAAAAATAAATCGTGAAAACATGGAAGGCTTTATTGCCACCACTCATGTATATATGACTAATAATTACATAGTATCCGTGGCATACTAAATCACTAGCATATTCTTGTAGTGCAATACAAATTGAAAAGGCACCATATTGGACATTGGCAGCTGATTTTCACTTTTAGCAAATTTCCCCTATAGGGAAGAAGCTATTACCGTAGGTGGCATGGTAAGACTTAAGCTCGAGACCATGATAACTTTTTGTTTTGAGGTCCCCAGATGCCAAAAACACTATTCGTTCAAATTTATATATATATATATGTGTGTCCGTTACCGCGATAACTTTTTGAAAGAAACGTCCGATTTTGATGAAATTTGGCACAAATGTGTAGAGTGACATTTATGACTTAAGTTTGAAAACCAGATCAATCGGACCCTGGGGAGGGGGGGTTTTATATGGGTTTTAAATTTTCCAAAAATCACCCTAAAATTTTAAAACTCAACTTTGGTTATAGCCATTTTATAGAGCTTAAGAAAACAAATAATTTAGTACTTTTAATCATTAACCTAGGTTAAGTGGTTTTGGAGATAAGTCAAAAAACGCGTCCATAAAATTTCCCATGTTAATCTTATGGGAAAAAGGTTTTTGGATTTTCCTCAGATAATTTTTCTGAAAACTTCACATTTATTTTTACCAATCAGTTTAGCTCTACAAAACAATCATTTTGGTGTTTAAGTGTTGTTCTACGTCCAACCGTTGCAGAGATATTCAAAGTACTAAACACAGTACGTTGTCCAATGTTATCCTTATGGAGAATAAATAAAATGTTATATCTCGATTATTTATGAATGTATATTGATGAAACTTGGTATGTGGCTTCAAGTAGTACTGGTATATTGATATTTTACACTAAATAGATTTTTCGTTGATTATCCCCGTAGCAGCAACCCTGCATACTCGGCCCCCATATTATTCATATGGAGAATAAGTAAAGTTTTATATCTCCCTTAGTTATGAACCTGTATTAATAAAACTTAGTATGTAGCTTCACCTGGTTGAGTTATATTGATAATTGTAAAAATACATATTTTTTATCTTCCTCGTTGCAGCAAACCTGCGTACTCTGCCCCAATGTTATTCTTATGGAGAATAAATAAAATGCTATTTATCACTGACTTATGAATGTATTTTTGTGAAACTTGGTAAGTGGCTCTATGAAGTAGTGAGACACATATATATGCATTGGAAATTCGCTGAGTACGCAGGTTTGCTGCGACGGGGGTATTTTGCTCATAACTACCAAGAAATTGGAAGTGAAAACAATGTTCCGAGTACAAAATTTAGTACCATACATACAAAAAATTATTTTTTATTTTTTGAACACTCCACATTTATTTCTTGAAAGGGTTGACTCCATATCCAATGTCGAGGTAGTTATGAGGAAAAAGAGAAAATTAGCTGCCATTTTGCAAGATGCCTTCACACGGTATAAATTTGGTCGATTTTTTCAACAGAAAGGTACCATTGTCTTCGTTTCATTTTTGAGGGGGTGAACAAATTTACTTCTTGAACTGAAGACTCAGCCAAGTTGTGAACCATGAAATATTATTTACAATCTGCTAAACACTCTCAGAACACATAAATGTGTCTTCTTGTATTCATAAGAACAAATATCTAGGGAAAATAAAAACTATACAATTTAAAACTTTTTTGCTTTTACTTATCAAACTATTACGGTATTAATATTTACATATATATACACATATACAAAATTCACAAACGACATTAAGTGTCGATGTTTTCACTGTCGTCGGTTGTCTCAGGTTGGGAGTCTGGAAGTGGAATCTTGACAGGCAGTCTGTCTCCCCAGTTGGTTACCTTGGCACACTTGTACAACACCCTGGACACAGGATTAGGACCGATTATAATGGTTATACTCTGCTTATCATATCTAATGCTCATAATTCTCTAAGGTCTAAATAACGACTATAGGTATTTGGGGTGCTGAAAGAGGGCTCAAATAAAATGTCAAAATTAAGGAAAAGACTCATTATCTCTAAATTGTTGAAGCATGTGTGTAATAAGGAACAAATAATGAAAAAAATAATATATAAACAAAAACATTTTTAAAAACATAGGAGGATTGTAAGCTTATGCATTGTAATTTGTACATATCCAAATTTTAGTGATCACCTTAGCAATGTTCTGTTGATAAAGTATGAAATATAAGGTTTCATGCTTTATAAAAACAAAAATATATAAGCAATCAGAAGTTTTAACTTTGATAAAAAGGGATAAAAATGATACGTTTGTGAATATAATATGTCCCACGTTCATCGTGCAGAACTGGTTTGATGGATGGAACCCACGTTACAAACTGAGCTGAGTATATCATTGGTGTTTTTATGCAGGCTGCATCAACTGTCCCCATGACCCAAGTGAAGTGCTTTCAATATGGCTTGTCCGTTGAAATACATTGCTCATGGAAGCTCCACACTACGCGGGGAACGTGGGACAAAGTATAGATGAATGACAACTGGAAGGTTAAAGGGGGGATTGATGAACATCATCGATCTGAATCCTGTCAGTTGAAAAAAACAGCAGAAATAAACGTTGAAGACTAATCAAAGTTAGGGCATCTCGCTAGCCGAACGGTTTAAGTCTTGGACTTCGGTTCAAGGGGTCATGGGTGCAAATTCCGGCATGTCCACAAAAATTTGAGGGGTTTGGACCGCTTTCCATAAAAGCATCTGTGTACTCTATTAACAAAAATGCTGTTGGCGATGAAATAAAAAAAAATAAATAAAAAAGATCATCTATAGTTTGTAGCTAGCAATTATACATACTTTCCATGTCTGTTCTTGGTGAATATTATCTCTTGCAGGTTGCCGTGTTGGGTACACATTCGACAGATGACGTGGTTGTGTCGCTTCAGCACAGGCCGAACCACTCGAGGCCACTCAACCTCGGGACCCGGCTCCCTGTGGCCTGTCCAGTGACAAATGTTACTTCATTCTAGACATGGATAAGGAAGTTATTTACTGCAACTTTTATTGGGATTGTGTAAGTTTGATGTGCTTGGAAAGAGGTAACTATTTAACAAAATTAAGTTGTGTTCCGAATCTACTGGATTGCTCTCCTTCCCTCAAATGATAGATTCAAAGCTAAAATATCCAGGATGTTTTCAAACCCTCTCCTCTCAATACACGATTACTGGTGTTAAAACAAACCCCAGGAAGGGAGGTTAAGTCATGTCAAAAGACCTACTCGCTTCATACCTGTCTGAATGTATGTATGTGATTTCAATCAATAGGCCAACATCTTACCTTAGGAACCATTTGGGTACTGTCTTGAAGCTCAAAATGTGGATAAAGGGCTAATTTTGTGGTAAATTTTATATTTACAGGTTTTGTTGTTTAAGAATGGTGGCATAAAAATTGTTCAAAGCTTATAAACGGCAAGTTTTTAAAATATTTATCTAGGTATTTCGGTTTTAGTAAATAAAAAAAATTAAGCCAAAAAATGGTATGGATATTTTAAAAATCACTCCACGCATAGCTGGGCAATTGCCATTTTTGAGTAAAATTGTGCTATTTGTGCGTAAATTACTAGAAAAGGCCAGTCTTTATTTCAAAAATTCCAATTCCTCAGCTGGTTTGGGTAACCTTTAAAATCCTTAGACCACCTTTTTAGGCTAACAATTTTACAATATTTTGATACGTAAATAAATATGTCAATAATTTGCCATTTTTTAATATTAAGACGTAACAAATTGAAATAGCCGCCATTACGAATCGGTAAAAGTGAATTGAAAATATTGTCTGTGAATATGCAATTGTAATTCAAATATCATAGATATCATTGCTGTAATTTTAATCATAGATTTTCTCTGTATTAGAGTTTTAGACTGTAGGCTTACTATAATAAGAATATTGTGACACAATTTGATGTACTCACAAATAAATAATTTTTTGATTTGATTTGATCGTTTGAGAGAGCTAATAGCAGATGATTTGAACCCTTAATTTACACCTCAGTTGTGTAACAAAATGTGCCAACCAGTGATAAAAATGCACTATAAGTACATACAAGTGTATGAAAACAAATGTGGCGATTTCGACCAGTTTCTGTAACACTTAAATTACAATTATAATTTAAGAAAATACATGTTACATCCTAAATAGCATTTTCGGTTAACTGACCTTTGCCGCACCGTCTATATAACAAATTAAATTAGTTGACAAGACCTATATCCAGGAACCTGTTCAGCAGTTTCATTTTGGTAATGGTTTGGATTATATTATGTTTTTACCTTTCTTTATAATTATGTAGGATAGCAATTCCCTTTTTATTTCTTCCTTCTTTCCCACTTGTAGATCAAAATACTGAACTTGATAGTGGCAAGGATATGGTCCTCGTAGAAACCTGGGGCATGGTGCTTCATGGGGACACTATAAAAAAATCATTTTGAATAAATAATATTGTCAAGAAATAAGTAAGGGCTATAGCCCCTAGTCTGCTTTTAATACCTAGGATTTTGTTGTACATGTTGAAATGTAATCATTGCAGAAACTAACATGTATGAATATTAACAAAGCCGATGTCTTACCCTCCCCACCATGAATTTTTTATGCAGGATTTGTTCTTATTTCTTGCTTCAATGAAAAAGTAAATAAAAACATAAAACTTCCTTAAGCATAGTAGGCTAAGACCTCTCATCTGTGCCCGCTCCCATCAACCTATTAACCACATAGGATGTAATTATAATGTACATCCTCTGCAATCTGATTCACATTAAAATCAATCATTTACTCTTTTTCCCCATTCCCACCTGTACAATACCAGACACAAACACAACCTCGTAACTCCACAAGTCCGACTTTCTAAGTCTCAATAAAGTACCTATTAATGTTAGAGAGCTTCCTTTTAGACAATTTAAGATAAAAATGGTGAATTACTTAAAAAGGAAAGGAGTTCTACTCAATTGGAGAATATACAAACTGTAGTATATCAGACTTAGATTTTAACTAGTTTACCTTATTTGACCGGTAAAAGGCTGATGTAATGTGTGGTTTTGTATTGTTTTATTTTGACTGTGCCTGTTGCAAAAGTTTTGTGTAATAGCTGTAATAAATCTTATTGAGTCTTATAAATAAACAAAATTATCTATTAAAAAGCTATCTATTAAAATTATCCAGTACAAAGTGCTGCTAGTTTATTAATTTACGGTCCTGACTTAATAATCAGTCAGTCTTAGTCATTACAAGGCAACTCACCCACTCTACAATCATAATTCATTCATATTTGCCTTAAAATACACCCTAGTTGTGTCGGTGTCTTATACAATAATTTAAGTGATTAAGTTTAATATGTAAGGATAATATAACTTAAAAATCTTTATGGGGGCCTACCTGAAAACTAAGAATGAGTTGTTTCCAAAAGTAAATTCTCGATTGTACTAATTTTAAGACTTAGAATCAGTGTAAAGTTTTCATCATGAAAAATATACCTTTCATTACATACAGGGATGTGAGAGTAATGATTTTTTTATACTGAGTTGAGAGCAGTCGAGCAGCGCCAATTATCCTCCAGTTTTGAGTATTAGCTCTCAGCAATATATTGTTGAGAGTTTCAAATAATGTAGTGGGATTTGGGTAACATTCCAGATTTGATAATCTAAACATGGTTTCTAACTAACATAAGTAGCAATACACATTTTTGGTCAGTAAAATCAATTTGGATTATATGTTGAAACGAAACATGGTTTGACCGTCGTTCTTGGCCTGTAAAATACGGTCCGGTTGACATTTACCCAATATCACTTAGTCCAGACGTGCTTGTAATCATTCGTTATTCGTTATTCAGATATTATTAATTATTTACGACCGATATTATGTGGTATGATTGTCATTTTTACTAATATTGTGTTTGCCATGTCATTTAAGGCTGATATCACACGGTCCAGTCGTCATCTCTGGCCGATGTGTCGCGATGTCAATTTCGGCCGATAAGTGGCTTGGGCACCATTTTTGGCCGGTATTATGCAGCCGATACTACGCGAGTTGGCAGGTCGCGATCGTTTGCAATCGTTTGGAGATTTTCAGGAAAAACTTGCTCTAACTTTCGAGTGAATCACAAAACTTCAAGTCGAATCGAGTAATGAAATAATTGGCTGAAATAACCAAATTTTTGAGTACTTGCACACCCATAGTTACTTAAAATTGTCATAACTCGCTGCCTTGTTTTTTCCCGATTATGTCTCTACAATGGCTGAATGGATTGATATATTTGAGGTATACAATTTAGTACATATTTTATATCAACAAAAAGCCCTTTTCCTCCATAAATGTTTAAAAGTATTCAGTAAGATTATTATTACAACTTACTGGGGCAAAAACATGAGCAGGTGATTTTTCATTCACCAATGAAAGAATAAAGTCCCTTGCTTCAACAACCACCTGTAAAAGAAACAAAAACAAAAAATATTTATAAATTGCATCTAGGTTAACAAGCGAAAAATATTACAACAAAATTACAAATACAAGCAAGATGATTTATATATGGGGCTCCGCCCCACTGACCTTCAACGTTACCACGTAACCTTATGAAAACGTTTGTTTAGACAACATAATTATTCAAACATGTGTTCATTAACTGAGAGCTTATTTGGTTCGCCACATGAAAATGCAGCATAAGTACAACTGATTTATTTACAGGTATTTATATATTTATGTATTTCCACAACAGGTTCTTCGGTATAGTTGCCCCAGATACACAAATTTTTAGAGGTTATTGTGACAGCAGTATTTAACCCTCAAACTGCCAAAGATCGTGATCGAAATCAAATTGCACTGTACATATACTGCGGTCATGACCCTTTTCTTCACGGTGCGATACATTGTTATTGTGTGATAAATTGATAATCAATTCAGCGCATATGATTCAACATGGAATTTGCGATCGAATGATGTATCTAATGTAGTCTTTCTTGTTTTTTTGTGATTTTTGTAACCGATTACGAAATGATGCATCTTTCCATTATTATTGCCATTTATTATCGCGGTCGTGGTTTATGCTATTTTTCATGAAAATGATTATTTTAACCCTAACAAAGATATATTTTTGCAACCTGTGAATCATTTAGCTCATTGTGGCTGTTTTGAAAATGTAAACTACTTGTTTATATTGTAACCACCAGATTTTCATTTTCTTCTTGATCAAAATGAATATGTGACGGCCCAAAATCCCTCGACTGTTAAAAGCCATTAATACGACACTGTAATTAAATAATTACAGTTTACTGTTCCTAATAATTAAATTTCTACTGTCACTAAAATCTATAATTGGAAGGAGGAACGGTGCTCTTAACATTATTTCATTTTGAAGAGTTGGCTGGTACAAAATATGAAACCAACCACCAGATGCTCCAAGCTAATCTCAACTTAGACGCTCCCATGGGCCCGGCCGGGCATTTGTATCAGCAGGAATGCGCACCGTCAGCAACTTGACGCCCAGCATTTGGCCCTAACAGCACGATTCCTGTGCCTCTTAGTTTGAGTAATGGCATGAGTGATCGTCGGGGGCAGCACTGAACAACGGA
This sequence comes from Allygus modestus, assembly GCA_963675035.1. Lineage (NCBI taxonomy): Eukaryota > Metazoa > Arthropoda > Insecta > Hemiptera > Cicadellidae > Allygus > Allygus modestus. Next base: position 39,894,862 of record OY776114.1, on the reverse strand, counting down.
GTGTTCCCGTAACATCACGTGCTAAACTGTTTTCTCATTGGCTGGCTTGGCTTCAGCGTTGGAGAAGGAGACGCGAGCCTCGCCCCAGTCCCTAGGAAGTCACGATGTAATTAACATGCGTCGCGTCACCTGCCCCTGTTAAATTATTAATTGGCGTTGTTTTCCTAAATTTAATGTAACCTTAATTATTGTATTTTAACCGCGGATATACCTATTGTTAACGACGTTTAAATTGGTTTAGATCAGTTGTTGTAAGAACTCATGCAAGAAAGTGAAAAATATACGCAGCAGTATGGATAAATATAGTGAGCAGGAGGGTTACCTGGCTGACCTACCACGAAACAAAGGTGGTCCTAATACAGTAATAAATAACGATAACATCCCTCTAATAGTCCATATTTTGAAGAGTTATAGAAACAAATTGTATCAAAATAATTCTTGAACACTTTCAAAATAAACATCAGTTAACAAAATATAGTCCAAGTACAAATTAAGATCACCAAATAATGCACAGTGATGAAAATATAAAAGTAGTGTGACACAAATAATACTTTACTTAAAACACCATGTTTCTTAGGACATCAGTTGTAGAAACAAAACTAAAGTAATAATTTTCTGTGGCAAGATGAGTTAAGTGAACTTGAATTTCATTTTATTTATTTCAATGCTACTAAACAGATATTAAATCCACATATGGTTTGACACTTGAATGCATAGGCCTAAACCTCAAAAACTGGCCAAAAGATGAAATAAAACATAACAAATACAAGATTATCATCATCATACATTTCTTTACCAGGCCAATTTGAATGATTTTTGTATGTCAGGTAATTATGCCTAGATGTTATCAAACACTAACACTATCACACCTTCTAAGGGCTTTTCCCCACTGACCTTCAACGTTACTATGTAACCTTATGAAAACGTTTGTTTAGACAACATGATTTCTAGGGGTTTGTGGTGCACCGAAAAACCGGTACCGGTACGGTACAAAACTAATTACCGCCATCGGTTCGGTACAGAACATAACCCCGGTACAGATTCAGTACGGTACAGTTTACTGCGTCAAACAATAAACAGAGATAAGCTAAACAATGTTTAACAAAATAGGTGGTTGACATAAGACCGACTCTTATTTATAACTGGTCATTTCCTTTAAGGAAAACAAGCCCCAACACTCGTAAGAAAGAGACGTTGAGAGATGTTATTTATAACTGAACGAGAATGGAGATAAAGGTGGGCAAGGGGAGCGGGGAGGGGCTGGGTAGGGTCGGCAAAAAATATGTCCTAGAAGACAAGAAAGGTTTATACTAGGAAAGCGAGAAGGGGAGGGATCCGGTAATTAGATATAAATTACTTGTTTGTCCAACATCATTCCTTGAGTGAGAAAAGTATCTTTTAAATCACGTTCTTTCTCCATTATGATTTCAAATTAAACTGCTTTTATTTAAGTATTAATATTATTGTTATTGAATTATACTAGTGAAATTATTTTAAATTATATAAAAAAAGTTTCAAAAATACCTGAAAACTAATTAAAAAATAACCATTAACTTGGTAAATTTCAAATTGTAGCATAAATTTATTATTGTTTTATTGTACAATGAAATTTGTTTAAATACAGATATCTGTTACAGTAGAGTCTCACAAACTCGACTCCCGATAACTCGACACTCTGGGAAACTCGACACCTCATTTACTATACAGTAAATGTATTACAAGACTATATATTTTGGAAACGAGGACAATTAGTTATTAATTCTCAATTTTTAAGTATTTATCTGTTTATATTTTTCTTAAGTTTGTAATACAGTATCATTATACATTTATACTATAATGTGTTTAGGTAAAATCTAATACAGTATACAATTTACAGCTAAATAATGTGTTTTCCTCCCCTCCCAATGTAATTCTGGATAACTCGACATTCCACAAACTCGACAGGGTCTTAGTCCATATTGTGTCGAGTTTGTGAGACTCCACTGTATATGTTAGATTATCTTGTGTGGCTTAGGAAAATTCAACTAAAAACTATTATTGACAACAACCTAAATTTATTTTTGGATGACGTTAACCCATTAGATACTTAGTTTTTTAATGGCTGCATGTCCCAGAAACCCAATAAAATTTCAATATTTTGCAGTATTTTAGTAAATAAACTGTAAAAATGTACTTTTGCTACAATTGGGCAAACATAGGTGTTTTTCTTGAAGCTGGATACATTTTATTTTGAATATGTTAATAGAAAACAAAAAATAAAATAATCATATTACACATATTTTGTTATAAAAATAAAAATAACAATTTTTAATTTTTTTTTATGAATATAGTAAAAATAAAAATTAATGTCTAATCAGTTCTCTAGTAAAGTGCAAAAACTATTTCCTTAGATAACACTTTTTAGTTTTTTACTTTATCTAAAAAAACAAATTTGTTATGATTTTTTTGCAAAACAACTTTTTTCTTGAATAATTTATATTTTTACCCGTTTGCCAAAAATGGACCGCAATGCAATAGTTTACCTATAAAAATCATTCATGGATATAAGCTTAAAGCATTGACAAAGTAAAAACAATAAAAAAAAAATAATTAAAAAAAATTTTTAAAAACATGGTATTACATCACTCTGTGATAAAGATTTTGGGCCAAAACGGCTATCACGGAACCGTTCCGTGAAAAGTATTCAATAGGTTAACAGCTAATTATTTTAAATGTGATATAGCCAAATTAACATTATATCATTGAACTTATTTTATTACTTTCTTTTTTTTTACATGGTACTTAAGTTTAAATAAAAATGTAGGTACTGTAATATTTGTTATGGACTTCAATTTTGAATTTGGTAGCCAAATTAAGTAATTTTAGAGTTATTTTGATTTTAATCTTCAGTATTTAAAGGTATCATTTTCTAATTTATAATATCTTTTAGTTTCACATCATACATTTAAGTTATCTGATTTTACTTTGTTTTAATGATACAATAATCTCCCAATAGAGGTGTGCCGAAATTGCCGGAGCTGCTACTTTGGAACTGCTCAGACAACTGAGCTGCTCCGGCTTGGAACAGCTCACCAAACAAACATGCTCCCGGAGCAGTACCAGGAGCGGCTGGAGCCGCCGGCCTTTGGGGTTGAACTTTGACTTGTAGTGGGAGAAAGTGCACCGCTCTCTCGGAGCTGGAATTCCCAGTCACACCCGAAACCAGCTGCACCCCCAACCTGCTCAATTGTCTCTGTAGGTCAAAGTCATAGTCAGTGAGTCATCACAACCCTTGGTCCTACTCCAGTCCAGATCAGTTGTCTTTGGTCACTTGACTGGGGAGTTTTACACTGCGTTTAGTTTTAGAACCTGTTTAAATTCTCAAAAAGTTGAAAAACTTGTTTTTTTAATGCTAACGGTCCATAAGTATTAAATTGATTTTGTTTATGTAATATTTGTAGCTTTATCTTTACCATTAAACGTCTAATAATATGTTTTCTTTACGTTTAAAAGCTATAATATTTAATGTATAAGAACCTTTAAAAGAAAACTTAAAATTTGATTTTCATTAAACAGTAGGAGGAAGTAACTCTGGTCTTGAAAGGGGCAGTGTGAATAATCGCGCGTGGCGTTCCGGAATTCAGAAATTGGACTGTTCAACAGACATCTTTGCTCACTTGCTCAGTCGGAGCAACTGCTCCGGCTGGAGCTGCTACTTTAACCTGCTCTTTTCACTGAGCTGCTCCAACCGAAGCTGCTCTCTAATCGGAGCTGGTATGACACATGTCTACTCCCAATGCTACAAGAATAGTATTTATAAAACTTTGGTTTTTGTTGTTTGTATGATTTAAACCAATAGTTGTTATTTATATTGAAAGCAATATAATTAATCAGTTAAGCAACTTATGCAATTGATTGATTTTCAAGTAATATTTGAATTAATTTATCATGGATATTTCAAGAACTTGAACTAATAATAATAACAATGTTAAAATGTAGGGGTGTGCGAATAGTGATTTCTGGCTCAAGCCGAGCCGAGCCGGGCTTTTTTCTAAGTTCTCGAGCTTCGAGCTTTCTCGAGCCGAGCTTTTTTGATGTGGATTTTCTCTAGGGGTGTGCAATATACCAATAGTGATTTTCTGACTTGAGCCAAGCCAAGCTGAATTTTTCAAAGTCTTAAGCTTTGAGCATTTCTGACTATACCTATATGTGTTCTTTATTTAAATTATGTTTAAAAGAACAAACATTTTATCCATTATGGTAATATAAAATAATTTATAACTTTCAGTATTTGTCATCTTTTATTCGCTTCTTCTATATTCATTAGGCCTATGTTCAATAAATAAAGGCCTACAGTAGGAAAATAAGTATTAAAAAGGAAAATTTATTGAGACCACTTGTTTACAGTAACCAATAATTTTCTTTAAATATAAAGTAGGTACATAGGAAATTAATAATAACGTAAAGGAAGAGAACTACAAAATTAACTAGACTGATAAGCCCACATGGTTAACTACTGCAGTTATTACCGTATTTATTAACAACATAATAAACAGAGTATATGTCAATATGTACTCTCCATGTAACTTGTAACTTTTAGTAACTTTATGTAACCTTTAGTGATAAGCCATCTTGGACGCAATGTATTTAATTGTAAAAATGGTGTAACTGTTGGAATAAATAAATAAATGTAACCTAACACTTAGGCCCTAGCCTAGGGAATTGCCCAAACCCAGTAAGCCTCTCATTCTGTTTTTAAGTAGTAAATTTTAGGTTATCTTTTTATAAATATACACCAGTCTTAAACCAGTCTTAATATCTTATTGTACTCACAGAAATAAGTTATCCAGTAATCATAGGCCTAGCTTATGTCGTATCTAACCTGATAGACCTAACCTATCATATCTGCTTCTGAAACAGAGGTGTCAGTAGTAGAAGGTGAAAGAGGGTCGTAAATGCATTTTTCTTCCATCACTGCTTTAACAATTTGATAGCATACAATTACAAAATGATTAGGTTTGATATGATACATTTATTCATAATTTCAAACAATCCCGCGGAATTAACAATATGATTTTAATCGCACAGCTGTAGCGTAACAAAACACTGTGCCATTTTGATCGCGTCTTGGTTAAGCGTACACAGAATAAGAATGTAATCAACCTTTTAATAATATGACCACCTTTTAATAATTATAAACATGCGTGACGTAATTATTCAGAATTTTTATAAAATCCTTTGATTTTGTGAACCTCACAATTAGTGATTTTGAAGTGTAAATTATTACAACAGTGATGTGACAGTAATTGTTAACTTTAACAACTACATTATGATTACAATTGTATTTCTATTCCCTTTATCTCAAATTACTTTAGATTCTACCGTAAACTAACGATTTTTTAACAATCCAATTTCTGGAGAGTACTATTTCGGCTTCACACTAAAATGCCATCATGATTTGGTGTTCATCACCTACAACCTTCTCCCTAGAGATATTGGTCACGCTAAATCATTATTACCATCTTCACTCAACGTCTTCAGGCAGTTGGCAAAGTGGGTCCGCCAACAGAGTTGCCAGATGTGAATGTTTCAGACTCCATGGAATATAATCATGGTGTAATGTTCAAATTTGTAAGTTGCAGAAATGACTGTACCGCTGCAACGGTTAGAACAAGTGTTTTCATGGATTTTATTTTTTTGCTGAAGTGCTTCTTTTTGTACTAGTACAACACAAAGTTTTGGGGTACGATTGTTGTATTAGTTATTATAAACCGTGTTGTATTAGTTATTATAAACCGTGTTGTATTAGTTATTATAAACCGTGAAATATTGCAAAACTGAACTGGGTAACGGCAACACTGCACTGCAAACAGAATGGTGTGATAATATCACCAACTTGTCCATTTGATGAGAATGAAAGTAGAGAAAGTAGATCCATTTAGTTTGTTGATTAGGTGGCAGTTAAAAATATTACAGTACTTTAATATTAGGTTTTTTTTAACGAAAGACCGAAATTATTAGCCTTGCTGAATTATATTTCTTATGGAGCTCGACTGACGAAAATTACAAGAATTTTAACATTGATTCTGGATAGTTTTTGTTTTAAATTTACTTTTGTAGACGACTCATTTCACTAGGCGGCATTTAAAATATTCAGCTCGTACTTCGAACTTTTTTGCAAATCTCAAACCGAGCCAAATACTGCAATATTCGGCTTGAAAAAACTCGAATTTTGAATACTCGCACATCTCTATTAAAATGTGATGCTCCAAGAGCGCAGGTTTTTAAAAATATTTTATCCATAATATATTTATTTATTCTTTTAATCAAATTAATAATAACAATTGTTATATGACCTAAATTATTACTCAATAATTTGATTATGATAAATACAAATTAATAACTAAATTAGTATATATGACGGTACATTGTACCATACCGAATTTGTACCGAGAACTGAAGTACCAAATCTTTAACCGTACCGATTTGAGAATTTTTGGTACCGCAGACCCCTATTGATTTCTCAAACATGTGTTCATTAACTGAGAGCTTTTGGTTCGCCACATGAAAATGCAGCATAAATACAACTGCTTTACTTACTGGTATTTATATTGTTATGTATTTAGAGCAATCCAGTTATTCCTGTAAGGTGTTAGATTAACAAAATAGCTGCTACATGAACAAAACAGGCTTGATATGTATGTGTTAAATGAATGTTTAAATTTGTTTTAACGGTTTGCTGTAAACTTCAAGCCCCTTCACAAACTTCGGAACCATGAAATGCACAATGTATAGGCTACAGTTTCAAACAATACATCAACCTTATCATTGATCATTGTGTGTGGATCATTGATTTTCTGGTAGTTTTGCAATGAGCCTCAGTACAAAAATCACCTCTATTACATACAGAATGTTTCAAAAGTCAAAACAAACAAAAATTACAAATAAACATAAGACATATCTGCTCCGTTTTCCGTCTGGTCCCCTGTACATGGTTGTTAATAAATACGTCATATTGATGGAAAAACTCAAGATTTTTAAAACTAATAAGGATACTACCTTATAATCAATATTTAAAGATAAATGATGAATACCTTATGAGAAAATAAAGTAAACATGATTGGAAATAAAACTTGTACTGGAAAAATAAGTAATCACAATCATGAACAAAAACAAAAACATTTAAACAGATAAATACCCCCGTCTCAGCAAACCTGCGTACTCAGCGAATTTCCAATGCATAATATAACACAGTACCAATTCCGTACTGTGTTTACGGGATTGGTAGTTGTTAATACCATATAAAGCCGCATACCAAGTTTCATAAAAATATATTCATATATAAGCGATATATACAATTTTAATTATTCTCCATAAGAATAGCATTGGTGATGAATACATAGGTTTGCTGAAACAAGGAACACAAACAATTGGTTTTTATGCAAATATAAATATAATTTAACTAGGTGAAGCCACAAACCAAGTTTAATCAATATTCAATCATAAGTAAGCACTATATAACATTTTAATTATTCTCCATAAGAATAACATGGGAGATGAGTAAGCAGGTTTGCTGCAACAAGGAACTAAAAAAATGGGGTTTTATGCAAATATCAATATAACTCAACAAGGTGAAGCCACATACCAAGTTTTATTAATTTATGTTCATAATTAAAGGAATCATTACATTTTACTTATTCTCCATAAGAATAACATGGGGGCTGAGTATGCAGGTTCGCTGCTACGGGGATAATCAACAAAAAATCAATTTTTTGTGCAAATATCAATATACCAGTACTACGTGTCCCCACGTGCCAAGTTTCATCAATATACATTTATTAATAATGGAGATATCAAATTTTATTTATTCTCCATAAGGATAACATTGGACAACGTACTGTGTTTAGCACTTTGAATATCTCTGCAACGGTTGGACGTAGAATCACAATTTAAACACCAAAATGATTGTTTTGTGGAGCTGAGTTGATTGGTAAAACCAAATGTGAATTTTACATTGAAATTAACCTAGGAAAAGCCAAAAACCTTTTTCCCATAAGATTAACATAGGAGATTTTATGACCAGGTTTTTTTGGATTTTCTCCGCAACCACTTAACCTAGCTTAATAATTCAAAATACCATATTATTTGTTTTTTTAAGCTCTATAACATGGTCTAACCAAAATTAAGTGTTTTAAAAATTTTAGGGTAAAAAATGCAAAAAACTGATTTTTGGAAAATTTAAAACCCCCATAAACCCCCCTTCCCATGGCCCGATTTTTTTGGTTTTCGAACTTAAAGTCATAAATGTCGGTTTACACATTCAAGCCAAATTTCATCGAAATCGGACGTTTTTTATTCAAGTTATCGCATTCACGGACACATATATAGATATATAGATATATATATATATATATATATATATATATATATATATATAGATATATATATATATATATAGATATATATATACATATATATAAATTTGAACGAATAGTGTTTTAGTCATCTGGGGACCTAAAAAAAAAATTTGTCATGGTCTCGGGCTTAAATCTTACCATGAGACCTACGGTAATAGCTTCTTCCCTATAGGGGAAATTCGCTAAAACAACTAACATGTGATTACAAATAATGGTAAAGACTTAGGTGGCAAAGTTTACTGTAGCCACATACTCCCCCTTTAAGAACTATTATTTTGTTGTGTATGGTAGAGAAGCATAAACAAAAATATTGTACTATTTCAAAAAAAAGTCGATTAGGCATTATTCTTAAACCAAAACTTTTTCAAAATCTAAAACCGACTGATGCTGCAAAGCAGCCGATTTCTCTAGTTTAGTATGAAAACTAAGGTGTGACCTTAAAGCCAGGCTTGGTTCCTTGTTCGAGGATGATCAAGTAGTCCTGCGTCTTGTGCCAGAGGTTCAGCAGAGTGTTGAGGCGTGCCTCTCTGTTGGGCAGCTCCAGCAGGGAGTGGGCGCTCACCACAATGCTGTACTTCCTCTATAAACAGGATATCACATTATGGCGGATGACCTTTGAGAACATATACATGATAAATACGAATTATTTATACAAGGTCTCATACGAGTTCAGCAACATGTGTCTGGAAAATGTAACTAAAAGTGGGTATGACTGAATTTTTCAGTCTTTTGGGTGGCCAATTTGATAGATTCATTGTCATATTTGCTATTCCCTGCTTATAGAGTGCACATGCTTTCTTGGCTGAACTTGCCATATTTTGAGGGAAGGTTTGCTGGCTTACGGGTTTGATCGGGACCTTTGATAACTAATGGGCCTCTATAAATTTTTGGTCTTGTGACTCTCTGCGGCAGACTTGTAGCTGTTCCATTCAAAAGCATTGCAAAAACCTGACCTCTTTTACAGAAATTGCAAAATAGGCTATACAATAGTGATGTGTCAAAACCAAAACTTGAATCTCAAAACCACCAAAACTTTGGAAAAGTTTCGGTTTCGAGATTCGATCGGTGAGTTTTGAGAATCAAAACTCGAAACTGCTGAGATTTTTTGTGTCTTTATTGTTGTTTTTTTAACAGAAATCACGCCTGTGTTTCGATCAATAATGCAAAGGTCAAAAGCCTACTGTCATCGGTCGTCTACCTTTACCTTTTTTGGATTATTGATTTTTTATTTCTGAAAGAACAACTCTAACCAAAATATATAATTAGTTTTAATTAATTTTTCTGGATTTATTTTTCATAACCATACCCAGGCAATTAAATAGGGTTTCGCGATTTGAGATTCGAGATTCGATTTTGTAAGTGTCGGTTTCGGTTTCGAGATTCAAAATTTCTGGTTTTGACCATCACTACTATACAAGTTTTGCATATTATTCTAAACTGCCTCAAAGACGAATAAAGTGATACCAATATTAGAGGTGTGCGGATATCCGAAAAGCCGGTTCGGTTTCGGAAGGCTTTATCGATATTCGATAAGGTCTAGTACAAATCCGACTTATTTGGATAGACTGTATATCTGGGGATAAAAGGTAGAAACGAAACAATAAATATGTTTGGACCATTAATAAACGTTTTGACTCTTGACGTCGTTCAAGGTAACATGACGCAATTCCTTTCGCTTTGAATGTTTTCGGTACCCGGTACCTAACTCGTGTCAATTCATCGATACGATATTTATGTAATCAGGTATCGTATCGTGATACACGGCCAGATCGTACATCATTTTATAAAACAGAATGAATACGGTTTATAAAAAGAAATGTGCGATAGCGAATGTTTTTGATAGTAAACAACCACAAATTTATACAATATTGCAACATTGTAACTCGATGTCGATTTACAATTCATGATTCACGGGATAAACGCAAACAACGAGACAACAGTAGTGGATTACTGCTGGCGAATAAGTCGATAATTTTTCATCGATAGTCAATTAACGATAGTTTCATCTTTTCACGAATGCAATGAGCACAGCAAGCTCTCATAGAGTAAGCTGTAATTCAAAAGTTGCATAATGCAAACGGAAATGTTAGTGTATGAAATTTAAAATTGCTGCTACTGATATTTTCCTTCCATTCAATACAATTTAAAAACACTGAGTAAAATATTGCTGACTTGCGCGAAACGAGATGCATAGCTTTCTCTACGGCAAAGTTTCCTGGTATGATCAAAGAGCTTAATCCAGATAAAGCTCTTATACTCCAAGAAAATACTTCACTTGTTTACCACTGTAGGAGACCTCTAGATATATTAAGCGTGTCAAATATCTTTACGACGATGTTTAAAGCAGCAACGTTATTTATACAGATTTCATTGTTCGGATATTATTTGATTTTGTTAAATTCATGTATTTAAAATGGAACCGAAATGGAGTAAAAGCATGTTATGTAAATTCTTTAAAAAGAATGATGCCGATAGTGAAGTGGCCGATTGTTTCAAATCAAATCAAAAATATCTTTATTCGTCTCTTGCACAAAGGTACAATAAATAGTGTCAAAACATAAATACGGTAATGATTAGTCTAAATAATACTTAATTACTATTTCTTTACAAAATTGTCCATGCAAAATTCATCTAGTGAGTACAGAGCTTTCTGCATCAGGAACTCCTTTAATGACTTCTTGAATTTACCATTGGTCTTTAATATCTTTTATTTCCTTTGGGACATATTTAAACAAATTTATTCCAGCATAGGAGGTTTTTTTTTGGTGAAACATTCTAGTCTATGTTGTGGTAATATTTTATCATGTTTGTTTCTTGTATTATATGAATGAAAATCATTGTTACTCTTGAATTGGCCAATGTGTGTCTTGCAATGCATAATACACTCAAGTATGTAGAGACTATGAACGGTTAAAATATTTAGCTCAACAAAGTGATTTTTCACGGATACATCAGTTTTAAGATTTAACATTGTTCTTATAGCTTTCTTTTGCAGGACAAGAATTTTTTTCAAATTTTGGCTCGAAGTCCCTCCATATATAATTATTCCATATGCAATATGGAACTGTATGTGAGCATAAAAAATAGTTTTTAAAACAGATAAATTACAAAGAAAGGACATTTTCTTTAAAGCAAAAATACCAAAATTGATCCTTTTAATGATTCTTTCAACATGCATATCCCAAATGAGATTTTTATCTACTGTTAACCCAAGGAATTTAGTATGATTCACTTTATCCAACTCTTTAGCATCAGCCAAAATAAGAGGATTTGGGTGGTTTCTGTTTTGTTTAGTATGAAAAGACATAACATTTGTTTTTTCTGTATTCAGGATCAATTTATTTTCAATAAAAAAGTGTTGTAATTTTTAAAGTTGAATGAAAGCTGCAACTTCTAAATCAGTTTCAATTTTAGCTGATACAATTAAATTTGAATCATCTGCATATAAATAAAGCTGAGTTTTTATGTTTTGATGGTCACTTAAACATTTAGGCATCTCTTTTATGTAACAAATAAACAACAGTGGGCCTAAAATGGAACCTTGTGGTACTCCATTTCTTATTAATTGAGTATTTGATTGATATTGATGGATTTTATTGTTTTTTATCTGAGAAATCTCAACATATTGCTTTCTTTCAGAAAGATAAGAGGCAAACCATTTTAAATTAAAATTGTGGATCCCCAAATTTTGCAATTTTTGAAGAAGTAATTCATGAGATATTATGTCAAAAGCCTTTGATAAATCCATAAAAATTCCAACTGTTTTTTTTTTTGTTTTTTTTTCAATGATTCCAATAGCAGTTCTGTGAAGTCAACTAAAGCAGTGGTGGTAGATTTATTTTTCCGAAAGCCATGTTGTTCATTATCAAAAAGGTTGTTTATTTGCAGATGTGTATAAAGTCGGTTGTAAATTGCTTTTTCAAAAATTTTTGAGATTAATGGTAAAACTGAAACTGGGCGGTAATTTTGAACTTCAGTCCTGCTTCCCTTTTTATAAATGGGGATCACTTTGGTTACCTTCAACTTTCCTGGAAATACACCAGTGATAAAAGAGGAATTTATAAGATGTAACAAAGATTTTACAAGCTGATATTTTATAATTTTTATGATTCAAATCGGTACTTGTCCTTGATTTTGACGATTGAGGTATCAAAAGGAATTCCTCAATCCATAATAGTGCAAAGTTGTTTTAAATTGTTTTTACCAGCATTAATTTAGGCACAAGTTGATTTCAAAGATATTTTTCAACCGTCAACCGTTAACATCAAAACATTAAAACATCTGATTTTAGTTTTATAATGTCCTAAAAAATGTTAACAAATTACAATCTCCAAAAAGAGTAAAATATTTCACTTCAACACGTAATTAATATTAAAAAGATAATTTGAAATTGGATGGTAACGAAATAATTTTGTTCACCGTTTTATCTAGATTAATAAAGATTTGGGTCTTGTTAATAGTTTGTAATTTGATTCCGAGGAGACAAAAAATAAGTGAGGAAGGTTGTGTTCTTACAATGTTTTTAATGTATAATTCGGCTGCTGACCGGTGCACAGTCGAGTGACTTTAGTGGAAGGGGGAAGTATGCAGGCCCGTTAGTTATAGTAGGCCCTAGTTTGATCCCTCTCTAAAGAACAATGGTTTATTACCTTATAAAAAGTGTCGATAATCATAAAAATAAACTCTCTGACCTACTACTTTATTGCAAACATAATGTCTGCAGGTCACCGTTGGCTCAGCTTTCAAAAGAGAGGCAAACAATGTTTCTAAAAATCTTGGGAAGGCCATCATGATGAGTCACACATTTAGAAAATTGTTATTTAATTCATACAAAAGGCAGTTGATGCTAGTCTGCCACTTAAAACTAACAGCAAGGATCTTATACTCTTCCACAGATTTTTCCGTTAGAAAAGCATTTCTGACAGATGAAAGTCACTTACGTGTTGGGAAGGTAGGAAGGCCCGATGGTAGACCCCCAATGGGACATTGATTTCTGGATTTCCACCTTTCAAAACCAGACTGGACAACTCATTCATGCTGCTGGAACTGTCGATGTTCATGTACTCTTTTAGGGAGTCTCCCCAATAGCTCTTGCCTGCCCTGGATGGTAACATTCCTTTGAGAGAAGATTAAGAATTTTGTACTTTAATCACTAAAAATTTACCACACTTATATAAAATATTAACTTTTTACTTTTTATGTATATCAACTGCAGTTAAAGGGAATGCAATACTACACAGACAGGAAAATATATTGTCTGATTTGTAAGGAAAAAACATGAGCCGTATTGTTCATTTTGTTATGTAGCCTATATAGTGTACATAGTCAAGAAGATGTTTTATTTTGGACTTCTATGCCATTTTTCATTTAACCCATTGGCCTAGCTGATATTTGCCACCTGACAAACCGTTTCCTAAGAAAAATTACATAAATGTAGACTTTTACTAAAACTGACACTATAGCAACAATTATCTACAAGAAGAAAATACTTTTGACAGCATTTATGTATGGTTTTTATTTTATATATATATTTCAGCCCAAAAACTATTTTACTTGTAGGTTATTTATTAGCGAATTTCCCCAATAGGGAAGAAGCTATTACCGTAGGTCTCATGGTAAGACTTAAGCCCGAGACCATGATAACTTTTTGTTTTGATGTCCCCAGATGTCCAAAACACTATTCGTTCAAATTTATATATATGTATATATATATATATATATACATATATATATCTATATATATATATATCTATATATGTGTCCGTGAATGCGATAACTTGAGTAAAAAACGTCCGATTTCGATGAAATTTGGCTCAAATGTGTAAACCGACATTTATGACTTTAAGTTCGAAAACCAGAAAAATCGGACCATGGGAAGGGGGGTTTATGGGGGTTTTAAATTTTCCAAAAATCAGTTTTTTGCATTTTTTACCCTAAAATTTTTAAAACACTTAATTTTGGTTTAGACCATGTTATAGAGCTTAAAAAAACAAATAATATGGTATTTTGAATTATTAACCTAGGTTAAGTGGTTGCGGAAAAAATCCAAAAAACATGCTCATAAAATCTCCCATGTTAATCTTATGGGAAAAAGGTTTTTGGCTTTTCCTCAGTTAATTTTACTTTAAACTTCACATTTTCTTTTACCAATCACTTCAGCTCCACAAAACAATCATTTTGGTGTTTAAATTGTGATTCTACGTCAAACCGTTGCAGAGATATTCAAAGTGCTAAACACAGTACGTTGTCCAATGTTATCCTTATGGAGAATAAATAAAATTTGATATCTTGATTATTTATGAATGTATATTGATGAAATTTGGTATGTGGCTTCATGTTGTACTGGTATATTGATAATTGCACAAAAAATAAATGTTTTGTTGATTGTCCCCGTAGCAGCTAACCTGCATACTCAGCCCTAATGTTATTCTTATGGAGAATAAGTAAAGTTTTATATCTCCCTTAATTATGAACATAAATTAATAAAACATGGTAAGTAGCTTCACCTGGTTCAGTTATATTGATACTTGCATAAAAACTCATTTCTTATCTTCCTCGTTGCAGCAAACCTGCATACTCAGTCCTAATGTTATTCTTATGGGGAATAAATAAAATGTAATAAATCACTTATTTATGAATGTATTTTTGTCAAAATTGGTGAGTGGCTTTATGTACTAGTGAGAAACATATCAATGCATTGGAAATTCGCTGAGTACGCAGGTTTGCTGCGACGGGGGGTATTTTTTACATTAAAATAAAAAATACCCCCGTAGCAGCAAACCTGCATACTCAGCGAATTTCCAATGCATATTAATTTATCTTAATACCACATAAAGCCACATACCACGTTTCATCAATATACATTCATAAATAAACGATTTATGACATTTTAATTATTCTCCATAAGAATAACATGGCGGCTGAGTATGCAGGTTTGCTGAAATAAGGAACACTAAAAATGGGCTTTTATACAAATATCAATATAACTCAACTAGGTAAAGCCACATACCAAGTTCTAATTTATGTTCATAATTAAAGGAGATAACACGTTAATTATTCTCCATAAGAATAACATGGGGCTGAGTATGCAGGTTTGCTGCTACGGGAAATATCGGGAAAAAATGGGTTTTTGTGCAAATATCAATAGACTACAATGAAATGAAGCAATATACCAAGTTTCGTCAGGATAAGTTGATAAATAAGCGAGATATACAATTTTTCTTAACCTCCATAAGAATAACATTGGACAACGTACTGTGTTTAGCACTTTCAATATCTCAGTAACCAATTGACGTAGAGCAATGATTAAAACATCAAATTGTGCGTCTTTTTACGCTGATTCCAAAGGGAAAAAATAAAATTTTACTTTTTCAAAAATTGTATGTAAAAAACTCAAAAAACCCATTTTTGGGGTACAAAACCCCCCCAAAATACCCCTTCGGATAGGTCGATCCGTCTGGTTTTTGAACTTAAAGTCATAAATGCTGCTTTACACATTTGTACCAAATTTCATCAAAATCGGACCTTTTTTACGAGAGTTATCGCACCCACGGACACACACATATATATATATATATATATATATATATATATATATATATATATATACAGTTTCGAACGAATGGTGTTTTTGGGGTCTGGGGACCTCAAAACGAAAAGTTATCATGGTCCCGGGCCTAGGTCTTACCATGCCGACTACGGTAATAGCTTCTTCCCTATAGGGGAAATTCGCTAAAAATATAGTGATACATTTACATTTGACCTAGATATAACATATTTTCCAAAATCATATTTTTCCGAAATTTGAATGTTTCCCCAAGTATGGGAATTGCATACAAAATTCCTCAAAATAGTTCATGACACAGAAAATCAATTATACACAATCTATTATTATTAGACGAAACATTTGTAAACAATTATAATATTAACCCTAGCAGTGGCCAACCGACGCAATGCGTCGGTTCGCCCTGTCGCCTTAGAATGTCAGCCGACGCCTTGCGTCGGTTCATGACCGAAAATTTTGTATTGTAAAATAACCATTAATAATCAACTCAAAAGTGAACAATATATATACCATTAGAAAGATCATATTCTGAACTTTTTTTATTACATAAAAGAACCGTGTAGCAGCTATATAACAATGTCACGACGATTAGAAATCGAATGAATATTTGGCCCAACGCTATTCCTGCAGCCGACGCTAGGAAAGCGCCAAAACAAGACTTTTTTGAAATTACCCAGCTCGGGTAATTTTTGCCGTGTGAAGTTGCGGGTGGTACCACTGCACAGCTAAACAGATGTGCTTTATTCTGCTATTGATTTTTCGAACGAAATATTGATTGGTTAGATGATATGATTTTATAAAAACAGGTGTTTTTGTTTCTATAACAAATGGCAAACCGACACAATTGGAGGGTTTAGAAAATTGGATTTATATGCAATGTAAGTTATAGTTACTAGTCAAATCATATGTCATTTTGAGGAGGAATAAATGTAGAGGAATTTAGTTTTGCCGTTGCAGCACTGCTAGAACGTATTTTTTCCTGCAACATCGAATTACTTCGTCATATTTTATCCAGTTCGTCTGAAGGCCATCTTTGTCTTTATTTAGGTACCTAAGCATTTGCTATTTTTATTCGTGAGTTGTTACTAATTATGTTATTATTTTAGAGTATTAGTGTTAGTGAAGTGTTTGTGTGTATATAACAGTAATCTTTATGCATTATATTATGCGTAAATATTACTGAAGTGTGACAAATAGTGTTTATAAAGTGTTGTGTTAACTCCTACATAGGCCTAGTGAAATTTGCCAAGTCCACGACTATTTGTTTAGTGCTACATAACACATATAAAAACAATAATTTACTCTAGATGTTGTACATTTTTATGTAGGTAATTGAATGTATTATAACATGTTTATATTGGTTTTGGGTAAACAAATTCGGTGAAAAAGTTATATAGTAAATAATGTACAAATTCTTTTTCCAAATGCGCAAAAATATCAAAACATTCTTTTATTTACAACTATTTATAAGTGATAATAATTTTCTACCATCAAACTTATGACTTTTTTAGATTCCTTACTTCATTAGCATTACAAATTTGTATATATCATGAATAGTATATACATATATTATTACAACACAAACTAACACTGTACAGTTTTCACTTTTATCGGTTCTCCGTTTGTTATAACCATTAATAATCAACTCAAAAGTGAACAATATATATACCATTAGAAAGATCATATTCTGAACTTGTGTACACCACTAAAACGTAAAAAAATTCCTTCCCCCACATGTTATATATTTCTATGTAGAGAATTAGATTGTCTACAGAATTTTTATAATGAATTTTCTATAAAAAACTGGAGAAAAAAATACCAAGGCTGCTTTTGAAATAAAAAAAATTTTATTCTTTTCACTTTACCGACAAAATTACCTTTCTAGATATTTATTATTGTACTATTCCTAGAATCTCCTGATCTTTCGATCAAAATGAATATAAGGTTGGCTAGGTTTACTCCTACGGTTGAATTAATACAAATTTTCAAAAAAAGTCTGCAAAATCGCCAAATTTAGCCTGCAATTTCCCACTTACACCATTGGCCACTCACTGCTAGGTATACATTTTTTTACACAATCACAAGTATACTCGGGATTGCACGTCCGGGCTACTTACGGTGGCCACGAGTTTACTCGGGGTTGTGAGCCAATGGGTTAGAATATAATCTATGGCCAAGGATGAGGAGAATGCGAAACGGAAGGACTTTACTCACAATGGCTACAGTAAGTGAAAGTGCTTTACATTTTCAGTCTTACATCTGAAACCTTTTTAAAGCTTGCAATTTTGTGGCAACCCTTGGTTTAGTTTTAGTAGAAAACTTAAAATATTTAATGCTTTTCTACCTTACAAATTAGACAAAAATGTCATTAATATTGTTTTGATCTAAAAAATAAACGGTATCAGGAAACTGACACATACTTTCTCCCTTTTAGCCAAACATTAACGACAAAAATATTTGTTATTTAGTAAATATAGAATATGAAGTATAGATAAATGTACAGAAAATTGTCTAAAATAGTTGTTTTCAGAAATATCTTTTTTGGAGGCACTATAGAGTCCGTTGCTACACACAATAGTTTTGAGAGGGGAAATGCCCCCTTGCCCCCCCCCACGGTTAAATAGCAACACATTTCGAACATCATCTGTTGGTCAATGCTAACTTGACCTGCATATCAAATTTTAATGAAATTGATCAGTAAATAAGAGAGAAATAGTTATTTTTGTATTCCCCATAAGAATAACATTGGACAACGTACTGTGTTACCGCTAAATGAAAATTTCAATTTTCTCCGCAACTAGCAATCGTAGAATAGTAATTTAAAATACTAATTTATTTAGTTTTTTAAGCTCTTTTTAATGGTGAATAGTAATCTTTATGAAAAATCCAAAAAACTGAATTTTTGATGTTTTAAGTCCTGTAATTTCTGAACCCGAATTTTTCCAGAAATGCGGGTAGTGTCATTTTGTTGGAAACCTAAAGTTCTACAAACCACAAAAGTTTAATCAAAATCGTTAGAGCCGTTTTTGAGAAATTTGGATTTTTCATGTTTTTTGGCGGTTTTTGGGGGATAATTACCCTTAAAAATCAAAAATTCAAAAAAATGAAAAAAACGCCTGGAGATATCGTGGATTAGTACCTACATACCAAATTTCATAAAAATCGGCCCATAGGTTAGGGCTCTAGCTCTGTACACATCCACACAGACACACACACACAGACACAGACACAGACACAGACACAGACACAGACACAGGCACAGGCACAGACACAGACACAGACACAGACACAGACACAGACACAGACACAGACACAGACACACACACACACACACACACACACACACACACACACACACACACACACACACACACACACACACACACACACACAGACATCACGTAAAAACCACTTTTTTGGGTTCAGGGAGCACCAAAACGAATATTTCCACTAACAACTCAAATTCGAAAATTTTTACGAAAACAATACTTTCTCCATATACTATGTATAGGGGGAGAAAGTAATTAAAAAATATTTTTGTAAATAAGTTTGGCGGTGATATACTTTGGGAATAGGCCTGCCCCACTCTAAAATTAAATGTAACAATGAAACATTATTCTAAATAAGAGTTAACAATTATTAAAGAAAATATTATCTTTAAGCGTAACAAAAAGACTGAAAATATTAAATAACAAAAAAAATTTCTTTGCTACTTATCCATAAACATGGCACTGAATACCTGTATGTAACTCACATCATCATATACAGGTATCACAACTGATATGGTCTGTGGATTAAAAGTTGTGCAAGGAATAAATATCTGATCAAAACTACATGCAATAGTGATTGACCTTTTGTCAACTATAATTAGAATACCATTAATAATCATTTACTAAACTAAATATTTAATTTTTGCACTACGTCAAACATAACAAAATGTAATATTCCACCAACCAAGACACAGATCCAATTCCTGCCCCAAAGTCAAACAGGCTTGTGGGTTTGTAGTCAGGGCAAAGTGATACAATCTCCTTGAACACCCTCATGATGGCTGCGTAGTTGGGAGCTGCACGAGAGAACAAATACACCATGGAAGAGTAGTCTTGCAGGTCCAGCGGACTCCACCTGTACTGGTACTTAGACATCAGCTGTGCTACACTGGACTTCACCAAGTTGTTGTAGTGGCCGACCTGGTCTTCAGTCACTTCTTCTGGTAATGGCCGCACTGTAAAACCAGGAAAATATGTAACAGACATCCAATACATTTGTATATGAATAGCAATCAATTAAACTATAAACAGCTGTTGATACATTAACACACAGCATAATGTGAATAAAATTACTAGTGGAATGACATCGCAATATGTACGATGGATTATAAGGGCGCACTAAAATTGTGAGGTATTCAAGTAGTCTTGTTTTTTGGAGGGGGGGGGTTGGTTGAGGGGTTCGGATATTCCAGGACTACCTTACAACTGGTCTATACCAGTTTTGAGGCTGACATTGGGTACAGTAAATGAAGTTGTCATTGGCCTATTGGCTGTCCATTATGACAAACTTCCCTTTCACCTTTGGTCCCTCCATTTGCAGCAGCTAGGGACAGAATTTCCGGATTTGGTCCCCAACCTGCCAACCTGGGAATGGATGATCTCTGGCTGTTGTACATGGATACCCTGTCAGTTGAGTTGACCAGTTGGAGGGCAGAATGCGGGTCCCCTGTTTGAGAGCCTCATCCCAGCTGTCACAGGGGCAGAGGAATTGTCCCTCCTTTCCGGTCCTATATATCCTATCTTTCCTGTAACCTGCGCAATATTCCCGCTTGTGGAAGATGTGACTAGCAGCTATGCTGGGGTCCCCTAATCCGCAAGCAACAATGATGAATTTCTAAATTGACTTTGGAAGCTACAGTAACATTAGACTCGGCCTAGAGATAATCCTGGCCAAATCGGGAAAGATGAGCCTGAGCTAAAAAATTCCACTTTGGGAGTCCTAGTCGATATAACTCCTAAAAGATAAATTAACTAGATTTGGGAGGCCAAGTTTAAGCATAAAAAACATCATCCACATCTAAAAAATCAGTGATTTTTTATCAAACTTAGACCTGCTGCTAGAGGGCAGCATGTACATGTTATAAGCTGGAGTTTAATCGAAGAATTGCATTAAAAGTTTTATTTAGCCTACCATCTGATTGTAATTGTGATCAAGATTAATTTCTACACAATTTGGTTACCCTACAAAAAAAGTAATTTATAAACAAAATAGACTTCCTCTTGAGTAATCTGCAGAATCTTTAAAAGTTACTATATATTTTTTAACTATATATATAAGGGCTAAAAATCGCTTGTGAGAATCATCTGTTATGTTCCAAACCAAAAACATTGCAACTGCGAAATGATTGTTATGCATAAAGATCTTATAGGTTAAGACTGTGTCCCACACATCTCACAGACAGGCCTGAACATTTGGCCGAACATCATCCCGAATGTTCACTGAAAATTCTGTCCCGTATTCTGCTGCGTAATACACTATGGCCCAACAAAGGCGAGCGCGAGAGTGTAACCAATCAGTGTGCTCGAGTATGTTCGGGATAGTTCACCTCGCCATGATTCGTGTTCGCCTGTACTCCATTTTTTGTCGAGTTGTTGGCACTATTCAAAGGAGACGAGCGGAAGCGAATGGGCGAGCGTGAACTTGGTTAGTTCCGTTATGCACATTCAGTTGATTTGGTGCAAGATTCATTGTCGCGACTCGTTCCGAACATTAGGCGGGACACTCGAGCGTATGATAGTGTACTGATACCAAAATGTCCGTGCAGCTCCCACATTTTCGCAACTACTCCGAACATTCGGCCGAAATTAAAAAAAATTCTAATTTTGTTTATTATTTTCACTTTACCAAAAAAACTACCTTTCTAGATCTTGAATATTTTACTATTCCTAGAATCTCCTGTTCTTTACGATTAAAATGAATATAAGGTTGGCTAGGTTTACTTCAATGGTTGAATTTATACGAATTTTCAAAAAAAGGTCTGCAAATTCACCAAATCTGCTTGGCCATTTCCCACATACACCATTGGCCACTGCTAGGGTTAATGGCTTGTGTTGACGATTCCATTTGAAAAGAAACTCAAGAAGCCTAATGTAATCATTTAGAATTTATTAAGACATAATTTAAAATACAATACTCAACAACATAACGAGTATATTGTCAATTATGGTTAAATACAATCCTCGTGTTTATAAAGACTATCATAAAAACTTAATCGCCCAGTAAAAAAAAAAAATAAAAAATACGATCACCCAGTAAAATATATTTAATATACATAGTAGCCAAATGTTTTCCGCAGGAATAGTATTATGACACATAGGATTGTGAACTTCCCCTCCAACGCTGATCCCCCCCCCACTCTTCTGCTGACACCCCCTACCCAGGCTTCACGAAGATCCGCACGAGGTCTCAATTGTAATATTAGAGTAGATAAAATAGGTTTTGAAAAGTTCTTTTTTATATTCCAAATGAAATTATGTCAAAAATGTAAGTAAATTGTGCAATTCATATAAAACAAACCGAAAACGGTTCAGTGGAAACCTGAAATTAACTATTCAAAGAAGAGCCCAGTTGTAATTTTACCCCATAATAAATTGCCATAAGAAAACTTTTATTCTATTTTTTCAAATAGTTATTTACCAGATACTAAAGTTTAGGTAAAATGTGCAAATATATGGGGTATTCCCCTTCATTACGTGGGGAGATCCATGTGAAAATCGGTCCAGCCTCAAATGTTCTTCCAACTTTTTTTTATTTTGTGATTTAATACATAGAATTGCTTTACACACTATGCTATGCAAAGATCTGGATGTATCAATACAGACAAACCGGTACTGAATAAACAAAATAATATTCTTTGCATTTGCCTGCACACTGTTAGATTTAAATAGCAAAGTTTTTGATTAAAAAAAATAAAAGGCTTAAGAAATCTCAAATCAAGAATAGAGAAACAATGCACAGATGAAAAAGGACATTTATAAAGACAGTAACTTCAATGCGGTGATTTATTTTACTAGACGGTTAAAGGAAATCCTATTAATAAAATTTTATGTTTTTAAAAAAAAATCAGAGATTTTAACTTTGTTTTCATTGTGACATAAAAAAATAGTCATATGGCTTTTAGTGGAGGGAGACCACCAATTAAGGGGGAGTTCTCCTCGCCTTAAGACTCCTGCACATCTTTTGTTTTTGTTCCTGTGCAGGTGGACCAACGGCTTGATGTGACTTCCGAACCATGGCAGCGGTCGGCCAAGCTTTTTGTCACGAGCTGGGAGTTTAACGCGGGCCCGCTGGGTGATATCCCAGAGATCTACCACTCGAATTCGAGCAGTTGGATTAGCTAGTTTATGTTACATTGCAGGAATAGGGAATTTGTCTGTACACAAGTATGAATAATTTTCAATGATACTTTTTTTAGTCGGTACGTGTACCAAGCTTAATATTTCACCAAATATTTACTTCTAGACATGACGTCTTCCCTGAAGTTGGCTTCCCTCTCTCTTAAATAATCTTCCTCCCAAGGGTAATGGCGACTGAATAAGTAGTTGGTGAGCACCTTAGCATCCTCCAGTAAATGCTTGATAGTATGTCCTAGAAAAAGATACCACTTTAAAACAATTGAATACATCAAAGTTTTATAAAAAATACACAATAATAATTGTAAACAAGTTAACTTTTTAAATCTTCTGTATCAGCAATTTAAGTTTCAGGGTATACCTACCGTAGTATTTTAATGTTTACTAGATCACAATTTTACTAGCTGTAGGCTATACAAATGGTTTTCAGAAATATATCAATGATATCCTCCTACAAGTTCTGGGAAAAATTTAAGGCTGGATACTGGAAAGCAGATATTTTTAACTGGCAGACCCCTATTGCTTATAGTAACTCAAGCTAATCTGGTCTTGTTTCTACCCAGCTTACTTAATCAGATGAGCAAGAAACCCTAAAATAAATTAACTAAAGACAGATACAAAATTTAAATTTATGAAGTATATGTAATTTCTCAGCAAATAAGCTTGGTCCAATATTTGAATTTTGTCTATATTTTTTAATCAGCCTATTTTAAAAACTAGAGCAGACCCTGTTGTAAGTCTGAATAAATCAAATACTCCCGGTGCAGCAAACCTGCATACTCAGCAAATTTCAAAATGGTACTTCACTAAGTCATGAAGCTACTTACAAACTTTAATCAAAGCATATTCAAAAATAAGCGAGATATGACATTTTATTTATTCTCCATAAGAAAAACATTAAGACTGAGTATGCAGGTTTGCTGCATCAAGGACCACAACAATCTGGTTTTTATACAAATAAATACCAATGGATCACCACTAGATGAAACAACATACCAAGTTTTACCAATTTATGTTCATAAACAAGCAAGATATCACATGTTTCTTATTCTCCATAAGAATAACAATTTTAGGTTATTTTGGCTGATGATACCCTTTGCGGTCTGGTATGAAATCTCCCTACACGTCCTTCAGGTCTCCTAGGCCACTCATAGTGCCCAGTCCCATTTCCTAGTCAGGTATTGGAGGTTACGCCCCACTTCTGTCTCTCAGATATGTTAGGCCACTCAGTGTGCCCACTAGTGATAAGCTTGAACGGTCTCTAGGCCACTCATAGTGCCCACGTTATAAATATTTCTGTAAAAAAAAACACTATGATGCTGTAGTTCCCTGGAAGGTGCTGCACTCTGTCCAGCATTTATTTAACTATACTACAAATGTCATTCAAGCTACACCACGTGGTCTGGTAACGGATCAAGGAGGCATTTCCTGGGCAGTGTCTAGCTGTCATACACGCGACACAACAGGTCTTTTTATGCATATTTATCGAGGATTTTTATGGTTTTATTGTTATTAAATGTTTGATTTAGTGTTATATGTGTATTGGTGCTGTTACTTAAGTAGTGAAATATGGATTCAGACCATATAAGGGATTTAATTGATGACGTTTTGGGAGATGATCTCTCAGACAATGATGAGGAGGTCTGGAGGTAGCCTCGTTTAATTGATGTATAATCAATCGTTTTTTTTATTTGAGTTTTATACTTCATAAATAATAAAATAGACATCTTTTCCAAATATAATATACAACATTTGTTTATCCAACCCCTAGTAGATATGTAAAATTAGGGGTTAAATATGTACACTACACATTGTCATATGTGAGGTAGCCTCATTTAATTAATGAATAATCAATTGTTTTATTTTTATTTGTGTTTTATACTTTATAATTAATAAAATATACATCTTTTACAAATAAAATATACAACATTTGTTTATCCAACCCCTACTAAATATGTAAAATAACAGGTTAAATATGTACACCACAATTTGTCAAATCAAATCAAAATAATCTTTATTCATTAAGTACATATTCATGCACATTGAATGGCGTCACTAATACTACAAACTAAACTATTATCCTAAAGAAAGGGGAAAGCACTTGCTTTTACATATATTGAAATATTAAACAAGGAGAAAACAAAATATGTTTTGAGAAAGCAAACTATAACAAAGTCTAGGGGGTGGTGGAAAAGAATTCCTCGAGGGAATAAATGGCTTTTTCTAACAGGTAATTTTTTAATTTATTTTTAAATTTAGCAATGTTTTCCTCATTTTTAATGTCATTTGGTAAATGCTTTAAACATTTTAGTCCTGTGTAAGTCGGTTTTTTTTCATAAAATGTTAATTTATGATGCATTGAAGTAATAAATTTTTTATGTCTGGTATTATATGGGTGGCTTTTAAGGTCTGAGTTTTCTGAATAATTTTTTGCAATGATGGATGTATCTAAGATATATTGTCCATAAACTGTTAAAATCCCTAATTCTTTAAATTTGTCTTTTGCTGTTTCATAATATTTTAATTTCATTATTATTCTTACGGCCCTTTTTTGTAATTTTAGTATGCTATCCATATTTGATTTTGTGGTTGAACCATAAAGGCATAAGCCATACGCTAAATGAGAATGAATATTTGCAAAATATATATTTTTTAATGTTTTTTGATTACAAAAGAATGACATTCTAGATAGTGAATAGATTCCCGAACTTAACTTTGCCAATACTTTATCTACATGTGCATTCCAGCTTAAATGTTGATCTATGATTAGACCTAGAAACTTTGTGCTATTTTTATTTTCAATTTGTTGTTCATTGTAAATTATAATTGGATCAATTATCTGTTTATTTTGATGTGTTTTGAATACTATGCAGTTGGTTTTCTGGGGATTAAAGTTTTAATTTATTCCGCTCCAAGAAACCTCCAATATTTTCAAGCTCAACAAAACTCAATATCTCGACTTCTTGAAGTGTACCGGCCGACACCCTAAGATTCGTATCATCAGCATAAAAACAGAGATTATTTTGAGGTAAGCTTGTTAAAGAATTGCCTGCGTCATTGATGTAACACAAACAGTAGAGGACCCATGATTGATCCCTGAGGAACACCGCATTTTATATATTCTTTTTCTGATGAAGACTTAAGAATTATATTGTCTTGCGTTTGCTGGGTTATTTCCACAAACTGACAACGACCATTAAGATATGATTGAAACCATTTTATAGAATTTTTAGATATCCCTAACATTTGCAGTTTATTTATTAATTGATCGTGGTTGACACTGTCAAACGCTTTTGACAGGTCCATGAAAATTCCGGTTGTTAATTCCCCTTTGTCTACCGACTCAATTATATATTCAATAAAGGATACTGCAGCAGTGATCACAGATTTTCCAGGTCTGAAGCCATGCTGATGATCGTTTAACAATTTAAAGTCCTCTAAATATTTTAACAGTTGATTATTAACTATTTTCTCATACATTTTTGATATCACCGGGAGAAGAGAAATCGGCCTATAGTTTGACACAGTTTCTAGGTCATCTTTTTTATGAATTGGTATGACTTTTGAAATTTTTAAATGATTAGGGAACAATCCAGAAACAAAAGATGAGTTTATTAAGTGGCTTACAATTTGACTTAAGTATTTTTTTACATATTTTACAACTTTAACAGGGATTTCATCGTAACCTGTTGAATTTTTGTTTTTTAAAGAGCCAATTACTTTTTCCACCTCCCCTGCATCAACAAACTTAAAACTAAAACTTGTTTTAATACAACTCTCACTGTCAGTAGTACTAATATTTAAATTTTCTGTATTAGATTCAATACAAACATTTACAAAATATTTATTAAATATGTTTGCTATAGTTCTAGGGTCATCTACATAACAATTGTCCTTTTTTAAGTAGATATTTTTATTTTTATTTTCAATCTTTTTCCCAACTTCAGAGTTTATAATCTGCCACACAGTTTTTTGTATGTTATCAGATTTTTTAATCTTATTTTCAAAGTACCTTGTTTTAGCTTGCACCAATTTTAACCTGTAGTTCCGATTTTTCTGTTTTAGTTCTTGCTTTAGAGTATCATTTTTATTTTCTCGAATTTTTAAACTTAACCGCATTAATTCTTTCTTTTCATTTTTCAACTCATCTGAGATCCAATTTTGTTTGCGTTTTTTATGGGTCCGTTGCACAACGTCAAGGTTTATAACGTAAAGTTCTATTTTTTTAAAAGCAACATTTCACAACGTAAAGTTTCATAAAGTAAAGTTGTCATTTAATACAATGAAATAAAAGCTGTTGTCAAAACGTAAAGTTTCAAAAGGTAAAGTGACTGATTTAATACAGATTAAATTTATAAGTGTTTCAAAACGTAAAGTGTCATAACGTAAAATGAAAGAATTATAATTTAGTAAATATGTAGTGTTGCACAAAGTAAAGTGGCATAAAGTAAAGGGGTTATTTTGTTGAATTTAATCTAAAGCAGTTGTAATAACGTAAAGTTTCAAAACGTAAAGCTTTGATTTAAAACAAATTTAATAAATGGTTGTTTCACAAAGTAAAGTTTCATATTGTAAAGCTATAACCGTAAACGCCTAAGATAGTTCACTCCAGTCCGTTATTGAATCGAATTCAATAATAAAATATTTGGAAATATTTTTAAAATATACTGTTTCATAACGTAAAGTTTCAAAAAGTCAAGTACAGTCGAACTCAGAATTTCGTAGGGCTGGCTGCAGCAAACAATACATTGATGTAACGCTTGCTGTTTCTCACATTATGAAGGCATAAAAGGTGCGGCTAACTTCAGCTCTACAAAGTAGTTACATGGATACTGTACCAGTATTGTCTTGATCACAGTTACAGTTTATAGTTTCTATAGTTACTGATACGATTAATAAATAAAATTCTATTAATAATAGCTTTAATTATTAAGTAATATATACAAATGTATAAGCAAACCAAAATTAAAATGCTTTCTAAGTAAATATAGCATTTCCTCCTTCCCGTTGTGCACATAATGGTTGCTTAAATTTATAATTTAATTACTATATAATATCTGGAATAAATATATTTGAATAATAAAAACTATACTAACTATTTTCCTTAATATTGGACTCAAGATGTAAATATCATTTTTTGGTCGGAGCGAATATACTACTTTGTAACGACAGTTAGTTTAGTTTTTGCAGCACACTGAAGTGTGGGTAATGCATTTTCAAGTTGTAGTACATTTAACATTGTAGCTATTCAGATAGTCCCATATATAGTTACCAGCCAATCATACGGAAGTAATGTTTTATAGTAGGAATTGTAACAATTATAATTAGACCATGGCATTACTAATGAAACAACTCTAAATTTGAAAATGTGTTTTACAAAGAAACATTCCCCTAAGACAACGTGCTATCTTTTCTAAATTTATTTTTTTTGTAACATCACATAAACAATTCTAGGAGGCTTACAAATTTACATATTTTAGCGAATTTCCCCTATAGGGAAGAAGGTATTACCGTAGGTGGCATGGTAAGACTTAAGCCCGAGACCATGATAACTTTTGTTTTGATGTCCCCAGATGCCAAAAACACTATTCGTTCAAATTTATATATATGTATATATATATATACAAATATATAATATATATATGTGTGTCCGTTACCGCGATAACTTTTGAAAGAAACACCCGATTTTGATGAAATTTGGCACAAATATGGAGAGTAGCATTTATGACTTTAAGTTCGGAATCCAGGTCGATCACACTATGGGAAGGGGGTTTTATGGGGGTTTACAATTTTCCAAAAATCGGTTTTTTGCAAATTTGACCACAAAATGTTAAAAACACTGAATTTTGGTTATAGCCATTTTATAGAGCTTAAAAAACAAATAATTTAGTATTTTGAATCATTAACCTAGGTTAAGTGGTTGCGGAGAAAATAAAAAAAAACGTGTCACATGTTAATCTTATGGGAAAAAGGTTTTTAGATTTTTCTCAGATAGTTTTACTAAAAACTTCACATTTCTGTTTATTAATGTGTTTAGCTCAACAAAACAAACATTTTGGTGTTTTAATCATTGTTCTACGTCCAACCGTTGCAGAGATATTCAAAGTGCTAAACACAGTACGTTGTCCAATGTTATCCTTATGGAGAATAAATAAAATTCTATATCTCGATTATTTATGAATGTATATTGATGAAACTTGGTATGTGGCTTCAACTAGTTGTTGTATATTGATATTAGCACAAAAACAAGTTTTTTGTTGATAGTCCCTGTAGCTGCAAACCTGCATACTCAGCCCCCATGTTATTCATATATAGAATAAGTAAAGTTGTATATCTCCCTTAATTATAAACCTACATTAAGAGAACTTGGTATGTAGCTTCACCTGGTTCAGTTGTTTTGATAATTGCAAAAAAAAAACACAAGACTTATCTTCCTCGTTGCAGCAAACCTGCGTCCTCAACCCTAATGTTATTTAAATAGCTCTATGTAGTAGTGAGTCACATAGCATTGGAAATTCGCTGAGTACGCAGGTTTTCTGCGACGGGGGTATTTTTGTTTAAAAAACTTTGAGTTAAATTTAAAGTAGTTTTGACTTACTGTTTAATTAAAATAAGTAAGTGTAATTCAAATGATTTTACCAGGGTACTAAAGTTTATTTACTTTTTGTTTATTATCTCTCTCTCTCTCTCTCTCTATATATATATATATATATATATATATATATATACATATATATATATATGTGTGTATGTGTGTGTGTCCGTTACCGTGATAACTTTTGAAAGAAGCGCCCGAATTTTGTGAAATTTGGCACAAATGTGGAGAGTAACATTTATGACTTTAAGTTCGAAAACCAGATCGATCGGTTTGTGGGAAGGGGGTTTTATGGGGGTTTAAAATTTTCCAAAAATCTGTTTTTTTAACTTTTTACCCTAAAAATTTTAAAACACTAGATTTTGGTTATAGCCGTTTTGTAGAGCTTAAAAAAATTTAGTATTTTGAATCATTAAGCTAGGTTTAGTGGTCGTGGAGAAAAGTCAAAAAATGTGTCCATAAAATTCCCCATGTTAATCTTATGGGAATACGGTTTTTAGATTTTCATCAGATAATTTCACCAAAAACTCCACATTTCTTTCTACCAATCAGTTTAGCTCTACAAAACAATCATTTTGGCGTTTTAATTGTTGTTTTACGTTCAACCGTTGCAGTGACATTCAAAGTGCTAAACACAGTACGTTGTCCAATGACATATCTTATGGAGAATAAATAAAATGTTATATTTTGATTATTTATGTACGTATATTGATGAAACTTGGTTTGTGGCTTCAACTAGTTGTGGTATATTGATAATAGCAAAAAAAGTTTTTTGTTGATTTTTCCCGGCAGCAGCAAACCTGCATACTCGGCCCCCATGTTATTCATAGGGAGAGTAAGTAAAGTTGTATATATCCCTTAGTTATGAACCTAAATTAATAAAACTTGGTATGAAGCTTCACCTGGTTGAGTTAATTGCAAAAAAACACATATCTTATCTTCCTTGTTGCAGCAAACCTGTGTACTCATTTATAATGTTATTCTTATGGAGAATAAATAAAATGTTATATATCACTTATTAATGAATGTATTTTTGTGAAACTTGGTAAGTGGCTCTAGGTAGTAGTGATACCCACATATTTGCATTGCAAATTCGCTTAGTAAGCAGGTTTGCTGTGACGGGGGTATTGAAGCTTTCTATTTTGTTATACAAAAACTACACAGGGACATCTTTGTCCCTATTGAGCTCAAAAAGTCAAAAACTTGTAATACAACTCCATAATGGGGTCAAGCGTTTTCCGGTATTTATTCCCAGTGAATTGTTAAAACTCGTTAAAGGGAAAAGTTTAGCAATCAAATTTTAAGTAAATTGGACAAAAATATGACCGATAGAGTGCGAACATAGAGTGTGTTTATTTATCCGTATTTCTTATAATGTTCAAAATCTGAATGTTCGTTTTTTTTTTGGATGACTTCATGACGCAAAAACCAGATGAGAAAATTATCTTCAATTTACCATGAACATATCTTACAAATCAGAATAAAAAATCAGGTGTGTTCTCAATTTTGACACTTCTTTAGGGCTATGCCGCAATGGGTATTTAAGAGCCGGCATGAGTCAAGGCGAATATGGGTTATTTTCAGCGCCTTCAAATGCACTAATACCGTATTTCCAGTAGCGGCGGCCGTTGGGCGAACTAAAAGCTGTCGGAGGAGAGCCACCGCCACCACCTGCCGCTTGCCGTTTCGTTGCCCCCACCCACCAAAGTAGTGTGCGTGCTTGGCGCCTGGCGCGGCTTCCACATCCTCGCAGCGCAAGCCCAGACCCCGCGAAGCAGCGGCCCCCGTCCTCCAGTAAAACAACGCCATTCAGGATCACGGCCATAAGCGTGGTTTGAGTATTTTGTTTGGGCGACAAAATTATAGTAATTATTGATTATACCGTGACTCTTTTTATATATTACAACAAATTTCAAATTATTCGGGGAAACTGCTCCAGAGTATCCTGTCTGTCTTCAATTTATAAGATACTAACAGTTTCCCGGCACGCGTTGCTGCGCCCAAATTAAGTTGTTTACTAATTAGAGCTGTTAATTTTGTAAACACTAAATTTCTAAAACCTAACACTACACCCTTGTATGGCCTCTGGGTCGGAGCCCTTTAGACAGATTTGCACCATACTTCACACAAACCATCCTTGAATAATGCTTAATAATTCCTGAAAGTTTCATTACAATCTGTCGAGCGGTTTCGGAGTCCATAGGCTACATACATATATACATACATACTTCCACTTTTATAGATATAGATGATCGAAAAAGATTTAAAGCGTTGTTTTTGATTCCGTAAAATTCCAGCTTCTGGAGCAACACATCATGGTCGACACAGTCAAAGGTCTTGCTCGGATCAATAAAGGTTGCGCAGGCAAAATCCCTGTTTTCATAGGCGTTTCTTTGACCATAACACCATATGGATTCTTTGACAATGGATGGCATCAATTCCATCCACAGTGGACTTCTAAAGCCAAATTGATAGTTGTTAAATACATAATTTACTTCAAATAAAGTGCTTACCTGACTGTAGATAAAATGTTCTAGCACCTTGGATAAAACAGGTACTAAACGGATAAGTGGAACAAAGAAAGGGCAACAAAACAAATTTCAAACAACCTCATGGTCAGGACTGGTTAGATATTTATATTCGTTTTGTTTAGTCAAATGTTGTGTATATAAAATAATACGCAAAATCAATCCTCAAAAACCTTTAATACGCATATATTATCGATTGAGACTAATTAATAAACACCGCTATTATAAAAACGGCATCAGCCCGGCACATTGGGCAGCGGAGGCCGTGTTGCCCATTAGCTGCCTGCGCCCGTATTTCGTCTCCGCAGTCTCCGCAGAGACACTGGTGGCCGCAGGGTGCAACCACATGCGTCGCAGCATGTGCTCTGCATGCCACGCATTCAGGAATCGCTCGCTGAAAATATTATTTTATAAATAGCGTGTTCGTAATTATAATTGCACATAAAATTAAAAATCGTTGGTTCGGCCGTCGGATAGTCCGGCCATGGAGGTGGTGTAAATGATTGATTTCGTGGGTAATGATTCCTCCATGGGTC
This sequence comes from Allygus modestus, assembly GCA_963675035.1. Classification (NCBI taxonomy): domain Eukaryota; kingdom Metazoa; phylum Arthropoda; class Insecta; order Hemiptera; family Cicadellidae; genus Allygus; species Allygus modestus. Next base: position 39,861,840 of record OY776114.1, on the reverse strand, counting down.
CAGCTGGCCTCATAGAAATGAGAATACCGCCAGAGGAAGAGTTTTCCATGGAAAGTATCGACAGAAGTCAGTTTGTTTGTTTAATTTCAAGTCAAAATATAAACAAAATATATCAGTTAAAGCTGACGGGTGAATGTTGTTTATTTTGTAATTGCTAAGCACATTTAATAAGTATATTTTTCATAACTTGGATGTTATTATAGATCGGTGTTTTACATTCAAAAATAACCCCAGCTGGTTCGGCCATTTTTTAATCCAGGTGAGGTTCCGGTCCTGAGGTGTTAGGAGTAGAGGGAGCTTGTATTTGAATTCAAATTAATTGGTACTAATGCTACAAATAATTACAAATCATTTGACGCATACTTTTAACAAGGAGACACAATAATTTGTAATATTGATACAAACTATTACAAATAAGCTGTGACGCATACTTTTAACAAGACTCTATACAGGGATGTAATCTCAAGCCAACATTCCAACATTCCAATGTATGTAGTAGCCTACCCTTTTTGATGAAAGTTTATTGAAGTTTGTTCATGTCTCTTGTTAGTTCTCCGTTAGTTCCTGTTAGTTCCATTATAAATGCTGTTAGTTCTAACGAGAGACGTGAACAAATTTCAATAATCTTTCGTAAATATGGGTAGGCTACTACATCCACTGGAATGTTAGCTAACCAAAATTGAATTTTCGGCTGTGAAACCATTATTGTTACCTATTGAACTATGGGTATTTATGAGGGAACTAACAGGAACTAACGAAGAACTAACTATAGACATAAAGAAATATAAATTATGTAGTTTAACTGTGGGTAAGCTACTTTTCATAGTGTGAAGTTGAGCTACCTATTGATTTAAGGCTTTAACAGGGTTAATATTGATGAACTAACGGTATTTATGAGGGAACTAACAGGAACTAACAAAGAAATAACGAGGGAGATGAACAAATTAAAAACATTATTAAGGTGACATTTTTATTGATTGTATCAGGCTTTTGAATGGGGGTTTGTATGGTGCGGGCCCCTGGGCGAGAGCCTAAGTAGGCTATGCTTTAATACGGCCCTGCGCTTGGTTTTAAAATAGGCCAATTGGTGTTACTGGAGACGACACTCTGTAACAATAATGCGCTAGACTTCCTAATATATCTGGAGGTCTTATCTGGGGTTTGACTGTAATTTTTCTTCAGGTACTCCAAGACCGCCCTCCCACTAGGTCAAAGCCACTGCGTTGCATAGCCACTCGTCGACCACTTGACCTGTTGAAATTTAATTTAGACTTATGGAACCCTTCATACTAGTGGGTCACAGCTACACTTGACGCAGAATATCCTTCAGCTATGGGAACTGTATTAAGTTCGAACAGTTGGAGTAGAGAGAGATTTAGACCTCGGTCTAAATCTGTCATCAGTTGTTTCCATTATCTGTTCAGTCAACTAATTTTACTAGTATTGTTGTATTGTTGTTATGTAAACAAAATAACTGTTCATCAGTATTCAATTTTCAATAGCCCAGCTGGTTATCTCAGTCACCCCGGCAGTGGATATTCCGCATGAAATGTACCCACCTCGGTGGCAATCAAATCGACACTTTAAAAGTTAAATGTTACTCAGCTAATAAATATGTAACTTGTGATGAGGGGATTTGATTGGTTGATATGGGAGCAGAGTTTACAGAGGGGCAAAAAGGTGGCCAACCACGTAGGGTACACTTTTTTACACGAGACGAGACTCCTTAGATATATTAACCTCGTTAGGGTCATCTGAGATGTCCCCATAACCATAGACTACATTCCCTAACCTCTCTATAGTCCAGCAATGTTCCCGTTAGAACGAGCCTTTAATGCTCTATAAACAATGATCGTAATATAGAGCGTACGCAACACGGTAAGCCTATGGCTCTGGGGGGTTGAAGGGTTCTGGTAATTATTTTTTAACCAAAATTGGTATACCCCCTATTTTTGGGGCGAGAAGTTCATTAAAACCATCGGCATCCCCCTACGACCCCCCCTTTTTTAATTTTTTCAAGTTGATTTTTTTATTTGTTATTACATCCTAAGGAACACAGAACAACTTTAAAAAATGATACTGTCCCCCTAATTATAGAATAGTGAGGTAAAACAGTTATCTGAACGTCTTTTATAGGTGTCTGGGGGGTCGGGGAGACCCGAACAAGAAAACGGCTTCAAATTTTTTATACCCCCTATTTTTGGGGCGATAAATTCAATAAAACCATCGCCATCCCTCTACGACCCCCCCTTTTTTATTTAGGGGGGGTAAAAAACCCCTTTTTTACATTTTCAAGTTGTTTTATTTTTAGTTTTTATTATTTTAATACAAACATTTTAAGCCCTCTCTCAAAGTTATAGCACCAAAATTAATAAATGTTCAAATGTAAGGATGTTCAGATAACTGTTTTACCCCCCTATTCTATAATTAGGCAGGCAGTATCATTTTTTAAAGTTGTTCTGTGTTCCTTAGGATGTAATAAAAAATAAAAAAATGAACTTGAAAAAAGAAAAAAGGGGGGTTTCACCCCCCTTAAATAAAATACCCCCGTCACAGCAAACCTGCATACTCAGCGAATTTCCAATGCATAATATATGACTTAATACCACTTAAAGCCGCATACCAAGTTTCATAAAAATATATTAATAAATAAGCGATATATACAATTTTAATTATTCTCCATAAGAATAAAATTGGGGATGAGTACATAGGTTTGCTGAAACAAGGAATATAAACAATTGGTTTTTATGCAAATATCAATATAACTCAACTAGGTGAAGCTACATACCTAGTTTCGTCAATATTCATTCATAAATAAGCGATATATTCCATTTTCATTAATCTCCATAAGAATAACATGGGGGGGGTGAGTACGCAGGTTTGCTGCATGAAGGAACACAAAAAATGGGTATTTAGGCATATATCAATATAACTCAACTAGGTGAAGTCATATAAGAGGCTTTATTAATTTATGTTCATAATTAAGTGAGACATAGCATTTTAATTTTTCTCCATAAGAATAACATGGGGGCTGAGTACGCAGGTTTGCTGCTACGGGAACCTTTAGCAAAAATTTTTTTTGAGGAAATAACAATAGACCACAACCAGATAAAGCCAGTATACTGACGTTTATGATTCGTCAGTATACGTTCATAAAGAAGCGAGATATAATTTTGTTCTTATTCTCCATAAGAAAAACATTAGACAACGTACTGTGTTTAGCACTTCCAATATCTTGGTAACCTATTGACGTAGAGGAATGATCAAAATACCAAATTGTGTGTTTTGTAAAGCTGAATCCAATGGTAAAATCTAAAATTTGACTTTTTCAAAAATTATATGTAAAAAGCTCAAAAAACCCATTTTTGGGGTACAAACCCCCCCCAAAATACCCCTTAAAGTAGAGCGATATGGCTGGTTTTCGAACTTAAAGTCATAAATGTTGCTTTACACGTTTATACCAAATTTCATCAAAATCGGACCTTTTTTACGAGAGTTATCGCACCCAAGGACACACACATATATATATATATATATATATATATATATATATATATATATATATATATATACAGTTTCGAACGAATGGTGTTTTTGGGGTCTGGGGACCTCAAAACGAAAAGTTTTCATAGTCCCGGGCCTAGGTCTTACCATGCCAACTACGGTAATAGCTTCTTCCCTATAGGGAAAATTCGCTAAAAGGGGGGTCGTAGAGGGATGGCGATGGTTTTATTGAATTTATCGCCCCAAAAATAGGGGGTATACAAAATTTGAAGCCGTCTTCTTGTTCGGGTCTCCCCGTTTACCAAAATAATCGGATATAAAATACATGACAACAGTGTAGTTGCGATACTGATTTTTTCGAGCCCCCAGCAAATATATTCTCAAAACCATCCCTAACTTACGCCACTGCCACAATTACACTATGATACATTGATATTACAGCTGAGATTGTCGAAAACAAAATTAAAATATTCCCTTCGCAGTAAACCTATGTACTCAGCGAATTGCCAATGCATATACATATATGTGTATCACTAATAGATAAAGCCACTTACTAAGTTTCATACAAACAATTCATAAATAAGTGATACTGTATATAACATTTTATTTATTCTCCATAGTTTAGCCCTTTGAATATCTCTGCAACGGTTGGACGTAGAATAAACACCAAAATTATAGTATTTAACATTAATTTGTAAATATAACTAGTTTGACGTGTTCAGTACTGTATCAGTTTTTAGACAAATAAATGAGTTTGAGTTTGGGCAGGAACAAAGGAAGTTATTGACCTGAGACATTATGGATTTTATTAAGCTTTACGTCTTGATACTTGTCGGCTTAATTCTTTCTTACGTATTTCATCCTTCATTGACGTGATGACATTTTATAAAAAAAGGATGGTGTTTGACACCTGCCGACTTTATTCTTAGGTATTATAAACTACATAGACTTGATCAAACTTTATTACAAACATTATACCGGTAGCCTAAACAATACTGGAACTGGCGTTATGTATCTGGAGCTTAGGAAACGGCTAGCTCATGCAACCTTATCCCAGAATATACTAATGGATAGGGTTAGGGTAAAACTGTTCGGGTGCTGGCCCGCGTTAATTTTTACACTTCAGCAAATATAGTCGAAAGCTAACACAGTTTTCCGCCGAAACTAAGCAAAAGAGTACCAGCAACTAATGGTAGCGATTACAGTCTACAGGGAAAGAGGGTTTAACTTGGCAATTGTTGAATGTCAAGTAAAGCTCTGTTCACGGTGCTTGGCACCTGGGAAAGGCGAGAAACTACTGAAATTTCTCGTTAATAAAAGTATACATTAAAAAAAAAAAAGTTTTAAAATGAAATAAGTGATTTTTGCTTTCTGTTGAGAAAAGTAGACTGAAACACTAACGGTACCAAGCCAAATAGAGGCGAAAAGTCATTCCAGATCAGACGGTAACCAGATGCCGAGCATTGTTACCCGAACTGTATTATGCTTACTTCATTAATTTCATTATGCTTACTGGCATTTTTCACATATATAATATTATGTACATAATATAATACATTTATAATATTATAATGTTATTATAATAATATTATATATATATATATATATATATATATATATATATATATATATATATATTCACATATTATGTCATCAATGTGCATAATGTCTGTGGTGGATGGGAGTTCCTTGAAGCTTTTTTAAATAAGAGTTGCAGAAAACAAATATGAAACTTATAATTTACGACAGCTGCCGGTTCAGCCAGTCCGGGACACGGTGGGTCATAGTTGGTGGATAATGAAAAGGCCCAAGGGCTGATTTATACCACGAAGTAAAACTGGTATTAAAAAATTGTATATTAACTATACAATGTTTAAAATTGAAGTGGATCGATTAAATAATATCGCATTCAAATCATTGAACATATCGTATTTGGAGTTTTATTACATTACACATTAATAATAAAGTAAATCTACTTTATCATATTATTATAGGCCGGTATAACAATAATAAACTATAAAACACCACTACATTTTGTAAGTGTAGAAATGATTAAACATAAGGGATTTAAAACAAGTAGATAAGTAGATAATGTATCTTTCGCGCTAGCCCAGGCTCTGCCGCCCTCGCGCTCCAAACATACCGTAGTTAACAGTTACGCATGTTCCTCACTTCTTAAAAACATTAATATTCATATATAAATGTGTTCAGAAATGTGTGTACAAACGGTTTTAGAGGAAGTGTTTTTCATTTATTATACGTATAACCAAAATAAACATCCAAAACCTAAATTTGAAACAACAAAAATAACTTTTTTTTATTTATTTAGTTAATTTATCGTCAACAGTATCTGTATAAAAATGATAGCACATTTATCGACAAAAAGAACTAAAAAGAGTTAACCCTAAACAACGTTTTGTTAAATAGTTATACTCGATAACATTAAAGTCTACGATTTCGAGCTTTGAGGGAGGGATAGGAGGGGAAGCACAATGCGGATTTTAGGGGACTTTTGAGAAAACACGTCTTTCAATATGGTCTATCAACTGAGAAAAGATCATCTTTACCAAAAAGAGTGCAGACACAAAACATTTATTGACTGGGCTACAAACGCCGCGGTTGCCGCGCTGGCGCTGAGCGCTGTCGACAGATCTCCACGTGCTCGGGACCGCCTGCAACTTGTGGAAGGCAACACGCAACAATGTATACGTGCTCAGGACCGCCTGCAACTTGTGGAAGGCAACACGCAGTACACTGTCTGGAGCGGACTGTACTTTACCTTGTGTCACTTTACGTTATGAAATAGTCTACTAAATTAAATTCAATGTTTTAAAACTCGACTTTTTGGAACATTCCCGTGTACTGAAATTGGATCGAGCTGGAGTGAGTTTGTTAACTGGACGTTATGAAACTTTACGTTTTGAAACAGGTGGTTTTTAAAAATACAAACTTTATGTTTTGAAACTTTACCTTATGCAACTCTATCTCCGAATAGAACTAAAATTTAAATACTGGACGTTATGGTACTTTACTTTGTGAAACACTCACATATTTTATTTAAATTATAATAGCTACTTTACGTTATGAAACTTTACGTTTTGAAACGCATTTTAAATTAAACTATATTAATTGATAACTTTACGTTATGGAACTTTACTTTGTGAAATACTATATATTTAACACTTTATAATTATGAACTGGACGTTTTGAAACTTTACGATTTGAAATCGCTACATAACAAAACTGTAAAAAATAGCTACTTTACTTTATGCACCTTGACGTTATGAATCGTCCCCTTTTTTATCAGTTAATATGATTTTAGGAAATGATGCATCAAAGTAAAATTTTAAAGTACTGTAAAATTTGTCATATTTTTTATCTACAGAAGCCATGTAAACACTCTCCCAAATTTCATTTTCTAAAAACTTTTGAAATAGATCCAGGTTTTCTGAGGAAAACTTACGTTTCATACGTTTATTGGTATTTGTCTATTTATTTTACTACTTATTTGCTTATTGTTAATAAGAAGCAATTGTCCATCGTGATCGGAAAGAAAAGTTACTATTCCCTCAACGGTTATTGTACTATCGTTAAAATCTGTAACTAAATAGTTATCGATCGCCGATTCCGAATTCTCCGTCACTCTTGTTGGGAAGTCCACAAGATATTTCATGTTGTGAGTTTTTATTGTTCTCTTTAAAAGTTTATGATCATTATCATTTTTTAGAACATTAATGTTTATATCACCCCCTATAACTATATTTTTAAATTTTTTTGAAAAATAGTCAACCAATACACTTGACCTATTTAAAAAAATTTCACAATCTGATTTAGGTGACCTGTATACTCCTATGACTAACATTTTAAGCTTATTAACAACATAGCTACAAGCACAGTACTCAAATTGTTTTTCCTGAAGTATCATGTCATTCAAATGTTTTGGAACCTCCTCCCGCTTCCAGTTTAAACCCTTTTTGCTAAAAATTACAGCTCCACCTCTAGTTGTATTTTCTCTACAGAAAAAGCTATTTATTTCATAATCTTGGATATTCAGCCTGTTAATTTCATTATTTTTCATATCATGTTCTGTCAATATAACAATATGGGGTCTTAATTCATCTAAGGTAATTAGTAAAGGCTCAATTCTTGAAGCTAAATGCTGAATGTTTTGATGGAACATTTTTATACAATTTATTTCTTTTGCTTTTTTATTAGTTTTGTTATTGTCAGTGAGATTAAAATGAAAACGGGAGTTAGGCTGTACAAAGTTATGTTGTATTGTTTTAGAATTAGTGTTATCTTGTATGATTGAATTCTTAACTGAGTAGTTTGTGGTTTGTTGTAAAGTGTGTTTTGTGTGGGGGTGGACATTTACTATGGAATTACATGAAATGGCTTCTAAAACTACACTAGATTCACTATCACTGGATCTTCCAGTAAAAAATGGGACGACACTTTATTGATTTTTTTATTACACACTGAACTCACTGCACTATCCAGAACATTTCCCACTGAGCTCGCTGTCTCTCTTCTCCAGCTGTTGTTTGGAGTCGACTGTGATGTCCCTAGCGGTGGAAAAACCGACATGGACAACTGGCTGAGTGACTGGAGAAAGCTCTCTGATGTTTGATTACACATTGGAGAGGCAGCATGGGGTATGGCACGTTGTGTTGGCAGGTCGGCAGCGTCTATAATGGCGGCGTCAATAGCAGTGGTGGTGGCAGCAACAATTGGAGTAGAAGTGGCAGACTTGGGAGTAGTGGCCTCAGCAGCAGCGGTGGTGTTGGTGGTGGAGATGTTAGAGGTGTCAGCCTGATGCTCCTTAAAATCATTAAGAAGCTGTTTGATAAAATGTTCGTGAGACATTCCATTTCTGATCACTCTTCTTGATGTTTGAAAATAAGTATTAATTTCCACAGATGCCCCTGTCTTTTGTTGGAAATCGCAAATGTTGTCAACGAAATGCCCAATTCTGATCCTGTCTCGAACAGTTCCGACAGGAGAACAGACTAGGTGTTTGAAGCCCCTCTGCTTGAAGTCATCGGTGAGCTGTTTAAAGGCCAGATTGTAGTCTTCTGCATAAGGTTTTGTGAAAAATTGCGGTTTTGTTACTAGTGAGTAGACTGCAGGTCTTCCAGGTGGACTTTGAAGGGTTAAGTGACTGGCTATATAATCTGAACTAGCAGGTCTACCACACTTCTCTCGGAATGTGACAGCAACGCCTGCAGTCATATGTCGAGAGCAGTCAAAGTCGGCCGAAATGCTGTGAGCAAAAGCAACGTTCTTATCAGAGTGGTACCTATCGATTAGATTGCTCATGTGTGTTTCATTTATTGTAAATTGTTCATGAATTTTCCATTTTCTTTTAATGAGACATCTGTTGAGGATATCCATGATCATATATGCAATTTTCCTCTTACCTCTATGATTTAGGTGTAAACCATGTCGGGTATAATGGAAACGTTTCAGACTGTCTAAGTCAATGAGGTGTAGATTAGATGACCGTGCTACCAACTCTTTAATATTGCTATTTAAAAGATGAATCTTATTATGAATTGGGTCAGTAATGCCTCTATCAAATCGGGTGGGGATTGTGGACATTAGAACCACTTTCCTAGAAGTAAGCTCTTTTAACTTTATCTCTAGATCTTCATGTAGATGAATTAGGTCGCCTTTAAAAGTGTTGTTCGATCCTGCCAGAATAACTGTCACATCTTCTTTTTGTGTAGATTCTACTGCTGACTGAGCAACTTGTAGGAGCTGAGCATTGGGCATCACAAAACCAGTTGTTTTGGTTTCCTCTCGCCTTTCTTCAATTGCATCTATGTACTGTCCAAGTCCTCTTCCTTGACTATCAGAAAAAATTGAAACATTAATTTTTTTCTTAAATTTAATTCTTGATGGTTTGGTCGGTATTGTGGTAAAGTTAGAGTGGTTATGCGAGGTGGTATTATGCTTGAGACTGATGTCCGATTTTTCACAGTCTTGTTCCAGGTTATTGAGGATTTCAAAATTATTTGAGATTTTCAGTGGATAGTTTAACTGTGGTCGGTCAGTGATTTTCCTACCATTATTACTGTTATTTATTCTTTGATTCTGATTCTTTAAATTTGTTGGCTTTACAGTGATCCACATACTTGTAGGGATGTTCTTAGATTCATTTGATATAGCATACATAGATTCTTTTGCCTTTATCTTATTTTTACCGGTTTTTGTTGATGTGTCAGTGTCCATTTTCTTGTTGGTGATAAGCAGGGAGACCATATCCTCATGTTCAACTGTGGTTCTGTTATTCAATATATATGCTATTAATGATCGTTTAGATATCAGGTCAGTTTTATTTAATTCCGGTAGATAAAGATTTTCTAGTGAAGTAAAATCTGAGTTGTCCTTGACTTGAGCAATGATACTCTCTGCTATGGCCAGAACGAAAATCCCACAATCATAGGAGTTTGTTTGTTGTGGAGTTTTACAAATGTTAAATACTGGTTCCTGGTCGGTTTTTGGCATACTTAGATGGGAAAATAATTTTTTGGCAATCTTTTTTGCATGAGATAGATTGTAGGTTTTCATGGAGTCGTAGTAATAATAACTTTTATCAGCAGTTCTGCAAATGAGCAGGCTCCAGTGAGAGCCATCACCACCATTAGTCCCATCACTGTCATTGACAGGCATTACAATATACTGGAAATTCATAAGTTCCATTGGAGTCAACAGACTGTCAGTGTCCTCTAATAATTTCACGGCTTGACAAACGGCCGGGCTCATACATTTTATGACAGCATTTTTCAGCAGTTTATCATTTATGAGCTCAAAGTAAATTCTTATTATGTCATCATTAATCCAACTTGTCCCTAGTAACTCCTGTATATTTCCTCTGTTGATGGTGACGTTTCTCATAAGTTGGTTTGACATGATCGTCTGCGTCTCAACCGTTTTGTTTTTGCATTGCAGAATATCGTTAGGTGTAGCTGGCCTATAATCAGGATTTGAAAACGAACCCAGTTGACTTTTTAAGATGTGCATGCTATTTTCAGTTTCTCTTAGTTTATTTCCAAGGAGTTTTATTTCCTCACTTAAGGATGTATTAACAGCCTTCAATGTCCTAACTTGAGTCACATATTCAGACACGTCATGTTCCATAGTGCAAATGATCTCATCTTTAAAATTATTGTTGTTGGTTACTTTATCTTGAAGTGCTTTAACTATCTCTTCAAATTCTTCTTCCTTTGTTCTACTCTTTTCCACCAAAGCATTTATTTCCTCATCAAACCCTCTTGCCTTATCTTCCAAGATTGATTGTAATTCGGTTTTTATTGCCTTCAATTCGTGAATTTCTTGTTTCAACATTTCATTCTCTTTCAGCAATAAATTACCAGCCTCTGCAGCCAATTGTAATGAAATTTCAGCATCCAGATTATCAGACATACTTAAGTCATTTATTTTGTCACTTAATTCGTTGATTTTCATTTCATTATTCTTTTCATTCACATTGGTACATTTGCTACAAGACCAACTTTCAATCTGCCCGTGGAGAATTTGTTTGTATTCGGTATCTGTCATATTCAAGCATTTTGTATGATACCAAGTTTTACATTGTTGTTTACACAAAACACCAGAGTTCCTAACACCTTTTCCACATTTACCACAAGGATATTTAACTTTCCTGGTACTCATTCTTATTTACTTATAAAATATTTATTGACTTTTTAATCTTCAATAATATTACAGTCAATAAAGTGCCTGCCAACTTAGTAAAAGACAAAGGTATGTATGTAACTCACAGTATGTTGTAGGTTATGATACTCAGGTTTTAAAAGTTGTACTATAGGTGAAGACTACCTTTTAACTGTAATTATCGTATTGAATATTTACACAACTTCACCTTAAAACAGCCATTTTGAAAGAAAAGTATTTATGCCAAAGTATTGTAATCAATAGTAATATTTACTATAATCATGAATTAAATCAATGCAGAAATCATGTTCTCTAGGCCTGAATATCATTGACACAAGTCAAGCAATAAGTTTGACAGATTCAGACAGCAATGTTTGTAAACACTGAGGCCATGACTCGGCCCGGAGTTATCTCTGACAGTTCCAAGGTCAGTTGCTGCACCTTGACCTGATCTCTCCTTATCTAGGGTCTCATCTTCCTTCTAGGAAATATTCATGAAAATTAAAAATCTGTTTTTATTTAGCAACTGTATCCTCCCTCTAAATTGTTTTTGACAAAAATACTACTTACTCACATTTATAGAAAAATTTTTACTGCACACTCACATACAAAAAAATACTTAAAATATTAAATTTTACCACTGATATTTGTAAAAAATTATGAGCACAAAATCACATATTCACCTGTCCAAAACTCTCCAAAACTCTCCAAAGTGTCAAGTGTGTTCCTAGAAACAACAATACCCACGGCTGCCAGCTGTGCAAGATGGCAGCAGACCTAATGCACAAAACACCAGTGGGCATTATGAGTGGCCTAGCGTATCTGTGAGTACGACAGGGTAAGTATGGTGCCATACCTAGCGTGAAATGTGCTGTGGGCACTATAAGTGGCCTACAGACCGCAAAGGGTTAATGGTTAATCAAATCTTGAAACTTGATTACTGAGCTTAATGTCAGAGTTGTTATAAATGTTAGGTTATTTTGGCTGATGATAGACCAAAGTTTATTAAAAACAATATATCTGATGAAAAAAATGGGAAAAGTATACTGATGTGTGCAATATGAGAAGAGATGAAAAACTAAATACTGAACTTCATTGCAGTTTACAAAAATAATAAATGGATAAAATAATTAGTAAGGAAAAAACCTACGGTACTAATAATTTTAATTTGACTACAATAACCAATGACTATTTACCTGCTTTTTGTCTAGAAGTGAGTTTTTATGGGATGGGGGTGGGAGTCAAGGATTGTGTTTGGAATAGTTTGGCTTTGGCCTGAAGGTTTGGTTAGATAAGTTGGTTGGTGGGTTTTTATAGATGAAAGTAAAATTCAAGCTGGTAGATTTGTTAGAGCTCCTCGCTAACCTAGGTACTAATAAATATAACATGAGCCAACCTTCAGCGATAATTTTAACTGTCTCGGAAATATTCTCAGGCAATGAACATGTTGTCAGCTTAAGAACGCCAGGATGTTTTCTTGGCTTTATCTTGTCGTTTTCTATATCCTCTTTGACTTTTATATCCATCTCAGGCATAACAGCTTGCTGGGTACTTGACTGCAATGAGGAATTAACACACTTTATTATGGGAAAATTGTAGGCCTTGTGGTTTAAATTAACTAATTAATAGTCCTACTCTAAAAAGCATTTAAAGTTTAAAATAATTTAATTTGTTTAAAAAAAACACACATTATGTTTCAAATTTTAAAGACGATTGAAGAAACTTTTTACTAGCATGGCAAGGTATAAGCCTATAAAGTTAGACAAAAGTCAAATAGCCAAACACAATTTAAGAGTCTTCATCACCGGAAGTTGCTAGACGCCATCTGGGAGTTTTCTTCCATAAGGCCAATGTTAACTTTGTGCCTCCATTACTCCTCACTTAATCGTCTCAAACAATTAATTTTGGTGTCAAATTAAAGGGTTCGTCGTCCTCTAGGGAAATACAATGACGAATTCCTTAATTTGGGTATCATAGTTTCATAATAAATAGTTTAATTTTGAACTGAAACACTGTACATGTTCTCATCAATTTGCAACAAAATCCAAATTCGACTATTGCATTTCCCTAGAGGACGACGAACCATTTAATTTGACACCAAAATTAATTGTTTGTGACGATCAGGCGAGGAGTAACGGAGGCACAAAGTTAACATTGGCCTTATGGAACAAAACACCAAGATGGCGTCCGGCAACTTCCGGTGATGAAGACTCTTAAGAGGAAGTAGGAGAGGGCCTCCATGTCAAATTTGTACTCCATAAGAACAGTACTAAGCAGAAAGCATGAAATCTCATTTAAGTACCTATTTAATATATGATTTTCTCTCTTGTCAAATTAAATGTCTATTACAAAAAAATGTATTACAAGTGACTTTTTAACATAAATAAATATTTCTACAAGTTATGAAAACTGCAACTAAATAAGACTACATTTTTTTACCATAACAGATAAAAAAAATAAACCATTGCAACAAACCCCCGTGCTCAGCGAATTTCTAATTCAAATATACCTCACCTACACATAACCAGATTACCTACCTACAATAGTTTCATCAAAAAATATTAATTTATAAATCAGTGAGATAGGGGTCAATCTATTTGAAGTGATCCAGAGCTGGTTGCTTGACCATTTAAAAAAAAATGATAATTTCAATTTCCCTGTTGTTTCTATTGTATTTGAGGAGTTAAAAAACATTTTTGAAATTTTTCTATCTTAACTCGTTTAAGTGTAGCGGCAACTTTTGTATTCCTAAACAAGCCGATTTTTGTGTTTGCAATCTTTTACGTTAACAGAAATATCTCATAAACTATTTGTCCTAAAAAGATCAAGCAAAACCATTTTATAGGTACCTATAGTTCCTCTCTTTAATTTTTGTCATTCTCTTTCTTCCACCAGAAAAGTTGACTTAAAATTGTATATCAAAATTGTGCGAAGTTCACAATTTTTTCTCATGGAAGGAGTCCTATATACATCTTGGTATTTTTTATGGAAAAGATTACATACCAGAACAGTCACCCAGGGCCGGTGCAAGAGGTTTTGGTGCCCTAGGCAAAACTATCGTGAGGCACCCCTCCCTCCACAAAAATCATTTAATACAAAATATTCTGTGAAGTTATCACGAAAATGTTTTACTCATTGCAACCGACATAAATTGTTGCACGTTGTCTTGTCATTAGCTATCAAAATCCACACACTCTCCCAGAGGTCCCTCGCCCCTGTGATGACATCACAGGGTCATCAAAATGGCGGACGAAAAAAGTTGCAGTGTTTTGTTTAAACATTAATAATTCTTATGTCTTTGGAAAAATTTTGATTTTCACTTTTTCATTTTAAAGAAATCAACTTTCACCGTTAATATAAATTTTGTAAAGGGTTTCTATGTCTGTCTATTGGAATGTTACATATACTGGCTTTTTCAAATTACTCTGTGGTAAATACGCTATGTTATAGTATAGTTGGCATGTTAAGACTTGCATGGGCTCATGACAACTTTTCGTTTTAATAAACCTAGCTGAAATAAATACTATAGTCCGATTATCAAAATAAAGTGGCTGGCGGAGCGGCCGCGCGGCGACCGAACACTACTTCATAACCTCGTGGAAACGTAAAACACATTTAGAAATTTCAAATAAAGGTTACTTAAATAGTCCAGTTAAACACGTTTATAGCGCATTTTTAAAATATTTTATTTCTCATTCCAATGAGTTTATAATGGTAGTTAAGTTTTAAATAACACGACTTGAGATATGTTTAATTGTAATTAATGATTAAAAAAATATAACTCTCAATATAAATTCATCGGAATAAGATAACAAATATTTGAAATTGTGCTTTATATATATTTTACTGACTATTTAAATAACATTTATTGGAAATTTCTAATGATGTGTTTACCGCTTCCACGAAAAACTAATTTTTATTTTTACTGTTTTGTAGACCATAAAAACAAACGAGTTCGCACGCAGCACGCTGACGTGAGGGAAGTGAATTTCCACATAAAAACTTTTAAAACTCAAAATCAGTGTAAAACCATACATTTGTCCAATTCTTATTGAAATCTGAAAACATTGATTTTTTGGCTGTTCTGATACTCCTGGTTTCATTTACTTGCAAAGCTGGGAAAACAATTTTGCGCATTATAAGGTAAGAGAAGGTCCAGACAGGCTTAAAAGTAGGCGTGAGGTTGCTGGGGATGATAAAAGTACTCTAACAAAGAAATAACAGGCTTTTCTAGTATAAAACCCCCGTAAGACAACGTACTGTGTTTAGTCGATACACATTTTCTTTAATAACTCGGTAAATATTTATGTTAGAATGACGAGAGAGGGCTTAAAACTTTTGCATCACTAATTCCCATCTTAATACAAGCATTAGTTTTATGTCCGGGGCTTTTCTGACCCTTTTTGGGTCCAAAAACTCGAAATTTGAAAGATTAATCCCCAAAAAAAGGGGTTTAGAGTTTTCCGATTGTTTTGCCCAACGAACTTGTCCAACTGATTACAGAAAGGAACGTCCCTATCAAATTTGAAGTAAATCGGACAAAAAATGCGACCGCTAGAGTGCAAACACATATATTTATATGTCTATATATATATACAATTTTGAACGACCACCCAAAACGTGTTCAGGGGGTCATGTTAGGAAGTTCTATGGTGGTCCCGGGCTTAAGTTTCACCGTGCGGGTCATGCTAATAGTTCACTTTCCAAAGGAAATTCACTAACAATAATTTATTAGGTATATTTAAATTAGGTATTTAAGTAAAAAAAATGCATGATAAAAGTTGTAGTCAGTTGCAAAAGTAAACCAAAAATTAAAAAATGGTTGAATCGGAAAGTAACACTGCAATGAAAAATTTTAAGCCTCGCTTTTAAGGGTGTTAGTAAGTAATATACTTTACTCAAACGGTATTTATTAATGTAACATATTTTCATTGTTGATGACGGAAGTGAAAGAATCTATTTATTAGCAGAGACAGTGATTCGTTGTCCGTCAGTATGTGGTCGTGTGTGTCGTCGTTTATGTTCGTGATGCAATAACGTGAAAACGGCTGCACGGATCGTTTTCAGATTTTACACAAATGTTTTCCAGTATACTTCACGCTTCCAGTTAAAAAATGGAACAGTAACACACTCATTTAATAGGTTTTTTATTAATTAACATTTAAAAGTTGTAACATTTCTATAAGATAAACCATTGGATATAAATTACTGGTTTTATAGTACGAGATACTAATACAGTATTGTTTAGTAATTACAAAAAACTACTAAAAATGGTTTTATTCATATGTTTTATGATTCAATAAATCAAGTAGGGGCTTACTCTCCATTTAACATTATTTAATTCAATTTATCAGTTTTTTTTTGTTTTTTTTATTTGATATATTAAAAAACTAATATAAGTTTTTACAAATAAAGGTAACGTTCTCCTATAATTTGAGTAATGTGAGTGAGTTAATAGTTTATCCACTAGATTGCAGCGCCATTTATTTCATATTTACTTATGCCAGCTGCGTTCTTTTGTAATTTTATGATACTAAATACCCCCGTAATTTAATTACCCCCGAGTAGTAACTTGCGTACTCAGCTAATTTCCAATATACCTCACTTCATAGGCAACTTGCCGTGATATTTTGTTGTTGAAGAATTTGCACCTATAATATTATATAATTGAATATAATTAAGAACGATTTATCCTATGACCTTTAATTAACCAAAAGAAAAGTAGACATTTTCCTACAGAGTCCCCCGACGATTCATTAATATTTTGTGATGAAATTTTGGTTAGAATTTACGATAACAGTAACTTTCAACTACCATTTCTGAGTTTGGTCATCCCATAACGAATATTTGAGCGTAATACTAGTATTTTCTGTGATACGAATATTCAAAGTAAAAGTTTTCAAATTCTAAATATATTGTTGACATGCATATACAAATCAGACACCCCTTACATGTTCACAATTGTTTCAAAACGTTAATTGCACTGATTTAAAATTTTAAAACAACTTATTTCGTCTTAATAATATTGTTCAGACAGCAGGTAATATCTCCTTAACCCTTTCAGTGCTATGGTCCGATATATCGTCTTTTGAATCTGTTATCAATAAACACTGTTACTGCTTCATAAGCGATTGTACCGTTAGGCGCTCAGTCTGCAGTCTGAGTCTGACATGTGGTGAAACCTGGTAGACACGAATTGAACTACCTCGTCCAGCGCCTAGTCTCTATAATACCAACTGATCCACTGCAGCTGCTAGCCTGACCAGTGGCTGTGCGGTCTAAGGCGTTACCTTCCCGGCCGGGGGTAACACTTGGATCGAGGGTTCGAATCCCGTCACAGTCAGTGGTTTTTATGTGCAACTCATGGAGAGTTCACCTGTCTGTGGCAGAGTTGAAGGGGAGGGCGGACCTTAAGCAAACGGTGGACGGCTCGGGTCCAAGCTGACGGGATGGGTGGATTCTTTGTGAGTTGCACATCTGATCAGGTGTTATGCTACTTTTTACCTATCCTTTACTGTGTGTGTCCAGCTGAAGCACGTTTTTATTAATTTTAACTGTTCAGGCGTTCAATATATTAAAAAAATCAACAAAACATCACGGATTCAACTACTCCTTTCAGAAGCTTAGCACTCAAAGGGTTAATAGTCGATATGAGGCCGCGATGGGGTGCCTGACTGCGACGCGCCGGGCAGAGGACTACGGTAGCATGGCCGGGTGCACAAAATCTCGACGCGTTAGACCGATTTAACTAAGTTTTCCTACAAAATATTTAACATAAACCTATACTTATGCATAAGCATATGTTCTGGAAGAATTGTCCTACAACCTTAAGTAGAAATTTGAAATATCTTGACATTTAAATAAGTTATATCACAAATGATAAAAACATCCCCATGAAACTTTATAAAAGGATATTAATCGTACTAAAATTGTAAACAATTTAGAGAGTTTATCACAAACTTTCACTCGATAATTGTTATAGAGAATATATTAAGGAATGCAACAAATTATAAGTTACCATCGGTGAATAGTTACGGAGTTATAAACAATTTAGTAAAAGCTATCATTTTCTGACATTGAGGGGGATGGGGGAAAGCACAAGGAGGAAAACAGGAGACTGTGAAAATACTTGTATAAAGGTGTTCTAATACCTGGTGAAAATTCAGCTTTATAAGAATTATTTGCAACGTGAAACCGAAACCTTCATTAATTGGGGCTTGGCGGCGCAGTGGATGTAACCGTGAGACGTCACAGCAATATGATGGTGCCGCGGCCGGGACCTCTCCGCACTCCGTGAGTCAGCCCTACTGTACAGCACTAGAAACGTATGATCTACTATTATAATTAAATATCTACTATATATAGTAAATTCCACAACTCCCCTCCTAATACAAACATGTTGCATTTGAACTACGTTCAGTCACTTCAAGCAAGCAGCGCCCTACTCTCCTATTACAGATAATTTTCTGCTAGAGGTTAGGTTTTTTCCTAGTTGACAGTGTTACAAAACATAGTTGACCAACTACAAACGTCAGACAATCAACACAGAATTTTTCTTGATTTTTGATAATGCGTAACTTTAGAACTAACCCAATACACAAGAATGATTTTCATTTTCATGCATTGACAACAAAAAGACTGCAACCTGTACAAATTTCATAATTTCTTCATCAGGCTTATCGGAGATACAGAGGTTGGAAAAAGCCAAATTTTAGAAAAATTCAATTTTTAATCATTTATAAAAAATAAAGGAAAGGAGTTTTACAAACTATATTTTTTTGGGGTGACTGTACTGGTATATAACATTTTCCATAACAAATACCAAGATGTACAGTATATAGGAATCCTTCTATGAGAAAAAAAAACGTCTAAAAAGTGATTTTCGCACAATTTTGATATCCAACTTTAAGTCAACTGATCTAGTGGAAGAAGGAGAAATAGGCATAAGTTTTTAAAGACAAAAATTAAAGAAAGGAACTATACTTTTAAAATGGTTTTCGTTTGGCCTTTTTAGGATAACTATATTATGAGATATTTCTGTTAACGTAAAAGATTGCAAACACAAAAATCGGCGTGTTTACAAAAATGACCGCCACATTTAAACGAATTAAGATCAAACAAATTATAAATGGTTTTCAACTCCTCAAATACAATAGAAACAACCGGGAAATTATCAATTTTTCCGAAAATGGTCAAGCAACCAATTATTTATTATTTGGACCATTTTATATCAATTTACCCATAGCATTGACTATGGATACAACGTACTGTGTTTAACACTTTGAATATCATTGCAACGGTTGGACGTAAAACAACAATTAAAACACCAAAATGATTGTTTTGTAGAGCTAAACTGATTGGTAGAAAGAAATATAGAGTTTTTAATGAAATTATCTAAAAACCGTATTCCCATAAGATTAACATGGGAAATTTTATGGACACATTTTTTGACTTTTCTCCACAACCACTAAACCTAGCTTAATGATTCAAGATACTAAATTGTTTGATTTTTTAAGCTCTATAAAATGGCTAAAACCAAAATCTGGTGTTTTTAAAATTTTAGGGTAAAAAGTTCAAAAAACTGATTTTTGGAAAATTTTAAACCCCGGTAACGGACACATATACAATATATATATTTATACACATATACATAGGCCTAAATATAAATTTGAACGAACTTAGTGTTTTTGGCATCTGGGGACCTCAAAACAAAAAGTTATCATGGTCTCGGGCTTAAGTCTTACCATGCCACCTATGGTAATAGTTTCTTCCCTATAGGGGAAATTCGCTAAAACAAACATGACGTTATAACTAGCAAACGATAAAATATTTTGCAATTGATAAAAATATCAACTTGGGCCTAATCGATATACCATATTTCATTCGGTTCTTTAAATCGTTCGGCTAATGAAAGTCTACCCCGTTACACTTATAAAAGTGTACCCAAATACAGCCCAATAACACCTGACCGGACAGAGATTCCATCGCCAGAAAGTGAAATATCAACTGTTTTTATTGTTTAACAGAGGTTCAATAACCCCTCTGAAACAGGATATATTTCACTTTTATTAATATTATATACAATAGTAAACTTGTTTAGTTAGTTTTTGAAACAGAGTGTTTTACTATAGCATGGTAATTAACCTATAGGCCTACCTATTAACCTGAAGTTTCATGTATTTGTATTTTTGTTTCTAAATTAATTACATTCACAAATAAAAACAAAAAGAATATTAGAGAGAATGGTAAACTCGTAAATATGTACTAGCCTACTAGGCCGTCAAAAAGCGCGAGGACACATGTTGCAGCGAGGTATAGGAAGCAGTCCCGGTACAACCGGTTACAAGTGACATATATTTGTCCTATTGTGTCGTCACATGAACCCGGGACTTGTCAGAATGGAAACGTACCTTTAGGAGTACTCTCAAACTCCTGCCTAAATAGGAGCACTTGTTACTTCCTTAAAAACTAGAAGTGTTAAAGGCCTGGGGTAGACTTTCATAAGCGGAACGATATAGAAAAACGAATGAAATTGTTCGATACCGTATAACGATTATTTAGGTTATTCGGTTAAGTTGTGTTTCAGTTAATGTGTGTTAAAATTTGTCCAGATAATTGACGTTGATTCCACTATTACCTAAAAAGCATGTAGTGCCAGAAACAACATGGGTACAGTTTCATAAGCGGCCATCAACTAATCGGATGCAATATATCGATCTTAAACATTCGATATATCGATTCGGAACATTCGATATTTTGAATCACATTTTAACAGTACATTTATCAAAAATTATTCACTTGATATTTATTAATATCAATAATATGCGATGCCAGTTACAAATATATTTTAATGAACCAATGAACAAATAACAAACGAAAATTACAATAAAAAAACAACAAATAATATAGAAACGTATACTAAGCTATAACTTAAGTTACCTTTGTCAGGGTAAACTTTATGGGCTGCTTTCATGGATTGAATGAACGGACCCATGGCAAAGATAACAAAGTTTTAGCTTTGTTATACGTTTCTTTATTATTTGTTGTATTTTTAAATTTTAGTTTTAGTTTGTCTGTTACTTGTTAAATGTTTCATTAAAATATATTTGTAACTTACATCATCACTCTTAATCCCAGTTTTCAGAGACCGTTTCAACACACTCCATGAGGACTAGTATGTTTGGGTATTTGTGTTATTTAGGTTAAAGCTCGATTTAAAATGCAATTCGATGTATCGAATGTTTAAGATCGATAGATTGCATCTGATTAGTTGGTGGCCGCTTATGAAACTGTACCCAACAACATTACCATGTCGTGTCATTGCCTTGTTAGTGAATTTCCTATGGAAAGTGAACTATTAGCATGACCCGCACGGTGAAACTTAAGCCCAGAACCACCATAGAAGTTCCTAACGTGACCCCCTGAACACATTTTGGGGATATATATACACACATTCAAAATTTTATATGTGTGTATGCACTCTAGTGGTCACATTTTTTGTCCGATTTACTTCAAATTTGGTAGGGACGTTCCTTTCTATAATCAGTTGGACAAGTTCATTGGGCAAAACAATTGGAAAACTCTAAACCCCTTTTTTTGGGATTAATCTTTCAAATTTCCAGTTTTTTGGCCCAAAAAGGGTCAGAAAAGCCCCGGATGTAAAATTAACGAATGTAAAACGATGGGAATTAGTGTGGCGAAACTTTTAAGCCCTCTCTCGTCATTCTAGTATATATATTTACCGAGTTATTAAAGGAAATGTATATTGACCAAACACAGTACAGTTGTCTTATGGGGGTTTTACATTAGAAAAGCCTGTTATTCATTTTTTGGTGTACTTTTATCATCCCCAACAACCTCACGCCTACATTAAAGCCTGACTGGACCTTCTCCTAACCTTATAATGCGCAAAATTTAATTCCCAGCATTGCAGGTAAATAAAACCAGGAGTATCACAATAGCCACAAAATTAATATTTTCAGATTTGAATAATAATTGGAATTATTGTATATTTTAAACTGATTTTGAGTTTTTATAGTTTTTTATGTGGAAATTCACTTCCCTCACGTCAGCGTGCTGAGAGCGAACTCGTTTATTTATTTTTTAGTTTGAATGATAAACAAACTAAACAAAACAAACATGTCGTAATAACTAAGTTAATATACAAATGAGAAAATCTGTTGCAGTCGATAAAATATTGACCTATTTTAATTGATATAACTCACGTATAGAACAATTTCATTCTAGAACAATAATTTCATTCTGCTCATGAAAGTCTACCCAAGGCCTGCTAAAAAATTTGAATGAAAATTGGCTACTTTATGGAGTTACACCTTATGGGCGACTAGTGGTGGAGAGGGGCCAATCTTTTTTGACGGGATTAAATTAAAAAATAAGCTTAAAATCAGTTTTAAGCTATAACTCACCGTCCTATAACCTATACTCTTCACTAAAAGAAGGCAGGACCTTCTAGAAAAACGAGTTAATTCCATCTTTGAAACTGACACCACTCTGTAGGGCTATATTATGAATTTCATAAGCCAAATTCACAATGTTAATTACAATATCTGTATTACACCGGCACAAGATATTACTATCATTATAATAATAACCTTATATTTATTAACCTTAACTTTTAAACCCAAACCATAAACCAAACCCAAACAAACATGAATAAAAAAACATGAAAAATAAAAACAGAAAAACAGAAACAGCTATGGACAGAAACAAAGGGGAAAAATTACCCCAACATGACACTTTTTTCATGAGAAACCTCAAAGAGTAGTTCGGACAATCTGTAAGCCTTAAACCTAAACTCAAGTTTAAATTAAAGCTTTACTCAATAGGCCTTATTATTCCGAGGTAGAATTTTTTAATGAATAGGCCATTATATAAATATGACGACCACGGCACATCAGTGCTCCCAGTGGGAGACTTCCAAGTATCAAGTAAGTAATAAGTAAGCAAGTAAGTAAGTATATGTCAACTTAATTTTCCGCTATTATAGAGGCAGGACCAGATCAGGTTCCAGATCCCGAAACGTCGGCGTCGTGAAACTCATTAGGAACCAAGGTTCGTAGAGCTTTCAGACCAGGTGTGCTGAGTCGATCTATTTAAGGTTTTCTACTTGACCGGAAGAAACCTCGTAAAAACAGCTGGAAGGTCACGTGATCATCAATCCAATGTGCAGTGTTACGGGAAACACGATATTTATCGTACGAGTACCATATTTTCCTCATCAGTATAATTAGAATTAACATTGTTTAACTGCTTACATTCTAGGATAAGGTGTTATTTTATGAAACTAATTTATTGTTTTGATTTATTTGTATTATTAGACTAATGGATTAAGGGTTTAAATTTTCCTTCTGCATGTCCAGTGACGATTTAAAAATAGCTGTACCATTATTATACCCTTAAGGTTGGCAACACTTTATTGATTGGCGAATCAATAAACACTACGTTGTTGATTTATGAATCAGCTGTACGCCCTCGTAAGACATCTTTGCTGCGAACATTGGACTCAAATAAATGTTGTTTTTGTTAACATCTGTCAGTTTATATATAGAGGCTAGTGTATAAACCTGAACTAAGAGGTATATATTATTTGTATCAATTTCGATTTAACATGGTTGGCAACACTTTATGATATGTTGTTGATTTATGAACAGCTGGACGCCCTCATAAGACATCTTTGCTACGAACATTACTCTTATGTAAATAAGCACACCTGGTATGAAAGCTCTACGAACCTTGATTAGGAACCAGGGCAGACATATGTGTGCTTTTGCGCAGGTTTAGTGACGTCATCTCCGGGGAAAATCAGCTGGTAGTCGTCCAACAAACCACCATCTGTAATTTTCATCTTGTTTGTTTACTTTTTAATGTTTACATCAGAACGGAAAGCTTTTAAGTAAAAATATTCGCTTTCGCAGGCTGGAATTCAGATACCATATACTAACTTTATATAATAGATGAAAATCTAACATGGACATCACATATTAATTCCTTATGCAATAGCTAACTTATTGTATATTTTGCTTAAGCTATTTTTTTGAACCCATATAGTACCATCTTTGAAATAATCTAAATTGTGCCCACATAAGTTATAATGTCAATCTTCATAGCTTTTTAGATTTATGATTACCAAGTATCATACTCCATGTTAAAAAAATAAACATGTGACACGTTGTTGAGTTGGTGCAGTTGGCTCGGCTGTGTGCTGTTGCTGTTCTATTCTAACCTAAAATCTTGTTTTATTCAAACATGATGCAATCATCAGAGAATGGTGAATTGCCTCAAAAAACCCCAAAACAATTGGAAAAAGAGGCAAAAAAATTAGCAAAGCTTGAAAAATTCAAACAGAAACAAGATACTATTCAGCAGAAAGGTGACCAGCCAAAGGAGAAAGCTGAGGTAGGAATAGGGCCCTTGCCTGTAGTAACCATGCTTTTAGTTTACAATAAGCTTTTTGGATATTGTTTAAAGATGTTTCTATTGTTTACAAAATATTACTTTGAACTTAAACAATCCAGTAAAGACCAAATTAAATTATCTGATAGCTTCCACTGAAGCAGGGTTGGCACCTTTTTTTCATGGGCTAAGAATAAAATCAGGGCAGAACCATGTGTCCTGTTGTAGGGGGGGGACCCCTCCCATAAGCATGACTATATTTACGGTGAGCCGTTGTCTACAATGTAAGTGGGTACAGTTCCGAAAACATACCTACGATATATTATCAAATGAAAATATCAGTTGGAATCGGTTGACATACAATATTTGTTATCGACTGAATAATAATTAAATGAATATGAATTAGACTTAAACCAACGCATTTTCAAAAAGGTATTTTTGAGAGCACTTAAACGGTTACTTCATGTTTGTTTGCTTTGCTTTATTTCTGACATCAAAATAATACTTGATTATCTCCTATGATTTTTTAATTTTTTATTATCTTTATAACGCCTAATTATTATTTTGGGGTTATTAATGATTTCTCTTGAAACCAAGAAAAGGCTGATTCACTATCATTAAGTACCGGTAACTACATTTATACTTAAGCTACGAAAATTAAGATTATTTATTACAATATAAATAGGCCTAGTGTTGAAAATATCTAAAATAACAATTAATTTGATCGACAATAAATACTGGATTCCAATCGATATATATAATCGATCAATATTTTTATTTGATAATATATCGCAGGTATGTCTGCGGAACTGTACCCACGAAAATAATCAGGTGAATAACTTGAAAGCAGTACCTACAACCAATTGCCATTAAAGCAGCAAGTGTAAATTAATTGGGGTTAATTTAAGTCTCAATGTACATTGAGTCAAAAGTCGGGACAGGTGATATCCATGCAATGAAGTGAGCATAAGATGTTACATTATATTCTGTGTGCTTATTACACTAGACTCTCAGAAATGTGGAGACCGGGCTGATGTGGAGGATAGCCGGTTCGGATTTTGAAACATCCAGACTTCCCGGAAGTGGGCATGAGTCATACAAGGAATAAACCAGGCAAAGTGATGTCTGCACTTTCAAAGCAGGCATAGTGAACTGAGGTTCTCCTCCCCCCGCCCTTTCACAGCCTGGTAAATTATAAACAACATCAGCTTTTTGGATATTTACGATAACAGTGTTGGTTTTGTTTAAAGATGTTTCTCTTGTTTATAAAATATGACTTTGAACTTACACAATCCAGTAAAGACCAAATTAAATTATCTGATAGCTTCCACTGAAGCAGGATTGCCACCTTTTTTCATAAGAATTAAATCAGGGCAGGACCATCCGTCCTGTTGTAGGAGGACCCCTCCCATGAGCACGACTATCTTTACGGTGTGCCATTGAATCAATGTAAATAATCAGCTGAATAACATGAAAGCGGTACCTACAACATTGAGTCAAAAGTCGGGACAGGTGGCAACCATGCAATGAAGTGAGCATATACTGTTACATTATATTCTATGTACTTATTACACTAGACTCATAAATCCGGACTATTGTGGTGGACAGCCGGTTCGGATTTTGAAACATCCGGACTTCCCGGAAGTGGGCGTGAGTCATACGAGGAATAAACCAGGCAAAGTGATGTCTGCACTATCAAAGCAGGCATAGCGAACTGAGGCTCTCCTCCCCCCGCCCTTTCACTGCCTGGTAAATTATAAACAACATCAATTTTGCTAAACAACGAGTGCCTGACGAAACAAACTACTTGACTAACTTGTGCAGTGCAGGTAAAGATTATACCTTATAATCAATATTTAAAGATGGATGATGAAAATAAAGTAAACATGATTGGAAATAAAACTTATATTAAAAAGGAAGTCATTAATCATCCACAAAAAACAAAAACATTTTTTTAAACAGATAAAAACAACAAACATGTGATTATAAATAATTGTAAAAACTTTAGTGGCAAAGTTTACTGTAGCCACATACTCCCCGCCCAGCGTCAACCAGGTGAGAAACACATTGGAGGGCGAACACAGCGACCTGATCTAGTCTTTCTGAACACTAATGTTTTTTGAGTCCCATCTTTTGGATGGCAGATGATCGGCTTAAAATTCTTTTCATCGTCGTTAACCAGGGAATCATTCAGGAGGAAGGCTGGTTTCAGTCTGTCAATAGAAACAGTTTTAGGTCCTCGAGGAGTAAGAATATGGAACCATTTTTCACTTCGAGAAACAACTTGATATGGTCCATCATGGACAGGTTGTAATGGTTTACGGGTTGCATTATGACGGATGAAAACATGGGTAGATGTCCGTAAATCCGGATGAACGAAAGTCTTCTTTGAAGAGTGGTATTTGGACTCTATAGGTTTCAGTTGATTCATTTTTCTTTTTAAATTATACACAAGGTTGGGAATGTCAGATGTTTCTTCTGTAGTGTGGAAAAGGTCACATGGTAACCTAATGGGCTGACCCAATGCCATATCTGCTGCAGTGACGTTATATTTTGGAATTACGTAGGATCGCAAGCCTAGAAGTACCACAGATAATTGTCATGTCCAATCAGAACTAAGCTGAGCTGTTAATGCAGATTTCAAGTGTCGGTGCCACCTTTCAATCTTACCATTCGCTGCAGGATGATAGGCTGTAGTTTTGATATGGTGTATTCCTAGATTTTTGGTCAGTTCCTGGAACAAGTTACAATCAAATTGCTTTCCTTTGTCTGTAGTGATGAAATGAGGAACTCCAAATCTTGAAATCCAGGTAGAAATAAGTGACTCAGCCACTGTTTCAGCAGGAATATCTTTGATTGGCGTTGCTTCTACCCAACGTGTGAACCGATCTATGATTGTCAACAAGTATGTAAATCCTTGTGAAGGTGGTAATGGTCCAACCAAATCAATGTTGATGTGAGAAAAACGGCCTTCATTTTGATTGTAGGATCCAATCTCACTGTTAGTGTGTTTCCAAACCTTTGACTTTTGGCATCTAACACATGATTTGGCCCAAAGTCGCACATCTTTATTAATTGAGGGCCAGACAAATCGCTTTTTTACCAAATCAAGAGATCCTTTAACTCCAGGGTGTGCAAGGTTGTGAAGAGAATCAAATAACTGTCGTCTGAACATTAGTGGTATAAATGGCCTCAGTTTCCCAGTACTAATGTCACAATGTAGTTCTGACTCATTAGGTAGCAAAACACTTTTAAATTTGAGTGATGTTGTCTTAGACCGTTTTAAATTTTGAAGTTCAATGTCTTGAGATTGCTCCTCAGCAATCCTTTCAAATGACACAACTGATGGTAGGTCAATAGCACTTATTCTAGACATGAAATCAGCAGGGATGTTTTGTTTTCCTGGTAGGTACCGTATATCGGTAGTGAACTGTCCAATAAAGTCTAGTTGGCGTAATTGCCTTGGGCTAGATGCATCAGAGGGTTTCCTAAAGGCAAAAGATAGAGGCTTGTGATCTGTATATATAACAAAATTACGACCTTCTACAAGGTAGCGGAAATGCCTCACAGAAAGGTATGCGGCAAGGAGTTCTCTGTCATAGGTACTGTACAACTTTTGAGTTGGTGAAAGAGATTTTGAGAAGAACCCGAGAGGTTCAGCAGACCCGTTGCAAATTTGATGAAGAGATGATCCAACCGCAAAGTCAGAGGCATCTACCATGAGAGCAAGAGACTGGGTCTGGGACTGGATCAGGAGATGGGTGTGCTAGTAGTGTAGCATTTGCTAACTGACTCTTGGTGTCTTCAAACGCTTTCTTGGATTCAAGAGTCCAATTTATTTTGCGTCTGTCACGCTTTGATGTACCCTTACACAAATCAAAGAGTATTTGTTGAGTAGCAGCTGCATTCGGGAGTGAATGTCTGTAGAAATTAATAAGTCCGAGAAACCTGCGAAGTTCAAGAACGGTTTCGGGAAGTTTATAACTTAAAACAGCTTGTACTTTATCAGTCAGTGGTGAAATGCCATTTTTGGAGACTGTATAACCGAGAAAAGGAATCTCACACACTCCGAATACACTTTTCGACATATTAATGTTAATTTGGTGTTCATTGAGCCTTTCAAGAACTGCACTTAAGTGAGTCATGTGTTCCTCTTCAGAGGAAGATGCAACCAAGATGTCATCTAAATAGCAAAAGGTAAACTCTAGATCTTGAAGAAGAGAGTTTATGTATCTTAGAAAAGTTTGGGCAGCGTTCCTTAATCCAAACGGCATTTTGATAAATTCAAATAACCCAAAAAGAGTTATAACTGCAGTTTTTGGAATGTCGTCTGGAGCTATAGGAATGTGATGAAAGGCCCGAACAAGATCTATTTTTGAAAATATAGTTTTTCCATCTAATTGACTATTAAAATCTTGTAAGTAAGGTATGGGATACCTGTCAGGTACTGTTTTGGCATTGAGTGCCCGATAATCCCCACATGGTCTCCATGAGCCATCACTCTTTGGCACTAAATGAAGAGGAATTGACCAACAGCTTTTTGATGGCCTGCAAATACCTAGCTCAACCATTTTACGAAACTCAGCTTTAGCTTGGACAAGTTTTTCAGGAGGCAAACGCCTTGCTCTGGAGGTAACAGGCTGACCTGTTGTTTGGATCGAATGAAAAACCGTATCCTGTGAAATGTGAAAAGTAGGATTTTCTGTGAGCAAATTAGGATAATGTGAGATGAGTTTATAATATTTCCCATTTGGGTCGAGTAAAAAGACTGATTGTTGGTTAGAATGTTTATGATATCCGATAACAGATATTTGAGTTCTGTTGTCAATTAGTCGTTGATTTTTTATATCAACTAGTAAACCATAATGTGATAAAAAGTCTGCTCCGATAATAGGTTGTGTTACATTAGCAATAATGAAAGGCCAGGAAAATCGTCTTTTCAAACCTAGGTCAAGATTCAAGGTACGTTCACCATATGTTTTAATTACAGAACCATTGGCAGCGAATAATTGTCTGTTACTTATAGCTAGTTTTTCCTGATTAATAGGAGGCAAAACTGATATATCTGCTCCAGAGTCCACAAGAAACTTCCGACCACAATTTAAATTAGTAACAAATAAACGGCGAGATTGTAAGCCCCTGCCATCTTCAGCCGCATTTAATGACGGGGCAGGGAGTTTTCCTGACGGCCATTGCTGCCTGACGAAAACAAGCAAGGTTGAACGCATTTCTTGGCATTATCACCAAATTTGTAATGATACCAACACAGTTCGCCTTGAAATTTCCGTTTCTTATTGGAGGGAGGATAGTACCTGGGCACTTGCTTTGCCGGCAAGTTGTATTTATTATTTTTAATAAGTCCATCAATGGACTGGGTGAGTTCACTTACCTGTTTCTCCAAGATAGCTAAGCGGTCGACATCAGTAGTTTGTTTAATAGCCTCTTGTGCACAAATATGACCATCTACAGCTGAAAGTTCAGTTATTTTGTCTCCTAGTCTAGCTAAATCATCAAGGGAATCAGTTTGAGAAGCAGCTAATACGGTACGAACCTGATTTGGCAATCGTTGCATGAAAATTACTTTCAAGAAATTATCAGTTACCTGCGTTCCCGCCAAGGTCCTCATTTCACGTAGAAGAGTGGATGGCTTTTTATCTCCAAGAAAAACTTAATTTGTCAGTCGTTTTAGTTTGACGTGTTCCGAGACCTCATATTCTGAACATAATCTTTGCTTCAAGTCCGAGTAAGGGGATGAGGATAGTGGTTTTGCAATGAAATCGGAGAGAAGGCTAGCAACTTCAGTATCCAGGGAACTCATGACATAGTTGTATTTGGTGGTTTACTTTGAAATTCCATGTATGGAAAACTGTCATTCAATTTGATGAAACCATAATGAAACATTTTTTTCCAGAAAGGTGGTATTTTCATTTGAATTCTTGATATATGTAATTCTTCTGAGGAATTAGGTTCTGTGTTTGATGGAGACGATTCCAGTCCATTCATTGCTGGTATTGTAGTAGTAATTAATTGATAAAAATAACAGGAATCAAGGGGTCACCAAATAAAGATTATATAATCAATGTTTAAAGATGGATGATGAAAATAAAGTAAACATGATTGGAAATACAACTTGTATTAAAAAGGAAGTCATCAATCATCCACAAAAAACAAAAACATTTTTTTAAACAGATAAAAAAAACATGTGATTATTAATAATTGTAAAAACTTTAGTGGCAAAGTTTACTGTAGCCACACAGGCTATTCACATAAATAATAAAGCAGCTAAACTGTCAAGTTTCATTTTTATTTTTTTGGTACCTGTACCATAACACAAAATTTAAATGAAAAATTCAAGATGATCATTAGTCCGGACTACGCTGATCCAGTTTTCTGTGAATCTAGTATATATCTTATGACTACTGTTAGATTCTGTATGAGGCTTATGAAACCATTGAAACTATCGGATAAAATAAAGATATTTAATGTAATTAGCGGTTACACTTATGGTCTGATTTCCTTCACATTTTCCGTCCCTGTCCATTGATGCGTTAAAACAATGGGAAGCCATCAACCTCTGTTTCTAACTTGAATACTTTACATTTTAGAAAAAAGAAAAGAAGAAGGAACCGAAGAAAGAGACAATTTCATACTCAGTAGAAACTCCTCCTGGAGTGAAAAAGGATGTTTCGGGACCCATGCCAGATGCCTACAGTCCGCAGTATGTGGAGGCAGCGTGGTACAGTTGGTGGGAGAAGGAGGGGTTCTTTAAACCAGAGTATGGGGTGAGTGTAAGCAGATTTTTTTAAACATCTTATTTCACCCTATATATTATTAATTTGTAATACTAACTGTTTTAAGAAAATCAAAGCTGGGGCCATAACTAGTGCTGGTTCACTGTCTCGGGGCCTATGAGCCTGGGGCCCACCAGACTGAGGGGTAAAAACACGAATCAAGGCTTGTGAATATCGGTAATATTTTCACTCGCTTTTTACATTATCAATTTTCCTCTTCTTTATTGAAATTTTTTCTTTTGAGCTCAAGCTTTAGAGATGATATTGGTGTTGCTTCTAAGTCTCTTAGCCTATTAAAAACTCATTAACCTGAAATATTTTCAGATCCAATAGTTGTAATCGTGTCGTAAAACGAGAAGGAAATGCAGCTATTAACAGTTTCAGAACCCCAGCTGACAAGTTAATATATCTAGAGTTCTCGTCTCGTGTAAATAAAAGCTGCCTACATGGTCTACCATTTTTTTGCCTATTTAGCCCAGAGGCTCTGTCAACTCTGCTCCCATGGCAGCTGACTAACATGACTTGTGAAGAGAGGATTTTATTAGTTACCTGAGAAAAATGATGGTCAGCATTTAGGCTTCACATTTTTACCTGGACGAGACCTCTAAATATATTAACCCTATTGGGTTGCATCATGTAACCTTGCGTATGACAGGATTGCAGTGTTGCCACCTTTAGGGTATAACTTAATTACCCTTTTTAGGGCAATTTTACTGGCCTTAGGGTACCGTAATAGAAATTTGTAGGGTAATTTTTTGGTAAAATCAAAAGCCTTCTAATAATTTAAATTTTATTATAAAGGCAATATAAAAATGGGTTTTGCAGGAATTGAAAAATTTACATCCTGGACAAATTAAAAGTATTAAAAGGGATAAAAGTACAGTAAAACCCCGCTTAACCGAAATAATGGGGGCGAGACTGTTCCGGATAACCCATTTTTTCAACTGTTTGTATTTTAAGGTTAATTTCGGCAAAATACATAGGCCTACCTACATCTTAGAGTTTTCCCAACGTAAGTTTAAAGAAATGTGAAATATTTACAAATATAAATTAAAAAGGCTATTTCTTGAAGTTATCAACAATCTTTTTCTGCACTTTGTCTTTAAAGCGGTTTCGGACATCCTTGTTTCGCCACCTTTTGTAGTAAGGTAGCAAATCAGCGATTGTATCAAATTAGAGTATTCCTATACGTCTAATAGCTTCCAACTTATCACTAATGTTCACTACTACAAGTTTTCTCTTCGTAGATATCGTGGAAATTGGTCTTCGAATATCTACGGGACAAACTTATAACTTAGGCAAATTACACTACCAAAACAGTAACTGTGTTGTCACCACGTGCAGGAACACTGATCCTTTAGTGTGATTATGTAATGCGGAAAATGCAGTATGGGTCAACCCCTTGCGGGCGGATCAGGTATGTGGCAAAACCCGTTAAAACGACTCCTAAGTTCAGTTACTGCCGCAGAAGACGGTATCTCGGCGCGCCATGAGTCATACGCCGGACTCATTCTCTCTATTGATTATCCATTTCTTGTACAGTAGACCGTTCCAGTTAACCCGGGTTTCGGTTTAGCGAGGTCCGGTTGAGTGGGTTTTTACTGTAATATGTATAGGCCTAACCATAATATTCAGTATAAGATGAACAATTATGTATAATCAAAGAGTATCAAAAATTACATTTTACCGTAAAATTGGACATGTTGACACGTAATATTGAGAAAAACCCTATGCAGTGAAAATATTGATGGTCGTAGTTAAGTTACTTGGTCAAATATTAGGTTACTCTATTAGATTAATATATTTTTATAAATGTGTTTAACTGCAGACTGTCTCTGTGTTGTTAAAATTATGGATGGACTACTTATGGATCACCTGGTTTTACACTTGTGCCACACACTGTTCATTGTATTCTAAGCTTTGTGGTGAGCACATAGAATAAATTACAAGCTAAAATATGTAAATTTGTGTGAAGTGGTGTATTGCAATGAAAACTGTTTGATTTATTATAATCAAATGACAAAAAAATCTCATTGCATTATTTATTTTGCAGTTATTGTTTAGAAATACAGTAGGCCTAATAACATTAACCAATTTGTTAAACATTGATAACTTGTATAACTGAATAAGATATTCCCATCTGTTAATAACGTAAACCATTTCCATTACCAGCGATGCAGTAGACCTCTTAATCGTCCTAGCATTAACCGCCATTTGAATTAACTGCCCGCCCTCTTTCCAGGAAATGATTAATGACCGCAACCCATAAAAACTGTACCATAAAAATCATTCAGGTCACAACAGTTCAGTCAATTATATGTTTCCGTAGTTTATAAAGTTTGTCATCTTGGTACTTATTTGTTAACCTATTTTTTAACCGTAGTAAGTTTGATCACTGATGATTGCTTGATATGATAATACCCAGGTGTTCTTCATTTTAACCGCCCCTTTAGTTACCTGTCCCAGGGTTCGCTCCCATGGAGGGCGGTTAAAGTCTACTGTATTACCTCAGGGCTAAATAAAAATATGACAACTGACTATGTATTTGTAATTGTTGATATCTATATAAATATCATGTATTATGTGTGGTATAAGCCCAATGACAAGTAATTAAGAGCTAATTTACCTTATTTATTATTCCTTGCTCTCTTCTTAAATATATATCCATATAGGCCTATGCTCAAAATATGAAAATATTAGGTGGTACCATCTACAACTCTTGCCTTGGGGCACCCGACGTTATCGTTACGGCCCTGAACTAAGCACCAGTTATTTTAAGTAGCGCTAAAAATTGACACATTTTATGATTTCTAATTTGGCCTGAGGGGTTTGATTAAACAAATATTTAACCAGTTGTGATGATGTGTTGATGTTACAGCGCAACAGTATCTTGGAGCCCAATCCAAAAGGCACGTTTGTCTTAGTGATTCCTCCGCCTAACGTCACTGGACACTTGCATCTCGGACATGCTCTCACTAATGCAGTTGAGGATTGCATCACTAGATGGTGAGAATGTTAAATGTATGATGGTTGTACCGCACCATTGACTATACTTGTAGTAGACAGCAAATCTTATGAGTGGTTCTGTTAACAAACAGAGGCGGGATTCTTCACGTAGTTCTGACAACACTGGATAGAAATCGCCACCATCGCACGCAACAGCGGATGTAACTCTGGCTCATGCCGCTTGGTGCGCTCAACTCGGCTGTGGCGGGTTTTAAAAATCCAATTTCCCTAATAAAACAACTGTTTTGCTTTCCTCGCAACTCGGAAGTTTTAATATACGTTTTAACAAAGGCTGTAAGGCTGTAATAACAGTGGTTGTGTGAAATACAAGTAAAATTGTAATAACTATTAAAAACTTGTAATAAAATTGTTGTCGACGTCATAGCTGTCTTTCACCAGCGTCAATCAAGTATACTCTGTCTATACATGTGCCTCTACAATTCCAAGTAGTTCGCGTAATGCCTACTAGGAGGAAGCACATGCTATAGCCCCTGTTGCCGACCACACCCACTAGATTGTGCTGCTTTCTTTGTTAACGGATCCTAGCATTAGGTTTACCGTCTACTACACGTGTATACCAATGGTTGTCCCAATTACAATTTTATTTTCCGTTACTAGTATTAGGCCCTAATAAGTTTTATTGAGCTTTTAACTTTGCTTACTAATAGGTTTTATATTGCATCTTAAGTTGGCTGTTAAAAACTGTGGTAGGTTGTTGGCATAAAATCCCTACAGTAATAGAACTATCTTAAGTGATTAGGACTTAACTTATTAGTGAATTTCCTTTGGAAAGTGAACTATTAGCATGACCCGCATAGTGAAACTTAAGCCCGGGACTACCATAAAAGTTCCTAACATGACCCCCTGAACACGTTTTGGGGGGCTCAAAATTGTATATATACACATATATGTATGCAATCTAGCGGTCTAATTTTTTGTCTGATTAACTTTAAATTTGGTAGGGACGTTCCTTTCTGTAATCAGTTGGACAAGTTCATTGGGCAAAACAATCGGAAAACTAAACCCTTTTTTGGGGATTAATCTTTCAGATTTAAAGTTTTTGGGCCCAAAAAGGGTCAGAAAAGCCCCGGATGTAAAATTAATGTATGTAAAAAGATGGGAATTAGTGAGGCGAAAGTTTTAAGCCCTCTCTCGTCATTCTAGCATATATATTTACCGAGTTATTCAAGAAATGTGTTTCGACTAAACGCAGTACGTTGTCTTATGGGGGTTTTACACTAGAAAAGCCTGTTATTCCTTTGTTATAGTACTTTTATCATCCCCAGCAACTCACTCCTACTTTCAAGCCTGCCTGGACCTTCTCCTAACATTATAATGCGCAAAATTGTATTCCCAGCTTTGCAGGTGAATGAAACCAGGAGCATCAGAACAGCCAAAAAAATCAATGTTTTCATATTTCAATAAAAATTTGAATACATCTATGTTTTTACACATATTTTGAGTTTTAAACGTTTTTTTGTGGAAATTCACTTTCCTCACGTCAGCTTGCTGCGTGCGAGCTCGTTTTCTATGATGCTATCCCTGAGTTTAGAGTACAAGTTGGTTCTGGTGATCTTGCTGTTTCACCTTTGGCCTCAGTGTACCCGCTGTAGTCCATCACTCAAAACATCAGAATCAGAATATTATTTTAAGCAATCTCATACAGTGGAACCTCGAACCTCAGGGGGAACGGGGAAAATTTGAGTTATAGAATATTTCGAAATATCGAGGTTCGACTTACCAAGGTGATTCTCCACAGACTTAGACTTATTGAGGGTCACGGTAACGCATGGATGGATCATGGATGGTAGAATCCTTACATCACTTTGTGCTTTTTATCATAAACAATCTTACCGGATGATAATTATTAAAATTAAAAAGGATATGAAAAATGTAATGTATAAAATAAGCCCGGAAAATTTTGTAAAGCTTCTTTGGTTAACGTAGTAGAGGATGAAATACTTCAAAACACTTCCTTCAGTGAAAATATTGTAGAGTAGGAAAGTAAACAAATAATGACTCATAGTTCGGTATTTTGGTTATGTTTTCCCGTTCGACCACTTCCTGTCTGTTTATAGACGTTTTTTTCTCACTTCTTATCACCTGCCCCAAACAAATCCCTCCCCCTTGCGGAAGTCAGTTCTGACCAATTACGCATCAATTTCAATTTAGCTGAACATCAATGTACTGTAGGCTATTAAGTAATTTGCAAAACTCAAAGGGAACAAAACATGATAACAATTAAAATTGCAGAGCATTGTTGGAATTTGGGTGAAGAAAAACGATACTTATTTTTGTTTTAAAATTGTCGAAAGAGTGTTCACTGGTGTTAAAAACTGCTTCCTGATGTCACTATTTTATTTCCTGTGTAAACAGCCTCAAATAATCTTCAACTTTTCCTCATGGGGTAGAGTTTCGCCAACACGTTTTGCCAAACTGCAAACACTTAGTAAAAACACAACCTCAAAACTACTTCTTTGTTTAAAATCCATTGTTGGAGATGGTGAGATTATGTTGTTTAAGAGATTATTGCAGACATTTTCCATCACTGATTAGTAGTGAAACTTGTTTTTACTCATCAGTGATGGAAAATGTCCGCAATAATCTCTAAAAACTACGTTTCACGCACTACATCCAGAACCTTTTAAGACTGGCATTGACTAACGACACTCGGGAAACAAATCTAATAAAATCAAAACCATTTTATTTAAGAAAAATACATAACTTACAACAATATGAGACTGTTCCTTTTTTATGAAATGAAATCCTGACATATTGTAACCCGTGCGTTTGTTTGATATGTGCGTTGCTCATCAACATAAATTTTTCGGTTGTTTTACCGACACCAGGAGCACCCGGGAAAGATGTAGTGAAGAGGTAGGGTTGGAATTTCCGGCTGAAAAGTCACTGGAGGTTTGTTGAATGAACAACTTCGACTTATAGAGGCTCTCTAGTCAATACTTTGACTTAAATAGGTATGACGATTGTACATACTCGAGTTATGGAGGTTCTACAACTAAAACTTTGACTTATAGAGGTGCGGTGACAGGCTAAGAATACTGAAAAATTCGAGTTATTGAGGACTTTCCTGCTAACCCTTCGGCTTATAGAGATAGAATAATATATCATTAGGTAAGCAAGTTCAAGGAGAATAACAAAAATTCGAGTTATCAAGGAATTCGACTTTCCTTGATAACTCGAATTTTTTGAGGTTCGAGTTATCGAGGTTCCACTGCAATAACATTACTACCTCTGTAAACATACTTCAGTCACCAGATTTGAGTTTAAACAGTTGGTGTTGTCTGTAAAGAATAGTTTGTTTTAGCGAACTTCCCCTATAGGGAAAGAAGCTATTACCGTAGGTGGCATGGTAAGACTTAAGCCCGAGACCATGATAACTTTTCGTTTTGAGGCCCCCAGATGCCAAAAAACACCATTCATTCGAATTTCGTGTATATATACATTTATGTGTCCGTAAGTTCGATAACTCTTGTTAAAAAGGTCCGATCTTGATTAAATTTGGTACAGACGTGTAAAGTAGCATTTATTTGAACGAGTTCGAAATCCAGACGGATCAGACAATCCAAAGGGTTATTTTTGGGGGGTTTTGTACCCCAAAAACGTTTTTTTGGGGTTTTTCACATGTTATTTTGATTAAAATCAAATTTTAATTTACACCATTGAATTCGCCTCAAAACAATAAACAATTTGGTTTTTTTCTCATTGCTCTACATCAATTGGTTACCAAGATATTGAAAGTGCTAAACACATTACGTTGTCTAATGTTATTCTTATGGAGAAAAAGAAAAATCTTATATATCGCTTATTTATGATTGTATATGGATGAAACTTGGTATGTGACTTCACTTGGTTGAGTTCTATTGATATTTGCATAAAAACCCATTATTTCGCGATGCTTGTTGCAGCAAACCTGCGTACTCATTCCCAATGTTATTCATAAGTTGAATAATTATTATTTTATATATCGCTTATTTGTGAATATATTTTTTAGGAATCTTGATAAGTCGCTTAAAGTGATATTAAGTCACATGTGCATTGGAAATTCGTTGAGTACGCAGGTTTGTTGTGACGGGGGTATTTATTTCTGTTATATAAATGATGCATTTTGTGTGGATACAAAATTGTTTGAATTAAAACTAAATTGATTAGTAGGGGTGTGTGAGTGGTGATTTTTTGAATTGAGTCGAGTAGTGCCAATTATTTTAGAGTTTCGAGTAGTTTTAGTGAGTATTTGCCATCAGTTGATAGTTTAAAATAGTGTTATGGGATTTGGATACGACCCTATATTTGATAATCTAAACATGATTTCTAACTAATATATGAGTTTTACAATACAAAGTTTTGGCCAGTACAATCAAATTGGATTACCTATTGACAAACAAAACACGATTTGACATTCGTTTCCAGCCGATAAAACACAGTCCAGATGTCATTTGGCCAACATCACCTGATCCAGACATCGCTTATAATCAATATTAGAAGACAAAATCGTTAGTTACGGATATTAGTAAGTAATATCTCTGTAACCAATTGACGTAGAGAAATGATCAAAACACTAAATTGTGTGTTTTTTAAAGGTGAATCAAATGGTGAAAACTAAAATTTGACTTTTTAAAATATTAAATGTAAAAACTTCAAAAAACCCATTTTTAGGGTACAAAACCCCCCAAAATACCACTTCGGATGGGTCGATCTGTCTGGTTTTCGAACATAAAGTCATAAATGTTGCTTTACTCTTTTGTACCAAATTTTATCAAAATCTGACCTTTTTTACGGTAGTTATCACACCCACAGACACATATGTATGGATATATATATATATATATATATATACATGGTTTCGAACGAACGGTGTTTTTGGGGTCTGGGGGACCTCAAAACGAAAAGTTATCATGGTCCCGGGCCTAGGTCTTACCATGCCGACTACGGTAATAGCTTCTTTCCTATACGGGAAATTCGCTAAAAATAAACTCTGAAAATGGCATGCACTGGAGGCTAATGTTGATAAAGGTCTGTGAGCACCCAAACATAACCAAAAACAGCCAATCGTGAGTGGCTCGGCTGATGTCTGTTAGTAGAATGTGCCGGTTCTAAAAAAAGAGTGTTTACTGTTTCTTTAAATTATAGGTATACCCTCACTCACACTTTTCTTTATTCTTTTCACTAAGGGTCTATTGGCGTCTTATAAAGTGATTTAATGTACCAACATGTTCAGATCAGTGCAGTAAAAGATTTTATACCTCGGATCTCGATACATTAATTTTTACCATACACTATACTGAATTTGTTTTTACAAAATATTAATTTGAATTAATCATACGATTATATGTTTATATAGGTAAACATGTTCTGTTGATGTGGTTATAAAGTACAGAAGTGATATTCTATAATATTTATACTTTATTTAACTTACCCATTGGCCTAGTAATTTTATTCTATTCACGATAACCTACGAGCTCCGATTGGTGCTGCGCTCAAGCAGCGATATTTGTAACTATTGACTGCGGGCAGCTACAAGTTCTCTCCGCTAGGGGCGGGACCGACTATTAACCTACCTAACGCCGCTGGCCATTAGTCGTGGTGGCAGTGTTGTCTAAATTGTAGCAACAGCTTGGCCAGGTGTTCTTGCGAAGTTTGCCGGTTCGATTCTCACCTACGACCAAAACTAACCAGTCGTGCAACTCTCAATGAGTTAACCGATCTGTGGCAAAGTTGGTGAGAGGGCCCAAGTAAAATAAACGGTAACAGGCTTGCTTGGAAGTTGACGGGATTGGTTAATTCTTTGTGAGTGCACATGGTCAACACTGATTTTGATGCTTTTTACTTTTGTTTACTGTGTGTGTGCCACTACAACTCTTTAACTGAAGTAATATTATATTTAAATTAAAATACGCCGTTAATCAATTTAAAAAGACACATTTTCTATACCAATTCATAGGTTTTCAAGATGATAAGTTAGTAATGGAACCAGCTCGTAACTACATCTTAATGGGTTAAAAGAAAATATCCCGTAAAAGAAAATGTAACTATATTATGGAAGAAAAGCAACTCAAAAGAGTGTTAAATTTTAAATATGTATGGTTGTAAGCAGAAGGATTCAAAATCAGTTTAATTTAAATTTATAATGAAGAAAGAATTTGGAATGTAATGATATACATGATGATGTACATTTTCTGACTTAAGAACAACACTGTTGGACAGACAACTGATTTATTGTTCTGTATCTGAACCCCCTCCCTACTCTCCTCGTCCACCTTTCTTATCCTAGATCAGAGATTTGCCGCTGACCCGAACCCCTCCCAATCACTGCGCCCTTCTTTTATCAAGGCTATGTTTTTTACAGTTATATAACACGTCTGTCAATATCTCCCTTTTCGTTGTTTAGAGAAAAATTTGTCCTAGAAAGGAAATAAATTATTGTTGAGAGGAATCTTATGTCAGTCATCTACTTTGTTATTGATTAGCTTATCTAATTAATCACGCTTAGTTAATTGTTCATGTAGTAAACTGGGGTTATGATCTGTTCCAATCCGGCAGTGGTAAATATTTTTGTGCTGTATAACTAAAAGAAATTTTACATTTGAAATTTTTTGTTGGTTTTTCGAAGGCACAGAATGAAAGGACGTACGACTTTGTGGAATCCAGGCTGCGACCACGCTGGAATCGCTACACAGGTCGTTGTGGAGAAAAAGCTCTGGAGAGAGGAGAAGAAGTCAAGGCATGACCTCGGCCGAGACAAATTTATCGACAAAGTCTGGACCTGGAAGAGGGAGTAAGTTTCAGACGTTATTACAAAAACATAACCAACTTATATCGTTAATTGAACATCTTTTCACAACTTTGGTTAGGAAATGTGTTTCAAATCGATTGGACCTACTTCTACAATGTTTGTCACTCACAATCTGTGACGCCAGGAAGGGAGACCGCATCTACCAGCAGTTGCGCCGCCTCGGAAGTTCGCTGGACTGGGACCGCGCGGCGTTCACGATGGACCCCAAGCTGAGTCGCGCGGTTGTCGAGGCGTTTGTGCGACTGCATGACGACGGTGACATCTACCGCAGCAACCGCCTGGTCAACTGGTCCTGCTCCCTCAAGTCTGCCATCTCCGATATTGAGGTAATGTTTATCTTGTTTACATCCTTTATATAGTTTATTAGAGCCAAATTTCTATCAAAGACAACTCTGTGTCACCAAACTTGCAAACAGAAATCATAGACCAGAGTTTAGTTTAAGGACCAAATTTTACTGGTACCTATTAAACTTTTGTGTAAAATACAAGAAGAAAAAATTTTACGATCAATTTAATTAAGTTAAACAAAATTGTAACTTTTATAGGCTATATTATTTTTCACAGGAATTTTTTGTCGATATGCCATATCTCCCTTAATATTTCATCAGATCCAATAATAGAGTCATCATTTTGAAGATTACTTTCCAGCTAAATGCAAAAATTAATAACAATGCAAAACGTCAAAAATGATAATTTAATGGGTGATTCTCGCTTATTTATTTGTCAAAGTACTGATAGCACCATCTTACAGCAACAAGTTCAACTAACATAAAACAGGGGTTTTAGTGTGCAAACTGTGCATGGGCAATTCTAGCCCTGTACAAAAATTAAAGCTTACATTTTTGAAGAACAGCAACGTAAAACAATAAGTACAAATGTGTATTCATTTGTAGCATTTTGAATTAATATTGACCATTTTATTCTTTTAGTTAAGAAACTAGTTTGTGTGTGTACATATTGTACAAGCAGATGAATAAAGTTATTCTGATTCTTGAATCTGATTCCTTCTTGCTCAGTCATGGTACTTATGCTGAATATGGTTTTCTCAGTATATCATGGTATATTTTGTTATATGGACTGTTTTTCAGTTCACTTAATGTGTCACTCATGTGTAATAGGATTTATTATTTATTATTTTCAAACAACACAATGTGACATTTTTTCAAATATTCTCTGTACAGGTGGACAAGAAAGAGATCCCTGGCAGGACTCTTCTGAACATCCCAGGATATGATGAGCCGGTAGAGTTCGGTGTCTTGGCGTCTTTTGCCTATCTAGTGGATGGAACCAATGAAGAGGTAAACTATTGATGTATTGTTACTAGAGATTTATGTACAGGAAGAAATACAGCACATAAAATTAACAGTGAATTTTTAATGTGTAACCTACCTGGCAATAGATAAATAGCCTACCAAACAAAACTTATACAAACTTATTGGCCATTGGCCTACAAACACATTTGATAGGAAAACATGAAACCATTATTAGTTCATATTTCCACTTAGGCCTTACAAGAGAATTAATGTTAGGTCTACCGGTAAACAAATTATGAAAACTACAACATACTAGAAGACTTCAAACAAAACCAAAAAGATAGGATTGTGAATACTGTTAAACTTCTGTCCAGAAAAATAAGTATCTGAACCCTTTTCTTTTAGACGACAGCCTAGTATAGATCAAAAGTGTTTTATTTAAAATCTTAAAAAATCGGCAAAAGTAACAAACGAGAATCGAATCCGTACGCAATATTTGCAACGTCCTGTTGTAGAAATAGTAACACCTTATGTAAATTAATACAACATAATAATCATGATATATCAACTAAAACCCACAGAGTTCTGTTTGTTTATCGTCGATAATCGATCAAATAATAAAATGAATATAACGGATTAATACAATGTGGAACTTTATTATGATTGTTACTTTTTTCCCGGCAAATGATTTATGTTCGCGTTGAGTGAAGCACTCATGAAACAAGTAAAATAAGAACAGATTTCGGTAAGTTTGAGTGCTGCGTACGGACAGTGTTGGTGCATTACTAAACTGCCATTGACGCTAGCACTGCCTAGATGGTTTTCTCGTCGTCCTGGCACCCACGGGGTGTTCACGTTATCAACTGGTAATGTCCAATAAATATTAAACTGAAAAGAGATCGACCATTCGTTCGTTTCATTGCAGATGGACGTTTGTTATTACATATTCATTTTGCCGTATTGCTGGAAACTATCGTATCGTACGTAACCTTTTGAATCAAAATCAAATAGTTTTACTTAATACTGTATTTAAAACAAGAGAGTCAGTATTTATTCATACATTGCCCTGATTTTTAGAGAATTTCCCCTAAAGGGAAGAAGCTATTACCGTAGGTGGCGTGGTAAGACTGAAGCCAGAGACCATGATAACTTTTCATTTGAGGCCCCCGATGCCAAAAACACCATTCGTTAAAATTTTGTATATATGTATATATATTTATATATTTATTTATGTGTTCGTAAGCACCATAACTCTGGTAAAAAAGGTCCGATCTTGATGAAATTTGGTACAGACGTGTAAAGTAACATTTATTTGAACGAGTTCGTAATCCAGACGGATCGGACCATCCGAAGGGGTATTTTGGGAGGGTTTTGTGTCCCAAAAACGGGAATTTTGGGTTTTCACATGTAATTTTTATTTAAATCAAATTTTAATTTACACCATTGAATTTACCTCAATTAAACAAACAATTTGGTGTTTTTCTCATTGCTCTATATCAATTGGTTAACGAGATATTGAAAGTGCTAAACACAGTACGTTGCCTAATCTTATTCTTATGGAGAAAAAGAAAAAAATTATATCTCTTATTTATGAACATACACTGACGAAACTTGGTATATGGCTTTATCTGATTGTGGTCTATTGTAATTAGCAAAAAAAGAAAAATTTTAATGATGATTCCCGTAACAGCAAACCTGCATACTCAGTCCCCATGTTATTCTTATGGAGAAAAAGTAAAATATCATATCTCCATTAAGTATGATCATAAATTAATAAAACTTCGTATATGGCTTCACTTAGTTGAGTTCCATTGATATTTGCAAAGAAACCATTTTTTTTTTGCAGATGAATCTCGTAGCAGTAATTCTGGGTACTCAGCCCCTGTGTTATTCTTATGGAGGATAATTAAAATCTTATATATCGCTTATTTATGAATGAATATTGATGAAACTTGGTATGTGACTTCACTTAGTTGAGTTCTATTGATATTTGCATAACAGCCCATTATTTTGGGTTCCTTCTTGCAGCATACCTGCCTGCTCATCCCCAACGTTATTTATAAGGAGAGTAATTATTATTTTATATATATCGCTTGTTTGTGAACATAATTTTTATGAATCTTTATAAGTGGCTTTAAGTGTTATTAAGACTTACACGTGCATTCAAAATTCACTGAGTATGCAGGTTTGTTGCGACGGGGGTATTTAATAGTATTACGGATAAGTTTATGATTTTAACTGCCTTTTATGTAAGAATCGGTATCGAACCCAAAGACACGAAGTATCGAGTATCGACGATTCTTCGATACCACCGGTATCGAGAATCGGAAGCGACCCATCCCTAATGGTAAGATAACAACACGAAAAAATAAGTATTTTAAATGCTCTCACATCTGCTTCAAATTGCTATTTAAACTCAACAAAGCTGTGTTAAGTATTGTTGCGTCCAGTTTTGGTATTGATAGTTCTTTTTG
Organism: Allygus modestus; assembly: GCA_963675035.1. NCBI lineage: Eukaryota > Metazoa > Arthropoda > Insecta > Hemiptera > Cicadellidae > Allygus > Allygus modestus. Next base: position 39,816,911 of record OY776114.1, on the reverse strand, counting down.
ATGTATTTTTGTTGTTGAATATTTGTAACATGTCTTTCACCTTAACATTCTTTTTATGATGCATATTATTACCTATTTTTAGTTATAAGATTTTACATTTTCTACAACTTTTTACAAAAACTATTTTTGAACTTTTATCCAACCTTTTTTACCCCTTTTTGAGACGTGTGTCAAAAGACATAGTGGAACAAAATATGAAAAAAGTGCAATTAGGAGAATTTATGATTTTGTCGTTTTTTGTCCCTTACAGAAGTCAGTTCTGACCAACTACGCATAAATTTGAATTTAGCTGGACATCAATGTACTGTTGGCTATTAAAATAATTTGCAAAACTAAAAGGGAACAAAATATGATAACAGTTAAATTGCAGAGCATTGTTGGAATTAGGGTGAAGCGGTACGACAATTATTTTTGTTTTAAAATTGTCGACAGAGTGTTCACTGGTGTTCCAAACTGTTTCTTGATGTCACTTTTTTATTTCCTGTGTCAACAGCCTTAAATAATCTTCAGCTTCTCCTTATAGGGTAGAGTTTTGCCAGCATGTTTTGTCAAACTGCAAACACTTAGTAAAAACACAACCTAAAAACTATGTTTCACGCACTACATCCAGAACCTCTAAACAGGCACTAACTAACAACACCAGACACAAATCTAATCAAATCAAAACCATTTTATTTAAGAAAAATACATAATTTACAACAATGTGAGACTGTTCCGTATTAATGAAATAAAATCCTCACATCCGTGAAACCCGTGCATGAAGATTGGTGTGTTTGATATGTGCGTTGCTCATCAACATAAATTTGTCGGTTGTTTTACCGACATCAGGAACACCCAGGAAAGAGATGTAGTGAGAAGGGAGGGTTAGAATTTCCGGCTGCAAAGTCACTGGAGGTTTGTTGAATGAACAAGTTCGACTTATTGAGGTATGGCGATTGTACATATTCGAGTTATAGAGGTTCTACAACTAAAACTTATAGACAACAACTTAAACAATAACAAACAACTTAAACTTATAGAGGTGAGGCGACAGGCTAAGAATGCTGACAAAATTTGAGTTATCGAGGTGTTTCCTGCTAACCCTTTGACTTATAGAGGTAAAATAACATAGCAATAGGTAGGCATGTTCAAGGGAATAACAAAAATTTGAGTTATCAAAGAATTCAACTTATTGAGGTTGGAGGTATCGAGGTTACACTGTACTGTGGTAGCATTGTCCAGGCTTCTCAGTCCTCTCCTCTCTCAACCAGTACTCGTGTGCAGGTGGTGGTTGCGACCACCCGGGTGGAGACCATGCTAGGGGATGTGGCGGTCGCAGTTCACCCGCAGGACCCACGCTACACTCACCTCCATGGCCGACGGGTGAGGCACCCCTTCTGTGACCGCACCTTGCCCATCATAGCTGACGACTTTGTCGACATGGCTTTTGGCACAGGTTAGTCCCATCTCATACTGTTTAGTTTTTGTATGACAGCAGAGAATTTTCGTTTTCCTAATAATGGTTTATTTTTGGTGACTAAAGTAATAAGTATCCTGTGTTTGCAAATTACGGTTCATTTTTACTTTCTCCCCCCTATACATAGTACCTATATGGAAAAAGTAACAAGTTTTGGTCAAAATTTTCAAATTTGAGTTGTTAGTGCAAATATTCGTTGTGGTGCTCTCTGAATCCAAAAAAAAATATTTTTACGTGATGTCTGTGTGTCTGTCTGTCTTTATGGATGTGTACAAATCTAGAGACGACACCAGTGGACCGGTTTTATGAAATTTGGTATGTATGTACGAATCCACAGTATCTCTAGGTGTTTTTCATTTTTTTGAATTTTTGATTTTTAAGGGTAATTATACCCCAAAACCACTGGAAAAACATGAAAAGTCAAAATTTCTCAAAAACGGCTCCAACGACTTTAATTATTAGAGCTCTAGGTTTCAAACAAAATGACACCACCAGCATTTCTGAAAAATTCGGGTTCAGAAATTAAAGGACTTTTAAATATCAAAAATTAATTTTTTTGTGTTTTCATGACAAACCAGAAATGTTAAAAAAGATTACTTATCACCATTAAAAAGAGCTTAAAAATTTAAATAATTCAGTACTTTGAATTATTATTATACGATTACTGGTTGCAGAGAAAATTGAAATTTTCATTTAGGCCTAACGGTAAACACAGTACGTTGTCCGATTTTATTCTTATGGCGAATACAAAAATTACCATTTCTCTCTTATTTAATGATCAATTTCGTTAAAAACTGATATCCAGGTAAAGTTATCATTGACCAACAGAGGATATTCTAAATATGTTGCAACTTAACCCTGGGGGGACAAGGGGGCATTTCCCCTCTCAAAACCACTGTGTGTAGCAACAGATTCTGTAGTGCCTCCCAAAAATGGATTTGGGTGGATATTTCTGAAAACAACTATTTTAGACAATTTTTTTACATTCATCAGTACTTTATATGCTATATTTAGTAAATAAATAAAAAGTAATTTATTCAATGAAGTTGCGCTAAAAGGGAAAAAGTAAGTGTCAGTTTCCTGTAGGGGTGTGCGAGTAGTGATTTTTTTTTAATCGAGTCGAGTAGTGCCAATTATCTTTGAGTTTCGAGTATTTTCGAGCGAGTAATTGCCATCAGTTGGTAGTTTGAAATAGAGTAATGGGATTTGAATACCACCCTAGTTTTGGTAATCTAAACATGGTTTCTAACTAATACATGAGTAGCAATACAAAGTTTTAGCCAGTACAGTCAAACTGGATTACGTGTTGACAGACAAAACACAGTTTGACATTCGTTTCCGGCCGATAAAACAAGGTCAGGTTGTCATTTGGCCAATATCACCTGGTCCATACATCTCCTATAATCATTATATGGCAAATAAAGAATTTGAATTTTGAATTTGATTTGAATCAGTACTAGACGACAAAATTTAGTTACGGCTGATATTAAGTAGCCCGGTCACCACTTTTGCTGATATTATCCCAGAAAACTATGTAAAAAGTGCATATTTTGCTTATTTTGAATTGATTCTGAGATATGGTCTTGTTCTCTGGGGAAACTGCACCAGAATTCAGGCAATCTTAATACTACAAAAGAAAGTGATGAGAATTATTGCTAAAGCTCTTTTCAGAGAACATTGTAAGCCCATTTTTATTAATTTCCAAATCCAGACTGTAATATATTTGTATCTGTTTGACCTCACAATTTATATTCTAAAACATCCCGAGTATGTTAAATTTAATAACAGTAAACATGACCACAATACACGAAACAAGAATAAGGCAGACATTCCCTTTTTTCGCTTGGGTAAATCCCAAAACAGTCATGTGGTTTTATCACTAAAGGTATACAACGCTTTAAAGCACCTGATTGACCAGTATACCCAAAATCAGTTTAAAAATAAACTGTATAACTGGTTATTGAACAACCCTTTTTACAGCCTAGAAGAATTTTTCAGTATCAGAAAGATTTCATTTTAAGGCAATTCATGACATTTCATGCATTCAGAGTCCCCTATACTTGTTTCTAATACTGTTTCATATTTTTGAAATGGTACTTAAATAATTTTTCTTTTACTTGATATTATTATTAATTAATTTAATCTCATAATATTAATGTATTTCTTTGAAGGTAACTTTTATTTAGCAGTGTATTTTGGAATTGCAATATGTTTAATGTAAGTGTTTGTACTATGGCTTTCATGACGTAGGTTTCACCTGATATATGACATTGTCAATGATTTGTAAAAAAATTAATATGGCAAATAAAGAATTTGAATTTGGTATGTTTTCCGTCGTCATTTACGGCTGAAATTACACGGTCCGATTGCCATTTTCGGCCGATCTTATGTCATGCGATCGCCTTTTGAGATCGTTACTACGCGTTTTGGCCGGTCGCAATCATTAGCGTTCGTAATTTTCAGCTGATTTCACGTGATGCGATTGTCATTTTCAACCGATTTCACGTGATGTGATCGCCTTTTTAGGGCCTTACTACGCGTTTTGGCCGGTCGCAATCGTTAGCGATTGTCATTTTCGGCCGCTCTCACATCGATCGCATTTTGCGACCGTTACTATGCATTTTGGCCGGTCGCAATCGTTAGCGATCGTTCGCAAATCGGTGGGAAATACTCACTCGATCTTTCGAGTATTTTTCAAAATTTCGAATCGAGTTCCAGTATTAAAATACTCGGCCGAAAACTCAAAGTTTCGAGTACTTGCACACCCCTGGTTTCCTGATACCGTTTATTATCTTACTGAAGTTTAAAGTAACGCTCTAATTACTATAATAGTCCAAACATTTACAACACTCCTTGGAAAAAATGTATTCTAAATACTAAAATTATTAGAGGTGTGCGAATAGTGAATTTTTAGTTTGGATCGGTTTCGGTTCGGATTGCTTAAGTTCGGATCAGATAGTAAGGGTTTCGGATCGGATAATTTTCGGATTCAGATATTTAGCCTACTTTACCCCGATCTCTAAAACTACTATATTTTTATGTTGGAACTAAACATTTTCATTTTCCTTGCAAGATATAAATATACAATATATTTAAGCTGTCATTTTATTCAAAACACAAGTGGTTATTATTTTTACAAATGCATCTTTCTGAGTAATTGAAGACTTTACTACACATAACCTCACCAGAAAACAGCATGTCTAATAGGAGGAGCAATATACCAACCTCTGTACATACTCGAGAGTGTTATCTTCTCTGCAGCGAAAATACAAGAAATATGTTTACTGGGTTTATAGGTATAAGATAAAAGTATAGGTAATTTAATAACTTAACAGTAGGCCTAGGTTAGGCTACTAAAATCATGTAACGTCACCTTGACAATCATTAATCATTGTCATCTATGTCTATAAAAGAGGAAGTATGTATGTATATGTATGTATGTAGCCTATAGGGGTCTGCGGTACCAACAATTTCAGATCGGTACGGTTCGGTACAGTAAAAGATTTTGTACCTCGGTTCTCGGTACAAATTCGGTACGGTACAATGTACCGTCACATATACTAATTTAGTTATTAATTTGAATGTATCATAAACAAATTATTGAGTAATAATTAAGGTCATATACAATTATTTTTATTAATTTGATTAAACAAATAAATAACTATACTATGGATACAAATATTTTTAAAACCTGATCTTTGGAGTATTACATTTTAACATTGTTATTATTAGGTATTAATGCAAGTTCTTGAAATAATCATGAGAAATAAATTAAAAAATTACTTGAAAATCAATCAATTGCATAAGTTGCTGATTAATTATATTGATTTCAATATAAATGAAAACTATTGGTTTAAATCATACAAACAACAAAAACCAAAGTTTTATAAATACTATTCTTGTTGCATTGGGAAATTATTGTATCATTAATACAAAGTAAAATCATATAACTTAAATAAAACTATGTATGATGTGAAAATAAAAAAAATTAGAAATTAGAAAATTAGACCAATAAATACTGAAAATTAAAATCAAAATAACTCTAAAATTACTAAATTCAAAATTGAAGGCCATAATAAATATTACAGTACATTTATTTAAGCATAAGTACCATGTAAAACTGGAAAATAAATAAATAAAGTAATAAAAGTAATACAGTTATATAATGTTAATTTGGCTATATCATATTTGAAATAATTAGCTATTAACCTTATCAACAAATAAATTTAGGTTATTGTTAATAATAATTTTTAGTTGAATTTTCCAAAACCACACAAGATAATCTAACATATAACAGATATATGTATCTACAAATTTCACAGCACAATAAAAAAATAACAAATTTATGCTACCATTTGAAATTTATCAAGTTAGTGGCTATTTTTGAATTAGTTTTCAACAATTTTTGAAACCTTTTTTAATATAATTTAAAAATTTCACTAGTATCCTTCAATAACAATAATAATAATACATAAATAAAAGCAGTTTAATTTGAAATCATAATGGAGAACGAAAGTGATTTAAAAGATAGTATTCCTTTTCTCACTCTAGGAATGATGTTGACAAACAACTGATTTACAGCCAATTACCGGATCCCTCCCCCCTTACCCCTCACACTTTCCTAGTCTAAACCTTTCTTGTCTTCAAGGACATATTTTTTGCCGACCCTACCCAGCTACTCCCCACTCCCCTTGCCTACCTTTCTTATCTCCATTCTCGTTCAGCTATAAATAACACCTGTCAACGTCTCTTTTCCTATGAGTTTTGGGGCTTGTTTTCCTTAAAGGAAATGACTAGTTATAAATAGGAATCGGTCTTATTTAAACCACTTATTTTGTTAAACATTGTTTAGCTTATCTCTGTTTATTGTTTGAAGCAGTAAACTGTACCGTACCGAATCTGTACCGGGGTTATGTTCTGTACCGAACCGATGACGGTAATTAGTTGTGTACCTTACCGGTACCGTTTTTTGGTGCAACGCAGACCCCTAGTAGCCTATGGACTCCGAAACTGCTCAACATATTGTAATGAAACTTTCAGGCATTATTAAGCATTATTCAAGGATAGTTTGTGTGAAGTTTGGTGCAAATCTGTCCAAAGGGCTCCGACCCAGAGGGCATACAAGGGTGCAGTGTCAGGTTTTAGAAATTTAGTGTTTAAAAAATTAACAGCTGTAATTTAAAAAATTCAAAGTTTCTTTAAATTGTCATTTGTTTAAATGTAAACAAAGAAATGTAAACACTGGCTGTTTAATTTGGGCGCAGCAACGCGTGCCGGGTAACTGCTAGTTATGCTATAACACCTTAGCCTATCTGGGTGTAGGCTTAGTAAAAAAAAAAACTATCATAAACATATGGTCAGGCAAGATAAACAACAAGGAAACATTTTAATATTATTACATCCTATTTAAAAGACCGGAATCACCGATGTTGATAGCAGAGCAGATATCACAACATACTAATGGCCTAGCACGACATAGGCAATCAGACCCTACTGAAACAATGAATCAGTATAGGGCTTCAACTCTGTAGAGTTAACCAACAACTTCCATAACCAAAGAATTTCCTTTGTTTTATAAATTTACTAACTAGGCCTAGTTTGAATTTATTTTGTTTACTACAAATTAGAAACTTTGTTTTTTAAACCTAGTTTGTCACCAGAATGTAAACAGACGACAAAGTGTTTCAAGCTTGCATTTCAAACAATCAGCAACTTCACTTTCGGCTTCATTCTTTTTAAAGGATTTACATATCATGCTTTTCTTCCTTTTTGGTTCTATTTTAAGTACATGATTTCAACGAAATCAAATAATATCCGAACGATGAACTCTGTATAAATAAATAATAGAGATAAGTAAGCGATACCTTCTTGAATCCATCGTCAGGTCGTGCTGATTAAATATCGTCGTAAAGATACTCGACGAGCTTAATATATCTAGAGGTCTTGTCCGGGGGTATCATCATCATCATTGTTGCGGATTCGGAAACCCCAGCATAGCTGCTAGTCACATCTTCCACAAGCGGGAATATTGCGCAGGTTACCGGAAAGATAGGATATAGCAGGAAAGGAAAGGGTAGGATGGGACGGCAGCCAAATCGACCCTTCAGAGGGCCAACTCCCGTGCCCCTGTGACAGCTGGGATGAGGCTCTCAAACAGGGGACCCACATTCTGCCCTCCAACTGGTCAACTCAACTGACAGGGTATCCATGTACAACAGCCAGGGACCATTCATTCTCAGGTTGGCAGGTGGGGACCAAACCCGGAGATTCTGTCCCTAACCGCTGCAAATGGAAGGACCAAAGGTGAAAGGGAAATTTGTCATAATGGACAGCCAAAAGACTTACAATATGTAATTACAACTTCATTTGCTGTACCCAATGTCAGCCTCAAAACTGGTATAGACCAGTTTTAAGGTAGTCCTGGGACTCGTCTGGGGGTAAACAAGTGAAGTATTTTCTTGGAGTATAAAAGCTCTAGCTAGATAAAGCTCGTTGATCATAGCGGGAAACTTCGCCATAGAGAAAGCTATGTAACTCGTTTTGCGCAAGTCAGCAGTATTCTACTCAGTGTTTTTTAATTGTATTGAATGGAAGGAAAATATCAGTAGCAGCAATTTTATATTTCATACACTAACATTTCCGTTTGCATTATGCAACTTTTGAATTGCAGCTTTCTCTTGAGAGCTTGCTCTTTGCATTCGTGAGAAGTTGATACTATCGGAAATCGACTGTCAACGAAAATTTATCGACTTATTCACCAGTAATCCTCTACTATTGTCTTGTTGTCTGCGTTTATCCCGTGAATCGTGAATAGAAATCGAGTTGCAATGTTGCAATTTTGTATAAATTTGCGGTTGTTTACTATCAAAAACGTTCTCTATCGCACATTTCTCTTTATAAACCGTATTCATTCTGTTTGCTAAAATGATGTACGATCCAGCTGTGTATCACGATACGATACATGATTACACAAATATCACATCGATGAATTGATACGAGTTACATACCGAAAACATTCAAAACGACAGGAATAATTGCATCATATTACCTTGAACGACGTCAAGAGTCAAAACGTTTATTTAATGGTCCAAACATATTTATTGTTTTTTTTCTACCTTTTTATCCCCAGGTATACAGCCTATCCCAATAAGTCGGATTTGTACTAAACCTTATCGGATATCGATAAAGCCTTGGGATCGGATTCAGATATCCGAAACCGAACTGGCTTTTCTGATATCTGTACACCTCTAAAAATTATTCTTTAAACTGTAGGAAAGAGTAACTAACATGTTTTAATGTGTACCACACCCAATATAACCTCTTCACAAACTTCAATCAATAGAATATCACCACAAAAATAAAGTGTATATCTGTAGGTAAAATAATTATATAGGCAAGTTGTTGAAAACAATAATTTTTTTTAAATTGTCCAATGTTTATTCATAGTTGTAATTCGGGGTGTGCTATTAGTAATTTTTCTGATCAATTTGAGATTTGCCTTTTTTTTGAGTTTCCAGTATTTTAGAGTATTTTCCATCAGCATTAATCATTGTCAGTAGGCTAAGTGCTCTCAAGTAGTATAATGAAATTTGTCAACCACTGCACATACAATTCCACAGTACTATTGAGAATGGGTCTAGGTCTAAATAACCAATTCTATTCCATATCAAATAATGAGTACCAAATCAACAAATCTTGGTTTGGTCTTTGTGATTTGGAAAACTTGTCATTTGAAAAACAGTGGGAACAAATCTCTCGTTCGAGTATTTTTCAAAACTTTTAAATCTAGTACAGTCTAGAAAAACTCAACCTAAAACTCGTATTTTTGAGTACTTGCACTTCTTGAGGTCTAGTTGAATCAATTTATTAGATTTTACTCAGAATTTTATGAAGAGTACAACGTTGTACATCAATGGTATCTTATATACAGTATAACTCTGTTACTGTTGACAGGTGCTGTCAAGATCACCCCTACTCATGATCACAATGATTACGAGGTGGGGAAGCGACACGACCTCCCGTTCCTCACAGTTATCAACGAGGATGGAATCATGGTTGGCGACTGTAAACAGTTCAATGTGAGTGTTGGCTCTTAATATTTGTAACCTTAAACCATGATTTTGGTGATGTACACCATGAACACTTTTATGAGGTTTGCCCTTACAAATGAAACCCTTTTTTAGTCAGATCCAGAGTAGGGGAAATATCAGTTCATGCATTCGTAAAATGAGGTGAACATAGTTTGAATCCAACTGTCGAAGTCTGAAGCATTTGATATAATTATTAGACAATAGACAAATCTTTATTGTACATAACGCCTGAGAAACATTACATAAGTAATTTTTAAGCAGGTACATGGTCAAGTTGGTTTAATATTAAATAAGCCTAACACATTCAAATTCCCTACCTCAAGCTTTCCTACCTTATGTGAAATGTATACATAAACCATGTATAAATCATACGCTAAATTTTATCTATAAAAACCTCATCAACTCTATAATAAGCTTTATGGCTCAATGTCTCTTTCAATTTAGATGTAAAATTTGTTATTGCTAAGCTTTTGAAGTGGTCCAGTTTCACATTTTTTATGACTATGATTTGGATATCGAAAAATGTTATTATTATTTCTAGTATGATAGCTGTGATTTATTTTGTATTTTTCAAAAACAGATGATTTTGTATGAACAAATTTTGCTAGCTCAATAATTTAAAGAGAAGGTAATGTTAGAATACAATGTTTTTTTAAATAAGGCTTACAACTAGTTCTTGGATTTAAGTGGAAAATTGTCCTAAGAATGAACTTTTGACACACGAACACTCTCCCGGCTTCTACAGAGTTACCCCATAAGGTAACTCCATAAGCCAACAGCAAGTGGACATATGCATAATAGACAGTTAAGCAGTTAAGCATATTTAGCCAGTTGTAATGTTCTAATCTTAGTGAATTTAATCCAGGGCACATAATTTAAAAATCTACTACCGTATGTATTTGCTGAGCACTTCTCTGAAATTTCAGATTTCTTTCATAAGACGAATTGTTTGCCTGCAGATGTGACAATAATACTGGTTATGGAAGATTTTTGCATTGAATTTTTTAATCGTATAACGTTTTTCATATCTGGCTCAACATTTTGTTGTTGCACCAATTTTGACATTTTGTTTCCACTTTTGTTAAGGCAACATTTATATTCCAAACAATAAGTCTTACGAGAAAAGCCGGGTCATATGAACTAGCATTTATTTTTCAGTGAGGATAGCATATCTCTAAATATATATATATATATATATATATATATATATATATATATATATATATATATATATATATATAAACCACATATTAAATGCCTCGAATGCTATAGGGCATGAAGAGGTTTGAGGCCAGGAAGGCGGTAACGGCGGCTCTGAAGGAGAAAGGCCTCTACAAGGAGACGAAGGAGAACCCCATGGTGGTGCCCATCTGTAGCAGGTCCAAGGACGTGGTGGAACCTCTCATCAAGTCCCAGTGGTCAGTTGCTACGATGGTGAAAGTTAACACCAACCTTCTTGTCCAGGCTTCAACTTATGTCTTTTACAAACAAAGAAACACTTATTGATGAATCTATTCTTGGTGTGGTCTTTTGAGATATTGTGGGGAAGTTGACCAATCACATTAAAAACTTGCCATTGGCTAAATCTATTTTTATTTTTTGATCACTGTCATTATGTATTGGATAGAGTTAAGTTTTCGGTAATGTCGTCTTTCGTCAAACTGCACTCACTGACACTGATGGTCGCAGGAGCATGCTTTCGCCACATCGGCATCTTCAACTGACTCGCCGATGTGGCAAAAGCATGCTCCTGCGACCATCAGTGTCAGTGAGTGTAGTTTGATGAAAGACAACATTAGCAAAGTTATTGACTCTATTGCACGGCCCAAAACAACAATAGATAGTTAAGTTTGTTTTGGTAGGTACATAAGAGTGTCATTGCCGTATCTATTACTTTTTAATTATAACTATTACAGACAACAATTACATTAAACTTCAACCACTTAAAAACAATTTTGAAAGAGAAAGATGAAGCAACTGAAGGTGCAGTAACAGCTTTTACTGTAATAACAAAATAAAAAGTAAACCTATTACTAAGTTCCTCACCTGATAGGGGTAAGATTTCCCCTCACCCCTCTCGTGGCTTGAGAAAGACGTGGTGGGGGGACTGTCTTTCACCCCCCTACATGCGCTAAATTGTTTCAAGCAGAACATTGTCAATTTAATTCAGTTATGACATAATAATAGGTATTAATATTTAATAAGCAATATATCCTTATATTTACAAAACAAACGCATATGATCCTATGATTTGAAACTGAACAAAACAAATCTATAATTTATAAATACTTTCTTTTAAGATTTATTGAAATTGCCTTTAATTTTTTACACATTTTTTCTCTAGTTTGTATTTTATGCAGCTTTCTTGATGGAGAAGGAAGGTTGTTAATTTATTATAGTTAAATTATCTTTATATATATATATACATATATATGTATATATATATATATATATTAAATATGAAAATCGAGTGATCATTGCAATGCTGAATCAAAATATTTTCTAATCGAAGTGTAGAACAAAATTAGATTGATTGTATTCACTAACAATGCAGTAGTGATTAGTGAATACGGTACAGTATAAAAATAGATACTATTTTAATGACTTTACTCATTACACGGTATAAATTAAATCAATGATTGGGTTTTCGTTTTCAGGTATATAAAGTGTGATGAGATGGCCAGAAAGGCCAAGGAAGCTGTGGTGACGGGAGAGCTCAAGATCATCCCTGAGTACCACACCAAGACTTGGTACCACTGGATGGACAACATCAGGTATGGCCCTGGCTGCAATACACTTCTCAAATAACTGAAATAATTGTCATAAAGTTATTATTGTGTAACTGTAATGTCTGAAATTTCAAGTTGGTATGATGATAAATTATGGTACTCGGTTCTCGATACAAGTTAGGTACAGCACATATAATAATTTCTAATATATTAATATACATATATATATATATATATATATATATATTATAATATATTTTATATATTCTAAAATATAATTTCTAATTTGCTCCGAAACATATTTGATTGCACTAAATTTGAAACTTTATCAATCATTAAAAATGGTACTCTAGTACATTTGTATGATTTATTTCTTTAAAATAAAACATATAAACTGTATCACGGAGTACAATTTTTTTAATACTAAAACCATTGATTATACACCTGTACTAGGCGGTAAACCCAATGCTAGGATCCGTTAACAAAGAAAGCAGCACAATCTGTTGGGTGTGGTCAGCAACAGGGGCTATAGCATGTGCTTCCTCCTAGTAGACATTACGCAAACTACTTGGCATTGCAGAGGCAGACAAACAGACAGAGTAAGCTTGGTTGACGCTGGTGAAAGACAGCTGTACCGTCGACAAAAATTGTACTACAAGTTTTTAACAGTTATTCCAATATTATTTTTATTTCTCACAACCTTTTTTATTACAGCCTTACAGCCCTTGTTAAAATGTACATTAAAACTTCCAAGTTGTGAGGAAAGCGGAGACAGCTGTTTTATTAGGAAAATGAGATTTGAAAAACCCGTCATGGCTGAGCTGAGCGCGCCAAGCGGCAAGAGCCAGAGTTACTTCTCCTGTTGCGTGCGATGGTGGCAATTTCTATTCAGTGCTGTCAGAACAACGTGGAGAATACTGCCTCTTTTTGTTAACGGAACCACCCATTAGGTTTGCTGTCTACTACAAGTGTATAATCAATGCTAAAACTGAGGAATATTGAATCTTAAATTTTGTATTTATATTATTGAAACAAGAAATTTAGAATGTAAAATATATAAATTAATTTAATGTTTGGTGAAATAATATAATATAAACTCGTATTATGTATATATATATATATATATATATATATATATATATATATTGATTAATAATATTAGCATTTAATTTGTTCTTTTAGTTTTAAACTATTGAATTGAAATACTGAATGATATATTCAAAATATTCTGGAAAATCAATCATTATTGAGGGTAGAGTGAAGAACGAGGGGTTGTAGTCACATTATTCAATCCCAGCACCCGTACACAGACTATGCACACTCGTATTTTGGCCAATATGTCCACATTTTCCAAGCGAATAACAAATCTTCAGTAGTCCAAAAAACACCACTGGTTCGTGATAAAATTCCTGCATTGAAATTATTTTTGATTAACATTTTACCTTGCAAGAATGTTAACTCACTTTTCAGTTGAAAAATAAAATGTTATCTTTGTGTTTCACTCGCCGAGAGTATAGGGTATGATATTGAATGTTTGCAGGGATTGGTGTGTGTCTAGACAGTTGTGGTGGGGGCATCGCATCCCTGCTTACTTTGTCACTATTGATGACCCTTCCGTCAAACCTGGCAGTGTAAGTACAACACAGATAAAACAAGTATCAGAATATAGGTTGGATAAATACTGAAGATGAACAAAACATTCTTAATTCCTATGGATCATAATGCAAATATTTAGGGTGAATCATGACAATAGACAATAGACAATACTCTTTATTCACATATTCCTTAAGAATTGTTACAGCATCAAGAAATTTAAGGAGGCCTATCAAGAAATTTAAGGAGGCTTATTAAGAAAGTTACAAAATACTAGGGCGTTACAAAATACTAGGGCATTACTTATTCAAGTTCTAGTGCAAGAAAATCAAGAAGAAATATGTAAAAACATATTACAGGAAAAAAGTCATTATAAGTTCTTTGGAAGAATCCATGGAAGTAGAATGGACTATCGACTAGCTATCTGTGAAGTGCAGGTTTCAGCTCCTTTTCATTCTTTATTCTAAGCTCCAGGGATAGGTGGTTAAGTGGAGTTTGCTTCCAATGTATGGGTGCTTCTTCCCATATTGTGTCAAGTATTGTATGAATTTTAAGATTATATTTGATTTTATAAGACATATTATGACAAAAAGATCAAATTGTCTTACTCTAGAATTTGTATTTTGTTTCATATTTATAAGTTTATTATTATTTTCCCGTATTGTATTTTATGACTTAGCCAATGCATTATTGTAATGTCAACTTCTGACCAGATAAATGACTTATGACTTATAATTATGACTGTACAATAGAGTCTCAACAATTTCTCTCTTGATAACTTGGTAGTTATGATTACTTTACAGTGCAAACAAGGAGAATAAAATATCCTTCCTCAAAGAAAAAAGTTAGGGACTTCCAAATTTATCATTCGGTGCACACTTGGTTGATTGTCCTGTGGGCCGCAGGACACAGACAACGACTACTGGGTGACGGGCCGCAGTGAGGAGGAGGCTCTGCGCAAGGCTGCGGCCAAGTTCCGCGTCTCCGCAGACAAGGTGCGGCTGCGGCAGGACGCAGATGTGCTGGACACGTGGTTCTCCTCGGGACTCTTCCCCTTCTCCATCTTCGGCTGGCCTGACGACGTAAGTACAACAACTTAAGATTTATAATTTTGAAACATTTCGTTATTCATATTTTAAACGAGCTAGTTTGCATAGTTATATTTCAACTGGTGGCTTATAGAGGTTGTAGCCTCTAATATTTGATGACCTGTTTTGGGAAATAAGTAAATACTATTTTTTACATTCCACCCTTGATTATAATTGATTATAGACCTACATATTACAAAAATCTAATCACTTCATTAGTAATTACAAATTATTGTTGGTAATTTTAAAGTTTTTATACTATTTTTATAGATTAAGGAGATTTTTAAGGGAAAATAAAGACAAGAAAACAAAATCGGGTTCTGTTGAGTTCTTCCTTATCTAATTTTGTTGAATGAATCAAGTATCAGCCTTCTAGGCTGTATGATAGCTTCAGAAACATGTGCAAAGACAAAAATTTACAATTTTTTCCTTACACAATTATAGCCTATATTAGAATGTTTTATAGAAATTACAAGTTATAGTAGTTAATATGTGGTTTGAAGATGGCTTCTAATGAGAAGCCGAAATATACTGTTTTAGTTCATCTTTTTGTAGTTATTGCAGGGATGTGTACTCAAGATTTACAAAAGAATATCATCCATACAGGTGTTTTGCTGCTGGCATATTTTTCAATCACTTCTAAGTATTATCCCATGGTGGAAGGAAAAAAATAGGTGTGATACTCCAGTGCTTAAAATAGGTCAACAATTGCATCATTCAAACTAAATGTAAATTTCATAACATTAAATGAAAGGTGTACAAAGATCCCTTTCTCTAGTTTTATGTCCTTCTGAACGCTTATTTTCTCTACAAATATTGTTTGAGTATGTAGATATTTGAGCAGTTATCTTCACTTCGCTGACATGCAATTTTTTTTCTACAATCAGCTGATGTGCCGACTTGCATCCCGAATGATGTCACAAACCTGCCCAATAGCACACCTATTTGTTTCCTTCCACCATGGTATCATCCTATACTCTAATACAACAATACAATAAATGTCTAAATGTTTATTTGTTTGTTTGCAAAATTCATATCAGAATCCAGTTGAACGATTTTGTTAAAACTTAGGAATTAGGGGCTTTTGGACCTAAAAAATCTATTGCTAAAAGCCTCAACCCCAGGAAAATTTATATGTTGTTAGAAATCTCATTTGAAAATTGAAAATTTTAATATTAGGCTTTTGGGAGTTTCAAATAAAAACAGATGTGAATAAACTAACCAGTGAAATGTCAAACTAGCACTTCCACAAGGTAAAGTATATCAACAAATGATATCTTGAAAACAGTGACTAAAACCATTTAAAACAGAGTGGGTATCTTTTTAACCCATGAAAAAAATCAAATATCACTGAATATGGCTTGGTCTCCCCGGTACTTTGAAATTTATCTGAACAATGTAGTATTTAAAATAAATATAAATATATACTTGTAATACTCCAAATCTGAATTGCTTGCACTATTAGTTGTTGTTTCCAGACAGACGAGCTGCGCGCCTTCTATCCGGGATCCCTACTGGAGACCGGTCATGACATCATCTTCTTCTGGGTTGCGAGGATGGTTTTCTTTGGACAGAGATTGCTCAACAAGCTACCGTTCAAGTAAGGTTTATAATTCCAGGCACCATACTTTGAGTCTAAAGACAAAGTGTAAGAAACTGCTCTTTGTACCATAATTTTCCACATGCTGCAGTTATTAGAATTTTGTTATCTATCTGTTGGTATTTTGGATTTCAGTTGTTTTATTTCTGCTCCGATCATTACAATACCCATTTTTTTTTATTTTGTGTTTAGGAGATAGTATTTTAATGTACGGTAGTTTAAATTTAAATTTATGATAAATAACAAATTCAAATCCTAACTGCCCAAATTTCTACGTACTCAAACAATATTTGTAGAGAAAATAAGGGTTCATAAGAACATAAGACTAGAGAACGAGATCTTTGTACACCTTTCATTTAATGTTATGAAATTTACATTTAGTTTGAATGATGTAGTTTTTTTTTTTTATTACATTTGAACTGAAAATCTTTTAACACCAAAATTGCCAAGCAGTAAGGATCACAATCATGTTCAGGGAGGTGTTCCTGCACCCGATCGTGCGAGATGCTCACGGCCGCAAGATGAGCAAGTCTCTGGGCAACGTGATCGACCCGATGGACGTTATCCAGGGGGCGACCCTCGACCAACTGCACGCCCAGCTGTTGGAGAGCAACCTGGACCAGCGCGAGGTTGAGCGGGCGAGTGCCGGGCAGAAGCAGGACTATCCCAGCGGCATCCCGGAGTGTGGCACGGACGCCTTGCGCTTCGCCCTCTGCGCGTACCTCACACAGGGTGAGCTCTTTACAACCTCAGTGGGGATTAAAGATGCAGTGAAATTCATTTGAAACGATGAAAATAGTTTTAGCAGTTACTGGGAATATTATCAACCCAGGAAAGACATGGAGTAATTGAGGAATTTATGAACGTCCAAATATCAAATAAATAGTCTTAAAAAGGAAATTAAAGGAATTGTTTTACTATTATAAAAGAATCATTGAATATTTTATATCGTCTTTTTGATATCTACTAAAGCAATAGTGTTGAATACCACACTGAATTTTTTTATTGTTTAGCGGTATGCCAAAGGACCAACACGATTTTCAAAGAGTACACTATGCCAATTAAGATTTCTGACACTGTGTATCCATAACTTGATTATTTTTTTACCTCATACTATTGAAAATAGCCTTTATAAATGCTTTGACTTTATTTATAATGATTGTTTTTAATCTCCAGATTTCTTTCAGGTAGAGACATAAACTTGGACATTCTTCGGGTACAGGGTTACCGCTTTTTCTGCAACAAGTTGTGGAACGCGGTGAAGTTTTCACTGACGTATCTCACAGGTGACATCGCGGCTGGTAGTGACGTAAGTGCCATGTATTCACGTATCGGGGTGTGCGGTGGTGGTGGGGATGGTAGTGACGTGAGGACAGCTCTGGACCGTTACCTCGGAGACCACAGTTACCTCGATGGTTACGAGCTCTCCGAGGCAGACATAGTGGTGTACACGGAGGTGACACGCAGTGCGTGGGACACTCAGCGACTGCCGCACTTCACGCGGTGGGCCAATCACGTGCGAGCTTGTCGCCAAGGTGGGGGAGGATCTTGTAGAGGCACTTTCCCGGTGAGGAACCTTCCTTCACTCTGCTCGCTTTGCTTGTATTGCTTGTTGGGCTTTGGGTTGAATTGTGACACTGATTGGTTGAGGGTTTAAGAAGTAGCATCCATTGAGTTTTTATTTAGATATGAACAAATACAAACTTTTGGTCAGGTATAATAGTTTAATTACAGCCTATTTTCAAAGTTAGTTTGTTTGGTTACACTCCACAAGAGACTAATATTAAGTTTAATATTGGGAAATTTCAGTACAGTACACTCTAGCACTATAATTATTTTTGATAAACACTTGTTGTTCAATCTGTCTGCATGCCTTTTCAAAGATAAATTACTTTACAAAATATATATTTGTACACTACATTTTAACACGTTCGCTACCGCAATCATATGAACTTTGTCATTCACCAGCGACGCAGCTGTGTGACGAGTGGTTTCTCCCGATAGACTACCGATGCATATTTGCGTCGGATGGTCACATTGAAATAGACTGATGAAGCGAATTTGCGTCAGTGTCCCATTGTTATTCAAACGTGTATTTCTTAGCAACCGTCTATTTTAAAGCCCTGATCTCTTTGTATCATTCTGTAGGGATATTTGACGTACATGCGGGTTGCTTGGTCTGTGGGTATGATGGTTGGTGATGTCACATCACAATTGGCAGAACTGTTGTTGGTACTTTGGTATTATACGGATGCCACCCTTATACAGCGCGCTGCGGCAGTTATGTTAGGATGGGTTATCATAAAAATGATTGTAGGACTTTTCTTGTTTCGTTATGAATCGAACGATACCTGATGAGTCATACTTCCGGCCGCCAAACCCCCTCCAAATAGGCCAAGGTCAGGTCGTTGACCGGAGCACGCGCATCACCTGTCACCGCCTGTAACTGGGTCAGTGTCATGAGTGATTTATTGCTGTGCACTATGTTACATTTGTTTTCATAATGAGTGACGTTCTTTTGGTGTGGGAATTACCTCGAAATGAAGAGGAAACCGTACGTTTTGGCGATCATACATCTGGCGATTGGGTGTGGCTGCTAGCGGCGGCGACGCATTCAACACGATCCTAGCGGACATCGCTGCCTTTTGGGAAGCACAACACAAAGACCGCTCATCAGAATGATGTAAAATTTGTACAGTAAGTCAATAAAAGTATGTTTTTTCGAATTATGTAGTTATCCTTTGTATCCAGTAAAAATTTAACCTCCAAAAATAGTGGCATCCGTATAATACCAAAGTACCCTGTTGTTTACATTGTCATTTTCGATGCATCACTGTACAACTGTCCACGTGGCTAACCTTACAGTTTTTGGACATGCTTTAGTGGTGTTTGTTTGATTATTGTGCAGAACATTAACAATAAAACGGAATAGGCCTACAAATGATCAAATTTACAAGAACGCAAATGTGCGTCGCTCGGTCTATTGAACAAAAATACAATTTTTTTACTCTTTTCCATTGTATAGTCCGACCGATGCATACATGCAACGTTTTTAAAATTACTCAAAGTAAAATTGAAAAAAAAAAACAATTGTTATTGTTTAAAAATGCATTTTAGGTTATTATGAAGTGAATTAGTCCATTTAAACCCAATTTCTCTCGTGGTCTGTTGTTAATGTTACTCCTGTACCTCCCGGTCTGTGGGAGTGACTGGACCGACGCAAATATGCGTCTGTTTATTGCTCCTTCACAGTGCATTAAAATCTCTACTTTTTTCTATCGATTTATTTTGTATTATAATGTATTAATAATTGATCTTTAGAAATCAATAACTTGTAAGTGGGTATTTTGCAGGAAAATGTTAAATATGATTGGTCACTTGGTTGTACCTTGGCCGTTTAAGCCTCTTAGTGTTTATGATGATCAAATCTACTTCGAAAACTATTATCGATATAACAATTCCTATAGCAAAATAAATTATAACTGGCAATTTTATATATCGATAACTAGGAAGTCGATAATTTATTTGTTTACATATTTTATACTGTGAAAATGTTTGCAACACACTGGCAGTACTCTGTTATTCTGTTTCTGTGGGACTGAACTCATATTTACATGGTTAATATGAGCGTAAATTTTATACTAACATCTTCTCTTTTTTTTGCTCCCATGAGGTAGGTTTTTAAGGTAAAGTATACACCTTATTTTCATTTTATTCTTTGATGCACTGGAATAAATATTTTTATTTTTGATTTTTAGCCTTTGGATTACCAAGAAATAGGCCTATACTAATAGTGGTTTGGTAATACTAGTTCGTGCCCTTAGAAATTCAACGGATTCAGTATTAAGGTTGACTATTGGATGGTGCCCTACAGGAAATATTACCAACTATGAAATATTTGTAGTTTTTCTAAATTAGTACTATGTGACTTACGGCGCTTCTCTCTGTAACTCTGTAATATTTTTTATTTTTTAATGAAATAAGAAACAGAATGGAAGAAATAATGTGTTTAACTTAAAAAGGTGTCTTATGGCAATGTTTTAAATTCCCTTGTCAATTAATTGAATGAAGCTATTTTATTTTATTTATATTTACTTAAATACATGTTTACTCATAAATTCTCAGGGTAGTACTCAATTTTAATTTTCAATGTTAGATATTTTACAAATTAACTAAATTAACAGTACATGTGTACAAAACTATTACTCTACTGCATGGTTGTATTCAAGTTAACAATCTTAAAACAAAGGAAAAGGAATAAAAAGTCTCAAATATCTGCACAGTCATTTTAAATATGTTTCTAAACTGTGTTTTGTAACCTCACAGTAGTGAAACATTCTTAATTACGTAAAGCTATTTGTAAAAATAGCCTACTTGCTGGATTACACCTTGTAATATTATAAATAAATACTTTTATGAATGTGAATTTTTTCTACTGTAAAGTTTAATTTTCTTTTCAATAAAAGGATATTATTAAATAAATTATAAGGAATTAAATTAAATTTCAGTCAACTCCCGATTATCCGGTTGGAGGGTCATAGATAACCCAAAACCACGGTTAAAACAAAGGGATTCAATAAATTGAATATTACAAATATAATGTATGTCATTTAAGATATAGTTATATAAATTAAATACTTGTGAAAATCTTGAAATTGTGATAAAATCTATAAACAATCACGATAATAATAGTTAATATTAGCAATTGCTGATAGCAGTAAATACTATCCAAAATGCCGAATGATATTTAACAGGTTAAAGATCTCTAAACACCGAACTCTCTAAACTACACCGAACAGTATGCTAATTAATTCCGCACTGGGGGAAAACTCCATGATTGTGAATAGCGGGGGGAAGGGTGATTGTTTTGAGTTATTTCTATTTTTAGACGTCCGTGTCCGATCGTCACACTGCCTGGCCAGGTGCAGTGTCTAGAGCAGTGTCAAGGTTATCGCTCCCCATCACGCGCCCACGGCTCATTAGCGAGATGACAGACTCTGAGATTATGTTGTGTTTACTAAATTGTTTGTTGTAACCGTCCAACTTACCTGCTTACATATAGATTTCAAAAAATTAGGTTATATTATTTTTTTTAATAACATCAACAAATCAAGACGACACAGAAGACATATTAACCAAAAGATCATTTCAATCAGCTGCCCGAAATAATCAGGTGTTGAGAACATCAATATATGAAAACCTATCTATATAATTAATAAAATAATCCCAATTAAATGTCTAAGATATTATTTAAATTAAAACAATTATTCAAACTATTCAAATATTAGGGAATAAAAATCTGGGGCAATATTATAAAATAAGCATATCTTGTTATATAATAAGTCTTAATGCAAGATATTCTATTTTACTTACCTTGTTATACAAGTTCATATTTGAACGTCATATTTATGACAGGGGCGTAAATAATTTAAAGTAATTTCAACTAAATCCCGCGAATCTATGTTTATGCGCGAATTTAAATACCAAATATACATAAGTAAAGATACTATTTCATCTTTACCCTGAATGTTTCAATATGTGAAAGTGTAACATATTAATCAATTGTTATATTAAAAATTGGTGGAAAACAAAAACAAAAACACTACAAGTTTGAATACAACTACCAAGAAGACGTAAGTGTAATTTCAGGAAAATTTACAAGAAAGAAGATACCAATAAATCAAAGGATATTGATGAATGGAATATCTAAAAGGAACAAAGAACTTCAACTCCAATTAATGTGGTAAAAACTAATCCAAAATTTCAGCATATTTTCAAGATTTTAAAAAACAAAAAGAACTTTCAAAAATTATGTGATTAAATTTCAATATTCAAATTTGGTATTTTTCGAGGGAGGTTTATCGAGGGAAAACGTATTATTTTATTTCTGATATTATTATTATTACGATTGTTGGAATTTATATGGACTTAAAGGTAATACATCAAATGCACCCTTAAGGCAAAGGACTATGACCCTGAATAAGATCTTGAACGCAAACCCTGTGTAATGAGTTATCAGCCGAGGAAAATGTTTTAACGATAAATGGAACTAATGTGAAATATGATTGTATTTAAATATCAATTTTGAAAGGTATATTATTAAAACTTGAAATTGTAACAAAATGTATGTCTGATTTATGATATATGTGTATATTTATTTTGTGAGTAAAATATTATATGACGAATAAAATGGGAGGTAATATTGTATAGCATTTATTCTGACAAATAAAGTAAATTAAATAAAATTCTGGAGATAATTAGCAAAATAAATTGTTATTATTGCTCTATTTATGTTTAGAAGGGGATAAATAAAAATAATAAAAATAAACCTTTTGAGACCCCGGTTAAACTGCAAACGATTAACCCGCTCCCGGATAATCGGGAGTTGACTGTAGTTTAACTAAAAGTTGGTATATATGTTTAACTAACATTAACAAATAAAGGATATTCGGAACATATTACCACGTAACCGTAACACGGGGGACGGAAGTGGATTTCCTTCCTTAAAACTACTGTGTGAGCAAATTATTCTGTAAAACCTAAAAAGAGATTCGGGAGAACATTAAAAAAAAATAAAATTACTAGAATGTTTCTGTATAGGAAATAGAGTTTAAGTGGAGAAAGTGTGTGTCTGTTTCCTAATAACATTTTTTGTAAACGTTTCTATATTTTTTAGATTTAAGTAGTTTAGTAGTAGCCTATGCAAATGATAGTCATTATTTATCAAAATAACTTAATAATTCCAGCTGGTGGGTACAGAGAGCAGCACAGACATGTGGATGCTGAGTCGTTTGTCAGCAGCGGTTGATGTCAGCAACAAAGCGTTCGAACGCTACGAGCTCTCCTCTGCGACTACTGCCTGCTACAACTTGTGGCTCTATGACCTCTGTGATATCTACCTGGTATGCATTGGATGGCTAGTTTAGTAAAACATTGTCATCCTGGATTTGCCCGATGGTATTCTTAACAATTGTATCTAGACATATTTTAACATGCCTTAACCTAACAATGAAAAAAAATAAATGTAAGCAGTACATGTAAAGTATTCTCGGATTTTAACGATTTTAATAAACTCCCTTCTATTCATTGGCATATAGCAAATACATTAGACACCCTCTTCATCGTCTTCGCTTCAACCGCCCTTTGGATTAACCGTTCTTTTTATAAGAAATGCCTCACGTCCGCTGCTGTAGCCTATGTTAATACTGTACCATTAAAATCATTCAGGTCACAACAAGTCAATCAAATGTTTTCTTAGGTAATCAAGTATTGCATCTTAGTGCCTATTTTTCGTACCTAATTTCAAATCTCATATAGATTTTATCATTTTTAGTGCGTAATATAACAATACCCAGGTGTTTTTCGCTTTAACCAACCTTTTAGTTATCCGACCCAGGTTTCGGTCTAATGGAAGGGCGGTTAAGAGCTAGGTGGATTTAAATAAGGTGTGCTGTTGTGCAGAAACGCGACACCAAGGTATTCTGACTATCCTATGTCAAGGAGTGGGGGACATGGGGTAGTCAGAATACTTTGGTGACAGGCTTTTTTAGGAATGAGTTTGCAACAATGGGAAACTTCAGCGGCGGCTATAGCCTGTCCAAAAAATCAGGTCGGGATCAGAACGTCTACCCTCCCTCCATCCCCACCACAATGTCAACATCATATAATATATATATATATATATATATATTTGTATATGTACATTGTTAGCAAAACTCAGCAATTTTAGTCGCGGCCGCGCTGGTGGGAATGGAGGGAAGATTGACGTTCTGATCCCGACCTGGGCTCTAGCCGAGAGTAACATCAGCTGTCACTGTAAACCAGCTGATCAAATAAACACTGACGTCACCTGGAGGCTGCGCAGAACATGCTCAAATTCGTACTTCTGAATAGCACACCTTATTTAAATCCACCTAGGTTAAGAGGGTCTGCTGTTTACAATTTTGCTTTAGCCTTACTGAGATTTATTAAATACTAGGGGTGTGCGAGTAGTGATTTTTTTAATCGAGTCGAGTCGAGTAGTGCCAATTATTTTTGAGTTACGAGTATTTTCGAGCGAGTATTTGCCATCAGTTGGTAGTTTAAAATAGTGTAATGGAATTTGGATACCACCCTAGATTTGATAATCTAAACATGGTTTCTAACTAATACATGAGTAGCAATACAAAGTTTTGGCCAGTACAATCAAACTGGATTACGTATTGACAAACAAAACACGGTTTGACATTCGTTTTTGGCCGATGAAACAGGGCTCGGTTGTGCGGCCGTTACTACGTGTTTTGGCCGGTCGCAATCGTTAGCGATCGTCCGGAAATCGGCGGGAAATACTCGCTCGAACTTTCGAGTAGTTTTCAAAACTTCGAGTCGAGTTTGAGTATTAAAATACTCGGTCGAAAACTCGAAGTTTCGAGTACTCACACACCCCTATTAAATACGCAACAAAAGCAGATAACAAAATTTGAGACATTGTTCATAATTTTTCTGATTATAAACAACGAGATATTGTGCTTTACATTTATGGCTGTTTCTTACGAAGTATAAATCCAATATGGGCGCTGTCTCTAACGTCCTCTTAAATAACGTGTCAATGTTCCCCCGGCCAAAATTAGGTTCACTATTTGGGCCTGTGTTTGTATATAATACTACAATAAAAAACTTCATTACCTACATTTTAGTTAAAGTTAAATTATGATTTTTAAGTAGGGGTGTGCAATGCATCGAAAAGCATCAAAATTTTGATTTGATTTGATGCTGTAGTAATCAAAATAACGATGCATCGAAAGCGTTTGATGCCTTCCTAATCGGCGGGTTACTCCCGTCGTTTACCCACGCCACAAAGGGCACGGGGGGGGGGGTGTTTACAATGTAACGGCTCAGCATATTCACTGGAACCGTAAACTGATAGTGTAAGAGAAATCACCAAACTTCACGGATCCCAATCACTGATATTTCACAATCACCGTATCAGTTTTCACTGATACCACAGAGTAATGGATATATTAGCCTGGGAGGTAGCGACAAAAAAGTGAAGTAATTTTTAAATGGATAAAATCATGTTTACTCTATAATTTGGTGTATTCCGCATCAGAAAATAATAGTATTATGTTTGTTTAGTGCTAACTGTAAAAGTTGTAAATGTGGAGGGCTTCCAAATAATCATAATGCCAAACATTTTACAATTGTTATTGTATTTAAAAATTTGTCCCTTATGTCAACTACACAAGACATAAAATATTATATGTGACTAAAGTATTAGTTTTCCTGATAACCAGCAAAAAAAAAAACATTTTTGAGTGGTCTGCCCATTATTTACAAGTGTAACATGCTAATTTCAAGCATATTTAGCGTATCTAGCGTAAAATTGTTTTAACAATATTTTTCCCTAATTTTATTATTTTTGCCGGAAAAAGAAAACTGTTGGCAACGATGCGTTTTATTTGCTACAAAAAACAATACTGAATAAATAAAAACATTAGTAAGCATATCTTAGATGAAATACGAGAAAAAAATGCAGAAAAAAAAACATTAATTATCTGAAAATTCAGGTTTTTTAGCAAATTTCTCCTATAGGGAAGAAGCTATTACCGTAGGTCTCATGGTAAGACTTAAGCCCAGACCATGATAACTTTTTGTTTTGAGGTCCCCAGATGCCAATAACACTTCGTTCAAATTTATATATATGTACATATCTATACATATCTATATATGTGTCCGTGAATATGATAACTTGAGTAAAAAACATCTCATTTCGATGAAATTTGACTCAAATGTGTAAAATGACATTCATGACTTTAAGTTCGAAAACCAGAAAAATCGGACCATGGGAATAATGGGGGTTTATGGGGTTTTTAAATTTTCCAAAAATTAGTTTTTTACATTTTTTACTTCAAAATGTTTAAAAAACTTAGTTTTGGGTTTGATCATGTTATAGAGCTTAAAAAAACAAATAATATAGTATTTTGAATTATTAACGTAGGTTAAGTGGTTGCGGAGAAAATCCAAAAAAACCTTCTCATAAAATCTCGTATGTTAATCTTTTGGGAAAACAGTTTTTGGCTTTTCCTCAGTTTATTATAATGTCAACTTCACATTTGCTTTTACCAATCTGTTCAGTTCCACAAAACAATCATTTTGGTGTTTAAATTATGATTCTACGCCCAACCGTTGCAGAGATATTCAAAGTGCTAAACACAGTACGTTGTCCAATGTCCTTATGGAGAATAAATAAAATTTGATATCGATTATTTATAAATGTATATTGATGAATCTTGGTATGTGGCTTCACGTGGTACTGGTATATTGATATTTGCACGAACAATTGATTTTTTGTTGATTATCCCAGTAGCAGCAAACCTGCATACTCAGCCCTAATGTTATTCTTATGGAGAATAAGTAACGTTTTATATCTCCCGTAATTATGAACATAAATTAATAAAACTTAGTATAGCTTCACCTGGTTGAGTTATATTGATAATTGCATAAAAACACATATTTTGTGTTCCTTGTTGCAGCAAACCTGCGTACTCAGCCCTAATGTTATTCTTATGGAGAATAAATAAATGCTATAGATCACTTATTTATTAATGTATTTTTATGAAACTTGGTAAGTGGCTTTATGTGGTAGTGAGAAACGTGCATGGATTGGAAATTCACTGAGTACGCAGGTTTGCTGCGACGGGGGTATTAGTCATTTATGCCATTATAACCTGATTAATATGTCAACTATTAGTTATAGAATACCCCCGTAGCAGCAAACCTGCATACTCCAATAGATCGCGAGTTTCCAATACATATTAATTTATCTTAATACCACATAAAGCCACATACCAAGTTTCATCAATATACATTCATAAATAAACGATTTATGACATTTTAATTATTCTCCATAAGAATAACATGGCGGCTGAGTATGCAGGTTTGCTGAAATAAGGAACACTAAAAATGGGCTTTTATACAAATATCAATATAACTCAATTAGGTAAAGCCACGTACCAAGTTCTATTAATTTATGTTCATAATTAAAGGAAATAACACGTTAATTATTCTCCATAAGAATAACATGGGGCTGAGTATGCAGGTTTGCTGCTACGGGAACTATCGGGCAAAAAATGGGTTTTTGTGCAAATATCAATAGACCATATAGGTATGAAGCAATATACCAAGTTTTGTCAGGATAAGTATATAAATAAGCGAGATATACAATTTTTATTATCCTCCATAAGAATAACATTGGACAACGTACTGTGTTTAGCACTTTCAATATCTCAGTAACCAATTGACGTAGAGCAATGATTAAAACATCAAATTGTACGTCTTTTTAAGCTTATTCAAATGGGAAAAAATAAATTTTTACTTTTTCAAAAATTGTATGTAAAAAACTCAAAAAACCCATTTTTGGGGTACAAAACCCCCCAAAATACTCCTTCGGATAGGTCGATCCGTCTGGTTTTCGAACTTAAAGTCATAAATGCTGCTTTACACGTTTGTACTAAATTTCATCAAAATCGGACCTTTTTTACAAGAGTTATCGCACCCACGGACACATATATATATATATATATATATATTTATACAGTTTCGAACGAATGGTGTTTTTGGGGTCTGGGGATCTCAAAACGAAAAGTTATCATGGTCTCGGGCCTAGGTCTTACCATGCCGACTACGGTAATAGCTTCTTCCCTATAGGGGAAATTCGCTAAAAAGGATGAAAGTTTTCAAAACCACCTATGCCGTCCTACTTCATCAGTTTATATAATTTTAAATGCTCAATTTGAATTTTAAATGCTCAATTTGGGTAACTGTGGTTAATAGACCCCTCAAAAATGCCTTATTTTTAGGGGTGTGCAAGTACTCGAAACTTCGAGTTTTCGGCCGAGTATTTTAATACTCAAACTCGACTCAGAATCTTGAAAAATACTCGAAAGTTCGAGCTAGTATTTCCTGCCAATTTCCGGACGATCGCTAACGATTGCGACCGTCCAAAACTCGTAGTAACGGCCGCCAAAAGACGATCGCATCGCGTAAAATCGCCCGAAAATGACGATTGCTAACGATTACGATCGGCCGAAACGCGTAGTAAAGGCTGCAAAAGACGATCGTATCACGTAAAATCGGCCGCAAATGACGATCGCTAACGATTGCGACCGTCCAAAACTCGTACTAACGGC
The DNA here is from genome assembly GCA_963675035.1 of Allygus modestus. Lineage (NCBI taxonomy): Eukaryota > Metazoa > Arthropoda > Insecta > Hemiptera > Cicadellidae > Allygus > Allygus modestus. The sequence goes on along the minus strand of OY776114.1, from coordinate 39,788,188 downwards.
CGCAAAAGGCGATCGCATCCCGTGAAATCGGCCGAAAATGACGATTGCTAACGATTGCGACCGGCCAAAACGCGTAGTAACGGCCGCAAGAGGCGATCTCATCACGTAAAATCGGCCGCAAATGACGATCGGACCGCGTAATTTTGGCCGTAACTAAGGATTTCGACCTCTAATAATGATCATAAACAATGTCTGGACCAGTTGATATAGGTCAAATGACAACCGGACCGTGTTTTATCGGCCAGGAACGAATTACTAGCCACGTTTTGTTTGTCAATACGTAATCCAGTTTGTACTGGCCAAAACATTGTATTCAATTCAATTCAATTCAAACATCTTTATTCATTAACTGTACAAGTTTACAGATTGAATAGTGTCATGCAGGTACTATCACTGTACTGCAACTAAAACTAAGAAACTAATCTAAGCTACAACCAGTTGAATCTACAGAACAGTTTTACTAAAGAAAAGTACAAAAAATAAATAAAACCTGAGAGAAAATAGAAAAAATTATTTATGTAAGCAAAACTACCCTGCGGCGTCTAGACAATAGAACTCCTCAATTGAGTAAACAGGATGACTTGTGAGGTATGCCGTTAGTGCTTTCTTGAATTTTGTATCATTTGTTATGTTTCTTATTTCTACTGGAATATATTTTAAGAGTTTAGAACCCATATGCGAAGTTTTTTTCTTAAAAAATTCTAGGTTGTGTTTCTCAATTTTGAGACGATGTCGTGTTGTAGTTATGACTTACTACATTTCTTAAACCCAACCGCAGGGTTAAAATAATTGTTTCAAAAATGTAAAGATTATAAACAGTCAGAATTTTAAGCTCAGCAAATATGGCCTTTACTGAGTCTTTCCATTTTAGATTTAACATTATTCTAATAGCTTTTTTTTGTAGTTTTAGAATTTTGTCCAAATTGTTTTTCTTTGTCGATCCGTAAATACTAATTCCATATGAGATATGTGAGTGGATCAGAGCAAAATATATTTGTTTCAAAGTTTCGATACTACAACTTTTAGACATTTTCCTCATCGCATAAAGACCAGATGCCATTTTACTGAGTACCGAATCAACATGTAGGTCCCAACTTAAATTTTCATCAATTATTAAACCAAGAAATTTAGAGTGGCTAGATAGATTAAGTTTGTGCTCATTAATACTAATATTTGGCACAATTTTTGATTTGGATTGTTTGGTTTTAAATGAAATTAAATTTGTTTTAGTTGGATTGAGTAATAAATTTCGTGTGTATTAAAAAAGCTGTTGATAAAATTTAAAGTGTCATTCGAAGATTGTTCAATGGTTTCTAAACTAGAACCGGATACAATTAAATTTGTATCATCCGCATACAAGCAAAGCTTGTTCCCATCACTAGGAGTTACCAGAGGTAACCCTGTAACGTAGCATATAAAGAGCAACGGGCCTAAAATAGAGCCTTGTGGGACTCCGTAACAAAGTGTTTGCATTTCCGATGAATACTTTTTAATACATTTCCCTTTTTTTATAATATAATTGAACATATTGCTGACGCCCAGTCAGATAAGAATCAAACCACTTATATTCTTTATTCTGGATTCCTAAACTATAAATTATATCTAAAAGTTTGCTATGGACAACACTATCAAACGCCCGTGTTAGATCCATGAAATTTCCAACTGGATTATTACATTTATCAACTTCATTGATTATATTTTCAACAAAGTCAATCATTGCCGTGATTGTTGATCTTCCTTGTCGGAAACCATGTTGCTGTCCATCCAAAAGATTGTTAGTCTCTAAATAATTTAGCACCTGTTTGTACACCATTCTCTCATAGACTTTAGAGATAGATGTCAGTAGCGACACTGGTCTGTAGCTCTCAGCCTGTGTTCCATCGCCTTTTTTATGGACAGGTACTACTTTAGCAATTTTTAGTTGTTTGGGAAATAATCCGGATATAAGAGAGGAATTAATTAGATGTGCGAGGGGATGTACAAGATAGGTTTTAGCTTTTTTTAAGAAAGCTACTCATGTGTTAGTTAGAAACCATGTTTACGTTATCAAATCTAGGGTAGCATCCAAATACCATTATACTATTTTAAATTTTATTTTAAATACTATTTTTTTTTCGAGCGAGTTATTTTCGCTCGAAAATACTTGAAACTCGAAAATAATTGGCACTGCTCGACTCGATTCAAAAATTCACTACTCGCACACTCCTACTTATTTTACAAAAGAATTTGAATTTTTGCTATAAATAATATTCCAGTGATATAAGTTATCGATGATGCACAATGAAAAATAAAACTTTTCAAAATAGTAGTAAATAACAACCTTTGTATGGATATTCATGAGGCCCAATGTGGGTACCCGTGGGTGCTACAGTCCTAAAACGACTGCTTGTTTGTTACTCCAAAATCAAGATTTTGGACCTAGTACACAACTTTCTAGTACCATAAGTCAACTATTTCACTAAAGGAAAATATAAAACTTTGTAAAATAGTATATAATATTCTCCTCTCTCATAATATATCATTCCCGATGCCCAATGTGGGTACCTCTGGATGCTACAGCCCTAAAAGGACTGTTTGTTACTCCAAAAATCAAGATTTTGGGTCTAGTACACAACTTTCTAGTACCATAAGTCATCTATTTCACAAAAAGTTGTTGTTTACTAGTATTTTGAAAAGTTTTCTTTTTCATTGTGTATCCCCGAAAACTTATATCACTAAAATATTGTTTATTCAACAAAAATTCAAATTATTTTGTAATATAATGCATTTTTGAGGGGTCTATTAACCACAGTTACCCAAATTGAGCATTTAAAATTACATAAACTGATGAAGTAGGACGGCATAGGTGGTTTTGAAAACTTTCATCCTTTTCCTACAACTAATAGTTGACATTATTAATCAGGTTATAATGGCATAAATGACTAAAAAACCTGAATTTTCAGATAATTAATGTAATTTTTCTGAATTTGTTTCTCGTATTTCATCTAAGATATGCTCACTAATGTTTTCATTTATTCAGTATGGTTTTGAGTAGCAAATAAAATGCATCGTTGCCAGCAGTTTTCTATTGTTTGGCAAAAATAATAAAATTAGGGAAAATATTGTAAAAAAAACTCTAAAAATGCTTGAAATTAGCATGATACAATTCTTAATAATGGGCGGACCACTAAAAAATTGAGTTTTTTCTGGTTATCACGAAAACTAATACTTTAGTCACGTATATTCTGTCTAATGTTTGGTTGACATAAGGGACAATTTTTAAATACAATAAAAATTGTGAAAACTTTAGGAATTATAACTATTTGGAAGCTCCCACATTTACAGTTACCACTAAACATACATAATATTGTTATTTTCTGATGCGGAATACTCAAAATTATACAATAAACATTATTTCATCCATATAAAAATGACTTCACTTTTTTGTCACTACCTATGTAACTATGGGCTGTCCATCACTACTACGCAATGATGTTACCTGATACGATTCAGTGTTGCCAGACGTAAACCATAAGCACCATAAGTCCAGTGCGATATCGTACATTGTAACGAATACACTATTGTTGTTTACCATTAAATACTATTTTAAATTAGTATCAATTAGCTTTTTGTAGTTTTTAATTCTTAAAATTGTGGTAGTGAGTTATTTGTATAATGTTATACCTTCACAAAATTATTCCTAGAGTAGGTAATATTTTTGTCAAAAATACGGTAGTTTTACTGGCATGGGTCGATAGTGGTATTTTACAACCTGGCAAAACTGTCTACATCGTCACTCATTGTTTAACTTTGGCGCTCGTTTGTATTCGTCCGTCCTTTGAAACTTAAGTAAGTACAATTAAGTTTAGGTTATGCGTTTTTATTGCAAAAGCTTTAGAAATGATGGATCAAGATAGGATGGAAGAAGAATTAATTGATCAAATCAGAAAATTATAACGAGACTTTGGCCAAGATGGTAGATTTTATTTTGATAATTTAAAGGAAAGGAACCTCCTAACAGGCTTTGCCTTGGAGGCCCTACATTTTCTCCTTAGTTTTATGCACAACAAAAATATACAATCTATTATTTTTTAGTCTTAATTATTATGCATTAATCTGTATTGTTGTATTTTTAAGTCATTCTGAATATAGACATTTTGTGGACTTTTAATTTTGTTGCTAAAAGAATGGGCATTTTTTAGACTATTATTTTTTATGTGCAAAATTTGAAAGTGTACAAAAATGTAATATTTTTTGGAAAAAATAAATTATTCTTATTCTTATTCTATTCTTATAGATTATCCATGTTGGTCATAAAAATTGGTATATAGGCTGAATTTTAATCATTGAAACATGTCGCATTGCATCAAATTGAAATAATTGTTGCATCGCACACCCTTAGTTTTAAGTGTGATATTCAGTTATTAAATGGCTAATGATATAATCTCTATTTATTTGACAGTCAAACAATATGCAAGTTACAACATTTTCCTGACAATTTTTTAACTTTCAGGAATGCCTGAAACCAGTATTTGCCAGTGGAAAAGCAGATGCTGTAAAAGCAGCAAGGTAATCAATCCATAATTGTCACTTTAATGAGAGTCTTGTAATGTAAAAAATACCCCCGTAGCAGCAAACCTGCGTACTCAGCGAATTTCCAATGCATATATATGTATCTTAATACTACATAAAGCCACATACCAAGTTTCATCAATATACATTCATAAATAAACGATTTATGACATTTTAATTATTCTCCATAAGAATAACATGGTGGCTGAGTATGCAGGTTTGCTGAAGCAAGGAACGCAAAAAATGGGGTTTCACACAAATATCAATAGAACTCATGTAGGTAAAGCCACATACCAAATTTCATTAATTTATTTTCATAATGAAGGCAGATAACACGTTACTTATTCTCCATAAGAATAACATGGGGCTGAGTACGCAGGTTTGCTGCTACGGGAGCCTTTGGTAAAAAATTGTTTTTTGAGCAAATATCAATGGTCCACAACCAGATGAAGCCGTATACCAAGTTTCGTCAGTATACGTTCATAAATAAGCGAGATATAAAATTTTTATTTTCCTCCATAAGAATAACATTAGACAACGTACTGTGTTTAGCACTTTCAATATCTCGGTAACCAATTGACGTAGAGAAATGATCAAAATACCAAATTGTGTGTTTTTTTAAGCTGAATCCAATGAGAAAAAATAAAGTTTGACTATTTCCAAAATTATATGTAAAAAATTCGAAAAACCCATTTTTGGGGTACAAAACCCCCCCAAAATACCCCTTCGGGTAAAGCGATCTGGCTGGTTTTCGAACTTAAAGTCATAAATGTTGCTTTACACGTTTATACCAAATTTCATCAAAATCGGATAATTTTTACGAGAGTTATCGTGCTCACGGACACATATATATATATATATATATATATATATATATATATATATATATATATATATACAGTTTCGAACGAATGGTGTTTTTGGGGTCTGGGGACCTCAAAACGAAAAGTTATCATGGTCCCGGGCCTAGGTCTTACCATGCCGACTACGGTAATAGCTTCTTCCCTATAGGGGAAATTCGCTAAAATTCAAAATTTAGTTAGTGGGGAATTTTTTAGTTAATTTAAAATAATTGGGACCATTCTTAGTTTTAGATTGTAATTTCCTATAGAGTGCTTTTTGAAACAGAGAACTAATTTAAGGTTAACAATTTCTTAAAATTGTACACCAATTACAACTGGTGGTACTTTTCGCAACTTGTTTCCGGAACTTCTGGTAGCCAATAGTATATAAGCTGTACGCCATCTTGTTTCTGTCATTCGCTGATTGGGCCTGATGATGACCGGTGTGACTGGTTGAAATCGATCGCCTTGTACCATCTTTTACCGAATTTCCCCTATAGGGAAGAAGCTATTACCGTAGTCGGCATGGTAAGACCTAGGCCCGGGACCATGATAACTTTTCGTTTTGAGGTCCCCAGACCCCAAAAACACCATTCGTTCGAAACTATATATATATATATATATATATATATATGTGTGTGTGTGTGTGTCCGTCGGTGCGATAACTCTCGTTAAAAAGGTCCAATTTTGATGAAATTTGGTAAAAACGTGTAAAGCAGCATTTATGACTTTAAGTTCGAAAACCAGACAGATCGACCTATCCAAAGGGGTATTTTGGGGGGGTTTTGTGCCCCAAAAATGGGTTTTTTGAGTTTTTTACAGATAATTTTTTAAAGAGTGTAATTTTATTTTTTTCCATTGGAATCAGCTTAAAAAGACGCAAAATTTGGTGTTTTAATATTTGCTCTACGTCAATTGGTTACTGAGATACTGAAAGTGCTAAACACAGTACGTTGTCCAATGTTATTCTTATGGAGGATAAGAAAAATGGTATATCTCGCTTATTTATCAACTTATCCTGACGAAACTTGGTATATTGCTCTATTTCATTGTGGTCTATTGATATTTGCACAAAAACCCATTTTTTGGCTGATAGCTCCCGTAGCAGCAAACCTGCATACTCAGCCCCATGCTATTCTTATGGAGAATAAGTAACGTGTTATCTCCTTTAATTATGAACATAAATTAATAGAACTTGGTATGTGGCTTTACCTAATTGAGTTATATTGATATTTGTATAAAAACCCATTTTTAGTGTTCCTTATTTCAGCAAACCTGCATACTCAGCCGCCATGTTATTCTTATGGAGAATAATTAAAATGTCATAAATCGTTTATTTATGAATGTATATTGATGAAACTTGGTATGTGGCTTTATGTGGTATTAAGGTAATATTATATGCACTGGAAATTCGCTGAGTATGCAGGTTTGCTGCTACGGGGGTATTTGTATATTTACCGTCTTGTATGTAAGTACAGTACAAGTGTAAATATATTGTGTAATGTTGTGAGACGTATTTTTATTTTATCCTGTTAATTCTAACAACACATATTATGCTCCTCAAGAAACTGTTTTAAATTGTACTCCAATATTTTGGTAGTCTGAACTTTGCCAAACGGACACAACGCCAGTGCTAACGGAGCGTGAATGAGAGAAGTAGTGTGTGCTACGGGCATGACAAGCATGGGTTGGTGTATGAATCATTATTTTACTGTCAGAGCTCGAACAGATTCTGTTGTTGTAAAGTAGTATCTGTGTTGTGGTACAGTAGACTCTCAGAAATCCGGACTATTGTGAGAACGGCCGGTCCGGATTTTTTAGAGGTGGGTTTGAATCATTAATTCTGCATTTATAGTGAACAATTATGACATTATGCTTCGTTAAAGAGCATGGTCGGAACACAAAAAAGGTTGGATTATCAGAGTAACACGTTTATTATATGAAAACATGATAAAACTGGAGTTCAAACAGAAAATATTGAAATATTGTAATGATTTAATTTAACACTATAAATCATAATTAAAGTATACTTTAAAAAACTGTCACTGGTCTACTGATTTATTCAATTCAATTCAAAATATTCTTTATTCATTGGTATAACAAGTATACATTGAATGGTGCCAGTTGACTGCTTATATTTCTAAAGTCTACCTCATAAAATTAAAACAAAAAATAAATGTCTATGTTACTTTTACAAAAATAATCACAATGTATTTCCAATGGCTATTTCAAATGTAAATCAAATAACAATTAATTTATAAATTTCACTAGTAAAATTATTTATTATAGCTTGTTAAATGAATAGAGAGTTTTATTTATTAAATACTTTTTCAGTTTATCCTTAAATTTTGAAAAAGACGTTTCTAATTTGATGTTGTCAGGTAATTTACTGTAAAACTTTATTCCTGCATATTGGGGCTTTTTGCAGAAAAGTGCCAATCGATGAGAAGAAATAGAAAATTCGTCCCGTTGTCTAGTGTTGTATTGGTGATTATTACTGTTGAGTCTTTGACCACGAATTCTTGATCTAACAGATATTATTACTTCATAGATGTATAATCCATTAACAGTAAGAATCTGTAATTCAGAAAATTTTTCCTTAACTGTAGATTGAGGTTTTAGATTCAGTATTATTCTTATTGCCTTTTTTGTGTACAGGGTGTTTATAAATGATTCATCAGGTTTTATTGGCATGTATCTCACTTATTTCTTATCCCACGCTAATGATTTGAACATGTGATTAAATAGCATGTTTTCAAGTTTTATAATCAGCTGTTTTATGTCTCATTGTTGTCTTTTCACAGGTTATATAGGTGTTTTACAAAATGATTACAGTTCAAGAAAAATCATTTTGTGTTTTTAATAGGGGTGTGCGAATAGTGATTTCTGGCTCGAGCTGAGCTTTTTTTTAAGTTCTCGAGCTTCGAGCTTTCTCGAGCCGAGCTTTTTTGATAGGAATTTTCTCTATGGGTGTGCAATATACTGGTAGTGATTTTCTGACTCGAGTCAAGCCGGGCACAATTTTGTAAATGTTCTCGAGCTTTGAGCAGTTTCGATTAGGCGTATATGTATGCTTTATTTATATTAGGCCTAAGTTTAAAATAACAAGCATTTTATTCATTATGGTAATGTAAAATAATTTATAACTTTCAATATTTGCCATCTTTCATTCACTTCTTCTTGATTCATTATTCCTATGTTCAATAAATAAAGGCCTGCAGTGGGAAAATAACAAAATGAGTAGGCTACTGAAAAGGAAATATTTATTGAGACCATTTGTTGATTTCATTATAAAGTAGGTAGCCTACATAGAAAAAAATAACAAAAAGGAAGAGAACTACAAATTTTTAACCTGACTGATAAGCCCACAGGTTAACTAATGCAGTTATTACCGTATTTATTAATAGACATAATAATAATAATTGACTATATGTCAATTTGTACTTTCCATGTAACCAAAGACTTAGACCCTAGCCTTGGGAATTACCAAAACCCCATTCAACTGTTTGTAAATAGTAAATTTTAGGTTATCCTTTTATAAGTTTGTTAAACCAGTCTTTATATCTTATTGTACTAACAGAAATAAGTTATGCAACAATCGTAGGCCTATCTTATGTTCTATCTAACCTATTAGGCCTACCTAATAGACAACCTATTATATCTGCTTCTAAAACAGAAGGTGGAAGAGGATCGTCAATGCATTCTTTTTCCATCATTACTTTAACAATTTGATAGCATACAATTACAAAATAATATGTTTTCTACTGACGTTTATTAACACATTCAAACAATCCCGCGGAATTAACAATACGATTTTAGTCGCACAGCTGTAGCGTTAGTGTACCAAAACACTGTGCCATTTTGATCGCGTCTTGCTCTTGGTTAGGGCCTTCAGAGTACATAGAATATAATCAACCTTTTAAATAATATGACCACCGGTATTATAAACATGCATTCAGAATTTAGAATTCTGAACTATTCAGAATTTGATTAAAATCCTTATATTTTGTGAACCTCGCAATTAGTAGATTTTTTAACAATACAATGTTTGGAGCGTACTATTTCGGCTGCACATTACAACACCGTCATGATATTAGTCTATTGGTTCATCACCTACAACCTTGTCCCTAGCTATTGGTCACGCTAAATCATATTAGGCCTACATTATAACCATTTTCACTCAACGTCTTAAGGCAGTTCGCAAATCGGGTATGCCAACAGCCTTGCCAGACATGATATCAGACTCCAGGGATTATAATTGTTGTGTAATGAACGAAGTTGTAAGTTGTATAAAAGACTGTACCGATGCAACAGTTAGAAAAAGTGTTTTCATGGATATTAGTAAAAGTGTTTTCATGGATATTAGTTTTTTTCTGTGTTACTTTTTCTGGAGCAGTACAATTGTTGTATTAATTATTAACCTTGAAATATTGCACAACTCAACTGGGCAATGGCAACGCTGCACTAGTGCGCACTGCAAACAGAATAGTGTGATAGGTCCACTTGATGTGATGGAGCGTAGAGAAAGTAGCTCCATTTCGTTGGTTGATCAGTTAAAAATATTATAGTACTTTAATTTTTTTTTTTTTTAAATGAAGGACTGAAAGCGTTAACATTGCTGAATTATATTTGTTATGGAGCTCTACCGACGCAAACTACGAGAATTCTAACATTGATTCTGGAAATTTTTGTTTTAAATTTACTTTTGTAGACGACTCTTTTCACTAGTTGACGTTTTAAATATTCGGCTCGACCTTCAAACCTTTTTGCAAATCTCGAGCCGAGCCGAATACTGCAATATTCAGCTCGAAAAAGCTCCAAGTTCGAATACTCGCACACCCCTAGTTTTTAATCATGACTCAAGTTTATCTTTGATAACTGTTCAGCGTGAGTTTTGCAGGCATTTTAGGAAGAATCCTCCAACACACCAAAGCATCTTACGGTGGTATCGTCAGTTCAAAAACACTGGAAGTGTGCTGAAACGTAAAAGCAGTGACCGACCGAGGGTACCACTTGAAACAGTGGCTAGGGTCAGACAGTGCTTCGAGAAAAGGCCTCAACAGTCCTAGACAGTGCAGGACGTGAATTTGTCTTACCAAAATTTACAGTTTGGAAGGTTTTACGTAGATCCTTGTCATTAAAACCATACAGACTGCAACTACTTCAAAAGTTAAAACAAGGGGATTTTGAAAAACGCAGCAAAGCAAAGAGATGTGTGACAATCTAAAGCACCATTTGCAAGATAGTAACTTTTCCAGTAATCTCGTATTTAGTGATGAAGCTACCTTTCATTTGAATGGAAAAGTAAACAAGCATAATATCCGTATTTGGGCATCAGAGCCTCCGCATGCTTTTGAAGAACAAGAGAGGGATTCACCAAAGTGTAATGTCTTCTGTGCGGTATCAAAAACCAAAGTGTATGGCCCATTTTTCTTTGCGGAAAAAACCATTACTGGAATTGCCTATCTTGACATGCTGGAGCAGTAGTTGTTTCCTCAGTTAGAAGAAGACTTAGAAGACTTGGTATTTCAGCAGGACGGGGCTCCACCTTACTGGCACTGTGAAGTTCGTAACTTCTTAAACGAGAAGCTACCTCAGAGGTGGATTGGCAGACGTACAGAAAATGACTTGGTCCTTCTCAAATAGCCTCCTCAATCCCTGACCTTATGATGTGCAATTTTTTTCTCTGGGGCTCTGTAAAACACAAAGTTTTGATTCCGCCAATGCTCAAATGCTTCAAGAGCTACGTGAACGCATTTGCATCGTCGTAGATTCATTGAACCTCCCGATGCTAGCCGGTGTATGGGACAATTTACAACATCAATTGGAAACTTGTTCCATGGCTAATGGATGGCACATTGAGCACTTGTAGGGGTACCTAAGAAAAATTTATCAAAAAAGTCATTTAAGTATCAAACAAATAAATTGGACCCAGAATCGAGCCTTGTGGGACCCCATATTAATTGTTTTTACTGAAGATTTGTAGTGATTTCTTATGTTTGTGCCATCAAGGTGTGATACTTCAACGAATTACTTTCTATTGTTAAGATATGATTCAATCCAGTCATAAGATTTGCCTCTTACGCCCAAATTATGTAACTTTATTAGAAGAGAAGAATGAGATATAGAATCGAACGCTTTGCTCAGATCCATAAATATCCCCGATACTTATATGAGTAATGAATCATCGACAGGAGAAGACTTGAACGGAGCAGCGCACCGGATACTAAACCATAACAAACACCGATAACGGCACGGAAGCATAGCGTGCATGACAATGCAAACTACAGGACTTGTGTAATACGGGATAATCGCGTGAAAACTGAAGCTGCTAAACTGGGAAGTTCCGTTTTTTTTTCGTTTTTACTTGAACAACAATTTTTTTAATTCAAGATCATTGGTCCGGATAAGTGTGATCCGGATGTCTGAGAGTCTACTGTAGAGTACTATTCTTTCATTTGTAGAAAGTTATCATGTAGGTGTTGTAGTAATTCTGTGATCTATTTTTAAAATGGGTCCCTAATATAAAGTTCTCTTACATGACATATAGATCTAGTACGCTCTCTTATAGTGTAAGGGGATGAGCGCACTGTTACCATTACGAACTCTAATGTTTGGACTTAATATACCTACCCATTAGGCCCCTGTTGTTTTTGCAGCTTGACATTGTCGTTCAAATTCATAACTGAGAACAATGAGGTCTAAAACCAGTCACTTTGCTCAGTCTATTATATTTCTGGATATGGACTTTTATTTTTGTTGTTGTGAATTAAGTAGACAGTTTTGATTTTAAATAGTATTTTTCTAGGGGTTTAAATTTCATTGTAACCTTAAATAGTGTACGTTTTTAATCTTTATTTTTAATTATTCACACAACGAATTAGTGTAAAATCTGGATCCTGTAAACTAAGTACAGTTTGGCCTCTGGTGTCGCAGGCATACGCTGTTCCGAGTGCTGGACTGTGGGCTGCGGCTGTTGGCCCCCTTCATGCCCTTCATCTCCGAGGAGCTGTACCAGAGACTGCCCCACCCCCCGGGGATACCGCGGGCCGTCAGCATAGCCGTGGCGCCCTTCCCTGAGCAGGTCTCTACCACAGTCATGTCGACTAACACTTGTTAATGTACAGTGGACCCTCTGTAGTCTGGCCGATTTGACAGGTTATCTACAACCCAGGATACAGGAAAACGTGGTACAGTCGGTATATAAAACATGTTGTGGTTTTTTGTCTATAAACGCAACATGGGCACTGTTTTGGGCAATAAATGCAATCCGATTATCATGTGTTGACTACAAAGTGCAATTTATCTTAATATTAGGCACAACTAAACAACCTGTGTGCACTTGAAGTGTTTTTATAAATGGCTTTCCAGTTATCCGGCCCTACCCGATCTGATATCTGCTAGATTATGCAATTCTCAAACTTTCCCCATCTTAAATCCACCTCAATCTGTCTTCTGGTATAAATACAGAATTCATAAACATTCTGTAAATTTTACTCTGAGTTTAATGGTTATATCAATGTAGGTTTTACCGACATCATGAAATGTACGTATGAATTGTTTCCTCCGTCAGAACATATACTTCTCTAATCTACATGGTTAATTGAATTCCAATAGTTTAAAGCAGTCCTCAAACCTTACTTAAACCCCCCTGATAGAGATCCTCGCTTAGCTCTTAAAATAAAGTGAGGATTAATGCCGGTTTAAGATGAAATCAGATCGAGGAAATTTCAGTATATCATAAGAATGAATTTGAGTGTATTCAGTTGCTTTGTTTGTTATTTGTGAAATAACTATCTTACATGTTAATGATTTGTTTAAAAATCAAAGTTCCTTTATTGAGTTGTGTAATAGTGACAGTACGTTTTACAGAGCATCTACCACTGGCGGGACCTCGGACTGGAACAGGAGATGGAGTTTGTCCAGAAGGTGGTCCACAGCGTTCGCTCGGCTCGCTCCGACTACACGCTGCCCAAGAACACCAAGACAGAAGGTCGGTTGTATTTGAAATGCAGCACACTTTTAGTAAAAGTTTTAAATATGTTGGTCTCGTTATCTGCTCAGTCATATGTGGACGTCAAGTTATCTGGCAGTGACAAAACAAATTTTATTAGGTGAGAAAAAAGGAAATAAGAATGCCTTATACTTGCAATGGTTTAGCAACAATCTTTATACTCTTATGTTTGCAGTGAAACAAATGGTCGCTCAGGTTGAACAGTATTGCAGGCCTACTGCGGGTCAGTCTGGAATGTTTTTATACAAAAGTAATAGTTCAACGTTTTAAGTACTAGGTTATTAAAAACTTCATTTATTTATTTTCACTATGAACAATTTTGTTTACTGTATTGTTAGTGAATTTCCTTTGGAAAGTGAACTGTTAGCACCCGCACGGTGAAACTTAAGCCCGGGACCACCGTAGAAGTTCCTAACGTGACCCCCTGAACACGTTTTGGGGGGTCGTTCAAAATTTTATATATATATATGTATATATATATATATAGACATATATATAGACATATATATATATATATATATATATATATATATATATGTGTGTATGCACTCTAGCGGTCACATTTTTTGTCCGATTAACTTCAAATTTGGTAGGGACGTTCCTTTCTGTAATCAGTTGGATAAGTTCTTTGGGCAAAACAATCGGAAAACTCTAAACCCTTTTTTTTGGGATTAATCTTTCAAATTTCGAGTTTTTGTGCCCGAAAAGGGTCAGAAAAGCCCCGGATGTAAAATTAATGCATATAAAAAGATGGGAATTAGTGAGGCGAAAGTTTTAAGTTCTCTCTCATAATTCTAGCATAAATATTTACCGAGTTATTAAAGAAAATGCGTTTAGACTAAATACAGTACGTTGTCTTATGGGGTTTTTACACTAAAAAAGCCTGTTATTCCTTTGTTAGAGTACTTTTATCATCCCCAGCAACCTCACGCCTAGTTTCAAGCCTGCCTGGACCTTCTCCTAACATTATAATGTGCAAAATTTTATTCCCAGCTTTGCAGGTAAATGAAACCAGGAGCATCAGAACAGCCAAAAAATCATTGTTTTCAGATTTAAATAAAAATTGGAATACATGTTTGTTTTTACACATATTTTGAGTTTTAAAAGTTTTTTTGTGGAAATTCACTTCCCTCACGTCAGCGTGCTGCGTGCGAACTCGTTTTATATTCGTGCTGCAACCCTCCTATGCCTATGCTTTGTACCCTCCTTTATGTAACTGTTTTGATTTTGATGTTAAACTATTCCACAAATAGTGTACTGATAAATATGTTTTACATTTCTGTTTTAGGTAGTAGATTATTTAGTTTGGCTTTTGGAAAACTTTAAACACTGATGAGAATGTAAAGAAAATAGCATGATTGGATCTAACCCTTATTCTGCTAGAGGACATAACAAATCTGTTTTATGGCTTTTGTTGACTGTCAACTACTGTTACCTATTTCTTCTGATTGTTCATCTTAGTCACTGTCGTGTGTTGCAGCCTATATAAAGTGCAGCGACTCGGGAGTCAAGGCGTCTCTCACAGGGTTCTCGCAGGCCATCACCACCCTCGCGTACTGCAGCAAACTCGAGTTCTCCGACGCTCCTCCCCCAGGCTGTGCTATCCTCACTGTCTCCGAGAAATGTGAAGTTCACATCAACTTCAAGGTAGGATCAGGTTGTGAGTTAACACTGCTAACATGTTTTTTAAATCTTGTCACTATACTTGCTGTTCAAAATGGTGTTCTTAATTTGGTATTTTTCCAAAATATTTACTTACGTAAACAGCCTTTAGATGTCAACTGTAGCTTGTCTTCACGCTGAACTTGTTTTGGACGAAGTATTGTCCATCTTGAGCAGTGGTCAAAGAACATAAAAAGCTCATTTTTCAATGGTTGCCGATTCACACACACATACGGATGGATGGTAATTGCAGACCTACTCACCATCAACCACAGCAATCCAGTTCAGATTTATTTATCTGTACGCGTTTCACAGCACAATAGGCTGCATCATCAGCAGAGATGAGGTTATGCAACATGTCGTTGATACATGAAGATCTCGTCAGTTGTTTGTATAATTCAGTTAAAATATTCATTTGACAAATAAAACATACACAAACACGAACTATATTTAAACCGATGGCCATTTTCCGGAATGAAAGAGGACGATCGAACATAACCTCAACAGTTGACATGAGGTCGTTATTTACAGCCAGTACCAACTGAATGTCTCAATCATTCACTGCCTCCTGTATTTCCTTTCTTCTCTGATTTACTTTTTTCTTGAATTAAGGTGTCATATATACTTTTGGCAACAAAATTAACTTTTGAATTCATTACTAACTGTGGTTCTTTCTGTGTTGCGCTGTAGATTTCAAATTCTTCTAATCGATCAAGTTTCCTAGATTTATAATTAGCAATTCCTGGTATTGGTTATCATTCAACATGGACGGTAATTCGTCCAAAACATGTTCAACGTGAAGACAAGCTATAGTTGACATCTATAGGCTTTTTACGTAAATACGTAAATATGTTTTTACTTAAATATGTTGGAAAAATACCAGATTATTTCAGGTTTTAAGTCAATTTATGTATTTGTTCTTAACTTATAAATTTTTATAAAATATTGTAATATCAAAAAGTAATTTCAATTTAACAGATTGATTTTTATCAAATTATTTAAAGGAAATTTATTTTAAATTAGGTGATACTGAAGGACCTTAGGACTTGGGTCATTATTCTTTGTGGTGTCCTTTGGTGCCAATCAATCCTATTGATTCTCAAAATCCTTTAGCTACCAAAAATGCCCATTCATAACAACATTTTACCTATTTATCCAGTTGATACATTAGCCTTTTGTGTCTTAAATCAAATTTGCTCTTGCAGGGTCTCATCGATCCAGAAAAAGAGCTTATTAAGTTAGGAAAGAAGGAAGAGTTCCTCCGCCAAAGCGTTGCTAAACTAGAGCAGACCATTGGAATGGCGGATTACGAGACCAAAGTGCCAGAGGAGGTAATTATTTTGATATGTACATGTATTATAAATGTTAAGTGTAATAAAACATACAACTAGAGTCAAATTTAAGTTTTCAGTTATGATTGGTAATTTGTTATAATGTGTGTCTTATGTGTGTCCCTTGGACTTTGTTTTTTATTATCACTCTAATAAATGAACAATTCTTCCTATAGTTTTCGTAATAGAATGTGCTTACTCAAATGATTTTAATACTGAACATAAGAGCATAATATTTCACAGATTATAAATAATTCTAAGTAAGGTGTCGACAAACGCTTATAATGTACAAAGAAAAGAGAGTAATTAAATTGTTGACAACATCAGAAACACTCACTTACTTTTCCTTTTCACACTCTACATGATTTCCAATTTTATATTTTTCTAAAGAAAACACAGAACAACCAATATTGTTAAAAGTGCAATTGACAAGTCTTCAAGGACACCTGAATATCAAATGTAAAACTTAAAACCACAGATCACTGCCTCTTGCTCTCTCCTGTGGACCTCACCAGAAAGCTCTAAAACTAGTGAAATTGTTTTATTCGAGAATGAAGGTATCAAATTTATATGGACAGCAAAACGGTACAGTATAATTTTGGTGGCTAATAGCTAAACCGTTGTCATTTACTATTTTCGCAAGCAGGAGACTTGACAGTTGAGGTCGTGGTTTACAGGGCTATCAACCAAGACCAGCCAGTAGTAGACATACTGCATTGCCAAACTGCACATCAGGTGGATGGCTCAACACTTGAGAGAGATACTTTTCTGTTGCAAAATGGCAACAATGACACGTGAAGCCCAAATGTCATTTTTCCTGCTCCCGATAATAGAGGCAGAGGTCTTTGGCTAAAGGTAAAATTGGTTCTTTTTTTTCGTAACTTTATCAAGATTTGTTGTTACAATCAGGTGCGGCTGGCCAACAGTGAGAAGCTCGCTACCAGCAAGGGCGAGTTGGATCGGCTGACACAAGCGATGACCTCGCTGCGGACAATGGAGGCGTAGGATCCGAGTGCTAAAACTTTACATTCTCAAAAGTGCATTTTTCAAGTCAGGTGCGGGCCACTTGACCAGTCGTGTATCTGGTTCTTGAGATTTTAACAACTGTGGGTTAAGATAGGTTATTGCCATGTCTGAACTTGTTTAGTACCAAAATTGACCGGTTGGCTATTCTTTTAGAGAAACATTTTTGATGGCCGATGATTGTGGTTTAAAATTCTCTTGTTGGAGCAGGACACATAAATTGAAGACTCATTTTCATGTACTAGGTTTCTCATACATTTTAAAAATTTCTATAAATGTACAGTTTTACATTTTTTTTTTCGTTTGGAAGGTGTGATTACCTGTTTCCCCTTTAACATTTTTAAATATTTTGATTCAGCCTGAATATTATACTGTGCAATTGGTGATTCTAAATGCATTAGTTAGCTAATTTGGTAATTCTTAATGCAATTTTTGTTTTAATAAGCCATTTATAATAATAAGTCAAACGTTATAAATATAATTTGTAAATAGAGTGTTTTTTTATTGGTATTTATACTTTGTATATAAATAATTGCAATTAACATAAATTTAAATTTAGGAAACATAGTAAGTTGTATTTGAAGCATTTTACAAAATCAAATGAATATAGTTTTAATTTTTTTTTTAGAAATGCCGTCTTTTTATGTTTCATATTTGTCAATTATATTTTGTTATGATATTTAGAATCAGTGTTAAGTACTTTATATTTTAATAAATTGACTTATTATAATCCTAAATTAATGCTGGAAATATTTAGTTGTTTTATATATATTGTTAAGTTGAAACGTCTCTCCTTAATGTATAACAATTTTTTTTTTAATAATTTAGCTATTATTTTAAGTTTATTTATTTTGTGGTTTTGTAAATGTGGTAATAATTTATGTTTTAATGGGTACTGAGTGCCTATCTGGAGGTTAGTGAAAATTAGAGAAATAAAGTATGTGGCAACTGAAATGAGGGTTTTATTATTTAACTTGCAGTCTTAAATTTGTCTTAGTGATTTTCTTACAATATCTTATAAGAAAAAGATTTAGGCTATGATTTAATTGTTCTTACATCCTATCTACTATAAACACGAAAAGCCAATCAACCCCAGACCAAAATTATACTCCTGCAATCATGAAATTTTGTATCATAGTCTTCACAAAACGTAGGTAACTAAAGAAGGGATTTTAAGTAATTCCCAAAGGTTTAGTACAGTTTTGTTTTTAAATTACATATAAACATATATACATGGAAAATACTCTTCACAAGAATATATACGCGTGTGTGTGAGTAAGAACCATAGAACTATATTAATACACCTGGAGCGCTCGGGCTGTGTTCAAGAAAGCGGTCTTTACCCCCACCCCTTGGATGTCACTCACGGTTGCGCACTGGATTTCAACATTGTGCGCCCTATCGTTTACACGCTTTTGCACCTCACCAGATTCATGTAATTACTTTAAATTTATATATTATTTATCTGCATGAATTACGGATTCTAACAGTATAAAT
The DNA here is from genome assembly GCA_963675035.1 of Allygus modestus. Lineage (NCBI taxonomy): Eukaryota > Metazoa > Arthropoda > Insecta > Hemiptera > Cicadellidae > Allygus > Allygus modestus. The sequence continues at coordinate 39,769,268 of OY776114.1, read as the reverse complement.
TTCTTTTAGTTTGGTAATTTATTTGATTTGTAGGAACAAAAATATCTAATGTTTAAAAGTATGACAAAATTGGGAAGTAATAGGAGAAGCCAGTGGGGTAAAGCCCTGAGTCAGGGAAAAATTATCCTGCTAACAACCGGGTATGGTCCGAGATCAGATATGAGGAGCCTTTTTCGCGATCACCTGGAGTACTCTGTTCTCCATAAAAAATAACATGCCAATGGGGCGGAGCCCTAGGTTTGGCGTTGTAAAAAAGTATCAAAATGTTATGGATGGATGACAATTTGAAATCCGCATGGACTGAATCAGGCATTCAATCGGAAAGAATAATATAGCATTTTGGCCAAGGGGCGTAGCCCTAAGTTGGTTGAGGGGGGAGGGGACATATCCAACGTTGTGGCATAATTCAAGACATAAATCTCTGTAAAGAAAATTCCAAAGAACTATCAAACATCAAAATTGGATGTTTGGAAGTAATAGAAGAAGCCAGTGGGGCGGAGCCCTGAGGTCGCCAAAAAAGTATCCGAGGACCTTTGGTCCCTTATAGACATCATAAAATCCAAACAGCGCAATTTTAAGGTAAACACCCGGTACTACACCATTATGTGGCATATAATAGAGATTCCACATAGTCACACCTTTCCTTCACAAAAAATCCCATGGTAGTTGGATATCTGCATTTTGCTCCTGGACTATAAGTAATTTTAAAGTATTTTGATTTTAATATTCAGTATTTAAAGGTCTGATTTACATTTTTTTTTAAGTTTCACATCATATATTATAGTTTTTAAAGTTGTTTTTATTTTACATTGTATTATTGATACAGCATTAAAAATAATATAATTTAGTAACTTTTTTATGTTCCAATTTTTTTAGCTGATAATATGTTGTATTTTTATAAATTTGTTAACAGACTGATATGTACGTTGCTTATTTCGTTGGAATCCTCTAAATATATAAGTTTCACTATAATCGGATGATCTCTGTGCGATGGAGGAGCGTGTTAATGAGAGCGCACATTAAAATATTTTCTGGGAGAAATCGTTCAGTTGACGAAGTTGCTAACCAAGTGGAGGGGGAAGGACCATTTCTGAATTCCAAAACTACACTGCGATACCATACTAGGTCTATTATAGAGTTCTATGGGAAGAGTATATGAGTCACTGTTGGTTCGCAGAAATCTTCTTGGTTTGGGAATAAATTAAAATTTATGTTAAAAAATTAATGAAAATGAAATAATAGTATGGATGGATTATGATTGGATGTGATGTTTTAAAAATTAGAAGTAAGAAGGGAATTATTGTTCTATGGGGACATGTTTTGATATTTGTGTGTTTTATAAAAACTACATTGTTGAATTAGTAACCTAGTAACACATTTTTATCTAAGATTTTAGAAAGCAAGTTGGATTTTAATTCAGCTCCCATTTCAATATTTTATTGAAGACAACGGTCGTGAGTAATAGAATAGACTAATAATAATGCTGATAATTTTCTGCAAATACTAGTTCTACAACTAATAATTTATTGTGTATGACAACATAGTACTGCAGAAACAAACAACCAATATTACAGTATTATCTATCTTTTTTTAATTGACATTTTTTCCACTTCCAGGATTTTGATGTTGCAAAAATATCTGGAATTTTAAACTGCTACTTCTAAATGAAATATTATACCTTTGATTATCTTTTTAAAAGCATTGCAATTTAATTATAATTAAAAGTTGGTTGGTTATTTGTAATAAACAATGTTCCAGTGTATCAGAAGCTGAAGAGTTTTTAAAGATTTTAGCATATTAAATGAGTATTAGTGAGTTGTATGTGAAGTAATGATGAAAATTACAATTAATATTATCATTTTTAGATATTATAATAAGATTTGGTAAAGATTATGAATTGTTAACAACGATATGAGTTTAAAAACCCATTTTTATGTGCGTACATTTTAATGGGCAATGTTCTACATAATTGCTTCTGTAAAAGGTTGAATTTTGTTGCCTAGATTAGGTTAGGATTAGGTTATAAAATAGGGGAGCTGGGCCCAACTCCCAATGATGGGTATCTGAGCCTTTGTCCGTCAGTTAGATGACTTATTGTGCTGGTCGGATTCCCTAAACTTGTCTGACTAGATCTGAACCTCTAACATACTCAATTATTAGTTGGATGATTCTAGGGAACACAGCAGAGTTTCAAAAGTTCAAAAGAGCTTTCTTTTCTTCTCTCCAATGGCATTGCTTTGTGGAGCAATTTCACTAACCTGCCCACACAATCTACAGACGTTGTCTCTGGGTGAATAGTTGTATGGCTTACTAAATTGTGTTTCTTAATGCTAAATGTTGTGGATTATAGACCAAAACCACTATGCCACTCACTCATGTGTATACTTCACAAATTATGAGTGTCAAATTTGTAATCACTCATAATTCTAGTGATTGAGGCTGTCTTGATTCATTAGACAGGATTATAAATTATAAATGTATACATCAATGACCAATAATTATCAAGGTACCCTCAACTTGTGGAATTCATGCCACAAATATAATTTTAGTCATTTAGGTATGGTCATCGTTAAATATTACTAGATTATTTTGCTTGAAATATAAATACTATGATACAATACCAATGTGTTTATTTTCAACAAATATTAATACAATTACACTTTCATTTCTTAGTTAAAAATAGTTTCCCTTAATTAAAAATAGTAATAATTTCTTAGTTTTTCCCTTTTTGACTATTGGGACTAAATATCTTCCAATTTTACTGTAAATGGAAGGAAAGATTACATCAGATTTATGGTTGGAGAATTAGACCATCATGAAACTAACAAGCGAACAACATATTACAAGTTTTAATTGCTTTAAACTTTTCATTGCATTAGAATACGCTTTCTACTCAAAATTTAACAAATTCCAAACAACTAGTCTTAGGCATTTAGCATAGATGGTATTGGTAACAACCAGACTGGACTAAGTTCTTCAGGTGAGTCTATTTTTGAAAATATGTGTATGTACTAGAAATGTATTTTAACTTTAAGTCCCGGTACACTTGATATTTTGCTTTTTGAAATTGGTGAAAACAAATATTTTACTAATCAATGTTTATCATATGACCTTTAGCTCTACTAAACGTTGTCTTTAGTTAGAAAGTTACAATTAATATTAAAATAAAACATTCTAAAATACTTAGCAAAATAGATAGTAACACTGTGAATAATTGTATGATAAAAGTCAAGTGCAAAAGATAACAAATTTTAATTTTGAGAAGCGGAATCAGTGTACAGTAAATGTTGGTAAGAGTAGCAGTACTTGAAGTATGTTTTCTTAATATGACTAGCCACATAGCTTGGGGAAAAACTGGAAATCATCAACTGGTAAAATATTTGACAAAATTTCATAGTTAAAACTTATGATTTTAAATAGAAGAGGTTGAATGAGTGAGAAGAGCCGATGATTGTGGGTGGTTATATTAAAGAATATAACAAAGCGTTTACAATCATATTACCTCTGAATGATGGTTAATGGTTGATGGACCTCAAATATGAATTAAAACAATTGGTTTGAAATTCAACAAATCAAGAAGCACAACATTCTCGTGTGTGTAACATAAGTTGAGAATTAAAACAAGCTGTGTATTCATTCCTGATTTAAAAGTTCATTGCTCAACTGATCACTCAAAAATATTTCTTAAAATCACTCAAAAGATTCAGAAAATTAAAAATTAACTATAAGTCAGAAAATACCAATACTGAACTGGCAGAGATATTCATCAGAGATTAATTACTGAACAAAATCTACAAGAGTGACATTTTTAATGGAAGTAGGAATAACAATTGGGATTTTGGAATATTTATGAAACTAATTTTTTATGAATTTCAAATTCAAAACCCTCATGCCTTTGTTTTTTCTTTTGTTGCAGATGACTCCAGGATGCGTCCAACTCTGGCCTCCTCTTCAGCCACAGTTTTATCAGTAATTAGTATCCAACTAAATTTTTCTTTAATGAATTTTCATATCAATATTCATAACACCCTCACCAAGGTGGCCAAAAAAGACATTTTTAGGACTTCAGAATTATGTAAATAACAGGTCTCTGAGGGAGTCCTTTAAAATTGCCTACTTCCAGACCTTTAATGATTTTACTTTAACAAAGCTGAAATCATACAGTTTAAAATTCACCCAATTTCCCATTTACTAATTCCCATTTCATCCCCCAAATTTCTTTAAAATACTTTTAATATTTCATGATCCATACTAAAAAATCATTTTATATAATTTTTCAAACAAAATTCTATTAATTTATGAACTTCTTGATAGGCCCACCTCTAGATTTTTCCAAGTGCCCAAGTTTTCAGGCCACCTTGTCACCCTGTCCCTGTACCATACACCTGTGACACTTAACACCGCGACAACTGTTCACAACTGTAGGATAACTGGTCGAAGTGCACTGACCAGTACCCAGGGCAGCGGACTAAAGTAGCGGTTCATCGCACATTCTAGACCTCTGTCCTGTGTGCGGTTATCGAGACTTATGACCCTTACACCTTAGCGGCTCCAGTTAGAATCGTTCACTCCTTGTGGGTGAACCGAACGCCTCTAGGTGTCCAACGAGGCAACTCACAGAACACACTTCGCTCAAAGAAAAAGAAACTAAATATTGCAACATTACTTTTATTCCCAGAAACTTGAATACCACACTTTCCGGAATCTACCAAAGGATGTGCCGTTCTCTTCATCTTCTCTCTGAAGTGTGTTATCCACTGCTCCACCCCTCGCCCTACCCTTGAGCTGACTGTGGGAGAACAACCTATCCAGTCCATAGATCCGCCACCTGTTTCAACTTCAGAGAGGACTCTACCACCTTTTAAGGTAAAACTTACAAACAAAATGTTAATATAAATAATATTATAAGTTTCATCATTTCCAATAAGCCTCCAGGAAAAGTGTAAGTACTTTAGGGTCAAGTTTATATATTATATAATAATAATGTTGTTTGGAATTTGTTACTCTGTGTTGGAAGACTAGCATAACATTAATAACAAAAATTAACCAAAAGTCCATTGAAAGCACCCCATTATTCCCATTGAAGTCCATTATGTTTTTGTTCCCAAAGAAATTACTCAAAAATAATTTTATTTTACTTTTGTTATATGCCCATTAGTGTAAATCTGACTAAAGTTTCAGTTGTACAAATTTACATTTTTAATTGTGTTGTACATTGTACATACCTAATCAAATACTAATTTTGTCTTACTTTTTTCAGCCTGGTTTTTTATCTTTGCAGTGATTTGTTACGAAAGAATCAGTGTTTTTGTATGAATTTAATTTTCAGCTCAAAATATTTTAATTTAACTAGCTGCAGAACCCATAAAGTTTGCAGTCAATTAATAAGGCTAGCTAATTCACTGTGTTCCTTATATAGCCTTCTTTTATATGAAGGGTTTGTGAATGCCCCTTCGCTTCACATTTGTCTCTCTGTAATTATACAACATTTGTGTGGGTTTTACTTTTGGCAAGCCTGTCAAACCATCTCAAATAGTACTGAGAAGAGAATAAAGCATACAAGTGATGAGAGAACGCCTACCATGTGTATTTTGAGTCTTGGTGTCTATGGAGGAACTAAAGCAGGAAAAAAATTGTATCAAAGGTCTCAACAGAATATCGAGCTGCAGGGAAACATTTCAAGACTTAACATTATAACAGATGTTAGTGAGGGGGTTCTCTATGTGGATGGGAAACCCCTAAAAACAGGATCAGGACCACTTCACCATGACACTGTATGAGAAGAAGACGTAATACATTGGAATTAATACTTATCATTGACATTTAGCTTAGAAGTGTTTTGTACTTAAAACTGTTAAAAATTATCACAACAATTTTCTTGCAAAAATAAAACTATACCTGAAGCCTTCCTTTTTTACTTGGTGTTGAAACAATGGTCTTTAAGAATTTTCTTAGAAAATATTAAAAGTATAATGGTAAATAATCAACCTGTTCCGTTTTGTGTGACGAGGAACATTAATAGACACAGCTAGTGTTACCAGTGAGTTGATTCTGGTTACAATTACATCACTTGTTTGTGAAAAATTGCTTTTCCTAAAAAAAATTCTAATTACGCTACTAGGTATAGTTGACCCAATATCCTTGTCGTGAACACTAATTGAACTGAGCGAGTGTTGAACTTCCCTATGTTCACCATGTTAAATGTGCTACATTACCTCTGTTTTGATAAACCGCTTAGACTGGTAGTTTTAACTACCAGTCCGCATCACGCAACAAAATATTGCCTGCTCAAGACTGAGCGGCAAGGGAAAGTGGAACCAATCAAGTCACTATATCAACTACAGCACAGTTTCAGTTGTTGTCTGCAAGAATAATAAACAGTAAATAGAGAATTAACTAAATAGCGATTGGGAATGCTTGCTTGCCTGAACCTAGCAGAACAAACATTCGAGGTAGAATGTTTTATTCCAATCTCCCTGGTTCTTTTTACGAGGGTTGTTCAGAAAGTAAGTTCCGTTTAGGTGTAAAAAAATACTCAATGGATCTACAAAAAATGTATTATATACATCTTAAAGAGCGTGTCTTAAACTATTTTTCGGCATAATTCCCACAAACATTTAAGCACTTATCATACCTAGGAACAAGCTTTTCAAATCCCACTGAAAAGAATTCTGCCGCCTGTGCACGTAGCCACCCGTTGACGCCATCTTTCAGCTCGTCTTCATTCACAAAGCACTGTGACCCAATCCATTTTTACATGTCAGGGAACAAGTGAAAATCACTTGGCGCTAAATCAGGACTGTAAGGTGGGTGATCAAAAACATCCCAACCAAAATGGTCCAGAAGCTCACGAGTTTTCGCTGCAGTGTGAGGACGTGCATTATCGTGAATGAAAACAACGCCACCGATCAACATGCCGCGCCTTTGTTCTGGATTGCCACTATTGCCAGCCTCAGTTTCTTTAGCGTTTCACAATACACTGTTGAGTTAATTGTAGTGCCCCTTTCTAAATACTCAACCAACAGAACCCCTTTCCCGTCCCAAAAAACAGTTACCATGAGTTTTTTCCTTGAGAACGTTTGTCGGCATTTGATGGGCCTACGCGGCGACGCAGTGTGACCCCACTCCATTGATTGTTTTTTTTGTTCAACATTCACATAAGAAACCCATGTTTCATCGCCTGTCACTATGTGATCAAGAAGTTCATCCCCTTCTTCGTCGTATCGCTCCAGAAATGTTAGGGCAGCGCCCATTCTGTTCATTTTGTGATCAGTTTTGAGCAATTTCGGCACCCACCGGGCACAAAATTTGTGGTACCCAAGATTTTCAGTCACAATGTTGTACAGAAGAGTGCGTGAAATTTGGGGGAAACACTCCGAGAGGTCTGTAATAGTGAACTTCCTGATCTCTCTAACCTTATCATTAATTTTGTCCACAAGATCGTCGGTTACCACAGATGGCCGGTCACTTTTCTCTTCATCATGAACATTCGTGCGTCCTTCGTTCAGCAAACGGCACCATTTCCGAACTGCACTGTTACTCATTATGTTGTTTCCGTAAACAGAACACAGTTCACGATGGATCTCAGCAGGTTTAATTTTGTTTGCCCAAAGAAACCGGATAACTGAATGCACTTCACAGTCAGCAGGGTTGTCAATTGCGGCGGCTGGACTGACGCTCGCGGCGTCACCAGAGCCAGCGGCACTGGCACTTGCGGCGGCCATTTTGAATTTAGATTGGAGCGCGCGGAGCAGTCCGATCGACCTTCTTGGCGTACGGACACGGACAGACGCCTACTGACTGAGCCAGACTACCCAACGCCGCCAAGGTCACACCTCTACCCCCTCTCCTTTACTCGCTAGCCACCCACGGAACTTACTTTCTGAACAGCCCTCGTAGCAATCCATCGAGACTAATTAACCATATTGTAGGCATTGCTTCTTTCTTGTAACCATTGCTCCAATAGTAGCACAGACACAACTGTGAATGTAGTGTTATAAAGGTGAACACCAAGAATTTCCAAAATCGTTTAATATCAAAATTATATGTACAACAGGTTCATAAACGTTTTAACTGCAATACAAAATAGTAAATAACTGGAAATTTAACTTAATCATAACAGTTTTTTTATGTTTTTCTTTCAAGTTTGTGGATCAAAATAGTATTTTCTTCAGATTCTTAGCCTTTATTCACAGTTTGGTCTAGCAATGTAAAAGGTCATCGTTGATAAATGTGATCGTCCTCTGTATAACTGTTTTACTGTATCCACTAAGTCAAATCTAAACATCATTATCACATTTTGTCTTAGAAATTTACTTTTTTAATCTACAAATATATTAAATTTTCTATTAAGACATGACCACTTTTCCGCGACATTTGACCATTTCAGTTGCTTCTAAGACTGATAGCTGTTATCACTGGTAAGGTGGGGGTACTCAGTCAATGGTCAGTGAACGGAAGGATCCCTCCATATGGGGCTGTGTTCCATTGCGTTTCCCGACTCTCTTGCTCTCAATCGCCATCCATTCATCCTTTAGGAACCATTCTCTTTCTGCTTCTACTTTTTTCTTCCATCGCTCTAAAAAAACGTAAATTGTGTAAATACTTGTATAATTTAAAATTTGAATCATGTACTCAATGTTTCAAAAGTATTAAAATGTGAGTGGGTTTTTATTGGTTCTTGAGAAATTTGAAAATACCTACAAATTTGTCAATGGTTTAGCTCTTTACCTCAATCTTCTTTCTCATAATACAGTTTCATACCTTTTACAAATTACTTATTAACACATTTTTGCTGTGTTATACATGTTTAAACATGAAAATATCATATGTTTCAATGTTGACCCGATTCCGGGTCTTTCACTCGGGTTTATAGTTTTTTTTTTATGAATACAGTTAATAAGATAACTCTACCCAACCAACATCATTAGTTAATTACTCTGTAATTTATTCTTTAAATTTCATGATTCAGTAATGTCTTAAACATTTAATAATTAACTCAATGTCTGCTAATCTTATGAATATAATGGTCAGATTTATGTTGTTTAGTAATTGTCTATACATTTAAACAATTAAAAATCCACTAGACACACATCTAAAGGATGGGTGAAAATGGTAAAGTTCTAGGCGTGGTCAGACTTAAAATAGCAAAACTGCTCATCAGGTCTGCAACTCACAAAGAATCCATCATCATTCCGTTAGTCTAGATTTGTTCTGCACCCTGTTTGCATAATGTCTGCCCTCCTCTACAGCTCTGCTACAGACTATAGTCGGGTGAGTACTCTAGAGATATAAGGGTACAAACACACAGGACGCGGCACGGCATGGCACAGCGCGGCGCGTCATGCGAGCGTCGACCTCGCACACAGAGAGCGGCGTGTCTTGCTCGTTTTCTCTCCTCTCAGTGGCAAAGATGGCATTGAGAAAGGTGGATATTATTACGAAAGGGTGTGTTAAGGGTTTGGTATAAAGAATAAATCTAGGAAAGAGTAACAAAAAAATCCAACCCTCTATCCTATTGATATAAAAAAGGAAGAAATCATTCAAACCTTCTGTTGTCGAACGCCTTACAATGAAAAAAAAAAATTAGACGGCATGAGAAAGATTTTAGAGACACGCACATAACGGATATTTATAAAATGAACGAAAAACAAAATTGTGTAGAAGACGGATGGCAACCAACAAGTTCAGCCTAGACTAGCCTCGCTTCCAACCGTTCACATCACCTTTTGTCTTCTATCCGATTTTGTTTCTTGTTGGGGTACAAACACACAGTTAGATGATTACTAGGTTATTTTTTGCCTGTCTATTGGCTACTCCAGTTGCAGTTTGCTGTTTACCACAGGTTAGAAAAATGGTGATGACGGTAAAGGGGAAAAATAGTGTAACTATCCACATTTTAGCCTCGAATTACATTTTCAGGCACCCACTATACATTGCAAGACCCGTGATGACGCTTCAAAAAATCAAACTCAACTGTTCCAAGTGAAGACGCGCCGTGCCACACCGCGCCGTACCCTATGGGTTTGGCCCCATTGATTTATTTTTGACGCGTCCTGTGTGTTTGTACCCTAAAATGCACACAAAACAAACTGGAAGTGTGCTGCTTCCACTGTCGAGACAAATCATGTTTTTGGAAATACAAAAACAATCCAGTTATTATTAGTTGTTGGCGTGCAAAGAGTTTGTGTTATGCTACTGTTACCAAATAATTTTACCTTTGATCTCCTTGGCTGGTCCTGCCAGTCCTCCATACTCCATGCTACTGTTACCAAATAATGTTACCTTTGATCTCCTTGGCTGGTCCTGCCAGTCCTCCATACTCCATGCTACTGTTACCAAATAATTTTACCTTTGATCTCCTTGGCTGGTCCTGCCAGTCCTCCATACTTCATGCTACTGTTACCAAATAATTTTACCTTTGATCTCCTTGGCTGGTCCTGCCAGTCCTCCATACTTCATGCTACTGTTACCAAATAATTTTACCTTTGATCTCCTTGGCTGGTCCTGCCAGTCCTCCATACTTTATGCTACTGTTACCAAATAATGTTACCTTTGATCTCCTTGGCTGGTCCTGCCAGTCCTCCATACTCCATGCTACTGTTACCAAATAATTTTACCTTTGATCTCCTTGGCTGGTCCTGCCAGTCCTCCATACTTCATGCTACTGTTACCAAATAATTTTACCTTTGATCTCCTTGGCTGGTCCTGCCAGTCCTCCATACTCCATGCTACTGTTACCAAATAATTTTACCTTTGATCTCCTTGGCTGGTCCTGCCAGTCCTCCATACTTCATGCTACTGTTACCAAATAATTTTACCTTTGATCTCCTTGGCTGGTCCTGCCAGTCCTCCATACTCCATGCTACTGTTACCAAATAATTTTACCTTTGATCTCCTTGGCTGGTCCTGCCAGTCCTCCATAGTTCATGCTACTGTTACCAAATAATTTTACCTTTGATCTCCTTGGCTGGTCCTGCCAGTCCTCCATACTCCATGCTACTGTTACCAAATAATTTTACCTTTGATCTCCTTGGCTGGTCCTGCCAGTCCTCCATACTCCTCAGGGAGAATCTCCTGTGGGACAAACTGATAAAGGCTATCTGAGCCCACTGGGTGAACATGGATCTGGAATTGAAAAACAAGATGTGATTATATTCTAAATCTAAACTTCACCTATTGTTTTAAAGTCCAGAATCATCATTTTCAGAATCATTTTATTTATTGTCATTTTCTTATACAGAATAGACAACGTCAAATAAAATATCATAAGAAGAAAATATTCTGTAATAATGTCAGTAAGATCAACATAATACCACTGACTATAATACATATCATAAATATAATACATTGCAACACATAATACACAGTATAAAATTAACAATAAATATCTTGCTCTGAGTTTAAAAATTCATTTATAGAATAAAAAGCATTAATAATAGGACATTTAGAAATGTTTGTCCTATATTTTTCTAAATCTAATAATTTCAATGTTTCAGGAAGTCTGTTGAACAATTTAATTTGTAAATATTTATGGCTCTTAGCATACTTCTCCAATCTTATAGTGGGTAAAACTAAATCTTTGGCATGTCTTGTTTGATAGTTATGTATATTACTAAAGCTAACAAATGTTGTAATATTTTCTCTTACGTACATTAAATTCTGAAAAATGAAAATACTAGGAACAGTCTTTATGTTGTAATTAGTAAAATAGGCCTTGCAACTGACCCTGTACCCCAAACCAAATAAAATTCTTAATTAATAATTCTTCTTCTGCCACAAGAAAACTCTCTCTGCACCCACACTATTACCCCATAATATATTTGCATATAATAAATGGGAATGAAAAACCTGAAATATGCCATTCGATCTCCTCAAATTATTACTGACACAGCTATTTAATTTTCTCAATAAAAAGCACCCTTGAAAGCTTTGAAATTATGTTATTAGTGTGTTCCTCCCAGATAAGTTTTTGATCAAGAGTAACACCCAATAGTTTTACTGCTTTTGCAATTCCATTTTCAATTTCTATATTTCTTAAAGAGAAAATAATATGTTCAGTTTTTTTCATTAATTTTTAGAGAGTTAGATTCAAACCAGCAATGAGCTGTATCAACTGATATATTAATATTACTTATAACATTATTCAAGCAATTGTCATTTACTAAAACAGAGGTATCGTCAGCATAAAGTATGGTGTTACAATCTAAGTCCCCCCCCATTTAGCCTAACTATAAAAATACATGTAGTGTAGCATTGAGGCTATGAGTTAATCTAAATTCTTAGTGTTTTGAATTTTTTTATCCATGAGATCTTTTATTCAGTTTATCTGCTTCCGCTTTGTACTTTTCAAAGTTCTAACAAGCTAATTTGTAGACTTACAAATTCAGGGGCAGATCCAAGGGGGGGCGGTCGTCCCCCCCAACCTAAGAATTTTTGTGGTTCATTTTATTATTCAGGCATACGATGAAAGTTTGAATAAATCTGAATGAAAATGTAAGCATCAAAAGCCTCCCGAAACCCAGTTTTTCGGTTCCGAGAGTCAAATTTTGCCGCTCCCGTGTACAAGGTTACATTAAAATTCAAACTAACGAACCTAAACGTTTCTTTAAATTAAATAAAATGCACACCATTAGACAGATGAAATTTTAAACTTCCATTTTAGTATATAACACATTACTTAGATCCATGTATTTAACCTTGGCTGTCAGCCTCATTCCTAATTGTATCTTCGCGTAACTTTCGGTGACCGCCCCCCCCCCCCAAACATGACCTCTGGATCCGCCCCTGTACAAATTTATCTAGTTTAATTATCTTTAAATAGAACCAGTTTATAATTATAATTATTAGTTCCGTTATGTCATTCCTGAAGTCTGTAGACATTTATTTAACATTCTGCAGTTTTAAATAAGCATTGTGTTAAAATCCCTGGATCTCACCTATTCAATAACAACATGTTATACCTCTTGTGGGGAATGAAATAAATAATTTAAGGTTACATTACAGGGTTGCCTTTATGTTAAATGTGAATCCTGGCGTGATATGTTGTGTGTGCAGGGTTACTGGGGATCCTCAAATCCGTCAGATCCTGACAGAAGCATCATATTGACATAGGCCCTATCATATTTTGCAAAGCCTCATTCACTCGTTCAACAATGAGAAGAAGTATTAAATTAGCTTGAGGCCAAGTGACATACCATAGCAGCAACTTCACTCTTCATGAAAGGCCTAATGAAGGCCAGAACTTTGTCCAGTAGAGGAACTGCATTTATAATGTGAATCTGTCTCAGTTTTACAGGATGTGCTTCCTGGAAGAAAAACAAAGGATTGTTGTATAGCACAGTTTTGAGAAATTATTCCTTAAGTTTTGGTCATAATACAATATTTAACACAAATTTTCCACTTATATTTAATAGTCTTTGGCTAGAACAGAGGTCGCCAAATTTGTTGTTACTACTGCTGGTCCTAAATAACCTAAGCAATTTTATTTATAATGCTAATGACTTAGAAATTTCCTGGGGCCACCCGACCCCTGAGAGGTTGGAGGCTCTGTGCGATGGCGGTCCCTGTCTGGTGGACTTAGGGGACGTCGGGTTAGAGGGCGGATCGTCCTGGGGTGTTGTCACCCACAGAGCCCGGGAGCTAGGTAAGGATCTCTCTCCCTTTCTGGAGCGAGGCAGATTGACCCCATCCTACCACCTTTCCCATCTATCTTTTCCCTCTTTCCGGTGGCTGTACAATATCCCAAGGGAGATGTGCCTAGCCGGCTATGCCGGGGCCTCCTAATCCCCCAATAAACAAACAAACAAATGCGTAGTGTCATATGTTAGATCACATAATCCGGAGGGGAAGGGACTATGTTAATACGAATTGCAGATCAGTAAATCAGTTAACTATAAGATGAATACTGAAACATTGAAGGCCTATGAGGCATTGGGAATTTTTTTCTTTGAGAGTAGGATTTTTTAAATTTTTAAAACCTAAAAAAGCACATCCGGAGGGAATCTTAATCCATACCAAACAATCAAACAAAATTAAAATCGTGATAAAAATTGCTCTTTAGAAATTAAGAATTGGTTTACTGTTTGGTTATTGGTGTAACATCTTACCCCCTCTCGTGCTATGCTTGCTCTAACTTCAGGCCTGAGGCCAGTGTAGACTAGAGATCACAGCCATTAAAACAAATGATTAATAACCTGAGTGTACTGCATATATTTCCTGAGGGCCGGCAAGGGTATGCGAGTGAGGTGGCGAAGGGAGTACCCCGTCATGTCGAAGATAGGAACCTCCCCGGCAACCAGCTCTCGCTCCGTCCTCAGGCGAGTGTCTCCCACCATGAAGAAGGTCTTGACATAGTCCAGGAAATGGAAGTGGTCAGGGGTCGTATCAGCCAGGCGATAGAGGAAACATCGGTAGCCTTCAGGCGTCACCTTTGGCAGAGGCAGCAGATCTCTGAGCAACATGAATTTTGATTTTTAATTTAAAGAATGACCAAACAAAATTAGAAATGGTCAAAGTACAAAAAAATCCCTGGTATTCAACATGAAGTGATTATTTGTAATTAGTTAATATAGAACCATATCAATTTCCATTAGTGGGAATATATGAGATGCCAACACCAACTGTGCATTTTAACACTTATGAAAACATGAGTTTTGTATAATTATAAAAGAAACACGGTCTGTAAATATTATTTCGTAATTCTTCCCTATATCTAACCATTTTTGAAAGTAAATCTCTCTAAAATAGTACTTTCATTTGTGAAACAGTATCGCCATTGAGTTATTTTGCTTTATGTATATATTAACAAAACCATAATAATAACATATATAGTGGACTTAAATTGGAACACTGGCCTCTAAGACTGTCTCCCATTTAACTCAATGCATATATTGGTCATTGAAACATTTTCAGAAAAAAATAAAAATGTAGAATTTAAACAGTGACTAGCAGTTTGCAGTTTATATTTGGGTAATCTATTGTGAAGATTATGGCTGTAACTCAAGGACTGACACACACAAAAATGAGTGCTTGTCTCTCAGACAAATGTTATAATTTATTACTAAGGCTGTTATGAAAGAAAGATAAGTGAGTTTTCTTCATGAAACCTGAAGGAGGGTGAGGGTGAAATACATTACTGCCAATGTGATCCGTGTAGTTTGTAATTGTAAGGATCTTGACAGTAATGTATTTAAACCGTTCATTTGACTAAAAGTGTGCCGTCATGGGTAACAGCATAAGATACATGTATTTTTACTTATTCATCATAAATTCTCATAAATATTGTATTTAAACTGGGGCAGGTCAATCTTAGTTGATTCAAAATCCATAGAAAACAAATATATCACAGCAAACCAGTGTACTTAGCAAATTTCTTCTACAAATTTGGGGCTTACCATGCCACATTCATTAACATCGTCTTCCCTGTAGCGGGAATTTCCTAAAATTGCTACAAATCTTGAACTATGTTATCCAATCAATATAAAAAGTTTGTTTTCATATACAAATGATCTATATTATTAATTATTCATTTTGTATCAAATCTGAAACTTCTCTATTTTAATCTACTTATGAAACTACAAACCATTATGTACTAACATGAGACCGAATACGGACTGCACTCGATGTGAAGTTGGATCTCGGTCGGCAAAGAACTCTGGGGCCTCTGCTCTCAGTGTGAAGAACAACTCGATAACAACCTTGGTGCGTTGCAGGCTGCCGTCACACACATGCAGGAACCGTGAGAGCAGCAGGTCATCTGCAACAGGATTACCTTTGGTTTACTTAATGTGACTTTGTACATTCCCAATAAAGATGTTAAATAAGAGAACTTAATAAAACTAAGCAACAATTATTTTGCTATCCCCTCTTCCTTTGTAATATTTAATAACCTGCTTGCAGGGTTATTTTATCTTGCTTTTAGCGAATTTCCCCTATAGGGAAGAAGCTATTACCGTAGTCGGCATGGTAAGACCTAGGCCCGGGACCATGATAACTTTTCATTTTGAGGTCCCCAGACCCCAAAAACACCATTCGTTCGAAACTGTATATATATATATATATGTGTCCGTGGGTGCGATAACTCTCGTAAAAAAGGTCCGATTTTGATGAAATTTTGTACAAACGTGTAAAGCAGCATTTATGACTTTAAGTTTGAAAACCAGACGGATCGACCTATCCGAAGGGGTATTTTGGGGGGGTTTTGTACCTCAAAAATGGGTTTTTTGAGTTTTTTACATACAATTTTTGAAAAAGTAAAATCTTATTTTTTCCCATTGGAATCAGCTTAAAAAGACACACAATTTGATGTTTTAATCATTGCTCTACATCAATTGGTTACTGAGATATTGAAAGTGCTAAACACAGTACGTTGTCCAATGTTATTCTTATGGAGGATAAGAAAAATTGTATATCTCGCTTATTTATCAACTTATCCTGACAAAACTTGGTATATTGATTCATTTCATTGTGGTCTATTGATATTTGCACAAAAACCCATTTTTTGGCCGATAGTTCCCGTAGCAGCAAACCTGCATACTCAGCCCCATGTTATTCTTATGGAGAATAATTAACGTGTTGTCCCCTTTAATTATGAACATAAATTAATAGAACTTGGTATGTGGCTTTACCTAGTTGAGTTATATTGATATTTGTATAAAAGCCCATTTTTAGTGTTCCTTATTTCAGCAAACCTGCATACTCAGCCGCCATGTTATTCTTATGGAGAATAATTAAAATGTCATAAATCGCTTATTATTAAATGTATATTGATGAAACTTGGTATGTCGCTTAATGTGGTATTAAGATAAATTAATATGCATTGGAAATTCGCTGAGTATGCAGGTTTGCTGCTACGGGGGTATTTATACTTCTATACAGAAGTTTTTTGCAAGAAGAAAATATCGACTTTTCGAGGAATACCATTATGCCTTCAACTATACCATAGTTATAAAGGAAAATGACATAATCTTAATACATAAAAGCCAAAGCACACACTCACTTGTAATCACTTGTAATTCTCCAACTTCCCGGCATGCTAGAGTGGTGAAATTTGGTACATTGATCCTTAAGGTCTAAAATAGGAAAGTTAAAGTGTTTTCATACCGATTCAACTATAGGGCTTTGCCAATATCTCCTGGCTTTGCCCCACGGGGCTTCAAAGTTACGATGTATTCCAACAAGATGTAAATAATATAGAGCTCTCGGCTCGTGTTAAAAAAGTGAAGCCTCACTGGAGGATATTTTGTAGAGAAATCATCTGGTCAAAGAGTAATCAAAACTAACATGACTTGTGAAGAGAGGTTTTGATTGGTTAACCATATTGTTGCCTTGGATACCGGAGGGTATAGAGGGTCAAAATAGCAGTCAGCATTTAGGCACAGTTTTTTGCCCCAGGCGAGACCTCTATAGACATATACCGGTACCTCGTTGATGTATTCTTTATGGCAATTCATTTTTGTTAGAGCTGATGAAAATACAAACAGCTGATCTTAATTTGTAGTAGTTCCGCGGGGTAACCACAGAAGGGTACCTACCTGTTGATTGACAAGTTAATTGGTCACAGGGACAGTTGGTAGGGTTTAAAAAAATAAATATTAATAATTAAATAAAGAACTGAAACACACTGATCGACATGTTAGTTGCTTGCAGGGAATGTTGGTAGGGTTTTAGAAAATTATAAATAATTAAATAAAGTCCTGAAACCCACTGATCGACATGTTAGCTACTTGCATGGACAGTTGGTAGGATTTCAAATAAATAAATGTAATAACAGATTGGCTACTTGCTGGTTGTACCAGTTGCTCACACCCCCCACTCTGCCTTCAAAAGAAAGAGGCGAGGCGGAGCTTCTAGCGGGAGTGCATAGCCCCACCACCATCCCAATGTTTGACCAGCCGCACACGCGGGACCACGCAGGATTCAGGTGCGACAAGAAATTTGCTGAACCTTGTTACAAAATTACCCTGATGTTACGGTGTATAAGGCAGTTCCGACGGCAACTTTCTCTGTGGATTGTGCTGCTACCTTTTGGCGCTTTGGAGAACTACGTCCAACTAACTTGTTACGCAGTACAACACCAAAGGGCATAATTTGTATTGGTTAGTCATTATTTCAAAATCTGACCGCGCCCATCGAACCGTTTTCTGCACACACTAGCAGCTAAAAAGCGACAAGCACCTTCTGAAGTGGAGACTTTGTAGATGTGGTGGGAGGAAACTATTGATGTATTCACACCGAACTGAAATACCGATATCATTTGTATATTATACAAACACTGTATATTGATATCCACATTGGCCAATCGGTACCTCATGTCGTCCTTTTAATAGAGTAAATATTAATTTTTGTCTCGCTTATTTTCTATATATTAATACGCTAGGGTTTTTTCTTCACAGTCTTAACTCAATAACGGCTTGACGGATTTTAACGCTTGAGGTGTCAAATTAAAGTTATTTTAACGTAGATTTGCCAATACGTCTCAGAAATTTAAGAAAGGACATCACTTAAATACAGTAAAGGGCTAAATTTTCGGAACTGTGGTGCTATCTGACAGCGGAAGTCTAAACTGTTTATGTTGACTTAAAGTACGTTATTCGAATTATTCTCAGATGTTATCATCCGTTATCAGAATACGAATCAGGCAAATATAAATTTATATCCATGGTTTTAGCCCCTGAGCTGTACAAATAATTATGTAAGACTAAATTACTTACGTATTCCATCAAACAGCTCAAAATGTGTTAGTCATGTTCAGGACATGTTTCGGCGTTAATACGCCATCCTCAGCTGCTTATTTATAATGAAGTTGTCAACCACATGGCTTTGTCAGGAACATTAAAAAACACAACACACATTCACACGTATACAAAACGAACAGTTAACAAATGAGAAAACATAAAATAATTTGGACAGGCTTGTCAGAACAAAACGTCATGATCACGCTACGCCGACGGTAGGGACTATCCCGCAGGTTAAAAGGTTAAAATGTAAACGAGTTCACACGCAGCACGCTGACGTGAGGGAAATGAATTTCCACGTAAAATACTTTAACAAATCAATTAAGGTGCTAAAACATAGACTTAATCAAATTTTTATGGAAATCTGAAAACATTTAATTTGGTGGCTGTTCTGATGCTCTTTATTCTATTTACCTGCAATGCTGGAATAACCATGATGCACATTATAAGGTTAGGAGAAGGTCCAATCAGGATTGAAAGTAGGCTTGGGAGTACTGGGGATGATAAAACCACACCAACATATGAATAACGGGATTTTCTAATGTAAAATCCCCATAAGACAACGTACTATATTTAGTCAATATATACCTTTTCTTTAATAACTCGAAAATGAATAAACTTTACATCCAAGGCTTTTTCGACCCTTTTTGAGCCCAAACCAAAATTTGAAAACTTAAAATCACCAAAAAAGGGGGTTAGAGTTTTCCGATTGGTTTTTCCGACGGAATTGTCCAACTGATTATAGAAAGGAACTGCCCTACCAAATTTGAACTAAATCGGACAAAAAATGTGACCGCTAGAGCAAACACACATATTTATATATGTATATAATTTTTAACGACCCCTTAAAGTGTGTTCAGGGGGTCACGTCAGGAACTTCTATGGTGGTTCTGGGCTTAATTCTCACCGTGCCGGTCATGCTAATAGTTCACTTTTCCATAGGAAATTCACTAAGGGACCATACACATATTACGTAACGAACTTAAGGGGGGGAGGGGGTGTGGCGAAGCGTTATGCGTTATATATGGGGGAGGGGGGAGTTGGGATCAACGTTAAATAACTCACACATGTATATTAACTCTAAGAGCTGGCACACTCACCCGTATTTATTGATACTGTTATAAATATTTCAAAATTTAAAATAATAATATATTATTTAATAATTTTAATTTTTTTTATTTGATTATAATTGAATTGATATCTAAATCAAGATTACAGTTATGGTAGTTATATAAAAAATACTTCCGTCATACTATTTTAATAGTAGTTAAACTAAAAATAAATACATAACGTGTTTTGAGTAAGTTCTGTATTGCTTTACACCTATGTTTTGTGTTGTATTAGAGTGTAAAGTCATGACTTGATACAGTATTGCTAAATGCCACCGACGTCTTTAGTTTTTTAAGTTGTTTTGTATTTGTATTAGTTATAAGTTAAATTTGTTATGTTTTAGCTGAGATAGTTTATATTGTTGTTTATATTATTAGTAATAGTCTTGTTTATTTGTATACATTTTGATTTGAAATCTATATTATATTAAAAGAATTTCTTGATATTTTTGGCGATTTTGGACCCCTGAAACTATTATTTAATATACATATTTGGTATCAATTGAAAGCTCTTACCCTGTAGATGTGCCTTTTGGGGTGTCCATAAGCTCTGGACCACGGGGCTTTGCCCCACGAGCTCTCAAAGTTTTAATGTTAATCTTATGGAGTTAGATTTTATTTATAGTTACTGGTACTCAGCTGATAGTAGTGTAAATCTGATTTATTAATTCGCTTAGACGATTTTTGTTAATAGAACTATACTCCGTTATTTCTGCGCCAATTTTGACGATTGAGGTACAACAATGTTCGTCCTGAGTTGTAGTTGTCCATAACGGTTTTAATTTTTGGATATTTTCAATCTGGAGGACACGGGCCGTCCTCAATGTTAGTGTTTTGCCCATTAAAAAAATACATGGGGAACAATAATTTGATTTGATTTGCATCAACGAGATGTAAATAATATAGAGCTCTTATCTCGTGTTAAAAAAGTGAAGCCTCACTGGATGATATCTTTGTAAACTAATCATCTGGTCTAAGAGAAAGAAAGACTAACATGACTTGTGAAGGGAGCATTAGATTGGTTAACATATTGTTGCCATGGAGACCGGAGGGTATAGAGGGTCGAAATAGCGGGGAGCATGTTGGCACAGTTTGTTGGCCCAGCCGAGACCTCTATAGATATAGAGGTATAGATATACCTTGTTGATTTGCATCTGTTAATAATTGCGGACAGGTTATTAGTAATACCATATGTTACAGGTGTGGAAAGTAATTATCTACGGTATCTAAATAAAATTTGTTTTACATCGCTTTAAGCATTGAAATGTTGAATGCAGCGGAGATATTTAATTTGTTTATCTGTCTGTCTGTTTATGGGCTAGATTTGTTGCACTTAAAAAACTGTAATGAATTTAATAAAACATTTTTCCCATTTTCGTGTGGAGGAGGAAATATTTAGGCTGTTTTAAATCTGATTTCGTCCTTAGTGTTATGCCCCTTTGTCCGGCACTGTTATTCTACAAAGTAGATCTTAAGGGTCCAGGTTACTCAACCTTTCACTACAGAATGCACCATATGTGTTCCAATAAGTATTTAGTTAGCTATTTTTTTATCACAGAACGGACGAAACTCGTCCGCTTTACTACTCCACAAAGGTATACTAAACCATATAAAATAATGGCACGGAAGTGAAACATTGGGTGTGGAACACATAAGGCCTTGCAAAATGGTATTTGAAGCTGAGTTTGTCTCGGTAGTCATTGTGATTATAATACTGAATATTTTATGTGTTTTAGCGAATTTCTCCTATAGGGAAGAAGCTATTACCGTAGGTGGCATAGTAAGATTCAAATTCAAATTAAATCATCTTTATTCATCGAACAGTATTTACAATACATTGAATAGTGTCAAGAGACTTAAGCCCAAGACCCCCAAATTCAAGACCTTTTCATTTTGAGGTCCCCAAATGCTAAAAATACCTTTCGTTTAAATTTGTATATATGAGTAAATATATAAATATATGTTTCCATAAGCATAATAACTCTCTTAAAAAAGGTCTGATCTAAATTAAATTTAGCACAAATGTGTAAAGTACCATTTATTTGAACGAGTTCGAAAACCAGACGAATCGCACCATCCAAAGGGGGGTTTTCGGGGGTTTTGAACCCCAAAAATGGGTTTTTTGGGGTTTTTACATGTAATTTTTAATTAAAATAAAATTTTAATTTTGATCATTGAATTCAGCTTATAAAAAAACAGTTTGGAATTTTGATCTTTGCTCTACGTCAATTGGTTACTAAGATATTGAAAGTGCTAAACACAGTACGTTGTCTAATGTTATTCTTATGGAGAAAAAGAAAAAAATTATATCTCGCTTATTTATGAACATAAACTGATGAAACTTGGAATATGGCTTTATTTGGTTGTGGTTTATTGTTGCTAGAACAAAAACCAATTTTTCGCCTATGGTTCCCGTAGCAGCAAACCTAGGTACTCGGTTCCCATGTTATTCTTATGGAGAATAATTAAAGTGTTATATATCGCTTATTTATGAATGTATATTGATGATACTTGGTATGTGACTTCACTTAGAAGAGTTCTATTGAAATTTGCTTAAAAACCCATTATTTTGTGTTCCTTGCTGCTGCAAACCTGCGTACTCATCCGCAATGTTATTCTTATGGAAAATAATTAATATTTTAAATATCACTTATTTGTGAATATATTTCTTATGAATCCTGGTAAATAGCTTAATGTGTTATTAAGACATATATATTCATTGGAAATTCGCTGAGTACACAGGTTTGCTGCGATGGGGGTATTTAAGTTCACCATCATTAAATATAACAAACTAAAAGAGTTGTTGAGCAGCTATTTGGAAGAAGCTAGGTCCTTTAAAAAAAAAAAAAAAAAAAAAAAAAAAAAACAGTTGTAGGCTCATTCCCGTTCCAAAGAGGCTCGGCTCTAATGACCTTCAGCATTTACGTATTATTAATATACTTCCTAGAACGATTGAGGAAATATTTGACAGCAGGTAATGCACTATAATCAGAAACATGCCAAAAATTTCCATCCCGTATGTCCTTTGGGACTTAACTGCTCCGTCGGTCTTTAAAACTTTGATTTAATCATCACTGATGTTAGTAGTACCGACTGAGCATTTTTGATGTTCGGAGGGTAGTTTTTACATTATAATTAAACCTTTTCCTACTCCTGCTCCAAATATGCTTTACTTTAGGTATCTCTAAATGTTGGAGCCTATGGTTCCCGTAGCAGCAAACCTACTTACTTGGTCCCCATGTTAATTATTCTTATGGAAAATAATTAAAATGTTATATATTGCTTATTTATGAATGTATGTGGATGAAACTTGGTATGCGACTTCACTAACAAGAGTTCTATTGATATTTGCATAAAACCATTATTATATGTTCCTTGTTGCAGCAAACCTGCGTACTCATCCCCAATGTTATTCTTAATTAATATTTTAAATATTGCTTGTTTGTGAACATATTTCTTATGAATCCTGTTAAGGATTTTAATGTGTTATGTTATATATTCATTGGAAATTCGCTGAGGATGCAGGTTTGCTGCGACTGGGGTATTTGTGAGAATAGTGATTAGAACAAATGTGTACATTTAACGTTGAATATACATGATTAGGTTATCTATAGATCGTGAGCATTAAAGCATTAAATCTGAAGATTGAATATAAAGCAACATGTCCAAAATGAAAATAATCGATCAAATAAACAAAACAAATATGCTGGCCTTGGAGAGGAACCGTAGGCATTTTTAACAAACTGACTGGCTTCTCGGGCAAAGCTCTGTCCCCCAGGTGCTTTAACAAATGGTAACTAACTTCTCAAACATAAAATTGTGATCGCGAGCGAAGCCGCGACGGGCTACTAGTAAGTTATTAAAACATGTTAAAAGAAAGTCATTTAAAGTTCAATGATTCATTGAAATCCATATTCCAAATTGCTAATCAAACGATGTTTAAGAGGTTTAAGCTGTTTTAAAGCCTACTGCAATTGAGTTACACAACTTATTAGGGGGGTGGGGGGTATGGTCAAGCGTTATGGTGCGTTACATAGGGGAGGGGGGGACTGAAATGACGAAAAATATGTGACATAATATGTGTATGGCCCCTAATAACCATATTAGTGAAGACTTCCCATAGCAAATTTCATAGTATTTAATACACAGGATGGTTTCTGTTTGCCACAAAAGGACAGCAGTAATTCAATTCAGGGAACCTTGATCAGCTTCAGTACAACCATTATAACTAATGAGAAAATCCCATTTTTTAATTGTGGTTACTCTGAGGTCACCTGGGAATACCGAAAGAGGATTGGATGACCTTCACTAATGACTGTCATCTAGCCCCAAGCCCCCCAAGCAGGATGCTTACCTCCTTACATCCTCAGCTACAGTATCCTGAAGCAACATTAACCTACTTACACAATATTGTTCTATTTTAATCTTTGGAAATATTTTAATTGCACCTCAAAAACAGATCTTGGTTAAGGAAAATTGTATGTTATTTGCCACAGTCTCTAACTGGATGATGAAGGAAAGTTTTTTAATTTAACATGAGTCACCATATTTTCCTAATTATTAACAACAAACACACCAAACATTTAAACGAGTTCGCACGCAGCACGCTGACGTGAGGGAAGTGAATTTCCACATTCAAAACTTTTAAAACTCAAAACCAGTGTAAAAACATAAATTTATTCCAATTTTACTGAAATCTGAAAATATTGATTTTTTGGCTGATCTGATGCTCCTAGGTTTCATTTACCTGCAATGCTAGGAATACAATTTTGCGCATTATAAGGTTAGGAGAAGGTCCAGTCAGGCTTGAAAATAGGCGCGAGGTTGCTGGGGATGATACAAATACACCAACAATGAATAACATGTTTTTATAATGTAAAAACCCCATAAGGCAACGTACTGTGTTTAGCTGATATACATTTTCTTTAATAACTCGGTAAATATTTATGCTAGAATGACGAGAGAGGGCTTAAAACTTTCGCTTTACTAATTTCCATCTTAATTTAAGCATTAATTTTATGTCCAGGGCTTTTCTGACCCTTGTTAGGCCCAAAAACTCGAAATTTGAAAGAATAATCCCCAAAAAAAGGAGGTTAGAGTTTTCTGATTGTTTTGCCCAACGAACTTGTCCAATTGATTATAAAAAGGAACGTCCCTACCAAATTTTAAGTAAATCGGAGAAAAAATGTGACCGCTAGAGTGCAAACACATATATATATATATAAAATTTTGAACGACCCCCCAAAACGTGTTCAGGGGGTCACGTTAGGAACTTCTATGGTGGTCCCGGGCTTAAGTTTCACCGTGCGGGTCATGCTAATAGTTCACTTTCCATAGGAAATTCACTAATAAATCACTGTATTTCAACCAAGCAATCTAGCTTTGTTATCACTTATCATCACATACCAACAGTCTGTGGGAGGTGACTTTGCTTGGACAGCCAGTTACGGATAGTCGAAACATCTGATTCTGCCACCATCCTCTGAAACATAATTTTATTTATTCATTCCAATAGAAAAGCCATTTTTACATTTGTTTACAACTAATGAAACCATTTATAAATGGATAGACCTCGTGCGGATCTTCGTGAAGCCTGAGTAGGGGGTGCCAGCAGAAGAGTGGGGGGATCAGCGTTGAAGGGGAAGTTCACAATACCATGTGTCATAATACTATTCCTGCGGAAAACATTTGTCTAGTATTTGGAATATTTGTTCTTGTACGATCATCTGTTTTAGCGAATTTCCCCCATAGGGAAGAAGCTATTACCGTAGTCGGCATGGTAAGACCTAGGCCCGGGACCATGATAACTTTTTGTTTTGAGGTCCCCAGACCCCAAAAACACCGTTCGTTCGAAACTGTATATATATATATATATATATATATATATATATATATGTGTGTGTGTCCGTGAGCACGATAACTCTCGAAAAAATTATCCGATTTTGATGAAATTTGGTATAATCGTGTAAAGCAACATTTATGACTTTAAGTTCGAAAACCAGCCAGATCGCTCTATCCGAAGGGGTATTTTGGGGGGTTTTGTACCCCAAAAATGGGTTTTTTGAATCTTTTACATATAATTTTGGAAATAGTCAAATTTTATTTTTTCCCATTGGATTCAGCTTTAAAAAACACACAATTTGGTATTTTGATCATTTCTCTACGTCAATTGGTTACCGAGATATTGAAAGTGCTAAACACAGTACGTTGTCTAATGTTATTCTTATGGAGGAAAATAAAAATTTTATATCTCGCTTATTTATGAACATATACTGACGAAACTTGATATACGGCTTTATCTGGTTGTGGACCATTGATATTTCCTCAAAAAACAATTTTTTGACAACGGCTCCCATAGCAGCAAACCTGCGTACTCAGCCCAATGTTATTCTTATGGAGAATAAGTAACGTGTTATCTCCCTTAATTATGGAAATAAATTAATGAAATTTGGTAAGTGACTTCACCTAGTTGAGTTATATTGATATTAGCATAAAACCCCATTTTTTTGTGTTCCTTGTTTCAGCAAACCTGCATACTCGGCCGCCATGTTATTCTTATGGAGAATAATTAAAATGTCATAAATTGTTTATTTATGAATGTATATTGATGAAACTTGGTATGTAGCTTTATGTGGCATTAAGATAAATATATATGCATTGGAAATTCGCTAAGTATGCAGGTTTGCTGCTACGGGGGTATTTACTTTTAAAAGAGTTTATTTGCTTTTGCTGATTGTTTAATGTAATTTAAATATTTTTACCTATAAAAGTAATGTTTAAACATATGGGCGCAGCAAACTCACTAGGTTGAAGGCAAATGAAAATAATTTGTGTTAAGCCTAATCAATAAAGGCTGTCTCACACTTTTCGCGAATACGCCCGAACCCTCGGCCGAACTCCGAATGTTCCGAGTAGTTGCGAGAAGTGTGTGGAAGCTGAACGAACTTGTTGGTACCACTACACTATCGCCAAATGATTCACTCGAATGTTCGGAACGAGTTGCGACAACGAGTCTTGCACCAAATCAACCGAATGTGCACAGCGAACTAACCAAGTACACGCTCGCCCAATACCATGCAATACCATGCTCGCCATTCAATTCCGTTTGTCTCTTTTGATTCGTGCCAAAAACGCGACAAAAAGCGGAGCATGGCGAACACAAATCATGGCGAGGCAAACTATCCCAAACATACACGAGCACACTGAGTACACAATTGTGCTTGCCTTAGTTCGCCTTTGTTGGGCCAGTGTACTGGTAGCAATAACACAGGACTGAATGTTCAATGAACTACCAAACTTAGTAATAAGACAAACTTATGTATTGACACCATTCTTGTATATTTGTATATATGACATGAATAAAGAAAGTTTGACTTTGACTTTGACTTTGAACATTCGGGAGGATGTTTGGCCGAATGTTCAGGCCTGTTCGCAAGATGTGTGGGACAGTCTTAACCTAAGATATTTGCATAACAATCACTTTGCGGTTGCAATGTTTTTGGTTTGACGCGTAACAGATGATTATCACAAGCGATTTTTAGTCAACAGACTAAGGACAGATATCAATCGCTCACCCCCACCCTAAAAAAACCGGTTTAAACCACTTTAACCAATAACACCCAGGCTTCACGAAGATCCGCACGAGGTCTATGCAAGTAGAGGATATCAATGGAAATTACACTTTCTCTCAGTGTCTAGAAAACAGATTGGAGTTTAGTCGAATGGCATGTCCCAACCCTATGCAAAAATTATTATTGAGTATTATTAATACATTCAATAATATTCAATAATATGGTCTATGATATCTGTTATAGTACTGTACTATTGGATATAATATCAAATTTAGTATTATTGACAACTGCATAATACCAGTCAACTGTATTATACAGTATTATCAAATGAAATATATATCATTGAAGGTATATATTTTTGGTATATTATAAACATTAAGGTACTACAGGAAATTGGGAAATTGTTATAATACCAGTAAACTGAATTATGCAGTTTTATTGAGTGAAATACATATTATTGTACTATTATTACATGATAGTTGGTATTATAAAGAGTATTATTAATTAGTGTAGTATGCATCATTAAAACTATAATACTAAATGATAGTTTGAATTATACAGGGTACTATTTAGTGTTGTACATGTCATTAAACATTTTTTAAATCATGTTATTGGGAATTAGTAATTAAATAGCTAGTATATAATAGTTAGTATGATAATTAATAGGAGGAGGATAGTAATTTGTAACGAGTTTGCACACAGCTCACTGACGTGAGGGAAGTGAATTCCTGCATTAAAACCTTTAGAACAATCTAATAAAGGGTTTAAAACAACACTGGTAACATTTTTTTGAAAAATGTTATTTTTTGGCTGTTCTGCCTGGTTATATTTAAATTCACTATTAGGAAGACAATGGAGTACATTATAAGGGGAGGAGTAGGTATAGTCACGATAACAAGTTGGTATAGTGATTTTGGGGCTGATAAACTACATCAAGATATGAAAAACAGCCTTTTCCGGTGTAAAATCCCCATAAGACAACGTACTGCCATAAGACAATTAACATTTTCTTTATTAACTAGGTAAATACTTGTGCTAGAATGATGAGAGATGGCTTAAAAGTTTCGCCTCATTAGTTTCCATCTTTTCTCATGCATTAGGTTTACATTCGGGACTCTTCTGACCCTTTTTGGGCCCAAAAACTCAAAATTAGAAAACTTAAAATCCCCAAAAAGGGGGTTAGAGTTCTCCGATTGTTTTGCCTAACGAACTTGTCCAACTGATTATAGAAAGGAATGTCCCTACCAAATTTGAAGTAAATCAGACAAAAATTGTGACCGCTACAGTGGGTTCACACACACACATACACACACACACACACACACACACACACACACATATATATACATATATATAAATAAACATCTATACATATACATATATATATATAGTTTTTAGCGACCCTCAAAATGTGTTCAGGGGCTCACGTTAGGAACTTCTAGGGTGGTCCCGGTCTTAAGTCTCACCGTGCGTGTCATGCTAATAGTTCACTTTTCCAAATAAAATTCACTAATAAACAATTGTTTATTTAGAGGGTTACTATCAAACTTATAAGTCAATGACAATGAAATACAGTGTGTTGCACGAGTCAAAACCAGGGCCTGGTTAACCAAGCTGACTAGGCTGCAGCTTAGGGCGCCAGTCAACCAAGGGACTCGATTATTTTAAATAATCTTAGAAGTGCGGTGATCAATTGGTTAGAGAGAATTTTATTTCCGCGCGCTCTTATTAGTTTGACAGAAAGTTAGTTTAGTTGTTCCATAGCTCATGATTACGGATGGACGGGTTCGGAAAAAAATAATCCTGTTTTTCTGGCGGGATTTATTTTACCTCGGGATTATTTTGGGACGGGATTACATCCTCAAAATGGTATTTTTGTGGTGCAATCGTCTTTTAATATTGTTAATATTCTTGGACGAAGGTTGGTTAGTTGTTATATCAATTTTATTAATAGTAGATTATTAGTATTATTAGCTTAATAAAATGATTTAAAGGGTACACTGTTATAATTATTTTAATATTAATTATCTTAATTATATTATTATTATAATTATATTAAATATATATTTATTTGCTCCCAGTTTATCATATTACATGGCAAGAATAGATACATAAATCAAATGAACCAAAAGTATTTGTTCCAACTTTTATTACTTTTATTTCAGTGATGTGCACAAGCAGATTCGCTTAGAAAAATATAAAACTAAAATATTGTCCGAGTCGTGTAGGTGTAGACTATTGGTAGTTTGTATATCCCACTCCATCCTAGTGTTCTCGTGAGTCAGAATAGCTGAATTGGTTAGGTAGCACACAGTGGTTAGCGTGCTAGCTTCATAATATGAAGTTTGCCGGTTCAATCCTGAGCAAAATCCTGAGAAAATTGTATGAAAGTTTGATGCTGAATCCAGCTGCCATTGGTCATTGGGCTATTAGTTAATGATCCTGGCCAAAGAATCAGTCAGTCTTAGTCAGTAACAAGGCTACACAAGGCATCTCACCCATTCTACACTCATCTTTCATTCATATTCCCCTTAAAATACGCCCAGTTTGCGTCAGCGTCCTAAAGTGAAATTAAGATATTAAGATAGCTCTGGAGGTTAAGGCGTGAGGTCAGTGACTCAAAGGTCGTAGATTCAAGACCTGACCTGGTCGTAATATTTTTGCAACTAAAATCCTTTTTAAAAATTTGTATTATTGGTTTATTAAGATATTTAATTTGTAAAATCATATTATTTTAAATTAAAATAACCATCTAAATAACAAAATTATAATTCATTATTATAGATTTTATATTTTGTATCATTAAGTATTATTAAAATAATAATTTTCAGTATCATTGTCAAATTTACGCATTGAATATTATTAGTACTCAATAATAACGTAAATGATACTTTATAATACTATTTTTGGTTGTATTTGTATAATACTCTATAATCATTATTGAATAGGGAAAAGTCTCAGGAGACCAGTTCAATAAATCTTATATTATAAACATATTAAAATAGAAAAATTATACTTCACACATGATTCCAGCAATATAAAACTTCTGTATTATACCATATAAAACTATAATACACTATTGTTTTGTAGTATTCCGTGATTATGTACAACTCCTTTTACTACCTACCTTTGCACCAAAATCTAATTTTGCATGATAGCCTAACATCTTCACATTCAAACCCCAATCAAGTGACTAAAATTGTTTAGAAACGCTAATTTTGTATTGCATGTAATCAAAGATTTCATTGTGACAAAACTTTTCTTATTTATTGCATATACAAATTTTATGTTGTTAGGATAATAATAATGTTTCAGAATTTAAAATCTGAATGAATTTTCCTCAGGGGTTTGCCCCATTGGCCTTGTAAGTTTGAATGTATTTCATTTGCTTTTTTAAGATAAATAAATTAAATGTTTAGTATTCAATGTGGGAGACGATTTTATATTTGGTAAGGCGATTATAAACAAGTCATACAAGTTTTTCAGATTCTTCACCAAATCAACTGTTTTCCCTCTCCACATATCTTCCTGGTGCAACTGGGATGTCAAGCCTAATTATTTTAAAAGATCTAATTGAGGAAACCACCAACGCAAAATCCTGAGTTTGATATCTTACTACTGTTTTAAACTTTGAAATTATAATTGTTTTGAAGGCGACAGGAAGCTTATTGTTAATCTTAGTATTAATTTCCTTTAAGTGTTGAGGACATTTTAGTAAAATAGATTGAATCATCATATTCACATATGATTAAAAAAATTATAATACAATTGTTATCAGGATTATCTATCTATCTATAATATTATAAAGAAGAGGTGGTTTCTGTCTGTCTGTCTGTCTGATGTTCCGGGTGAACGCAAAAACTACTGAACCGACTGGGCTGAAACTTTACACAAAGGTAGATCTTGAACCCATGCAACACATAGGCCCATTCACTTCCTTAAAATCCCTTCGGGCTACGCCCCGTGAACGTCCTAAGTTTCAATGTTTACATTTCAGAAGAAAGTAAACATTCAGAAACTGTAATGCGAACAGCTGAGGACACTTACATTTTACAGTTTAAAGAGCAGAAGCAAGAACAGCTGTTTCAAGCTAACCCGTGCGAAGAACGGGTACATTCAACTAGTAATATTATAAAGAAGAGGTGGTTTCTGCCTGTCTGTCTGTCTGTCTGTCTGATGTTCCGAGTGAACGCAAAAACTACTGAACCGACTGGGCTGAAACTTTACACATAGGTAGATCTTGAACCCATGCAACACATAGGCCTATTCACTTCCTTAAAATCCCCTCGGGCTACGCCCCGTGAACGTCCTAAGATTCAATGTTTACATTTTAGAAGAAAGTAAACATTCAGAAACTGTAATGCGAACAGCTGAGGACACTTACATTTGACAGTTTAAAGAGCAGAAGCAAGAACAGGTGTTTCAAGCTAACCCGTGCGAAGAACGGGTACATTCAACTAGTAATATTATAAAGAAGAGGTGGTTTCTGTCTGTCTGTCTGTCTGTCTGATGTTCCGAGTGAACGCAAAAACTACTGAACCGACTGGGCTGAAACTTTACACATAGGTAGATCTTGAACCCATGCAACACATAGGCCTATTCACTTCCTTAAAATCCCCTCGGGCTACGCCCCGTGAACGTCCTAAGATTCAATGTTTACATTTTAGAAGAAAGTAAACATTCAGAAACTGTAATGCGAACAGCTGAGGACACTTACATTTGACAGTTTAAAGAGCAGAAGCAAGAACAGGTGTTTCAAGCTAACCCGTGCGAAGAACGGGTACATTCAACTAGTAATATTATAAAGAAGAGGTGGTTTCTGTCTGTCTGTCTGTCTGTCTGATGTTCCGAGTGAACGCAAAAACTACTGAACCGACTGGGCTGAAACTTTACACATAGGTAGATCTTGAACCCATGCAACACATAGGCCTATTCACTTCCTTAAAATCCCCTCGGGCTACGCCCCGTGAACGTCCTAAGATTCAATGTTTACATTTCAGAAGAAAGTAAACACTCAGAAACTGTAATGCGAACAGCTGTGGACACATCGATTTGACAGCTTAAAGAGCAGAAGCAAGAACAACAGCTGTTTCAAGCTAACTAAAATGAAATTTGCATTGACTATAGAACGGGTAAAGAAAACCCCTGTGCGAAGAACATGTACATCAAATATATATATATTTATTTAAATATACCGTATAATTAATCTATATAAATAAAATTAGAGTTTTGTCTGTACATTGCTTGGAATTATGAAATGTTTGCATATTTTCACGTTTTACACCCTAGGGAAACCAAAACAAATCTTATCTCAATTTATGTCTGTCTGTCTGTC
This sequence comes from Allygus modestus, assembly GCA_963675035.1. Taxonomy (NCBI): domain Eukaryota; kingdom Metazoa; phylum Arthropoda; class Insecta; order Hemiptera; family Cicadellidae; genus Allygus; species Allygus modestus. The sequence goes on along the minus strand of OY776114.1, from coordinate 39,736,516 downwards.
TATCTATCTGCCGGTAACGCTCAAGGACGGGTTTTTGATCGCTTTTCACTGGAAAACGGGTGCACTGACATTAATGAAACTTTGTTTCTGTGTTCTATATATGCGTGAGAAGTTTTTAGGGCACTATAAACTGGGCATACGCCTTTTTTAAAAAAATAATGGCGGCCGCTCAAAAACGTGATTATGTGCGGTTTTGGTCATGTTTTGTTCGTTTTTCACAGGAAAACAGGTGCACCGATTTTTATGCAACTTTTTTTCTATGTTCTATATGTACGGATTTACATATAGAATACGTTTAAAAAGGTCCTATAGGGTTCTTCGCTAATTTACTTTTATGGCAATTTTATGAGTATTAGTACTTACTGGACCTTTGTTACATTTCGGTAGGAACATAACTAATTCATCAGAAAAAACGCAAGCCTATTCCTGTTACGAAAATGTTTAAGGGCTTCGCCCCCCAGAATTTCAAAATACAATATTTTAACAATCTTGCACATACTCTTGGACTGATGGATCTAAAATTGGGTAGGAAGGTAGCTGATAGCTCAGTGCAGACATTTACCTACTCCAGACACAAATATACTCAAGGACTCTGGCCCAATGACCTTTAATATAAGCGTGTTAGTCATAACACACCAACTACTCAACCAGTAGAGCTGAAATTTGATGCCTTAAAGGAAATAAGAAACAACATCATGGGGAGTCACGGTGTTGTTCTCTGGAGATTTCACACAGACCCTTTGTCGTAAGTGAGACATGAGTGGACGAGTCTACGCCTCTCTAAAAATATATTTTATGTAGCCGACCACTGAGTGTCTCAACTTAACAGTAAATATGATAATGTATTTTTGAGAAGATTAAGGGGTTGAGCGGTTTTCTTATGCGCTATTAAAAGTTTAGATTGGGACATTGGAAAACAAATTAAGGTCTCAGAAACATCTATCCTTCACTCGGCACTATCGATGAACCACAGGATTTATTGATTGGCAGTTTTTTACACCGAGGTTCATAAACAGTTTAATCAGGAAAGTGCCTGGCTCTGTGGTTGTGCCATCCTCACGTCCACCAATGAACAAGCAACGGAGATCAACACAAATGTACGTCTATTCCAAAGGGAGGAACGAACATATACAATATTTAATACCGTTCATTTAACCATGACCACTGTTAGAACAGTTCGTATATATTGATTTGCATTTATTTAAATAAAATCAAGTAGACATATGTTTTTAATACCCCCGTAGCAGCAAACCTGCGTACTCAGCGAATTTCCAATGCATATATATGTATCTTAATACCACATAAAGCCACATACCAAGTGTCATCAATATACATTCATAAATAAACGATTTATGACATTTTAATTATTCTCCATAAGAATAACATGGCGGCTGAGTATGAAGGTTTGCTGAAGCAAGGTACACAAAAAATGGGGTTTTACACAAATATCAATATAACTCATATAGGTAAAGCCACATACCAAATGTCATTAATTTATTTTCATAATGAAGGCAGATAACACGTTACTTATTCTCCATAAGAATAACATGGGGCTGAGTACGCAGGTTTGCTGCTACGGGAGCCTTTGGTAAAAATTGTTTTTTTGAGCAAATATCAATGGTCCACAACCAGATGAAGCCGTATACCAAGTTTCTTCAGTATACGTTCATAAATAAGCGAGATATACAATTTTTATTTTCCTCCATAAGAATAACATTAGACAACGTACTGTGTTTAGCACTTTCAATATCTCGGTAACCAATTGACGTAGAGAAATGATCAAAACACCAAATTGTGTGTTTTTTAAGCTGAATCCAATGGGAAAAACTAAAATTTGACTATTTCCAAAATTATATGTAAAAAATTCGAAAAACCCATTTTTGGGGTACAAAACCCCCCCCAAAATACCCCTTCGGATAGAGCGATCTGGTTGGTTTTCGAACTTAAAGTCATAAATGTTGCTTTACACGTTTATACAAAATTTCATCAAAATCGGATAATTTTTACGAGAGTTATCGTGCTCACGGACACACACACACACACACACACACACACACACACACACACACACACACACACACACACACACACACACACACACACACACACACATATATATATACAGTATCGAACAAATGGTGTTTTTGGGGTCTGGGGACCTCAAAACGAAAAGTTATCATGGTCCCGGGCCTAGGTCTTACCATGCTGACTACGGTAATAGCTTCTTCCCTATAGGGGAAATTCGCTAAAACATATGATGTTTCCAAATTTAAATTGTTTATTTACAATTATAATAAAAACAGGACCTGGCAAGAATGGTGATTTTAAATGTGGTTTGTCAATGTTTTTAAAGTTTAATGTTTCGTTACATTACTATTAATTTATTGGAATTAAAGATTAATGTATCAAAGTATTTAAAATGTTAAATTAAACAGGGTCAATATTTTGTTATACTTGAGTTCTTTTATTTCTAAAATCGAATCCAAAGTGTTACGTGTACCGATTTGGAGTCGCAAAAACCACACCGTTCGCTACCCGACAGAGTTCCTCGACTTGGCAACAGTACCTTGTGGTGGGTCGAAAACCCTAAAAGTAATTAAATAATTCATCGTAATAATCAAATTCATTCAAACAATAACGTAAAATAATATTAAAATATAAAGTCAGGAAGGCGGTTAAGATTTATTCGGTAGCGTCCAACGGCTAAATACTTTCGAGTTGAGACGAGAAAAGCGATGATTCACCAGAGGGTGGGGAGACGGGAATTACAACAACGCTGAGGTATCATGTACGGTTCAAGGCGCGGTACCCATAGGACGCATCGCATTGGCCGAGGGTAGTCACGTGATTGTTCTCACTACCCCGGAGGAGTGCGATGCACAGGACAGTTGACATCGAGGCCTAGAGTCGGTCGGATAGTCGACACCGAGCACCCGTGTGGGGTGGATATACGTGACATTTTTGGGCTAAGAGCAGTGACGTAGGGCGTGTATCAGTCTCCACACCGAGCCATGTTACTATATTTTGTCAGTCATACCCAATCTTTGTGCAGTTAATAGTAAATACGTATTATCAAGTAACCGTTACGATTAGTCGCACTACGTGAGCCTCAGATGAACTTTTAAAACTACAAGTGGCGTTAATCGGACTTTGCTTTCATAACCCGAGACTAATAGTGTGGGCGAGCGTGATATACTTTAAAACGCAAGACATTTTAAATTCAAATAAACATTCAGACTCCGGCGTGTTATAAACAACGTGTGCCGTGTCTTCAAAAAAGAACTTTATTATCGAACAACCGACTCGACCAAGGACCCGTGGCTGTCATCATCCGGTGAGGCGTCGCAATGCTGGAGCCTACTTCACCAATCTCGGAGGCAGCACAGCGAGAAGAGTATAATTTCAGCTAAGTCACCTTTCACCAATCAATGAACTTATTAAAGTGTCATTTCCATGTTTAGAGTAACATTTGATCTTTGATTAGAATTTAAAACCATAACAACTATTAAAGTATTCTCTGTAACCATTTTCACTTAACATTTTATTAAAGAAACCTCAATTTTTGAAACTTAACTTTTGTTTTTTATTTTAGATACATTTTAAATCCTTATTATATTTAAAAGCGACCCTGAGATAAGATTATTAAAAGAGCTATGCCAAATATTGCCTGAACTTGTGGATATATGCAATGATAAACTGAGACCCAAGTTAGTGCAATAAATCACATTTTAAAAATTAACAAGTAGCAAAAATATCGTATGCTTATATAAAACAATAAGAAGCAATTCAGCACCGCTTCATAATGGCGCTCCAACTGTGAGGCTATAATATTGATAATCACATAAATTACAACAAGCTCATAAGACCTTCTTCATAATGGCCCCCAACTCGTGGCGATAATTTATTTTGATAAGTTATCAAAAGAACTCAGTATTTTCGAATAAAAGTAAAATTTTTGTTCAAGTAAAATTTTTGAAAAAGTTAAAATGTCAAAGGTTAGGATGTTATATTTAAGTATGTAAGTTATGTAAGATGTGTAAGTAATATGTAAGTTATGTAAGATGTTAGTTATGTAAGGGTCTGTGGCATAGGCTAAGACGTCAAAAATGGTACAAGTCAGATCGGAAGATAATGATAGTGGTAAGGTAGGAGTTATAATAATAAAATGGGAGATAGTGTAAAAGAAGTAAGGATGGGGGGTGATCAGTTGTTGTCTGGGGTAATTAACCAGCCAGATAATGTAGAAGTAGTAGGGAGTAGTGTAGTCAAGCAGCCGCAGTTATCAGACGTGATGGCTATGTTACAAAGTTTGATGGGCCAAGTAAGTCAACATTTTGACCAAATGAATAAAAATTCTGACAGAATATGTGGGAAATTGGATAAAGTTTCAGAGTATTATCAGTCTGTTACTAAGCAATTAGCTAACGAAGCTGCAGATGTTACTAATAAAGTAAAAGTTGTGAAGGGAGAAGTGTGTGCTCTTAAGAGTGAGGATAGTAATGTAGGACGGGGGGTAGAAAGTAATGTAGAGTCGCTCAATGTTGAGATCACCAACAAAATGGACCAACATTGTAGTGAGATTACCGGTAAACTTAGTAAATATAAAAATGAATTATACAAGTTTAAGTCTGGTTTTGAAGTTGAACGAGGAAGGTGGAAAAGGAAGTTTAAGGCGGATATAGAATCGCAGTTAGTAGTAGAAGTATCACAGTATACGGTGAAAGTGGAGGAAATATATAAATATATTATGAAAGTTGAAGAAAGATTAATAGGCGGTAGAATTGAAGTAGCAGAAAGATTAATAGGCAGTAGAATTGAGGTACCAAGTATGCGAAATGAAGTAGGTAAGGAGGTTTCTAAGTTCAGGGGTAAGTTAGGAAGTATTGAGTGCAGGGGCGATAAAGGAAGACCGTCGGGTAATTATAGACCTAATTACAGTAAGTATGTACCATATAGCCGTAGACATAAACGAAGTATACAGTGTAGAGGTGATAAGGCGAGGCCTTCAGGAAATTATATACCAAACAAAAATAAGTGTTTGCTAAATAGTTGGAGATTTGAACGAAGTATAAGGAGGTGTCACCAGAGTAACATTAAGAATGACAAGTATAGTTGGGAATGGAAAAATAAGCCTAGTATATAACATGAAGTAGCGAACGGTAGGGATAAATAATAAAAAGGTTAACATGTTAAGAACAAGTCAAGATCATAGTATAAGTAAAGTAGAGTCGAATATTGAAAATTTTCAAGTATTATCAAATAGTTTTGGAGCAAGATTAAGTAACAGGACATTAAACTTAAATACTAGACGCTCACAGCGAGGGAAAACTTATATAATTTTTGTGTGGATAAAAAATAAGATTGAACATGTAATTAAGTCAATTGACGATAAACCAGATGAGATAGGTTGTAATATAGTAACATGGATCGGTGTGAATAATCTATTAAGAGGTGACGATGTTAAAAAAGTATGTTCGTTGTATAAGCAGCTGTTAGATAAGCTGGTAAAGTTGCAGAAAGAATGTATTAATAATTGAAATACCAGTGATTCTAAAGCTAAGCTAAACGGATAGAAACCACGTACAAAAGATGATGCCATAAATGCATACATAAAAAACTTTTGACGGGTTGAATAAAATAAATATGTTATAAGTAGGAGATTTACTGCTCATAAGCGACAAATTAAATAAGGATTTGTTTGAGGCAGAAATAAGATTAAGAGGTAAGATCCATGTTAACTAGATACATTTGAATAATAAAGGGTTACAGTTGATTTAAGACAAATGAAGTCACGCGTAATAAATAAGGTAGACACGAGCAAAATATAAGTTGACCTACATTGTCCAAGCGACGAAGCTATTTTAGGAACGCGCACTCACACACACACATTCATACACTCACACACACGAGCGCTCAGCTGATATCGACCGGAGTTAGAATAGAAGGTTTATAAAAATGGATGAGCGGCTGAAATGGAGTGATGCTCCAAATAATAACTTAAGTTAATCTTAAATTGGGCCCTTGCTTGTTAAGTACAGTGTTCGTTCGTGCCCTTAAACGAATCGAATCAAGATACGAACCATATGCAGAGCGACTTTTGATCGTGAACCATATTGGAGGACAAAAAGAAACAACTTTATTTGTAATATAATTTGTTGGTAGTAGTAAGGAAATTTATATTAAAAAAGAAGTAATAAAAATAGTAGCTTGAAAGAATAAAGTAATAAGTAAATAATTTAAATGTACAAGAGTTAATTGAACGTATTATAACGTATGAGTACTGTAAAGATAAAATTGTTTCTTAAAATACTGGACTAGACATAATTTAAGTATGATGCATGGATGATGACGAATCTGGATAGAGTGAAAGAGCCATCTAGCCCGCAATAGGATAAAGCGTGTATGTGACTTTAATTTAGGATTAAGAATGATGATTACGGAGGGTTGGTTCAGTCGAGGCGGAATACCTGACTGAATCGACGATTGAACTTTTGAACCTTTGACGACCATTTTTCAATTGCCCCTTTTAAGGCAGATTGGCCACTAAGGGCTCTATATGAGTGACCTGTTGTAGGGGCGTGGGGCTAGCGGAAATATATGATTCCCCATATTTGGTGTCCCGGCCCTTTCCCCCAAAATTTCCAAAAACGGGACACTATAAACGGTTTTGCAATTTGCTAACCAAAGATTATATAAATTCAAAACTTTACCTCTACACTCGTTAGCTGTGGGGAGTGCAAGTTAAAATATTTAACCACTGATAGCTTTAAGATTCTCAAGCCAAAAGGTTTGGAAAACAGAAAGTCCGTGAGACAGGATGCGGACTGATAAGAGCGCAGGTTTGTTGTAAACAACAATACCGAGGGGGACAGGTAGTTCGCGAAGCGTGGGATACGCAAGCGAGACGAAAACAGATGTTTTTCAAGTTTGGACAGGAAATGAGTCATTGTTTAGGTGAGTCAACCCTCACTGTTAGAGAATTCGTTTAAGTAGGAGAAATAAATAGTTTTGAAGACTGGTAGTCTCATTAAAATGTTGAAGTACTGTTTGAGGAATAATGAAATAATGATTAATAGTTAATTGGATTCAATTATCTGATAGAAAAGGATTAAAATAAAATTAATTGACAATTCGAATAAAGTATTCTGGGATCTTTGATGATTCGTGTGTAGGGATGAGCTATACTAAATGGGAAATAAGTAGCTAGTAATCCCATTACAATGTTAGGTCAAGGAGTAATAAATAATTATATTTAAACATATTAGTATATGTTTGTGGAAGACGAAGAGGACATGAGTTTCAGTTTATCAAAGGACAATAATGAAGTCTCATTCCAACTTACCTCTGATATCACATGGGTCTTGTTATTATAATCTGTCAAAAACGACAGGTTTAATATACAAGACTTAATGTTGTAGTCAGTCAAGTCGGCTGTTCCAGCAATATATCTGGTGAGCAGTTATGATGCGTTGGTACATAGATACAAAAGTAATGACGAACTGTGGAAAGACGATCAGGAGAATATAAATGTATTAATGTAGTAATTATGTAAGTGAATATATATATATAATATAAAGGGTTTATAAAATGAAATGTATTCTGTAATGATTTTAAGATGTATTGAATATTGTTATAACTTGTTTTCTTGTTAGATGTTTAAGATAAAAGTGTTTGATTATATTAATAAGATGTGTTGATTAATAATAGTAAAGGGCATATGATACTCTTATATGGTGTATCGTAAATGGAAATTATATATATATATAAATATATATTATATAAAAATATAAAATTTTTTTAGATTTTAAAATTTTTAAATTGAAGTAGTAGAGAGAGTTTGATGATTCTGGTCGGGTAAAAAGTAGGTCATTAGGATAAGTGCCACTGAAACCCGAGGATAGGTAGTTGATTGAGGATTATTGTTAAGAATGAACACTATGATAATGAGTGAACACTATGGATATTTTTAGTAGTGAGTGACTCGTGTGGACGTTCTTCGAGAGTGTGATTTGGACTTTTCCGTCAAGGAAATGATTTGGACATTTGAAAAAATGATGTATTGTTAGTTGTAAGAGGGCATATGTATTTTATGATGATGAAGGGTATTATATTTAATTTTTAAATATGTGTTAGACTTGTAAGGAATTGTTTAATTTAAGATGACTAGTGTAAAAGGACAATGAATGGTGAAAGGCAGTTGAATTTTTCATAAAATTTAGAGAATTTTCTTCAAAATTCAAGGGGGTATCTGTGGTGGGTCGAAAACCCTAAAAGTAATTAAATAATTCATCGTAATAATCAAATTCATTCAAACAATAACGTAAAATAATATTAAAATATAAAGTCAGGAAGGCGGTTAAGATTTATTCGGTAGCGTCCAACGGCTAAATACTCTCGAGTTGAGACGAGAAAAGCGATGATTCACCAGAGGGTGGGGAGACGGGAATTACAACAACGCTGAGGTATCATGTACGGTTCAAGGCGCGGTACCCATAGGACGCATCGCATTGGCCGAGGGTAGTCACGTGATTGTTCTCACTACCCCGGAGGAGCGCGATGCACAGGACAGTTGACATCGAGGCCTAGAGTCGGTCGGATAGTCGACACCGAGCACCCGTGTGGGGTGGACATACGTGACATTTTTGGGCTAAGAGCAGTGACGTAGGGCGTGTATCAGTCTCCACACCGAGCCATGTTACTATATTTTGTCGGTCATACCCAATCTTTGTGCAGTTAATAGTAAATACGTATTATCAAGTAACCGTTACGATTAGTCGCACTACGTGAGCCTCAGATGAACTTTTAAAACTACAAGTGGCGTTAATCGGACTTTGCTTTCATAACCCGAGACTAATAGTGTGGGCGAGCGTGATATACTTTAAAACGCAAGACATTTTAAATTCAAATAAACATTCAGACTCCGGCGTGTTATAAACAACGTGTGCCGTGTCTTCAAAAAAGAACTTTATTATCGAACAACCGACTCAACCAGGGACCCGTGGCTGTCATCATCCGGTGAGGCGTCGCAATGCTGGAGCCTACTTCACCAATCTCGGAGGCAGCACAGCGAGAAGAGTATAATTTCAGCTAAGTCACCTTTCACCAATCAATGAACTTATTAAAGTGCCATTTCCATGTTTAGAATAACATTTGATCTTTGATTAGAATTTAAAACCATAACAACTATTAAAGTATTCTCTGTAACCATTTTCACTTAACATTTTATTAAAGAAACCTCAATTTTTGAAACTTAACTTTTGTTTTTTATTTTAGATACATTTTAAATCCTTATTATATTTAAAAGCGACCCTGAGATAAGATTATTAAAAGAGCTATGCCAAATATTGCCTGAACTTGTGGATATATGCAATGATAAACTGAGACCCAAGTCAGTGCAATAAATCACATTTTAAAAATTAACAAGTAGCAAAAATATCGTATGCTTATATAAAACAATAAGAAGCAATTCAGCACCGCTTCATAATGGCGCTCCAACTGTGAGGCTATAATATTGATAATCACATAAATTACAACAAGCTCATAAGACCTTCTTCAACCTTAACTATCTGCCATAGTATATTTCGTTAACTTTAATTTTATTATACTTTAAAAGTGTAAAATGTAATTTTGATATTGTAAAATTATGCGCGTTGTTATTTTTTTTTAATAACCTACCATTTATATACAACCCGTACGAAGGACGGGTACACAGCTAGTAATATTATAAAGAAGAGGTGGTTTCTGCCTGTCTGTCTGTCTGATGTTCCGGGTGAACACAAAAACTACTTAAGCGACTGGGCTGAAACTTTACACAAAGGTAGATCTTGAACCCTTGCAACACAGGCCTATTCACTTCCTTAAAATCCCCTCGGGCTACGCCCCGTGAACGTTCTAAGTTTCAATGTTTACATTTTATAAGAAAGTAAACACTCAGAAACTGTAATGCGAACAGCTGAGGGCACTTACATTTGACAGCTTAAAGAGCAGAAGCAAGAACAACAGCTGTTACAAGCTAACTAAAATGCAATTTGCATTGACTATAGAACGGGTAAGGAAAACCCCTGTGCGAAGAACGTGTACATCAAGTATATATATATATAGTTATTTTAATATACCGTATAATTAATATATATAAAAAAAATAGAATTTTGTCTGTACATTGCTTGCAATTATGAAATGTTTGCATATTTTCACGTTTTACACCCTAGGGAAACCAAAACAAATCTTATCTCAATTTATGTCTGTCTGTCTACCGGTAACGCTCAAGAACGAGTTTTTGTTCGCTTTTCACTGGAAAACGGGTGCACTGACATTAATGAAACTTTGTTTCTTTGTTCTATATATGCGTGAGAAGGTTTTAGGGCTGTAACCTGGCATACGCCTTTTAAAAAAGTAATGGCGGTCGCTCAAAAACGTGATTTTGTGCGGTTTTGGTCATGTTTTGTTCGCTTTTCACAGGAAAACGGGTGCACCGATTTTTATGCAACTTCTTTTCTATGTTCTATATGTGCGTTAGAAGGTTTTAGGCTAATTGGATTGTTTTAAATTACCTTAGGACACTGCACCATAGGGCTTTAAAGATCCTATGCTATTTTTATGGACAAAGCATTTATTTATATTGAACCAGATGATGGCATAGTTATTCTATAAATAGGTTTTTTAGTTCTTTTTTAAAACGTTGAGTGAAGATTGGTAATAAATAACAAAAGTGGATATATGATCTAAATCTATATTTGTTAGACTCATGCACTCACTGACATAGTGATCACTTTATCTAAGAAACGACAATGTCTATTGAAGATACAATTTTGGTTGGTGGTTCCCCTTATGCTGCAGATTCACAATAAGAATACGTTTAAAAAAGTCCTATAGGGTTCTTCGCTAATTTACTTTTATGGCAATTTTATGAGTATCAGTACTTACTGGACCTTTGTAAGTTACATTTCGGTAGGAACATAACTAATTCATCAGAACAAAACGCAAGCCTATTCCTGTTACGAAAATGTTTAAGGGCTTCGCCCCCCGGAATTTCAAAATACAATATTTTTACAATCTTGCACATACTCTTGGACTGATGGATCTGAAATTCGGTAGGAATGTAGCTGATAGCTCAGTGCAGACATTTACCTATTCCGTACACAAATATACTCAAGGAATCTGGCCCAATGGCCTTTAATATAAGCGTGTTAGTCATAACACACCAACTACTCAACCAGTAGAGCTGAAATTTCATACCTTAAAGGAAATAAGAAACAACATCATGGGGAGTCACGGTGTTGTTCTCTGGAGATCCCACACAGACCCTTTGTCGTAAGTGAGACATGAGTGGACGAGTCTACGCCTCTCTAAAAATATATTTGATGTAGCCGACCACTGAGCGTCTGAACTTAACAGTAAATATGAAAATGTATTTATGAGAAGATTAAGGGATTGAGCAGTTTTTTTATGCTCTTTTTAAAGTTGAGATTGGGACATTGAAAAACAAATCAAGTCTCAGAAACATCTACCCTTCACTCGGCACTATCGATGAATCAAGGATTTACTGATTGACAGTTTGTTACAAGGTTCGTAGAGCTTTCAGACCAGGCGTGCTTATTTACATAAGAGCAATGTTCGCAGCAAATATGTCTTACGAGGTCGTCCTGCTGATTCATAAATCAACAACATACCATAAAGTGTTGTCAACCTTAAGGGTATAATAATGGTACAGCTATTTTTAAATTGTCAGTGGACATGCAGAAAGAAAATTTAAACCCTTAATCCATTAATGTAATAATACAGATAAATCAAAACAATAAATTAGTTTCATTAAATAACAGCTTATCGTAGAATTTAAGCAGTTAAACAATGTTAATTCTAATTACACTGATGATGAAAATATGGTACTCGTACGATAAATATCGTGTTTCCAGCAACATTGCAGATTGGATTGATCACGTGACCTTCCAGCTGTTTTTACGAGGTCTCTTCCGGCTAAGTAGAAAACCTTAAATAGATCGACTCAGCACACCTAAACAGTTTAATCTGGAAAGTGCCTGGCTCTGTGATTGTGCCATCCTCACGTCCACCAATGAACAAGCAACGGAGATCAACACAAATGTAGGTCTATTCTAAAGGGAGGAACGAACATATACAATATTTAATACCGTTCATTTAACCATGACCACTGTTGGAACAGTTCGAGATTTACATTTATTTAAATAAAATCAAGTAGTCATATGTTTTTAAAATATATGATTTTTCCAAATTTGAGTTGTTTATTTACAATTATAATGAAAACAGGACCTGGCAAGAATGGTGATTTTAAAAGTGTTTTGTCAATGTTTTTAAAGTTTAATGTTTCGTTACATTACTATTAATTTATTGGAATGTAAAGATTAATGTATCAAAGTATTTGAAATGTTAAATTAAACAGGGTTAATATTTTGTTGTACTTGAGTTCTTTTATTTCTAAAATCGAATCCAAAGTGTTACGTGTACCGATTTGGAGTCGCAAAAACCACACCGTTCACTACCCGACAGAGTTCCTCGAACTATCTGCCATAGTATATTTCGTTAACTTTAATTTAATTCTACTTTAAAAGTGTAAAATGTAATTTTAATATTGTAAAATTATGTGGGTTGTTAATTTTTGAGTTAATCTACCATTTATATACAACCCGTACGAAGTACGGGTACACAGCTAGTTATCAAATATATTGACCTTAGGTTTTGTGGTATGTTTTACTTAAATACCCATTGAATTGATTACTACCGCTAAAACTGCAGTTTGGTGGCAGGGGAAATGAGACTCATAAACCGACAAGTATAATGTAGAAGGATGGGTTAGGAATCCTTGGCAGAGCCGCTGTAGGCACCACTTCAACATTGGAGTTTTGCATAGTTTTCGGAAGGAAGGGAACTAGCTGGGATGGAAAAGGTTGAGTGGGATATTAACTATTAGAGGGTAACACTCCTGTGACTCCTGATGATGCCATGCCCTCAGGCTTTGAGTGGGATAGAGCAGCCAATTAACTATTAGAGGGTAACACTCCTGTGGCTCCTGATGATGCCATGCCCTCAGGCTTTGAGTGGGATAGAGCAGCCAATTAACTATTAGAGGGTAACACTCCTGTGACTCCTGATGATGCCATGCCCTCAGGCTTTGAGTGGGATAGAGCAGCCAATTAACTATTAGAGGGTAACACTCCTGTGACTCCTGATGATGCCATGCCCTCAGGCTTTGAGTGGGATAGAGCAGCCAATTAACTATTAGAGGGTAACACTCCTGTGACTCCTGATGATGCCATGCCCTCAGGCGTTGAGTGGGATAGAGCAGCCAATTAACTATTAGAGGGTAACACTCCTACGACTCCTGATGATGCCATGCCCTCAGGCTTTGAGTGGGATAGAGCAGCCAATTAACTATTAGAGGGTAACACTCCTGTGACTCCTGATGATGCCATGCCCTCAGGCTTTGAGTGGGATAGAGCAGCCAATTAACTATTAGAGGGTAACACTCCTGTGACTCCTGATGATGCCATGCCCTCAGGCTTTGAGTGGGATAGAGCAGCCAATTAACTATTAGAGGGTAACACTCTTGTGACTCCTGATGATGCCATGCCCTCAGGCTTTGAGTGGGATAGAGCAGCCAATTAACTATTAGAGGGTAACACTCCTGTGACTCCTGATGATGCCATGCCCTCAGGCTTTGAGTGGGATAGAGCAGCCAATTAACTATTAGAGGGTAACACTCCTGTGACTCCTGATGATGCCATGCCCTCAGGCGTTGAGTGGGATAGAGCAGCCAATTAACTATTAGAGGGTAACACTCCTACGACTCCTGATGATGCCATGCCCTCAGGCTTTGAGTGGGATAGAGCAGCCAATTAACTATTAGAGGGTAACACTCCTATGACTCCTGATGATGCCATGCCCTCAGGCTTTGAGTGGGATAGAGCAGCCAATTAACTATTAGAGGGTAACACTCCTATGACTCCTGATGATGCCATGCCCTCAGGCTTTGAGTGGGATAGAGCAGCCAATTAACTATTAGAGGGTAACACTCCTACGACTCCTGATGATGCCATGCCCTCAGGCTTTGAGTGGGATAGAGCAGTCAATTAACTATTAGAGTGTAACACTCCTATGACTCCTGATGATGCCATGCCCTCAGGCTTTGAGTGGGATAGAGCAGCCAATTAACTATTAGAGGGTAACACTCCTACGACTCCTGATGATGCCATGCCCTCAGGCTTTGAGTGGGATAGAGCAGCCAATTAACTATTAGAGGGTAACACTCCTATGACTCCTGATGATGCCATGCCCTCAGGCTTTGAGTGGGATAGAGCAGCCAATTAACTATTAGAGGGTAACACTCCTACGACTCCTGATGATGCCATGCCCTCAGGCTTTGAGTGGGATAGAGCAGCCAATTAACTATTAGAGGGTAACACTCCTATGACTCCTGATGATGCCATGCCCTCAGGCTTTGAGTGGGATAGAGCAGCCAATTAACTATTAGAGGGTAACACTCCTACGACTCCTGATGATGCCATCAGCCCTCAGGCTAACTGACAATAGGTACCCCACCTGTGGACCTCGTCGTAGAGAACATGATACGTTTGCTGCTGCCTGCAAACATGACATTGAGGGAACACGGTAGAAGGGATCAAAGGTTGTGATGACACTACCATAACGACCATCTGTCTTAAGATAATTAATAGAAACAAGTAGTAATAAGTAGGCTTATGATTGTTGTTTAATCTATTGAGGTTTAGGTACAACTGCAAAAAGGTAAAAATACTATCCCTACCTACCCTAAAATGTAATTTACTAAAACCTCTATGACCTTTCCAGGGGTTATACGATATAAATATTACTTTCATTTGATCAAGATTTTCCTTCTAAAAGTCCATGTTCATATTTATTTATTTTTGATTTCCTTATACTACATTTTCGACACTGCATGTTGTGTGGTATAATTATTTTTACCCCCGAACTTAAGAATATATTTAGTAAAATTATTTACGGTGGTATTTTAATTTTAAATTGCTCCATTACGTTAACTGTGCAATTATGTATGAAAAGCTAAAAATCTATGAGAAAAAGAGATCTAATAAATTACTACACAAAACAATGCTGCGTGAATTCCGTTAATAATTTTTGTTAAGGGTGCGCCGTACCTCCCTTCCGCACGCTCAAGTAAGGGGTTTGCATCTCCCTCATTGTAGGCTAAATTGTTAACCAATTAAAAATAATTTGATGTTATTTAATTCAATAAATGTTCATCTAGAGATCATATGATTTGAAAATCGTGATTTTAATTCAAAATAAGTGGTAGGCCATTAGTAATGTTCTCAAATTAAGCGTTTTTCTAAAGATTCCTAACGTATGGAGAAACATTATTTTGGAGAAAAGGAACCGTATGATCCCTAGATTGGAATCTGAAAAGTGTGAAACTGCAAATAGTTTGGTAGAAATCTGTAAAATCACAGTGCGATCGAGGAGAACAAAATGGTCTTCAAGCGTAAATATGCATGGCCCTGCTTGTTGGCGGCGCCGGCGCGGCGCTAAACAACAATGAATTCAATCTGGGTAGGGCGCACCCTTAACTACGTTTTTTACAGATATTTCCAATTTCATCTCTTTTACTGTACAAAAAAAACTCACACTCAGGAACAACTCCGCATGTGAGATCCCTGCTGTTTATTTTATTATCAGTTTCCTGACTGTAGTGGGGAGTGGGGAGTGGGGAATGACTGGCTACACAACACCACACCAGCAGGCCCGACGTTGCGTAAGGCCCTCGTGGATGTGAGAACCGACGAGAGGTCCGTCACCCACTATTTGCTCACTTTCACCTGATGTAATAGCTAATTGCTATTTAATGATTCCATTAGATTTTCATTCTCTATCTGAGATAAGCCATTATGACAGTTGATATGTATTTCGACATAGTTAAATCGTTTTCATTTTCGTTTCTATGATTGCTGTTTGGAAGGTTCTTATTAAACAGTACTTGAATTATATTATGGTCACATTAAATACATCTGAGAAACGTTTTCTGTGTATCAAATTGATATATAATTTTTCTGGACTAATGGTGTCGTGTTCTGCAGTTCAAACCAGGAAAGTAGAGAGCATTCACCTCACCTCAGACCGACAAGGGGTTTGATATCTGGCTCTGGTTTAGCCAACAAGCCAACCACAGGGTTGAGCCAAAGACTTAAAACTACTGGACCGCTCGCGCCCGTGGTGAAGCGAACCAAATTTCGGTCCGGCCGCGTTCGAGGTCGCGCCGCAAATGGTGGGCTGCCGCGGCAGCGCTTAGCATGGGGGATATAGGGAAAAACACGACGCGCGCTCACTTGAATTGAATTTGCAGCCAGAGAACATTTTTTTATGGTTGAATGGCCTTCTGATCCGTATTCCTGAATAGTTTCTCGAATTTTTAATACCGAAAGTAAATATATTCGACCAGGGTTAGTTGCGTAAAAATAACAGAAAGTTGGGAGTTTTGTAAAATAATCTCCTTGATGGCTGATTCTTTCATATTTCCAGTCATATAAATTTATGTACGACCTACTAGGCTTTAGGTGTTGTTCAATAATGATGTTTTGAAGTTTTTGGTACTGGAATGAATTTTTTATGAGCAGTAATATCGTTCTTTTGACTAGTGAAACTTTGAATTTTAGCATATAAACTTCGACGTTTGCCAAAAGTTGTAGATTGTATGAAAGTTAATTGGCCTATATCATAAAATTTTGTTAATGAATGAATACCAAGACAAATACTTTTTATTAGCAAATGTATTCTTAATAAACATTAATTACCAACATGGTTCGTTCACCCGTCCACGTATAGTATTAAGAACGATTACATAATGTTGCATTAATACAACATTTCGCTATTGAATAACAACAAATTATCTTCAGTGTATGATAACAATTGATTATGATTTATTTAAGAGACGATACAAGTACAGTATAATAATAATGGGGTATAGTATAAATGTATCCGTAGCATTAGTCAGTTTTAAGAGTATTTTGGAAGGCATATGATTAAATGAAATGATTTTTCTCAAAATTAATTTTTATTTACTGATTAACTGTTACATTACACATTACAGTTGAATTGTAGAATGTTGTAAGATTACTTAGCAAAATACGACTAAAACAAAAGTCGTATAACTATGTATTTTATCAAAAAACTAGGCCATGTTGTAACACAGCATCACTGAGTTGAATTTAACAGCGCGGCACGGCGCCCGGCGCGTGGCACGTCTTGGATAGAGCGCGGCGAAAGGTTTCAGCATCTTTCCAAACGAATTGTAGGCAAACCAACAACTTTACCGAAAAATGTTTGAAATAAAAGTTCTAGAGAAACTAATTATCTACAACTTTCCCGCTGGAAGTTTGTTTCTAACCTAAAAATAAAAAACTTCCTCGCTGAGTAACTTTTTCATGTCCCTCTTTAATAACACGTAAGAGTTTTTAATTATTAAAAATATTAAAAAACGGTCAAATAAAACAATATTTATACTTTCGGATTCCGTAGTTCACGTACACAAAGGATATATAAATTTCATTATAATTCAAACATGGCAGTGAAGTCCAGGAGCGTGTAAACGACAGCGCATTCAACGCCAGAAACAGCTCTGAGCACACAGTGGCCCACCATTTCTGTTCCGCACAGACCTACGCGGACCGTTTTTAGCTCACTTAGCGATCTCTCCAGTAGTTTTACCTCGATGGGTTGAGCAAGTAGCAAGTACTTTAGTGAACGTAGTGGGGGAAGTTATTGTGTTGTATCACAGCTGACTGCTGGTACACAGAGTAAGCATATGAGAACGGTTAGCTACGCCTGTGCTTGTTCACCGCACGTCGTTACTCCATTTCGGCAGCTCTCTGCCCTACGTGAGGCAACTGGCTCCTTACTACACCACAAATTGCACGTCAATTTGCAATGGAATTGCATTACACATTCAACGGATTATTTTTTAGTTCCTATGTAATTCCATGTAGTTTCCTCACTGCAAAGCCCCTAAGAATAATAAATGTTCTATTTACTTTTTACAACTTAAGGTTTTTGCCATAGGCCTATCCCATGCACATAACACTCATCAGGGCATCCTGCCTCCTGGAATTGGCAAAATATAGGCATAGGTCATACAAGCCTAATTAATTAGTGAAAATTATGTCTATGTATGATAAAACACACAATAAAAGGTATAAAATTTGAAGACAAATATATACATTAAAATAATATAATGGACTCGCCGTCAGTAAACAAAATCTTAATTATTTTAACGTGAGCAACGTTGTTTTGATATCCACAGCCTCGTTTTCCGCACTGATGTCCTAGGCTACGAACGAAAGGTGGACTATTAAGCAAATAATAGCGAGTTATTGGACTTACCTTCTGACGTTACTGTTGTCGTAAATGCGACGCGTTTCATCAACAAGATGACATCATCTGGGTCTACCATAGCAGGAACGTCAGAAGGGAAATCCAATATAAATTCGATAGTGACGATCCAGCGGGAATTGAACTGAACTGTAAAAAGCGATCTGAAATGAAATTGCTAAACCCACACTCACCATTGTCGTAGCATAAGACAACGGCACTGAAAATAAACCTAGAAACTATATGTTGTTCATCATGTTAAAATACGAATATTTATAAGATTGCTTTATCGACGGCACAACCTTCGTCACATACTTTTAACTTTTAACGAATTTCCCCTATAGGGAAGAAGCTATTATCGTAGTCAGCCTGGTAAGACCTAGGCCCGGGACCATGATAACTTTTCGTTTTGAGGTCCCCAGACCCCAAAAACACCATTCGTTCGAAACTATATATATGTATATATGTGTGTGTGTGTCCGTGAGCACGATAACTCTCGTAAAAAAGGTCCGATTTTGATAAAATTTGGCACACACGTGTAAAGCAGCATTTATGACTTTAGTTCGAAAACCAGACAGATCGACCCATCCAAAGTGGTATTTTTTTTTTTTTTTGTGGGGGGGGGTTTGTACCCCAAAAATGTTTTTTTTTTTTGAGTTTTTACATATAATATTTTAAGAAATCTAATTTTACTTTTCACCAATGGGTTCGGCTTAAAAAACGAACAATTTGGTGTTTTGATCATTTCTCTATGCCAATTGGTTACAGAGATATTGAAAGTGCTAAACACAGGACGTTGTCCAATGTTATTCTTATGGAGAATAAGAACAATCTTATACCTCGCTTATTTATCAACGTATCCGGACGAAACTTAGTATATGGCTTCATCTCGTGGTCTATTGATAATTGTCCAAAAAAACAATATTTTGCCGATGGTTCCCGTAGCAGCAAACCTGCGTACCCCATGTCATTCTTATGGAGAATAAGAAAAATGGGATTTATCACTTAATTATGAACATACATTAATAAAACTTGGTTTGTAGCTTCACCTAGTTGAGTTGCATTGATATTTGTATAAAAAGCCGTAATTTGTGTTCCTTTTTGCAGCAACCCTGCGTACTCAGTCCCCCATGTCATTCTTATGGAGAATAAATAAAACTGTATAAATTGCCTATTTGTTAATGGATAAGGATGATACTTGGTATGTGGCTTCACCTGATTGTGGTTTGTTAATATTTGCATTAAAACCTAATATTTTCTATTCCTTGTTGCAGCAAATCTAAGTACTCAATACCCATGTTATTCTTATGGAGAAAAATAAAAATGTTATATACGGCTCATTTGTGAATATGTATCTACGAAACTTGGTAAGTGGCTTTACATGGTATATATATATATATATATATATATATAGATCTGTATATATAGTGGCTTTACATGGTATATATATATATATATATATATATATATATATATATAGATATATATACCATGTAAAGCCACTTACCAAGTTTCATAGATACATATTCACAAATGAGCCGTATATAACATTTTTATCTTTCTCCATAAGAATAACATGGGTATTGAGTACTTAGATTTGCTGCAACAAGGAATAGAAAATATTAGGTGTTAATGCAAATATTAACAAACCACAATCAGGTGAAGCCACATACCAAGTATCATCCGTATCCATTAACAAATAGGCAATTTATACAATTTTATTTATTCTCCATAAGAATGACATGAGGGACTGAGTACGCAGGGTTGCTGCAAAAAGGAACACAAATTACGGCTTTTTATACAAATATCAATGCAACTTAACTAGGTGAAGCTACAAACCAAGTTTTATTAATGTATGTTCATAATTAAGTGATAAATCCCATTTTTCTTATTCATTTTTCTTGTATATATATATATGCATTGGAAATTCGCTGAGTATGCAGGATTGCTGCGACGGGGGTATTTTAATTTAATTTTCCAGCTTTCACTCTCTTACATAACTCCCAAACCATCTAATGGCCTTACTTATTTACCCGAAGAGCAACGCTAACGCGGTGTAGACCGGTATCTACAATAACGATAACTAATGGGCTTACAACTTCTCCCTTCACTATAAAGTCACGTGATTCTGAGATCGGTCAGCATCCTGCAAGAACATAACCCACCTTGGAATTAAATTATAAAATAATTACTAAGACACACGAAATATTAATTTG
The DNA here is from genome assembly GCA_963675035.1 of Allygus modestus. NCBI lineage: Eukaryota > Metazoa > Arthropoda > Insecta > Hemiptera > Cicadellidae > Allygus > Allygus modestus. The sequence continues at coordinate 39,715,913 of OY776114.1, read as the reverse complement.
GGAAAACTTTGAGCAAACTAATGCTATTTACCTGTTCAATTTCAAGTTATTTTATTAATATTTTGTATGGATTAAAGTACAATTTTTACGCTTTTTGAAAGTATCATGATTACTCACCTGAACGTTATTAGTTTATGTTTCTCTTTGACCAAATGTTTTGTTTACTAGAGTATACTTCAGTGAGGCTTCACTTTTAGCGAATTTCCCCTATAGGGAAGAAGCTATTACCGTAGGTCTCATGGTAAGACTTAAGCCCGAGACCATGATACTTTTTGTTTTGAGGTCCCCAGATGCCAAAAACACCATTCGTTCAAATTTATATATATATATATACTATAAATACCATTATGAGCATAACCATTGACTTGGTTATGCTATACATTTAAAATAAGCTGTTTTAATGTTTCCCTTTTCAGATTGAAAAAGGTTGGCTTTTGAATCGGTTCAGAAATGTCGTAAATACTTTTTACAAAAATGGCCTTAGCGTGCCAGATGTAGGGCAAGTTTTCTAAAAACCACAACAATTTTATTTCATATTTTGAAAAGTACTATATTAGTACCGCTGGGTTCGTACATTTTAACGCAGATTAGAATAATATACATGACTTATATATTCAAAGATTTTTGTGTTACACAAGTGAAAAATACTGGCAGAAGGTCAAATTTGACAAATACTTTTCTGAAAACCCAAAAGGTTTATTTAATATTTTGAAAAATAGAACTATATTAATACTGCTGTGTTCGTATTTTAACACAGATTAGAATAAATAACCTTTATATTCCGAGATTTTGGTGTTAAAAATTTGAAAAAAAAATTGGCAAAAGGTCAGACTTTTCCATTAATTTTTCGATGGCTCAGGAGATTAACAGCAGCAAGCTGGGTGCATAGAGTCACGTGACCAAAAGTGTATGCAGTCCTGTTAATTATCGTAGGCCCCGTGAAGATTCGAATATAGATTAACTAATCCAGTGAATTGGAAATTCCAAAGCTTTGGTTCGACTTATAAATCTATCATGTAAATTTCGCTCTTCCAGAGTCGATAGGTGAGAGCGGTCTCTATCAGGGAGGGCCGAATGGCCGTAGTGAGTGACCCCGGCCCCAGCTTTCCATGCACTCCGACCTCCCCCTCCCCACAACACTCTTAACATCTCTCTTTCTCTCTCACTCTGTGGGTCTCGGTCTCTCTAGGTCCGCTCTCTCGTTTGCGCTTCCGCTTTCAAGTTCCCAAGGAAGTGTTCCAATTTTTCCGCCACACAACGAGATCACCAAGACGGGTAGTAACTTTCGCCTCCAAACATCGTTATCTAAACATACTAGGCCATCTCCGTTACACCATTCTTGTAGTTTTGTCACTGGAACTTGAGAATGGATGCAAAATAGATTTTCCAATATTGTTCGCGTTGATATACCATCCTATATTCTAATAAGAGCAACATATCCAGAAAAATCAAATTATGCTGGAAAACCAATTTGAAAATTACAATTTTAACACTATGCTTATGGGGTTTCAATCATAACAGCTGATAAAACAATCACAGGAACGTTAGTATGAAATTTTTCCTTAGCGTATACAAATCGATCTATATACTTAAATTAATAACAAGACGGTATACTACAAATTAAAATCAATGATTTTGGTGTTATGGACAACTATATCCTCCCTCAGTGATTAGTTTATACAAGTAAGGCCATAAAACAAAACAAATCGTGGGATATTGTTGCCTGCTAAAAATGCGGATGGAGTTTGGCTTTGCTTCCGCGTATTCGTATTTCCGTGTATTTGGTTTGTAATCAGTAACCTAAAAGTTTAATAAAAACTGGCTGAGCAGCGGAATTGTACAACATGCATGTTATGCAGTGGGACCAAAAACTGGCTCCGATTCGATGCCGTCTGGTTTTTTAGATTTCCTGCACGGTTTTTTTCTCTTATTCATCGTTTTGGTCTGTCGGGGATACTACAAATTAATTTGGTTGACTGTAATAGTTATTCTGTAAATGAAATGATGTCTGGTGATTATCAACATTTAGTTACATGTGTATGCGATTTCATTGATAATATGTTAACCTGGCCAGGTGCATTTCGTCAATATTTATTTCAGGAGTTAGAATATAACGGTTGTGTTATGATTACAGTATTAGGTGAAATCAAACACAATTTTTGCGATTTATAATAATAAAAATGGAAGTGTAACGGTCCCTTACACGCATAGAGCTTTAATGTCATTGTATTTACCTTGATTATCAAAGTTATGATATGGATTTAACAGTAAAGAGGACAAGGTATTATCTACAAGCAGATGTCAATCGTCAATCGCTTACCGAAACTTTATATGAGATTTGTAAGCAAGCCTTATAAAAATAAGTTACCATAACTAAACTCGCACACTTAAAAGAAATAATGACATTATGTAGGATGAGGATTATGAGGATGAAACCGGGCCTTGGTTAGAAAAAAATGTCTGACTCATTATTTTGTAGATACCTTATATTTATAAACAATATCAAACAACTTTTTTATTAGCATACTAGCTGTGTACCCGTCCTTCGTACGGGTTGTATATAAATAGTAGATTAACTTAACAAAATTAACAACCCACATAATTTGACAATATTAAAATTACATTTTACACATTTAAAGTAGAATTAAATTAAAGTTAACGAATTATACTATGGCAGATAGTTCGGGTACTGTTGCCAAGTCGAGGAACTCTGTCGGGTAGTGAACGGTGTGGTTTTTGCGACTCCAAATCGGTACACGTAACACTTTGGATTCGATTTTAGAAATAAAAGAACTCAAGTACAACAAAATATTAACCCTGTTTAATTTAACATTTTAAATACTTTGATACATTAATCTTTACATTCCAATAAATTAATAGTAATGTAACGAAACATTAAACTTTAGAAACATTGACAAACCACTTTTAAAATCACCATTCTTGCCAGGTCCTTTTTTCATTATAATTGTAAACGAGTTCGCACGCAGCACGCTGACGTGAGGGAAGTGAATTTCTACATAAAAACTTTTAAAACTCACAATCAGTGTAAAAACAGACATTTATTCCAATTGTTATTGAAATCTGAAAACATTGATTTTTTGGCTGTTCTGATGCTCCTGGTTTCATTTACCTGCAAAGCTGGGAATACAATTTTGCGCATTATAATGTTAGGAGAAGGTCCAGTCAGGCTTGAGAGTAGGTGTGAGGTTGCTGGGTATGATAAAAGTACTCTAACAACGGAGTAGCAGGCTTTTATAGTGTAAAACCCCCATAAGACAACGTACTGTGTTTAGTCGAAACACATTTTCTTTAATAACTCGGTAAATATTTATGCTAGAATGACGAGAGAGGGCTTAAAACTGTCGCCTCACTAATTCCCATCTTTCTACATGCATTAAGTTTACATCCGGGGCTTTTCTGACCCTTTTGGGCCCAAAAACTCGATATTTGAAAGATTAATCCCCAAAAAAGGGGTTTGGAGTTTTCAGATTGTTTTGCCCAAGGAACTTGTCCAACTGATTACAGAAAGGAACGTCCCTACCAAATTTGAAGTAAATCGGACAAAAAATGCGACCGCTAGAGTGCAAACACACACACACACACACACACACACACACACACATATATATATATATATATAACATTTTGAACGACCCCCCAAAACGTGTTCAGGGGGTCACGTTAGGAACTTCTATGGTGGTCCCATGCTTAAGTTTCACCGTGCGGGTCATGCTAATAGTTCACTTTCCAAAGGAAATTCACTAATAAACAATTTAAACTTGGAAAAATCATATGTTTTAACAACATGTGACTACTTGATTTTATTTAAATAAATGTAAATCAATATATAAGAACTGTTCTAACAGTGGTCATGGTTAAATGAACGGTATTAAATATTGTATATGTTCGTTCCTCCCTTTGGAATAGACCTACATTTGTGTTGATCTCCGTTGCTTGTTCATTGGTGGACTTGAGGATGGCACAATCACAGAGCCAGGCACTTTCCAGATTAAACTGTTTATGAACCTTGGTCTAAACTGTCAATCCTGTGATTCATCGATAGTGCCGAGTGAAGGATAGATGTTTCTGAGACCTTAATTTGTTTTTCAATGTCCCAATCTCAACTTTTAAAAGCGCATAAGAAAACTGCTCAACCCCATAATCTTCTCAAAAATACATTTTCATATTTACTATTAAGTTCAGACGCTCAGTGGTCGGCTACATAAAATATATTTTTAGAGAGGCGTAGACTCGACCACTCATGTCTCATGTCTCACTTGACAAAGGGTCTGTGTGGGATCTCCAGAGAACAACACCGTGACTCCACATGATGTTGTTTCTTATTTCCTTTAAGGCATAAAATTTAAGCTCTACTGGTTGAGTAGTTGGTGTGTTATGACTAACGCGCTTATATTAAAGGCCATTGGGCCAGAGTCCTTGAGTATATTTGTGTCTGGAGTAGGTAAATGTCTGCACTGAGCTATCAGCTAACAGCCGAATTTCAGATCCATCAGTCCAAGAGTATGTGCAAGATTGTTAAAATATTGTATTTTGAAATTCCGGGGGGCGAAGCCCTTAAACATTTTCGTAACAGGAATAGGCTTGCGTTTTTTTCTGATGAATTAGTTATGTTCCTACCGAAATGTAACTTACAAAGGTCCAGTAAGTACTAATACTCATAAAATTGCCATAAAAGTAAATTAGCGAAGAACCCTATAGGACTTTTTTAAACGTATTCTTATTGTGAATCTGCAGCATAAGGGGAACCACCAACCAAAATTTTATCTTCAATAGACATTGTCGTTTCTTAGATAAAGTGATCACTATGTCAGTGAGTGCATGAGTCTGACAAATATAGATTTAGATCATAATCCACTTATGTTATTAATTACCAATCTTCACTAAACGTTTTAAAAAATAACTAAAAAACCTATTTATAGAATAACTATGCCATCATCTGGTTCAATATAAATTAAATGTCTGGTTCCTATAAATGCTTTGTCCATAAGAATAGTATAGGATCTTTAAAACCCTATGGGGCAGTGTCCTAAGGCAATTTAAAACAATCCAACTAGCCTAAAACCTTCTAACGCACATATAGAACATAGAAAAAAGTTGCATAAAAATCGATGCACCCGTTTTCCTGTGAAAAGCGAACAAAACATGACCAAAACCGCACAAAATCACGTTTTTGAGCGGCCGCCATTATTTTTTTAAAAGGCGTATGCCAGTTTATAGTGCCCTAAAACCTTCTCACGCATATATAGAACAAAGAAACAAAGTTTCATTAAAGCCAGTGCACCCGTTTTCCAGTGAAAAGCGAACAAAAACCAAAGACTTAACTCTACCCCCTCGATGACAAAAACCCGTCCATGAGCGTTACCGGCAGACAGACAGGCAGACAGACAGACAGACAGACATCAATTGAGATAAGATTTGTTTTGGTTTTCCTAGGGTGTAAAACGTGAAAATATACAAAAATTTCATAATTCCTAGCAATGTACAGACAAAACTCTAATTTTATTTATATAGATTAATTATACGGTATATTGAAATAAATATATATATATACTTGATGTACACGTTCTTCGCACAGGGGTTTTCCTTACCCGTTCTATAGTCAATGCAAATTGCATTTTAGTTAGCTTGAAACAGCTGTTGTTCTTGCTTCTGCTCTTTAAGCTGTCAAATGTAAGTGCCCTCAGCTGTTCGCATTACAGTTTCTGAGTGTTTACTTTCTTATGAAATGTAAACATTGACACTTAGAACGTTCACGGGGCGTAGCCCGAGGGGATTTTAAGGAAGTGAATAGGCCTACGTGTTGCATGGGTTCAAGATCTACCTTTGTGTAAAGTTTCAGCCCAGTCGGTTAAGTAGTTTTTGCGTTCACCCGGAACATCAGACAGACAGACAGACAGACAGAAACCACCTCTTCTTTATAATATTACTAGTAGAATGTACCCGTTCTTCGCACGGGTTAGAAAGGTAAGTTAACTTGAAACAGCTGTTCTTGCTTCTGCTCTTTAAGCTGTCAAATGAAAGTGTCCTCAGCTGTTCGCATTACAGATTCTGAATATTTACTTTCTTCTGAAATGTAAACATTGAGACTTAGGACGTTCACGGGGCGTGGCCCGAGGGGATTTTAAGGAAGTGAATAGGCCTATGTGTTGCATGGGTTCAAGATCTACCTTTGTGTAAAGTTTCAGCCCAGTCGGTTTAGTAGTTTTTGCGTTCATCCGGAACATCAGACAGACAGACAGACAGACAGAAACCACCTCTTCTTTATAATATTATAGATAGATAGATAAATTACGTGTTGTTATTACTTACGGGATATAATAAAAGACGTCTTACAACACTTAAGATATATTAAGAAATATATCTTAAGTGTTGTAAGACGTCTTTTGTTATATCCCGTAAACAATATCAGTTCCAACCCTTATACACTTGAAACTTGAGGAGCACCTGATTAAGATACGATAGCTAACGATATCGTATTGCAACACCAAGAACACTAATCGTTTTGCTATTATCTTTCTACTAAGTTTGTAAAAAATGCACTGATTATAATTGCTAAGAACGATCTAAGTAGTGGCGGATCCAGCTTTAGATTCAGTGGGGGAGAACGGATTGCCCCCCTCCCCGGCATTGACTGTTGGGATGTGTCGTATCGGTTCCCGATTTTCAGTTCCGTCGGTTCTTGTGAAAATCGAGTACCGATGGATACATCTTGGTTCCTGTCCCATCGGCCGCTTGCATCGTGTAGTAAACACCGTAGTGTCGACCGAGGTGAAATATCGATGTGTGTGTTGATGTCAACCAGACATAAAATATCACCGGTATACTACGATCGGAAAGCGTAACATCGACCGTAGAGCACAATCGGAGCGGCCCGGATCAAGCAGTATTGGACGTACGGCAGATAACGTAAACGACGCGACGAGAACGCGTAACATCGGAATACTATACTAGACTAACAGTTAGCAGTTAGAATATACAGTCAAATATTCCGTGATATGTGTTGAAGCTGATTATACTAGTTCGAATTAATTATTAACCATTTAATTACATAAGCTAATGATGCATCTTCACGTAAGAGTCAGAGCTGTGTAAATCACTGAACAAGTAAGGATTAGCCTATTCAGTCCTATAGGCCCTAACCGTAATCATTCTGAACATTCTTGATTTGTATTCTGTCATTCTCTGTTTGGGTCTTTTTTTAACCATTTTTATTAAACCGTTCAGCATTATTACAACTGCTATACAGGCTAAAGTTTAATACAATACATGTGGATAACATAAGAAATGACAAAGATTGAGGTCAGCCGATCAGCCCCTCAGGCACAGATTTCATAATGTTCAGTGGCACAGGGTATTGTCACATAACTTATTTGTGTAACAATCTAACAAACAACATAACAAGTAACATAATCCTCGGGTAATCTTGGTGTGCACAAACTTTTTTTACATTAATTTAACAAAAGATCTTGAGGTAACCTTGGTTTGATACGAAGCCTTCTGAAATCTGTTTGGGTCTGATTACCGGTGTAACTGGTTAAAATCGAGCGCCTTGTACAATCCTTTATGTATGTTTACCGTCTTGTATGTAAGTAAATATTTAAATATATTTTGTTATTTTGTGAGATGTAGTTTAATTTATCCTCACTAAAAAATAAAAAATAAAACATGTGTTAGAGTTTGGTACATAATTACCTTGCGATTGAGCAATCGGTGCCGAACTCGGGCGCAATCCAGCGAAACCACGGCGACACCGGGCACTATTGTCAACGGTTGATCTGATATTGCAGCATAATAGGTGACCTGGATGGCGGACAATAAAGGGTGTGACGGTTATCACGAGCGCCATTACACCGAGGAAATTAAATGGGGAAGTCAGTTATGAAATTATTTCGTGTATAGTGTATAGCGTCAGTTGATTATAATAATGTTGACGAGTTACAGGCTTTCATGTACCATGATGTGATGACCGGTGACTTTATCATACGCCTATACGGTATCTCAGCTATACATCTGAAAATACCTATCAATACTATAATATACTACTACTATAATATATAATAAATATATAATATAATATATAATATAATATTATAATATAATAATAATAATATAATATAATAATAATAATATAATAATATAATATTATATAATATATAATATAATATATAATATATAATAATACTACTACTATAATATATACAAATACTAAAACTCGTACACGAACAAAACTGTAACATTAGGGTTGATTTTTCTTTAAGACATTCGTTTACTTGAAACTATTTTATGTTTGTAATGAAACACCAAGTTCCGTTGAAAATCCCATTAGTTTTAAATCGATGCCGTATCACATGTGATACAAGTGGCGTTGACACTGCACTCGCACGAACTTTTACTCATTTTAATTATTTCAAATAGCCTGCGAAGCACTGAACATTCCAAAATGTCCAGGGGCTGACCTTCAGTTAAAATTATAAACTTAATTTTTCACGTGCTTAAGTGTAGTAAAGACTAAATAATAACGTAATGTGTTAGGCAAATTGGCAAATTGGGTTATACTATTGACCGCAACTGTAAACTATGCATTCATAACTTTTAATTTTAAAAAGCTCAAGTTGTTTTTTATGAAGGCTTTCATCATTTATACACTGTATACGGTACTATACGTACGGTAATTAACTTTGGTATGTTTTATAAATAAAACGCGATCTTCGGCGAGTCCCTAAATGTCTGGTCATAACTGTTCTAAATGCATAATCCACATTTGCTCCCATATTTCCTAACATTCGTGAAAATTGCCATACTTTAATGATAAAAAGTATATCTTTTGACGGTTTGTTAAAACATTTGAATCATAATATTTAATACATAAGCAGATTTTGTGCCACGCTGAGAACCATTGGACCGATTTTTATAATTAAAGTACTGTATCTATGGGAATGTCTCAATGCGTAGGTTTGCAGAAAATCACTAAAATTTACATCGACCCTCAGGTTACACACCCAAGGTCTTCAAAGTTGCAATGTTAATCTTATGGAAGAACAGTAATCATAGAAATTAAGCATTTGACAGCTGTTGAAGTTAACGAAACACAGTACAGAAGCAAGATCAGCTGTTTTAAGCGAACTTCTGTAATTACATCACAATTTAAACTAAGAGAACCGTATTTGCTCGAATTCGAAGCTGCTCGAATTTGCTATAGTAATAACAATAAAGTTATTTTTGTGACGGTAAAATTGCCTTACATTTCAAATAAATAGGTTATTGTATATAAACATCACATAATATCCAGTTTGTCTAATTATAATACTGAGTGCATAACAAATCAATTTAGCAGAAATTGTTAAACCAAATAAAGTAAATCATTGATGTTAAATTCAAGATACTCACTCCGTATCAGCGTCGCACGCGGACTGCGCGGCTGGTCGCGGTCGCAGCGAGAGAGAGCATTGTTGCCCCCACTCTACCCTCTGACTCTCTCGCCACCATTGTTGCCTCCCCCGCCCCTCTCTGAGTTGTCCCCTTCCACGATCACATTGTTGGATCGTACACGTCCAAACGCTTTGTTCACCGGTGCGGTGGTCCCGCTACTTGCTATACACCAACCTATACTGCCGTTTCATCATCAGTCACAGTTTCTTTTGTCTCGCGTCACATGAAAGCGCCGCTACTGCGCCTCTAGGGTTATCATCAGTGCATGTTATGGACCAGTAAAGTTTACGACAAGAAAGTTAGGATTTGAGGATGCTACGATTGCGCGAAAACATGATTGCGTGATGCAGATAAAGAGACGATCTGGTTATATGCACTTACATTTCTGCTGCAAGTGTCTTGTAAGGATTGTAAATAATGGGTGGTTCAAAATAATATAGAATGGTGAGAAATGCAGTTGTTAAATTTGAAAATAATCATACATTGTGGCGTTGATTAGTGAATTTCCTATGGAAAAGTGAACTATTAGCATGACTCGCACGGTAAACTTAAGCCAGGGACCACCATAGAAGTTACTAATGTGACACCCTGAAGTTGTTTTGGAGGGTCGTTATATAAATGTGTTTGCACTCTAGCGGTCGCAATTTTTGTCCAATTTATATTTTTAATACGCTAGGCATATTTTTGTCATAATTGTTTTGGAGCGGTGGTGCTACCGATCACCATGTCCAAGGTGTCGTTAGAAAGGTCTTAGCATGTAGTTTTGCCATAAATTAAAACAATTTATAAAAGTCACCGTGGACATGGGAAAATATGGGGTCAAAGTCGCGATTTTCCCCATAGACATAATATGCAGTTACAAATCAACGATCGAGAAATCAGCTGTTTATTTAAGGAAGTGGTTAAACAAATAAAATCTGACCCTGGTTATTAAACGTACAGCTGGCAACAAAACACCAGTTTTTATTTGCACAAAATCAAAACATAACCAAAAAAAAACGTTCGACATAATGGAGACTATAAGACGTCGACCAGGACGGCCAAGAGGAGGAGGCCGACGAACTTTAACTGGTAGACGCGAACGAAATACCTGCGCCAGGCGGTGTGAACGAAACAGTGGCGCTATCTGACGACAGAAGTCTAAATTACGTGTTGATTGAAAGTACGTTGTTATCATCCGTTTTAATTTCAGAGGTTTTGATATGTTTGTTTACAACTGAAGAAACCTTTCGTTGGGTACAAACTTGCTCGGATTCGAGCAACAGGACAGCTAGTTTACTTCAAATTTGGTAGGGACATTCCTTTCTATAATCAGTTGACAAGTTCGTTGGACTAAAAAATCGCAATTTAGGGAATTATTCTTTCAAATTTTAAATTTTTCAGCCCAAAACGGGTCAGAAAAGCCGAAAATTAATACATGTAAAAAGATGGAGATTAGTGAGACGAAAGTTTTAAGCCCTCTCCCATCATTCTATTTTATAGCACAAATATTTTTACCGAGTTATTAAAGAAAATGTATATCTACTAAACACAGTACGTTTTCTTATGGGGTTTTACATTAGAAAAGCCTATATTTTTCATTTGTTGGTGTATTTTTATCATCACCAGCAACCTCACACTTACTTTCAATCCTGACTGGACCTTCTCCTAAAGGCAGTCCCACAATTCTCGCGAACACGCCCAAACATTCGGCCGAACTCTGAATGTTCGGAGTACTCGCGAGAAGTGCACGAACTTTTGGAGGCATGCGGGAACATAAGGGACCGAATGTTCAGTGAACATTCGGGAGGATGTTCGGCTGAATGTTCAGGCGCGTTCGCGAGAAGTGTGGGCCTGCCTTAACCTTTAAATGCGCAATATTGTATTTTAAGCATTGCAGGTAAATTTAACCAGGAGCAACAGAACAGCAAAAAAATCAATGTTTTCAGATTTCGATAAAAATTGGAATAAATGTATGTTTAACCCTGATTTGGATTTTTCAAGTTTTTTATATGGAAATTCACTTCCCTCACGTCAGCGTGCGAACTCGTTTTAATTCAACTATTAGATAGTATCGCACTCATTATTTAAGAAATGATTTCGGACATTTTACATCACTGATTAGTAAAGCAAAGCTTCACTGATCAGTGCTGGATAATGTCCGCAATAATTTCTTAAATAACATAAACTCACCATCACCAACAATGAATTTAACACAAACTATCGTACTCAATGAACCAGTTTCGAACAATAATTATTTTTTTAGGGTAGTGGAAGACTTCTTCCAGAAAAAATATCCATTAAAATCATTTATAGTTTTGACGTGGAGATGTAGGGGTAGTTTTCTGATCACAAAGTAGGAATACGAGTAGTAAGAGAGCTACAGCTCGGGCCACGGTGCTTGGCGCCTGGGAAAGGAGAGAAACAACTCAAATTTCTCGTAAATAAAAGCAGACAATAAATAACCAAAACCAATGTTTTAAAATCAAATATATTAATTTTGATTTCTGTTGACAAAAGTATACTGTATCTACTAAGCCAAATAGAGGCGAAAAGTCATTTCAGAGCATACGCTAATCAGATGCCAAGCACTGTGACCCGAACTTATAATCTGTCTGATAATACCCCCGTAGCAGCAAACCTGCCTACTCGGCGAATTCCCAATGCATGTATATGTTTCTCAATACCACATAAAGCCACACACCAAGTTTCATAAAAATACAAACAAATAAGTGATATATAGCATTTCATTTATTAATAAGAATAACATTGAAAGCTGAGTACGCAGGTTTGCTGCAACAAGGAACACAAAATATGTGTTTCATACAACTATCAATATAACTTAACCAGTTGAAGCTGCATACCAAGTTTTAGCGAATTTCCCCTATAGGGAAGAAGCTATTACCGTAGGTGGCATGGTAAGAATTAAGCCCGAGACCATGATAACTTTTTGTTTTGAGGTCCCCAGATGCCAAAAACACTATTCGTTCAAATTTATATATACATTGTATATATATATATATATATATATATATATATATATATATGCCATCATCACCAAACATAACATCACCAAAATGATTGTTTTGTAGAGCTGAACTGATTGGTAAAAGCAAATGTGAGATTTATATTATAATGAACTGAGGAAAAGCTAAATACCTTTTTCCCATAAGATTAACATGGGAGATTTTATGAGCACGTTTTTTTGGATTTTCTCCGCAACCACTTAACAGGTTAATGATTTAAAATACTATATTATTTGTTTTTATTTTAAGCTCTATAAAATGGTCGAAACCAGAATTATGTATTTAAAAAAATTGAAGGGTGAAAAATCCAAAAAACTGATTTTAGGAAAATTATAAACCCCTATAAAACCCCCTTCCTATGGTCAGATTTTTCTATTTTTCGAACTTAAAGTAATGAATGTCACTTTACACATTTGAGCCAAATTTCATCGAAATCAGACGTTTTTTACTCATACACTTCACTACAGGGTGAGTTTCTACTAAGTGCGTTAATTTTTACCAATTATTCTACTCATTAAAAGGAACAAAAAATGTAAAAAAATTTCTAATCTCACCCGTTAAGCTGTAATGGCCGATTTTGTGTATTTTTAAAATTACCTGTAGTAGCTTCACTAAACCAAGCATAGAAATCAAATCAATTACCGTACAGCATTTTAACTTACACCAATGGAAAGAACGTTACATTTCCTACAAAATCATTGCAACACCTTTAGCATAAAATCCTATGTCTACCGTTTTAAAACTTACATAACATAAAAAAAGTAGTTTGTAAATAAATTCTTTAAAAATTCAAAATGGTGTTTCAATTAGGCCTATTAACATTAATGTGATGTTGTGTCAAATTACGTAATTAACAAACTTTCGCATTTAATAACCTTTAAAATGATGTAACCAATAAGGTAATTACTGCATTAAAATTTCGAAAAATTAGGTCCAAACTGCGTCAAGGTCAGAGTTTTGGGAATCCAATCGTTAAATCAAATTTAATATCTGGCATTATTTTCGTTGTTATCTTTTAATCAGCTGGCATCTGATCAGCTGGGTTTTAAACTAAGTTTATAAAACCAGCTGATTTTGATTGTTGCATTGTAAACATTCAAATTATTAACTATTTCATGATCAAACTAGAAAAATATCATAATTGTTAAGTGCCATGTCGGTGTTCACCAACGGAGAATATGTTGATATTATTTTAGTTTACGGGTTCTGTTCTCAAAATGCGGCTGAAAGCCAGCGTGAATACAGTCCTAATAGGCGACTTCCGAATGAACGATCATTCGTCAGTGTTCATAGGAGTTTGCGTGAAGATGGTAAATTTCCTAATCGTTCAGTTGGGAACGTGATACAAGATGTGGGTGTTGAAGAAACTGTGTTGGGGCGGTTTGAGGAAGATCCACGGACAAGCACAAGGAAAGATTCTCGTGAGTTTGGTGATTCTCAAACTTACGTCTCCAGGCTACTGAGAAAGGAAAAATTGCATCCCTACCATTTCACTAGAGTACAAACTCTTGAACCAAGAGACCCTCCTCAGCGACTTCAGTTTTGTCGCTCTGTTAGTCGACTTGATCATCGTGACTTTCTCAAGACGATTTTGTGGACTGACGAATCCACGTTTACTCGGGATGGTATTTTCAACATCCATAATGAACAGCATTATGCTACAGAAAACCCACATGTGATACACCAGTGTAGAAACCAAACAAGGTTTAAAGTGAACGTATGGGCTGGACTAATTGGAAACCAGTTAATCGGCCCTTACATTGATCTTCCTCCATCATTAAATGACCGTCAGTACCTCAACTTCCTTACTGATACTCTACCAAGGCTCCTTGAAGACGTCCCACTGGATGTGCGTCAGCAAATAGTGTACCAGCTAATAGTGCGGATGGTGCACCTCCCCACTTCGATAATGGTGTGCGTGCGTACATCGGAAACAGTTTCCCAATGTGGATTGGAAGGGGAAATCAATCGCTTGGCCAGCACGGTCACCAGACATAACTCCTATGGACTACTACGTGTGGGGTTACCTCAAACAGGAAGTTTACCGAACACCAGTTCAAACAGCGGATGAGCTAAGAAATCGTATTTTAAGAACTTCCGACCTTCTTCAAGATGAGTTAAACTTAAATGCAACAGTGAGAAACTTTCGGAAAAGAATCCGCACATGTATTAGAGCGAATGGTAGACATATCGAAAATTTACTTTGATTCGAAATCCAGAAACCAGATCTTACAGGATTCATTTTTCTAAATGTAGTTTTTTATTTGTAAGAATGTATTAAAACTTGATTTTTTATCAAATTGAGTCTGTAGTTTTGTCACAGAATTATAAAATAATGACAGATATTAAATTTGAGTTCCCAAAACTCTGACCTTGACGCAGTTTGGACCCAATTTTTCGAAATTTTAATGCAGTAATTACCTTATTGGTTACATCATTTTAAAGGTTATTAAATGCGAAAGTTTGTTACGTAATTTGACACATCACATTAATGTTAATAGGCCTAATTGAAACACCACTTTGAATTTTTAAAGAATTTATTTACAAACTACTTTGTTTATGTTATGTGAGTTTTAAAACGGTGGACATAGGATTGTACGTTTAAAGGTGTTGCAATAATTTTGTAGGAAATTTAACGTTCTTTTCATTGGTGTAAGTTAAAATGCTGTACGGTGATTGATTTGATTTCTATGCTTGGTTTAGTGAAGCTACTACAGGTAATTTTAAAAATACACAAAATCGGCCATTACAGCTTAACGGGTGGGGTTAGAAATTTTTTTAAATTTTTTGTTCCTTTTAATGAGTAGAATAATTGGTAAAAATTAACAAACTTAGTAGAAATACCCTATATAGGGGAAATTCGCTAAAGATGTAGGTACGGTTGAAAGTCAACATCTGATTTCCCACCACGGGTACTTACTGCCCCAAATTCCCATAATTTGATTTACATAACCCACATCAGCCAGCTGTTTTGGCTAACAGTCATGTATCCTTATGCGCTTTTTGGGGGGTTTTAATAAACAATTTGTGCTAATTTTCAAATAAAAATAGGTACAAATCATGCATATTTTGTACTCATTTATTGTTGTAAACTCAATTAATTGCAAAATAGCTAAAACCTATGTAAATATAATACCCCCGTAGCAGCAAACCTGCGTACTCAGCGAATTTCCAATGCATATATATGTATCTTAATACCACATAAAGCCACATACCAAGTTTCATCCATATACGTTCATAAATAAACGATTTGTGACATTTTAATTATTCTCCATAAGAATAACATGGCGGCTGAGTATGCAGGTTTGCTGAAGGAAGGAAAACAAAAAATGGGGTTTTATACAAATATCAATATAACTCATTTAGGTAAAGCCACATACCAAATTTCATTAATTTATTTTCATAATTAAGGGAGATAACACGTTACTTATTCTCCATAAGAATAACATGGGGCTGAGTACGCAGGTTTGCTGCTACGGGAGCCTTTGGCAAAAAATTGTTTTTATGAGCAAATATCAATGGTCCACAACCAGATGAAGCCGTATACCAAGTTTTGTCAGTATACGTTCGTAAATAAGCGAGATATAAAATTTTTCTTTTCCTCCATAAGAATAACATTAGACAACGTACTGTGTTTAGCACTTTCAATATCTCGGTAACCAATTGACGTAGAGAAATGATAAAAATACCAAATTGTGTGTTTTTTAAAGCTGAATCCAATGGTAAAAACTAAAATTTGACTATTTCCAAAATTATATGTAAAAAATTCAAAAAAACCATTTTTGGGGTACAAAACCCCCCCAAAATACCCTTTCGGATAAAGCGATCTGGCTGGTTTTCGAACTTAAAGTCATAAATGTTGCTTTACACGTTTATACCAAATTTCATCAAAATCGGATAATTTTTACGAGAGTTATCGTGCTCACGGACACACATATATATATATATATATATATATATATATATATATATATATATATATATATATACAGTTTCGAACGAATGGTGTTTTTGGGGTCTGGGGACCTCAAAACGAAAAGTTATCATGGTCCCGGGCCTAGGTCTTACCATGCCGACTACGGTAATAGCTTCTTCCCTATAGGGGAAATTCGCTAAAAAGCACTAGTCCAAATCCATTCTAATATATATACAGCCCGATGTGTAACACACCAGACATATGAATTCTAGACCATTTCTAGACGAACTAGAAACGTGATATTTAGCATGCAGGTAGCTTGTATCTTGAAACCCCCGGTAAAATTGCCAAAATATACAATTTTTAATTTTAAAACCACTAATTTTGATCTTTAAAATTGGATATTTTAACATTGGGCTTATGGGGTTTAAATAAAAACAAAATAAATCGTAACAGCTGTAAACAAATATCCAGTAAACTGTTCAAGCAACTTTCACATGGTAGAGTATAAACAAATTATAGAACTATTGAAAAATGAAAACATCTAGAGTGGATTTAACCATAATGAATCTAAAAAGTATACTATATAAAAAATACTTGATGGGTCATTGACCAATAATAACAACTGGAGCGGTCTGGGGCGGAGCCCCCAGCGAGCAAAGCGAGTCTATAATGTCTATACACACGCCATAGCTTTTTTTACATCTATTATGATGTAAACAAAGCACCATCGCATAAAAAATAAATCAGCTGTTAGTGGTAATAATTGGTTGGCAACGGGAGAAATGGAAAAATCGGGGAATTTAAATTTGACTTTCGACCGCACATTAATATCAGACAGATTATAATGAATGTAGTTGGTGCTACTTTTAAGTTTACTATTTTGACTCTTGCTGCGGGCCTATGGGGATTCATATAAATTCGTCTATCTGCTATAGTCACGGCTTTACGCACTGCCAAAAATACAGGGTGTATACAGTAGGCTACTAACTCTTATTGATTCTGTTTTGTAGATTTAATTGTTTCTTGGGTTAAGGTCAAACAAACATAAAACATCATATACTGTACAACAATGTCTAGAGAAAATGGCTAGAAGTATGCATCTGCCGGGATGTTTGCGACGTTTAACAGAGAGGTTTGTTGGAAACCATAAATTGGGCACACATGTCTATTTCTGTATGCAAAACAAAGTGTATACAATTTAGTTCCATTACTAAACACAAATACTGTAAAGGATAACAAATAAAATCAGTAGTAAAATCAGTAACATATTGCAATAGGTAAAGAAAAAAAAAAACATGTCCAAAATGGCATACGTAAGGAAGGATTTTGGTGGGGGTATATTGCTCCGGAATCATTACAAAAAACATGTTGCTCACGGTGAGTTCCTTTAAATTATTCTTTTTAGTTGTAGGATTAACATTTTGAGGAAATGAGAAGGAATTGTTTATAGTCTATTTAATGATAATCATAAGTTTTTTTTATAAAATCCAGTTAAGCCTGCATTTTTCACTTAGGCATTCTCCCAGTACTTAATTAAATAATTATTGTGACTTCATTATTGAAAATGACGAACGGCGAACTGATCGAGTTAGACGAAAACGGATGCCAATGGTACTGAGGCGTGGTCGTCAACACCAGCTGTTTGTACACACTAGCGCTTAACTGATTCTAGAAACTTTGCCCTGAACTATTTTTTAGGCTAAATTTCTTCTCATAAAAAGTGTCAAGGCAGTACCTAACGTTCAATGTCTAAATAATTTTAATGCAGTTCCTCAAAATTATTCATCTATCTCATTTCTACTATGTTTAAACTATCTTCAGCTAACGATGGCACCTAGTTCATAATCAATGCTGCCAACTGTGTGGAATTCTTCCTCGCTGAAAATTATGAAGAAAATTGTGTTTGTGTAAGTAAATCACATGCAAAGCAAACAGTTCTAAAAAATGATCTAGTCTTCAGAAACTTCGAAAATTATTAATTAGTTTAAAAAGTTATTATTGTATAAATAATTTAGATACAGTTTGGCACACCTGACAAAAATGGCTGTCAGGTGGCATCTGTGCAGTGCTACCACATTTCGGTAAATTTTCCCTATTTAGAGAAAATTAGCATCAGAAGACAAATTTAAAGGATTAAAGTTAGTTGTGAGTAAAATCAAACAGATTTGAATAAAACTAATTTACGAATGTTAAAATCAGTAGAATTGGGGAACAGTATTATAGCAAATTTCAACCGAATCACTTTATTATAAAATGCTAACTAGCTGTAACAATATTGCAGTAAAAAAATTGCACCTAAATAAAACACTGTCGCTTTGTGAAATTAAATTATTTTCAATCTTTACTTCAAGCATCTCGCTAGCATAACGGTTAGCGTCTTGGTTTAAGGGGTCACGGGTTCAAATCCCGGGGTGTGTTTGAGACTAACATATACTATTACAGTAAGATGTAGGCTATTCTTGAAAAAAAATGGCATGCGAAAAATATATATTTTAAATATTTATTCAGAAAAATGGTTTACATTGGTTTGTGAAAAATTAAACAATATTAGAAGTTCTTTATTTCTTTGCTGCTCGCTTTTGCAGGCTATACACTAATCCGATTATTATAGATGTAAATGGAAATAAATCAATACAAAATTTTATATTGAGCAGTTCGGCGTGGGAAATAAGGGAAATTACATTCTGATAAAAGGGAAATTTTAATGCTACAGTGAAAATACTGCATCATTGTAGTTTACTGCTCACAGCTAATGTTGACTGCTGTCTGCTGCTTGAACTGTGAGGCTTGGAGAGTGACGTAGAATGACTTGCAGTTTTGGTAATATTCTAGTCGACAGGCAACGTACATCCATTATTGCTCTTGGTTTTGGGACTTAGTTTCTTTCTTGCTTTAAATAATGGCACCAGAAAATAAGCGTGGGGAAAGAAAACACTCCTTGGTAAGTGTTGCAAAGGTTAAGGTTATGTTTATATTAGATGTGTAATCAGACGAATGGATGTTTTAAAATACCCTGATCTAAATCCAAGCATTTCGAATAGCAATAGCCTAAGGTAAGCTAAAACAGATCTTGGATAATGTTTAAAGTTAAAACCAACAACGTTCTAAGTTAAACACTAGGCCTACTGGTTTACTTACTTGAATACTTGTTTTCTCCATCGTTGACTGACCTAGGTCGGATAGATAGGCCTAGCGTCAAATTATACATAAAACATAAAACATACATTTAATACTTTTGTACTGAAACTTATGTGGCATGGCAGGACGTCAGGTTTGATTGGGCTGAATAGTGGCTCTGGCTCTTTGTCAAGTTCAGCCAGAGAATACAAGGGCCTACTTATTAGTTTCCCACGAATCAATGTTTTGAAAGCAGGCAAGTTCAACCCAAGCACTTCCACTGGTAATGAGTTGAAGATCTTAATGGCGTACCGTGGATAACTTCTGAACGTGCCACTAAGGCGGCAACGCGGCATATCGATGTCTTGCGCTCGTGGAGTCCCGTGGGAGTGCACATCATCCCTTCTGATGAATGTTTCAAGGCTCTGTTTGAGTATGACGAGTGTGGAAAAAATGTACTGACTGAAAACTGTGAGTACTCCCAGTTCCTTAAAGATGGGCCTGCAGTGGTCCAGGTGCCCAGCAGACGTTATAGTTCTTAGTGCCTTCTTTTGGAGGAGCAGCGTACCATGAGCTACAGGCGAGTGACCCTACAGCACCAGATCGTACATTAGATGGCTGTGAAAAAGTGTGTGGTAGACGGAGACCAAGTGATGGTGAGAAATTTCGGTCTTGAGTTTCCTAAACAGGTATAAAACTCTAGAAAGCTTGACACATACCTGAGCAATATGCTGGTTCCAACTTAGTCTCGCATCTAACCAGAAGCCTAAGTTTCACTGCGTCCTCTCTGTCTGCCCGATTCCTGAGTGAGCAGACCAACGACTGGGTTTTCTCTTCATTTATTTTGAGCCTGTTTTGGACAAACCAGTCCTTGGCCTGGGTGAGCAGGTTGTCCGTATCACGCACAGTTTTGTCATCTTATTTCTGTTGGCTAGTTTTTAGGGAATTGCTGCTTCAACCATTTGAATGCCAAGCTTGTGTTGAATCTGTGTGTTTTTTTTAAACACATTAAGTGTTAAAGCACTTAAAATTGCAAAACATGCTTTCAGTGGACACTTGCACAGTATGAAGTAACAAACACCTGATCAGATGTGTAACTCTTATAGAATTTACCTATATTGTCAGCTCAGACGCTCAAACCAATGTCATCCACCATTTGCTTAAGGACCGCCCTCCCCTTCTACTTTGCCATAGACAGGTGACTCCATGAGTTGTACATAAAAATCACTAACTGAGACGGGATTCAATCCCTCAGTCCGTTCAGTCCGCTGGTTATAAACACTGTCCCTTCTAGCCAAGAGGATATCGCCTTAGACTACTCAGCCACCTGATTGGCTTGCAGTTGTATCAGACCGAATGGTATTATATTTTACACAATGGGCAACATAGTTACGTTTTTCTTTAACAGGTTACACCATATATTAGACGCTCATTGACGCAATTGCTTATACAGTAGTTAACAATGTTTTTAGATGGCAGATTCAAAAGCCAGTTATAAGCAAAGGGTTGAGATTAACCACATTGCCGTATCGCACATCTGTAGTACCGGTACAGTTGACTTAGTTGATTGTGATGCCTATCAGGTGATTAACTTTTCACGCTTGCCAGTCATGGTGCAAGTTACGTTATTTAGCAACTGACCAACTTGTATATAAAAAAAATAAAACCAATAAATATAATGCTTTTTTACCTTCAAACTGAGAAATTTCCCTGAGTCTGTTTATATAATTCATTGCGTAAGTGTAGAAAGTATAAACATTTCAACCAAAAAAAGAAAAAAAGGATAATATTCAAGATCAAAATAATTCTCATTTGAACATATGTATCCTTTTACACATAGGCCTAGGTATAAGATACATCAATCAAAATTAACTTATATTTCATGTATTAACTTGGTAGGCGGAGGGAGCGTATCTATACTTAGTTACAATCTTTTCCTAACATAAACCAATTCCCCCCTATTCAACAAGTTTATTTATCCAGCTTCACTGAATTTCTCCTAATGTTTTTAACACGGCAAATTCCTCGATAGATTGAAACACAGTTTGATCTTTTTGAAGATGGTAAAGGGAAAAATTGCAATCAGGGTGTGTAATTTAGATTAAACAACTGCACACAAGTTTTTACAATCCACAGAACCCGTCCCCAATATCAATACAATCAGTTTTGAAACAGCGTGCACCAAGATAAGGACCAGTCATGATTTTTATAACATGGCGTCAATGCTTGGCCAGTGCACCAACTGCACCACCGATCCCGATCCCGCTCCACCACCGCCGCCAGCTGAGCCGATACAGAAGTCTACTATTAGATTGAGATTGTTTTTTCTTCCCGTGTTCCACATTTTGGTACCTCCCAGCTTAGATGTTTGGCAATAATTTCATTAGCGAGGATTTTAGGAAAGCAGTTAAATGGTAAAGATAATATTTTTTCTATAGGCTGTACCTAAGAAACAGAGAATAAAGATTAAATTTTTCAAATCCAGTTTCAATGTATAAAATGTATTTATGCTTAGGTATGTCAGTCCAAGTAACTTTTTTCAAAGCAGTTCTAAACTGCCTAGACCTACATTACATGCTTATTTTCAATTAAACCTCACAATCGAGTCGCAAAAGGGAAGTTACCTTATATTAAAACTTATACCTTATACCTTATACCTTATATAAAGGAACACTAGGCTATTTGAATTTCTACTTTTTTGCCAGTTGAGTTGATTACCAATTTTTACCACTTTTTCAGTACGTAGGCCTAAAATGTGCTTCCCATGACAATGTTGTTTTGTTCCTTGAAATACATGTTTAAGGTGACAATTAAAAATTCTTAAATTTTACTGAGCATTACCCACCTTCAGGCAGTCGTGGTTAGGCGCTCGGCTCGACTACAGCAAAAATTTAAATAACAGTTTTTCTCAATAAACCCTGGATAACTTATCAGAAAACGTTTTTAAGAAACGTTGGGTAGGCTATTTTTATTTTATATGTGGTGTTTTGTTGTGTTTGAGTGCTTCGTGGTAGTGTTTTGTGTGTTTTTTTAAGTATTATGACATGAGGTTTTGTTCTTAAAAATTGTTGCCAACATGGACTAACGCCGCATAACCTGAAGGTGGGTAGTGCCCAGTAAAATTAAGATTCTTTAAATGCTGTTGTGATTATATGTGATTGTAAATTTTACCTAAACTATAAGGGAGGACTGTAAAGCGTTTGCTTCGTTTACACATTAACATGTGGTTTTAATCAAAAGGTTCGGTGCTCACAGCCTCTATAAGCCACTGGCTATAGAGTAAAGCCTTAATAGCATTTGGTCAGTAAGCTGGATATCTTGGAGGGCATACTGTATTATTGATGGAGTTTTGTTACAGGCTCCATTGTCACCCAGTCCCGTGGTGGATATAAGCGACGATGAGCTGGTGACTATATCAGTGCGGGACCTGAATCGTCAGCTGAAGCTCCGAGGCCTCACACGAGACGAGATTGTGCGCATGAAGCAGAGAAGGCGCACTCTCAAGAACCGAGGTTACGCTGCCAGGTACCTACTTAGTTTATCAGAAATACTTTAAAAAAATAAATATCGTTATACCTATCTGAATAAAGAAATTAGTACACGAGAATTATAAGCTTAATCAGAAGAGAAGGAGAGAGAATAATTAATCAGAGGTCACTTTATAATGAGGAAACGTTACACGTAAGAACTGCAAGACACCAGGAACAGTGTATTGGACATACGGCCCTTCCACTCTGAGCCTACACTACAGCCACCTCACTACACACCCATTCCCACAACAGTTGAAGTTCCCTCTGGTTTTCTCTTCTACTTCAAATCTTTTATACAATTATAATCAAGCTAAATTATACAGATGTAAAATTACAAGTGTCTGATTGTGTGGATCAGATAATCTAAAATTTGAATAACAGTTTACAGTGATGTAATCTAATAGTTAAATTCTTTTACTTGATTTGTGGCTCAAATCAAATTGTTCTAGTCAAATGGTTGTCTTCTCATATTTATTCTAAGAGTACAAGTTCAATGTCTGGGGTGACCACTAAAGTTGTTCTGAGGAAAACGCGTCCTGTATACAAATATTTAGTGCATTAGTAGTACTACTACCGTACTGTCAGAGTAGGGGAAGTGTTTCCCCATTACACTGTACTCCACGTGGTTATTTGTAACAAATGAAATAGGTAATAATATGTTAAAAATAAACAGCTGATACACTACAGTAATTTATACATTTTCAGACATTGTCCTTTTTTTCCCGAACCCAAAGTGGGTACTTAGGTGTAGGTTGGATTCAGACATTCATCAAAGGGGGGATTTTTGTGAATTAACCAAAGGGTTAATTGAGGGGTTATCCAAACCTATCCAACTTTTGAATAGGAACTAGCAGATTACCCGTGCTTTGCACAAAGAATTCAGGACAGAACAGCTGATTAAAATTCCTGCTGCAACTATATCTGTTTCTGATTCATTAAACCTTGCCTATCAGTTGCCGCTCAACCCATTGAGGTAGTAATTTTATTCTATTTGCAGTAGCCTATAACGGGAATTGATTGGTGCTGCACTCTAGTAGCAAAATATGTAACTAATGACCGCAGGCGTCTACGGTTCTATCCGCTAGGGGCGCGGACTGACTGAAAACCCTTAATATCGCCGCCAGGCCTTTGGTCGTGTTAGCTGAGTTGGCTGCGTCGTGGAAACACCCTGGCCAGGTGGTGATACGATGTTCGTGGGTTCGATTCCCGCACACGACCAAAACTGACCAGTTGTGCAACTCTCAATGAGTTAACTGGTCTGTAGCAACGTTGGTGGGAGGGCCCAAGTAAAACAAACGGTGGCAGGCTTGCTTGGAAGTTGACGGGATCGGTTAATTCTTTGAGACTTGCACATGGTCAACACTGATTTTGCTAATTTTTACTTATGTCTACTGTGTGTGTGCGCCAATGTGACTCTCTAAACTGAAAGAAAACAATATTTTAATTAAAATACGCCATTAATCCATTTAAAACACCAATTTTATACTCCAATTCACAGGTTAATAAAATTACAATTAAGGAACGAGACCAGCTCGTATGTCTACGCCAATGGGTTAAGGGCTGGTAGCAATCTGACCCCCCAATAACATAACCTATTTCCTTCTAAGCCACCCAGGTTTACCCACATTTGTAACGTTTAGTTGGTTATTTTACGACTGTACCTTTGTACCGAAGCTGTAAATGTACTGAGTTGATAAATGTAAGAGATTGCTGTTTTTCCTAATTACAAAAATTACTAAACAGTAATATAATGTAATAAGATACGGAATTGCAATATGGGGCTCAGCAACACAAAATTTAATGAAAAGAATATTTGTTTTACAAAGAAGAGCAGTAAGACTTATTCCAGGAAGGGCAGCCTTGTCTAGTACACGGACGGCTCTCTCATTGAAGGAAAATCTGGCTACGGGGTGTACAGTGAATCACCTAGAACAGAACTCTGTGCAAGTCTGGGACAACACTGTACTATTTTTCAAGCAGAAATTTTTGGCATCATGGTTTGTGCCAATCTAGGCATTGCCAGACGCTATTGCGAAAAGCATATTGTAATCTTGTCAGATTGTCAGGCTGCCCTCAAGGCTCTTGACTCCAACGAAATCAAGTCAAAACTGGTGTGGGAATGTTACAACACACTCAGCAAACTCGCAACACGCAACTCGGTGCATCTTGGTTGGGTACCTGGCCATGTAGGCATAGGTGGTAATGAGTGTGCAGATCAGCTTGCTAAAAGAGGTTCCGGTATGTCATTCTTTGGTCCAGAGCCAAGCTGTGGCATAAGCAAAACAACTGCTTTTCACACAATAAACAAATGGTCCAGGGACTTACATCGCCAGCAATGGCAAGGTTACACTGGTCAAGCACTTGGCAAAAGGCTGCTAGCAGATACCAGCTCTTACTTCACTAACTGGTTGGTGAGGTTGGGCAGAGGTCGGGTTAAGCAGTTGATTGCTTTGATAACTGGACACGGCCATTTCAGGAAACATCTCCACACTCTCGGGCTCAGAAATGAAAGTCAGGTGTGTAGGCTTTGCAATCAGTCTGAAGAGCACATCATACTGGACTGCGAGAGACTCGGGGCAAGGAGAAGGGCTCTGTTTGGTTGTAAGCAGCCAGGTGATGAAAGGGACGCTAGTATTGGTAAAAAACTCCTGGATCTCGCAAAGGGTACGGGCATTGGTTTGCCAAACTAACGTACTAGGGACACACAATAAGCTTCGGTTGACGTGTGAGGATCTTTGAATCTTTGGATCTCTGAATCCGTCCCTTCAACAACACATAAACATAAACATAAGACTTATTCCAGGGATAAAAAAGGGAAAATCTTGTAGGCAAGCTTTTAAATTTCTCCATATTTTACCTTTATACTCATTGTATATTTATGAGGTTATAATGTTTGCTAGATTCAACAATAACGATGAACCAGATGAAGGAAATCATATTATAATATCAGAGGGAAATCTAATCTAAGACAAGAATCCCATAGACTTTTATTAAACTGCCACTTGGTCTAAAATATTGGTGCTTCATTCCTCAATAAATTACCGTACCTTATAACTTAAAACATATTGAAGATAAAACAAAGTTTAAACTCAAACTTAAAACATTCTTAATAGAAGGATCATTCTATTCCGTAAATGAATTTAATGAATTCTATTACAACCAACCTTAATAAATTAAATATGTAAGTAAAGATACAATTAAAAATTATATAGGCTTTAAAAATAAAATATTATATAAAATGTTTATACAACTACTGAAAACTTATCAATAATGCATCTAGAATATTAGATTTTAAAATAAACTATTACAAAATATATTACTTAATTAAGTTTGAATTAATATACATAGGTCAATAACACTCGAAGCATCCAAGCATCCGGGCTGGAGTGATGCGGACGGGGTATCAGAGACCCGAAACTCTATAACGTTTGGGTGTAGATAGTAGACGGTCCATATATGGTAATGATTGTTGATAAAAAATAATAATTTGATCTTTGGTTTTTTAATTTTATTACCACTTTAAATATGACATTTCAGATGTCATTTTATTCCTTAAAAATATTCATAATTATTTTGTTCAAATGCGTTTGTAAAACAATGTTTATTATGTTATAATTTAACAATAAAAACAAAATAAAAAACAACAACAATCATTACAAACAACAACAAAAAAAGTTAACAAACAAATAAGGAAAGATATAACACTGCAATAAAATAAATAAGATAACAAATCAATAGTCAGATCATAAAATCAACTCCAATATTTTTTAATTAATGGAGTATGAAGATAATGAGAATGAAGAAATGATAATAAAGGAAAGATGGAATAATACAGAAGAAAATAGACAAGTTAATAAAAAGATGAAGAAAAATTACAAGATACCAAAAAAGGAGATAAAAGAAGAAAAATAACAGGTTTGAAAATTAAAAATCAAAAGTTAAAAATCTTATAGAAAAAGATTAAAAAGAATTTAGAAGATTTGCAACAAATGGTAAAAAAGTGTTTTGAGTGCAAATTAACAAAATATTTCAATTAATTAAATCTGTCTTTGTGGGTATTATTGTTATTAAAATAATTTTTGTCAAAGAAACTGTTAATCTATATTCCAGACTATTCAAGAAAAACATTTTGTGAGAACAAGCAAAATAAAATTAACTAACTAAAAAAGATTATGTAAACAATATAATAATATGTTGTTTATGTAATCTTCTTATTTTCAATGTTAAAGTGTACAAAAATATAATGTATAAATATAAAACGAGTTCGCACGCAGCACGCTGACGTGAGGGAAGTGAATTTCCACATAAAAACTTTTAGAACTCAAAATCAGTGTAAAAACATACATTTGTCCAATTTTTATCGAAATCTGAAAACTTTGATTTTTTGGCTGTTCTGATACTCCTGGTTTCATTTACTTGCAAAGCTGAGAATACAATTTTGCGCATTATAAGGTTAGGAGAAGGTCCAGACAGGCTTGAAAGTAGGCGTGAGGTTGCTGGGGGTAATAAAAGTACTCTAACAAAGGAATAACAGGCTTTTCTAGTGTAAAACGTCCATAAGACAACGTACTTTATTTAGCCGATACACATTTGCTTTAATAAATCGGTAAATATTTATGCTAGAATGACGAGAGAGGGCTTAAAACTTTCGCCTTTCTAATTCCCATCTTTTTGCATGCACTAATTTTACATCTGGGGCTTTTCTGACCCTTTTTGGGCCCAAAAACTCGAAATTTAAAAGATTAACCCCCAAAAAATGGGTTTAGAGTTTTCCAATTGTTTTGCCCAACGAACTTGTCCAACAGATTATAGAAAGGAACGTCCCTACCAAATTTGAAGTAAATCGGGCAAAAAATGTGACCGCTAGAGTGCATACACATATATATATATATATATATATATATATATATATATATATCATATATATATATATATAAAATTTTGAACGACCCCCCAAAACGTGTTCAGGGGGTCACGTTAGGAACTTCTATGGTGGTCCCGGGCTTAAGTTTCACCGTGCGGGTCATGCTAATAGTTCACTTTCCAAAGGAAATTCACTAAAAATGCAACTGAGTGAGGTAGCGATTATTGCACCTCACATTCGGGAGGTCTTAGGTTTCATCCCAGGCTGGCCATTTTGAGAAGAGTTTGTACGGTTTCTCATCTCATTTTGGCAAATGCCGGAATGGTTCCCAAAAAAGGGCCGTACCCCGCCAGGAAGGGAAAGATAAGACTCAGGCCTACCTTACCTGGTTTAAAGATTTCCCCATAAATTTAATATTTTGTTTTGTAAATTCCAACACATAGTTAAATATTGTCGCGGAATAAATATTATTATTATTATAAAAAAAAATTATGATTTCAACCATATGAACGCAGTTCCAATATATGCAATGATGATCAACACTGCAAGTGTTAGCAATTTGTGTTGAAAGCAGTGCTACTTTTACTACCAAAAAAATCATTCAACAAAGGCAACAAATCTCTTCTTATACTTCATTAAATGATAATTTTTAAACCAATGCATTAACTACTGAACATTAAAATTTATAACCTACAAAGATGACAATATTGTAGCCTAAATATTTGTACTTGAAGACTATTTTAATCCTAAATTAGAGTTTTACCAAATTTGTTCATTCATTTTATAAATTCATTTGTATACAAAGAATTATTTTTATATTTTAGACCATAAAAATATGAAATTAATTGATTAGTCTTCAAAAAATTCTCTACATTTTTAAACATAATATTCCTAATGCATGTTTTAATTAAAAAGAAGTTCATAAATTATATTATTGTTTCACCTCTGCGATGCCGTATATGTCCATTATATCTCCCCGTATTAGCGTCGGGCATAATAATTTAAAAACCACTGGTTATATATTTTAATAACCTCACACAACTTATTTTCAAGTCAGTTTAAAATGAAGAACTCAAACTTTTGAGCGAATTCGCCAAGGACAATTTAAAATTATCTAAACCTTTAGTTTTATTCATAGTTTTCCCACATCACTTTTCGATTCCTCGGAAGCTTAATAGAGAAAAAAATCTCTCAAATGGAAACGAGCTACGAGTGAGAAAGGAATACTTGGTAATAACACTTGTGAGAATTCATGTTAGACAATCGTCATAAGTTAATCTACCCGAATTGTAATTTACACTTGATATTTCATTGTACGGTACTTCATGAAAGTACGGTTGTTATGTTTAGCGATTTGTTTATTATTCATGCCGTGGAGTTTTGGGAATATTTAAAATTGTAGAGCCGTTGCGGCTTCGCCCACGTAAACTATGGCAGTTGTGTGTTGAATTCTGTGGTTAGCCCGTGGAACTACTACGAATCCAGATCAGTGTTTGAATTTTCGAATGTCCATAAGGAATACATGGTAACCTTGAAGTCCCATAGGGAAAACCCGTATGGTATCAATCGGTATGAAAACACTTTAATCAATATTTGCCTTCAGTGCTTGTTTCCAGGTTTTCTGTCACAGCTATAATAAACATTAACAAAATACAAATTAACGTGTATTTGGTAGCCTTTGATGGAAAGCATATAAAACAACTAATACAACTTTCTTCGATACGGTATCTTTACTTTGAAAATCATTCGACAATATCATTATATACGCCTAGTCAAAATTATCTCATTGCCATCTCAAATCCTGCCACATTCCTCAGGCTTGTCTCAGTCATTTTTGATATTGTGTCAAAAATAGTTAATTGAATAGATAGTTAATTGGTACAATAAGTCTGTACATTGGTCATAGTGGTGCAGCGCCTGATAGGCCGAGGTGAGTAGTTTAATTCACTCCAGTTTGTGTCTTGCTGCCCTGTGAATCCTTTCTCTGTGGCCTAAACTTGTATGGACGAATGTATTAAAACTGTGTTAGGGAAGAACGGCGTGAGATATTGTAAGGGTAATACCTTAGCCTCTCATTACTACATTTATCACCATTAAGAGGGCGACACACAGTCATCATCAACCGCTTTCGTAAAGATGTTCCCGATTTAATCATTTGTTTTGAAAAAACAACTTTAACTTTTCTTAAAATTTGCCGCCCCTAAGAATTTGCCGCCCTGGGCTGCAGCCCCTATAGCCCCCCCCTCTAAATCCGCCACTGTTGCCCATAAGAATAACATTGTAACCTTAAGGATAAATGGGGCGGAGCTCAAAGGGATTGCCAAGATGGGAAGGCCTATGTGTAGCACAGATAAATTATCTACCTACATGCAAATTTTCAGCTCGATTGTTTCAGTAGTTTTACGTTAAAACGGGACATACAAGCTGACAGACAGACAATCACCTCCTTTCTTTCTTTTGTAATTGTATACGATAAGTCTGATACAGTTTGGAAATCAACTATTGGCAGATTAACAGAATTTTAATACCTTGACAGTGGGTAGATGCAATTCAGCATTATCTAATAAAACATTGAAGCAAGGATTCACTATTCATGTTGGTAGTAATTATAAAGTAGGTACTATTTGAGTTTCATGACAGGAAAAATTAGTTAAGATTACTTACATATGTCTTACTCTACATTAAACTACATATTAATAATATTATGCTTATATTTACTTACCATGGTTACACGTTCTTCGTCAGATCTCCTACACGCCTGCACAGCCACTGTTATTGCAATTCTTACCAGAATCGTGTATAACGCGGGAAGAGGTCAAAAAGTGTCTATTGAACAATCTTGAAAGGACATGTTCTAGAAGCTAAATAGGCCATACAGTTAAATAGGCTGGCTTAAAGGATATTATGATATACTGGTTATTTACTTATTGTAACATAATGCTGTGTAATAACCTACACAAGGTTTAAACAAAAAATCAGCCTGCGGGGGAGGGGCCCCACTCCTGGATCCATCCTGCTTAGATGACTAGGCCTGCAACTTTGACATTGTCTTATGAAACTATAGAACCCATTCAGTTGAAAACATCACAAGGGGCCCGTCATAGGTTTACTGTAACATAATAAATTAATTTAATTATATCGAGTTTAAATAGCTAACAAAAAAACTGGTTTAAATCTTTTTAGTAGCAACTGAAATCCAATATTGTACAATTTTTGAAAACTACCGCATGAAAGTATTTAGTATGAAAGTATTATGAAATTATTTATTGTGTATTTATTTTTATTTTTTTCTACCAGATCTTAATTAGGCTATACAACTTTTAGATGAGACGACCTGAAGTAAAATTTCTTAAATTATCTTTTTGCTGTAGGCTACTCAAATTTTTTACCTACTATTTTTCTGGTTTGTTAAAAGAAGCATCTTTATGTTTATGAAGGCTTATTATTCTTGACAAATTTAAGATATTTGTTGAACTTGAAAAATGTTCAAGCAACAATTTTAACTTATAATTTTTGGCTAAGTTTTTTTTTTAATTTCTGGAAATTGTATTATATTTGTTCAGTACTATACTGGTACCATACAATATATTTTTGTATTACCATATCCAAAAACATATCAATCCTGTGAAATATTTGTATTAGCAGATGAACTAAAGTCGACTTCAATGTTTATTTGTAGCTGCCAAATAGGACCGTTACATAGTTGCATGATTTATAAAAGCAGCAACTGAAATCCAATATTGTACAATTTTTGAAAACTACCGCATGAAAGTATTTAGTATGAAAGTATTATGAAATTATTTATTGTGTATTTATTTTTATTTTTTTCTACCAGATCTTAATTAGGCTATACAACTTTTAGATGAGACGACCTGAAGTAAAATTTCTTAAATTATCTTTTTGCTGTAGGCTACTCAAATTTTTTACCTACTATTTTTCTGGTTTGTTAAAAGAAGCATCTTTATGTTTATGAAGGCTTATTATTCTTGACAAATTTAAGATATTTGTTGAACTTGAAAAATGTTCAAGCAACAATTTTAACTTATAATTTTTGGCTAAGTTTTTTTTTTAATTTCTGGAAATTGTATTATATTTGTTCAGTACTATACTGGTACCATACAATATATTTTTGTATTACCATATCCAAAAACATATCAATCCTGTGAAATATTTGTATTAGCAGATGAACTAAAGTCGACTTCAATGTTTATTTGTAGCTGCCAAATAGGACCGTTACATAGTTGCATGATTTATAAAAGCAATATAACTGTCATATTTCATTGTGTGGAGTTAAAGTTGATTCTATAGGTACCAATTATTTTCCATTTTCTGCCAAAATTTGGTACATCAAATATTCAAGAGAGTGAGTAATAGTTACCCTTTATATGGATGGACTTCATACTTTTTGTGAATGATTAGAGAGAGAGATTTGGCATCACAAACTATGATTGTTGAGCATTTAAATTTAGCCTCTGAGTTGTGTCTGAAAAAACAATGAATCTTGTTAAACAATCATCATAAGTATCAGTTGGTCACAGGCCTACAAGTAATATTCTGCAACCATTTTGTTTACAGGCTAGCCCTTTTTTATGTCACTCAAAATTAAAATATGTGTATTTAAATAAAAAAATTGATGTTTATATATTTTTTTATTGCTGTAAATTTCTTACCCATTTAATTTTTAAGATATAAACATGAATTACATGATCTAATGTTAATTTTGTGGATGCATACAGCAAAACTTTAATTTAAAATGCTCAAGTTAATATGCCTTTGGTAGCTTACTTTTGATTTCAAAATACATAATTAACAAAAGATTGTACAATTTGGTTTCAGTTGCCGTGAAAAAAGGATAGAACAGAAAGATGAGCTAGAGGTTGAAAAAACGCACGAGTATCAAGAGTTAGAGCTGATGGCAAGTGACAACGATTTGATGCGTAAAGATCTTGAGAGTCTTCAAGCCCAGTTCTCGGCGATGAAACAGTTTGCAATCTCTAAGAATATTGCGTTGCCACATGACCTACTAGCTACAGTTTAGTATACAAACAAATCACAGGTTAGAATTAATTGACTTGTGTGGTTGAAATTTGTTTACTACCCCTCTGATATCGTTTGAAGTTTTGTATGAATTCAAAACTGTGTGATTAGGCATGGTATTAAAACTAATTTGCACTTTAGTAATCAGAAGTATGCAAGATGTTGTTGACTTAACATTAGTTGGCTTTCCTAGTAACATTGAAACATGGACAATTGTTTCAAGACCATCAGTTACATTTTATATCTGCAGCACTTATATCCGTATGATACAAGTAGCCTCCAAAAGCTGCCGACAGGACTAATATAGTCCCGAAACAGTTGTCATATTTGAACATTATGAAGGTTCCTAACTAATGGCAAGTCAACAATACCTTGCATATTCAAGCTTTACCTTTTTTTCAAAATGGCTTTGTTATATTTTTGCTAGAGTGAAGCTTTGAATGAACTTCAGATCAACTGTAGTTTTAAGAGAAAAACAGTTACACATAAAAACCTATTAAGTTAGTATGTGGGCTTTTAGACACTAATTTCTAGGAGAGATTGTTTCTCCTTTCAAGCTTTATCCTATCGATTTTAGTAAAGAAAATTTAAAGAGTGCAATTTAAAACTGTTTGTTTGATATATTCTCTTCTCTATATTCCAACATCAAATTTTGATTATTACTCAGAATAGGTAGGCCTATAGGCCTATATTTATTGGCATAAATTTAATGGAAGTAGAAGAGTACCCAATCAATCATTTTCTATAGCCTGTCTATGAATGAATCTATTTTATTGACAGATCCAATTGTGTTGAAAGACTGAATAAATTATTATTCATTGACTTGTCTACAGATCGATCAATGCAGAAAGGGTAGAAACTAGGCAGTTCAAGCAGTTTCCTTGACTGTTCCTGTCCAGTTATGTGGTGGGTAAGCTGGCTCTAGCTTCACCTGCTTAGCGGAGTGATACTGGGGCCCCCCTACCCCCACCTAATCTAACATACGAGTTTTGTGATTGCAGTTGTCGCATCAAGCGGATCGAGCAGATAGACGAGTTGGAGACAGAGAAGTCTGCCGAGTACCGAGACATGGAGGTTATGGAGGACGAGAACAACTCGCTGAGACTGCAGTTGCAGGACCTGCAGGCTCGATACTCGGCGCTCAAGAAGTTCGCCCTGCTGCGAAACATCCTTATCCCTCTGGAACTCGACTGAGCACGATCAAACATGAGCAGGGGCCCCGAGGCTGTCTACCGAGCCAAGGAATGTGAACGTCGTTTGCTAAATTAGAAAGTCTTGACGTAAATTGTAGTCATTTAAGTCATTAAAAAAGTTTCTCACCAATGGAAATTTCGGAATTCTGTTAAAAAGTGACATTCCTAAAAAAGTTTGAAGATTATGTATCAAATCTTCAATTGCCTCTACTGTTGGTGCCTGATATATTGCCTGGATGATTAAAAAGTCATTGAATTGTGTTTTGGGCTACGTTAGACACCTTTAGGCTGGGATTACCCCTGAAAATGGGTCACATCGGCTTTATTGTATGGGCATAAAGCCGTTTCATTTAAGAAGCTCGCTTTTAAGACATCTGTCGGGCATCTCTTTCCTATCTGCTTATGGGATGACTGTAATGGAATGATTATCTGAGTTAAATACCCAATCACCAATAACCCTTATGAAGACCATACTGAAAGTACAAGTACAAATGACAATGTTTTAAATGGTGGAAGAACGTTAATGAACTAATATAAATTGTTTGTGATGTTTTATCATTTTATGCAATTAAATAATTACAATATATAGAAATTCCTGCTTAATTTAAATAAAATATACAGTTAGAGATTGTTAGAAAGAAAGTGAAGCAGGTGTTATTAATTTGGTTTTAATGTTTGGTCAATGAAAACAATCCAACATGAGATGAGAGATTATTGTTCTTTTATTTTAAATAAATATTTAAATAATTTATCATTGGGGTTTATTATGTGGTCATTTATGGTTAAGGTGAGTATTTTTATCTAAATAACAAGCATTATATTTATTACAATAAGTATAGGTACAATTTTATACTTTGGTTTGTGTTCCTTGCAATAAATGTAATATTATAAAGTTGTATTTGTTAGTTTAATTTCCTTATTTTTGTAATAAATATTTTCTTGTAACCATGACTTATCACAAAGCATGAATCACAAAGCATGAATCACTAACTGATGTGAGGTTTGGACCCTTGATCCAAGCGCTACCCAGTCTTGGAAGGATTGTGCCTTAAACAGTGACCTACAATTAATATTTCAGTGCCTGGTGTTTTGTGTGTTGTCTTGGAAAGATACAAATTTCCTTGAAAAGGAATTATATCAAGGTTTAAATTTTGGAATAAATTCCTTTCTGGGATTAATTTTAAAGCAAAACCTATAAAAAAATGTTAATTTTAGTGTGGGTTAAATATTCGGTTATAGTCCACATGTGATGATAGAAGGTACTCCAGTAAATGAGGTTTTCTTGGCATTAGGGGCTTGAATCTCATATCTGATTTACAATCGTAATTGCTTTAGGTCGATCCTGGCATCCCAGGATTACAGAAATTCCGTTTTGCTTAGTTAAACTAAAATTTATGCTCACCAGACCTATCGAATAGGGGTGGAGCCACAGCTGCATCTGAGGGGTCTGCATCCCAAAAGGGGACCCTGAAATACTATACTACTAACAATAAATCAAACCGGTTTTTATGTTTTCGGCCAATAAAGTTCAGCCACATTGTTCGGTCAACACAGTGTGGTCTAATCAATATTTCCAGTTGTCATCACAACTGTTCATCATATAACTTCGATATTACACAGTTAAATTGTCATTTCTGGCCAATGTTACATGAACTGGTCATTGTTTTGGCTAAAATTATAAGAATGGTATATTACTATTATAGGAAATTTAATCTTTATTTATTAATATTAATATTAATTATTAATATTAGATAGCCCATCCTCCTTTATCAAATTCTCTAATTTTCAGCAAACTACCATTAATTGGTGGGGAAATCCGCTTTATTTAAATAGAGCTTTTAAAACTTTCGAGGAAGTATAAAAAAGCAATCAAAAATAAAAATTTTTTAGTACTAGCACGTCACCAAACTGCCTTATTATCTGAATAAATTCCAGATTGTGTATACAATGTACGATTGTACCTAAATAGTGTCTTAATTTTTAAAATGGCACATTTTTGCAGTCGCAAACTTCCCGAAAACGGGGAAAACTTAAATAATTTGTCCTTTCAAATTAAATATTGCCCCTGTGGGTATCCAAATTTGTGTAACTAACATATTTGTAGTTTTGAAATCAAACTAATAGTAAGTGATCAAATCTGGAAATAAACAACAGAAAAGTCTTAAAATCAAGGTTCGTGGTTGTCGGTGGGGTAAGGGTGATGGCCTGCTAAGTTAGATTGGGTTCGGTCGAGATTTAAAGATTAAAGGTTGTCTACCCAAAAATAAAGTTGCCCATCTCAAGACTCCCCCCAGGGGCCAGTCTAAGTTCTCTACTGCCCTTATGGTCACTCACAACATGTTTTTTGAAACACACTATATGTACTGCTTTGAAAATTGTGCACTGTCCACTTTTCCGCCATTAGACATGAGAAAATTGTGCCAAAATGAAGATAAATCAAAGTTTTTTTGTGTAATTTTAAATGTTATCCCCTACAACAAATGTATGAAACTAGATTCAAATCTATATCTATAAAAGGCAACGCCCTGGCTGGCTGACTGACTGACTCACTCATCACTAATTCTCCACTTCCCATGTAGGTGGGGAGCTGAAATTTGGAACACTGATTCTTTAGGCATAAAATAGGAAAACTAAATGGTTTTCATCCTGATCTGACCTTAGGGCTCCGCCAGAGACCCCGACAAAGTTCCCATGTATTCCTTCTGGATATTCAATTTTGTTTGAGCTGATGAAAATACAAACAGCTGATCTTGATTCGTAGTAGTTCCACGTGCTAACCACAGAATGCAGCACACACAACTGTTATAGTTTTTATAAATAATTTTCGGGGTGAAGCCTGCGAGCTAGTTATTAAATATATACAAAAAAATACTTCGCCTCATCATCATCATCATCATCGTTTCATCATCATCAAACATTGCATTTACTGTAGGTGAATAAAAAACTACACTGTACAGTAAAGTCAACTGCACTGCACTGTTATTGACTTAATGAGTACTGGAAAATAATAATAGTATTTAATGAGCCGATTGATGTCAAAGCAAAATATGTTTAAGTAAAATCAAAATAAAGATTACGTGTCTGTAATATTACCAAAGCAACGCAGAAATAGTTTCGGCAAAATATATTGTGATAAGGTGTTGCTGCGTGGCATTGTGTTGGACTGTAATGTGCCATGCCAGTCACGTACGTACACATAATTACTAAAAATTTGCAATAGACAACAAATCATCATTATTGGAGGTTCAGTTCTCTTTACGAAAATACATTAGTAAACCAAGTTTAAAATAACAATTATATTACAGCGATTTGTTGAATACAAATTAATATAGAATAAACACAAACACTTCCTGTTCAAGAGTAAAATGGAACACTGTGATAATTTTCAGTCACCAACTTTATTTTATGGACAAGTTAAAATGTTGGGTCTTATCTCTTCATACTTGAAATATAGCATTTTCAACATTGTTATATTTGGACCTTAGACAAGTATTTTAAACTAGTGGCTTGAAGGTGCCATAGCCCATAACCTTGCTCCAATGATTCCAATGCTCTTCTGATTTTATTTACTATTTACATGTAAGTTCACAAACAAAGTAGTCACTTAATCACATGTTGTAATGTAAACGGACGTTTTAAATTCCCATGCTTTTCTTATGGGCGATGTTTTACGTTATTTCTCGTTTGGTTGTAACTTTTTGGAAATACTGCTATTTTCCCCGAGTCCCTGGGATTGAGACCTTTAAATTGAGCTGTCTCCCATTGTCCTGCAACCTTTCAAAATCCCACAATTTTGACTTAAAAATTTCGCCTACAGAATTATATATAAAGACTAGTGGCTTGAAGGGGCCATAGCCCCTAACATTGCTCCAAGACTATGCATTATATATCTGATTATTTTACTCTTTACATTCTGAGGAAAAGTAAAACAAAATAAGAATAAACACATGTCAGTTTGTAAACAAAGTAGATACTTAATCACATGTTTTACTGTAAACAAAGCAGACGTTTTTTCAATCCACATGCTTTTCTTATGGGGAATGTTTTACGTTATTACTCGTTTGCTAGTAAACTTTTGGAAATACTGCTATTTTTCACAGCGAGCACATAATACAATAGAGAAGCTACTCGGAGCGGAGAGTGCGGCCAGCCTGGCAGTCGGATGTGACAATCCAAGATGGCAGCGCCGCCCTAGTTCGAGCGTCTACCACGCACCGCCACTTTATCAGAAAGTTGCTGTGAGGGTAGACACGGCTGTTTGTTGTAGACCTAAGATGTCGATGTCGACTTAGCACAATAGTGTAAATTGTGTTGGATTTGGTTTTAATGATCGGACACCTATTAAAAAAAAAAAATAAAAACTAGGTATCAATCACCCGCTGGGATTACTTTTCTCAAGAGCGCATTGTTTTATTTATTTAAATACGCGTAAGTGATTAAAAAAAATCTTTGTTTAGCCATAAATTGTATTGAATATTCCTATAATTCTCTGAAAATTCTAGTACCTCTAGATATAATTATGATTATTTTTGTGTAGGCCAAAAACAACGAAAATGAAATGACCAGTTGTTATTTAAATATAATTAACAATATGTTTTTATCTATGGATAAAAATACATTTGGGATAAGAATAAATAATAAAATATACATTTGTACTATTGTTTACATTTAAAAATAATTTTCATTTGTAAATTAAGGACTTGTACAACCTTCTTGAAGTGTGGTAAAAATATGCCGACTTTACGAGAGTTGCTTTAGAAGTACCTAACAAGTCTAAAAGCATTGGGTTTATATCTATAAGTGAACAAAATATTGTTAGTGAAATGTAAATCCATGATCTTGAGCAATCTGTAGGTCAATGAATAATGATTAATGGTTTTTGAATATTTGGAATAAGTTATTTAATACCCATCATAATCATCTATATAGTGAAACTTCGAGGATAGTATTATTGATTATTCCGTAGGATGTATAATGAATGATATATGAATAAGTATCGTAACTGAAACTATTTATTACTTAGATTTTTTTTACATTTACTATTCATTAAATGAATACAATATCATTACTAATCCTAGCTAAAACCAATTAACAAACAACAACTAAGCTGGAAAACAAACACACTGCACTACTATGTAAATAGTCGGGTGTGGTGCGGTAGCGGGCGGCGGCAAAAGACAGTTCTTATATCTGGATTTCTGAGAGAACCGACCACTTTGGAAAATAAAAGTTGAAATAAAAAATGAAATTTGTTTATTCATCTACAACTTTCCCGCTGACAAAATGTCTCTGACCAAAAAATAAAAAACTTCCCCACAGAACAACTTTTTCATGTCTGGTTTTGGAAAACAAATCTACAAGTGTGTAATAAAATATTTATACACCAAATAATAAAATTATCTATCATTTTAAATTAATACCATCGTTATCCTCAGACTCTATACTATAAGCATGACAAATTTCAACAATATACTTCAACTATTACTGTTGATAATGGGCGTGTATTTGTCGCGAAAGTTTACCGCGAATTGAGCTCGCGGATCGTAGATTTCAGGTTGTAAGCCAAACCAACATGGCGGATCTTGCCACACTTTTAATGCACGGGGTATAAGCACTTGTCTTCTCTATTCTATTATGTGCTCGCTGATTTTTTGTGATTCCCTGGGATTAATTAAGACCTTTAAATTGAGCCCTCTCCCATCATCCTGCTATTTGCCAAACTCCCACAATTTTGACTTAAACATTTCGCTTACAGAATTATATATAACGATTTTTTTATTTCAAAAATAACCTCTTAGGAGATGTTTAATTATCTTCTATATAAAATTCTCGTGTCACAGTGTTTGTAACAAAACTCCTCCGAAACGGCTTGACCGATTCTTATGAAATTTTGTGTTTATAGTTTATATTCGGTAGGTTTGAGAATAGGACGTAAACTATTTATTTATTTATTTTTGTTTTTCGATAGGCGAGTGAGCGAAGCGAACAAACTCATATTGAAAATGAACGAGTATTTGACATAAAACAAATTCAATGACATTAGGACAAGACAACGTCTGTGGGGCCAGCTAGTATATATTATATATTTTATTATAAATCAGGAACTTCTCAATCCCATTAAATAGTAAAAAAATTAAAATAAGTAAGTAATTATTAAACTAGTTGTGCTTTCAGTTATACATGCCCACACAAATTTCATCTGATTTTAAAAAGTAAAATATCTTTTCAAGTTAGTCAGCTTTAGTAGAAAGAACATTATAAAATAATCCAGTGTAATGTTATCATGTTCTTCAATAACGGAACAGTAAAGAAACGGCAGTCTGCAAAGAAAACGAGACTGATAATCAATCTAGTTGTAATCCAATCTTCAGATAATGAAACACAAACACTGAAGTATTGATTATAGGAATGAAATGCTAACTGTTACAAATTAAGCTTACTTAATAAAATGATGTATTTTGTTAGCAATATTTAAGATTTTGTACTTCTAAATTAGGTACTGGTATTATTGTCTGCCTGTTTTAAGCTTATTGACAAAAAACTCTTTTAGGGAAGTTTGAATAAAATTGTTTGTGTATATGATGATGTAGAATAATAGGTACTGAACTATTGAGTTGAAATTTTGCATGAGTATTTTACTTGTCCAAGTGCTTAAAATTCAGAGTACTACTATTAAAATACCCCTGTCACAGCAAATCTGCATACTCAGCAAATTTCCAATGGAGATATAAATGTCTTAATACCACAAAAGCCATGTACCAAGTTTCATAAAAATATATTGACAAATAAGCGATATATACAATTTTAATTATTCTCCATAAGAATAACATTGGGGCTGAGTACACAAGTTTGCTGCATCAACGAACACAAAAATTTTTTATGCTAATATCAATGCAACTCAACTAGGTGAAGTCATATACCAGTTTGTATTCATTTATGTTCATAATTAAGGGAGACATAGCATTTAATTACTATCCATAAGAATAACATGGGGCAGGTTTTTTGCTAAGGGAGCCTTTTGCAAAAATATTTGTTGTGCAAATATAGCAAGACCACAACCAGATCGTCAGTATACGTTCATAAATAAGCAAGATATAACTTTTTTCGTTTTCCTCCATAAGAATAATATTAGACAACATACTGTGTTTTGCACTTTCAATATCTCGGTAACCAATTGATGTAGAGAAATGATCAAAATATCAAATTGTGTTTTTTTAAGCTGAACCCAATGTTAAAAATTAAAATTTGTCTATTTCAACAATAATATGTAAAAAATTTAAAAAAAAAACATTTTTGTGGGACAAAACCTCACTAAAATACCCCTTCAGATGGAGCGATCTGGCTGGTTTTCGAACTTAAAGTCATAAATGTTGCTTTACACGTTTGTACCAAATTTCATCAAAATCGGATCATATTTACGAGAGTTATCGTGCTCACGGACACAAATATATACAGTGGGTGAATGGGTTTTTGGGGTCTGGGACCTCAAAACGAAAAATTATCATGGTACCGGGCCTAGGTCTTACCATGCCGACTACGGTAATAGCTTCTTCCCCATAGGGAAAATTCGCTAAAATTGGGCACCTCACTAGCTATTAATATTCTTCACAAAATGTTTTAGATGTTGAAATGCAAAAAAAGATAAAAATAGTCAACAACCTGTTACATAATTTATCAATACCCCAGTAGCAGCAAACCTGCGTTCTCAGTGAATTTCCAATGCATATATATATATATGTATCTTAATACCATATAAAGCCCCAAGTTTCATCAAGTATCCTCAGTGTCAGGGAGTAGCGCTACTACAGTGGAACCTCGATAACTCAAACCTCAATAAATTAAATTCCTTGATAAGTCGAAGTTTTGTCATTCCGCTTGAACTTGTCTATTTCGTACTATGCTATTTCACCTCTATAAGTCGAAGGGTGTGCGGAGATCACCTCTATATCTCGAAGTTTTATCCCTTTCAGTGCTATGGACCGATATATCGGCTTTTAAATCTGTTATCAATAAACACTGTTACTGCTTCATAAGCGATTGTACCGTTAGGCGCTCAGTCTGCAGTCTGAGTCTGACATGTAGTGAAACCTGGTATACACAAACTGAACTACCTCGTCCAGTGCCTAGGCTCTAATACCGCCTGGTCCACTAGAGCTGCTAGTCTGATCAGTGGCTGTGCGGTCTAAGGCGTTACCTTCCCGGCCGGGGATAACACTTGGATCGAGGGTTCGAATCCCATCACAGTCGGTGGTTTTTATGTGCAGCTCATGGAGAGTTCACCTGTCTGTGGCAGAGTTAAAGGGGAGGGTGGACCTTAAGCAAACGGTTTATGGCTCGGGTCCAAGCTGACGGGATGGGTGGATTCTTTGTGAGTTGCACATCTGATCAGGTGTTTTACCACTTTTTACCTATCCTTTACTGTGTGTGTGTCCAGCGGAACCACGTTATTATTAATTTTGACTATTCAGGCATTCAAGACATTAAACAAATTAACAAAGCATCACAGATTCAATTACTCCTTTCAGAAGCTTAGAACTGAAAGGGTTAACTGGAAACCCTCTATAACTCAAATCTGTAAAGTCGCCGTACCTCTACATGTCGATGTTTGGACTGGAGAACCCTCTATATGTCGACGATTTACATTATTGGTTCAGATTCCTAAACCCTTGTTACTGTATTTCCTCAAAACTGATTGAGAAAGGGACAAGTTGTCTGGAAAATTATCAAGTTTCTGTGTGTATTTGTGTGACTTTTTGCCAGTGAATTAGCTTTCCTGTTGACTCTTCACACTTCTTTTCAATGGGTAAGTTCTCTGGCATCCCTTTCCTTTCATAGTTTTTTCTGTATTTGAGAATGGTTGCAACCCCATATTCACACTCCCATCCCTCCTACAT
The DNA here is from genome assembly GCA_963675035.1 of Allygus modestus. Lineage (NCBI taxonomy): Eukaryota > Metazoa > Arthropoda > Insecta > Hemiptera > Cicadellidae > Allygus > Allygus modestus. The sequence goes on along the minus strand of OY776114.1, from coordinate 39,672,904 downwards.
CTGCTTCTGTCTGGCGTAATTTATTGGTCCAAATTTTAAGGCTCTAGTGTGTGGATCAAATGCGTTAATCATTTTTTACAACTGACTTAGCTTGAAAGGTGGGGAGGGTTGTGTTACGGGGCAAGCGATAAGATGAGAGAAAAACGTATCTAATAATAGACAGGAAATTGTAAAACGGGCAAAATATCTTCAAATTGCCAAACTGTTAGTCATTGTTTGTTTATATTCATTCTCTACAACATATTTACTGTTCACTGTCGGATGTTTTCCACCCTGTAGTACGTTCACAATTAAATCGTTTCAAAACAGTTCCACGCTTATTGAAGACATTTGCAATTGTTAAAAATATGTTTAACTATAAAAATTACGGTATTATTAGTTATGATACACTGTGTACAAAACCCAGTTGTTTGTGATTTTACTATCAATAATTATTATTGTGAAAAAAAGCTTAGTGAAAACTGCTGGCAAGTCTGAGCAATTTCCTTCTGAGATTGCGGATGAGTTATTTGCACTTCCTTTTCTCGTTAGAACTGCATCAGTCTTGGTTTAAATTTCCTTCCTGATATAGGTTAAGGTTGATTTAATTCAGTAATTTAATTCATAGGGTAAGTTTCAATTCAGTGTAATAAAATGTTAAATAAATTCTTAAGGATCTGGTGTTTCCTACAGGTAAAATTTGCTTCACTGCGTGAAAATAAAACGTCACGATAGGGAGATTGACCGTGAAAATAAAACGCCACGATAGGGAGATTGGCCATTACAAAGGACTGCAGGATCACTTTTCAGGGCTAAAATAATTTACCTCATCTGAAGTAATTAACCGTGCACAAATTGTATCAACACAAATAAGACTGAACTATTTGAACTATTAACATAGCTACTTTTTCATGTTTTATGGAAATAACAAAGCAGCTTTTTTATACTAAAAAAGGGGTTTGGAACTGTAGATCCTACTCATTTTAAATCATAAAAATAAAAAAAGTAGACATAATTTCCCTTTTAGCGAAATTCCCCTATAGCGAAGAAGCTATTACCGTAGGTCTCATGGTAAGACTTAAGCCCGAGACCATGATAACTTTTCATTTTGAGGTCCCCCAGATGCCAAAAACACCATTCGTTCAAATTTGTATATATATATGTGTCCTTAAGCACGATAAATCTCGTAAAAAGGGTCCGATCTTAAAGAAATTTGGTAAAAATGTGTAAAGTAGTATTTATTTGAACAAGTTAGAAATTCAGACGAATCGCACCATCCGAAGGGGGGTTTTGTACCCAAAAAATGTTTTTTTTTGTAGTTTCCACATGTAATTTTTATTTAAATCAAATTTTAATTTTTACCATTGAATTCAGCATAAAAAACAAACAATTTGGTATTTTGATCATTGCTCTTCGTAAATTTGTTACTGAGATATTGAAAGTGCTAAACACAGTACGTTATCTAATGTTATTCTTAAGGAGAAAAAGAAAAATTGTATATCTCGCTTATTTATGAACATAAACTGACGGAATTTGGAATATGGCTTCATCTGGTGTGGTTTATTGTATTTTGCACAAAAAACAATTTTTCACCTATGGTTCTCGAAGCAGCAAACCTAGGTACTTATTGGTTCCCCATATTTTCTTATGGAAAATAATTAAAATGTTATATACCGCTTATTTATGAATATATATGGATGAAACTTGGTATGTGACTTTACTAAAGATGAGTTCTATTGATATTTGCATAAAAACCCATTATTTTGTGTTCCTTTGTTGCAGAAAACGTGCGTACTCAACCCAATGTTATTGTTAAGGAGAATAATTAATCTTAGATATTGCTTGTTTGTAAATATATTTCTTATGAATCCTGTTAAGTGTTTTAATGTGTTATGTTATATATTCATTGGAAATTCGCTGAGTATGCAGGTTTGCTGCGACGGGGGTATTTAATGTTATCTTAATAATTATTTTTAGGCTTAACCCTGCAAACATTTTAAAATTTGTGATTTATGACTGTTACGGCTGGTCAAGCATTACACCCACTATATGACTGATTTTGAATAATGTTTATGTTTCATAAACCTTGGTTCTGTTGTGGTTTTTATTACAGTACCTGAACTTTCTACACAGTGTGGCTGAGCTCTAAATAACTTTTGCTATTTAAGATATTTAAAATCTGACTACGACAACTTTCTCAGAAGTGAGGGACTACTTAAACAAAGGACAGTTTAAAATTTTTGATCCTCAGTGTGAGAAGAGGTTGGGGGGCTGCAAATTTTAAAAGGGACCAATAATAGTTGTGTACTAAATAATTTAAAAGGTCTTGGTAAAAGTAGAAAAAATCACATAAGAGAAATAGAAATAGGGCCACCCAAAATAAAATGGCAGCTGTAAACATATTGTAAGTATTAAATTACATTTAAATTAGACTCCCTCAAATCAGGCTTGTTTAATTTAATACCTAAAATATGTTTTCGGCTGCAATATTATTTTGGGTCATCCTATTTATATTTTAGCGAATTTCCCCTCTAGGGAAGAAGCTATTACCGTAGTCGGCATGGTAAGACCTAGGCCCGGGACCATGATAACTTTTCGTTTCAAGGTCCCCAGATGCCAAAAACACCATTCGTTCAATACTATATATATATGTGTCCGTTGGCACGATAACTTTCGTAAAAATGGTGATTAAATTTGGTACAAACGTGTAAAGCAACATTTATGACTTTAAGTTTGAAAACCAGACAGATCGCTTTATCCAAAAGGGTATTATATGGGGGTTTTGTACCCTAAAAGTGGGGTTTTTGAGTTTTATACATATAATATTTTAGGAAATCTAATTTTAGTTTATACCATTGGATTTGCCTTAAAAAAATGAACAATTTGGTGTTTAGATAATTTCTCTATGTCAATTGGTTATCGAGATATTGAAAGTACTAAACACAGTACGTTGTCCAATGTTATTCTTATGGAGAATAAGAAAAATTGTATATCTCGCTTATTTATAAACGTATCCAGACGAAACTTGATATATGGCTTCATTTCATTGTGGTCTATTGATAATTCTTCAAAAAAACAAAATTTTCCCGATGGTTCCCGTAGCAGCAAACCTGCGTACTCTGCGCCCATGTTATTCTTATAGAGAATAAGAAAAATGTTATGCCTCATTTAATAATGAACATAAATAAATATAACTTGGTATGTAGCTTCACATAGTTGAGTTACATTGATATTTGTATAAAAAGCCATAATTTGTGTTTCTTGTTGCAGCAAACCTGCGTACTCAGTCTCCCATGTTATTCTTATAGAGAATAATTAAAATTGTATAAATTGCTTATTTATAAATGGATACGGATGAAACTTGGCATGTGGCTTCACCTGGTTTTGGTCTGTTGATATTTGCATTAAAACTTAATATTTTCTGTTCCTTGTTGCAGCAAACCTGAGTACTCAATCCCCATGTTATTTGTAAGGAGAAAACTTAAAATTTAATATACGGCTCATTTTTTAATATGCATCTATGAAACTTGGTAAGTGGCTGTATATAATATATATATATATATATATATATATATATATATATATATATATATATATATATATATATATATGCATTTTGGAAATTCACTGAGTATGCAGGTTTGCTGCAACGGGGAATTTTTGTTATGTCTTCATATTTTACCATGACCTTTTTTAATAGTAGTATACAACCATTATTGGTCCAGTTTCAAATTTGCACTTATACCAACCTTCAGGTACAAAGTTGAAACGAGTTTGCACGCAGCACGCTGACGTGAGAGAAGTGAATTCCGATAAAAAACTTTTAAAACTCAAAATCAGTGTAAAACAAACATTCATTCAAATTTTAATTTAAATCTGAAAACATTGATTTTTTGGCTGTTCTGATGCTCCTGGTTTCATTTACCTGCAATGCTGGTAATACAATTTTGCACATTATAAGGTTAGGAGAGGGTCCAGTCAGGCCTGAAAGTAGGCGCGAGGTTGCTGGGGATGATAAAATTACACCAACAAATGAATAACAGGCTTTTATAATGTAAAACCCCCATAAGACAACGTATACTGTGTTTAGTCGATATACATTTTCTTTAATAACTCAGTAAATATTTATGCTAGAATGATGAGAGAAAGCTTATAACTTTCACCTCACTAATTCCTATCTTTTTACATGCATTAATTTTACATCCCTTTTTTAATGACCCTTTTTGGGCCCAAAAACTCAAAATTTGAAAGATTAATCCCCAAAAAGGGGTTTAGAGTTTTCCGATTGTTTTGCCCAAAGAACTTGTTTAACTGATTATAGAAAGGAATGTCCCAACCAAGTTTGAAGTAAATCGGACAAAAAATGCGCCCGCTAGAGTGAAAACACACATATACATATATATATATATATATATACACACACATACATGTATATATATATATATATATATATATATATATACAATTTTGAACGACCCACCAAAACGTGTTCAGGGGTCATGTTAGGAACATCAATGGTGGTCTCGGGCTTAAGTTTCACTGTGCGGGTCATGCTAATAGTTCACATTCCATAGGAAATTTACTAAAAATATCTTGTTTTTGGTAGCCTAATTATTATTTCCTTATGTAATTTTGCTTGTCTTACCAAGACATTTTAACACGATGCATTACATGACCATTGGTCCGAGATTAAATTGTAAAGCTGTTCCTGATAGTTATGATTGGAGCAGTGAATGCAGGTTGTGGCAGGGTCTTTAATGTAAATATGTCTTGTCCAATGTTTGTTGCATATCCCTTGCTTTCATAAGTTCGGCAAGAATGTTGATTATTCATCCAACTTTTTTCTTGTGGATTATAGGAATGGGTAAATACTCCAAATACCCATAATTTTCAGCAAAATAAATTTAGTTATAACAATTTTATATAAAAATGTTGATAAAACATAATGTTATGGATAAATATATTCATATTTTTAACTAAGTGTATTTAACAAACATCAAACAACACTAAATAAACTGTTTTTATTTACAAGCATATTCCATAATATGTGCCGAAAAAATACCTCAAAAACAACTATCCCGAAAAACTATTTCTCAGTTGCTGTAAGCTTCAGGGGCGGATCGAAGGGGGGGCAGTAGGGGCGGTCGCCCCCCCAAACCTAAGAATTTTTGTGTTTTATTTTATTACTCAGGCATACGATGAAAGTTTGAATAAATCCGAATGAAAATGTAAGCATCCCGAAACCCCGTTTGTCTGTTCCGAGAGTCAAATTTTGCCGCTCCCGTCTACAAGGTTACATTAAAATTCAAACTAACAAACCTAAACGTTTCTGTGAATGAAATAAAATACACACCATTAGACAGGTGAAATATTAAAACATCCATTTTAGTATATAACACATTACTTAGATCCATGTATTTAACCTAAAAGCGTCTTACAAAAACATGGATATTCCCGAGTATCGCAAAGTTGTTGCAGTTTTGCCAGTTGACAGACCGAAAATGCAGTGTTTTCAACATGGTCTTGGAGGTAAATTTTAGCAGCAAAGCTTGCTACAATTGTATTCGGTGATTATTTTTTACTGGATTTCGCCCGCCTACCGTCGTTTGCTGGCAGCTGTGTTTTGTTTATAGGTTAGGTTTGATTTTTGTGTAAAACTGCGTAAACCCTTGCTAGGCAATAAATATCCAGTGGCTAGCCTAGAAGCAAAAAGTGCCTCGAATTATATGTAATGAAATAAGAGGAAACAACGATTAAATTGCGCACAAACAGAAGCTCATACGCCAAGTATTTTATTTTGTAAAAATGTGGTGACATTTTATTTTTTCGAGTGGTTGACCTTGGCTGTCAGCCTCTTTCCTAATTAATTGTACCTTCCCAGTGTTGCCAATTTTAGGGTAATTACCCTTTTTTAGGGTACTTTTACTAGTCTTAGGGTAATTTTAGGGTAATGGAGTTTTTAGGGCAATTTTAGGGTAAAATCTAGAGCCCCATTATGATTTAAATTTAGATGTTTTGGCTATGTAAAATGGTTTTCCAGGAATTAAAACATTTACATTAAGTGCTGCGTAAATTAAAAGTACTATAAAATAGATATAACTAGCATGTACATCATATATCCTATTGAGTATTAGACTAGAGATGCATGTAATCACAAAGGACACGAAGTTTAATTTTTAAACAGATAAAATTGAGGCACATTATGTTATGTGCCCAAAATTGGGCACAACATAGTAATATGGAATTAACAGTAAAAATATATCGGGTTAATTTGGTTAAATATAGGTTGTTAGATTTACAGCGCTGTTGTAGAAAATATGTTTGCTGAAGATTGTCTCCATTTTGACACATATTTGTATGAAGGAGCTAAATTGTATTTTATGCCTGTGAAATCCCCCTTGGTGAGCCAGGTGAGCGCACATACAAACATTACAACAAGGCATAACATGTGTAAATTTGAGTAATGTGGTGTTGTATTGCAATGAAACTTATTGATCTAATCAAATAGTAATAAGATGACAAACATTATTATTTAGAAAAAATAACATTAACAAATTCGTACGACTGAAATAAGTTTATACAACAATAAAGTACTAAGTACTCCCAGTCCCAACAACTGTTAATAACGTTTATCAGCAAGTTTCTATTATCAGCGATACCAGCACATTAAGTATAGCGCTGAATAAAAGTATTGCAACAGATTATTTATTTGAATTTTTTAATACATATTTAGTTTTATGTATGATATAGTACCAAAGACGAGTAATAAATGCTATGTTACCTTAGTTGTATGCCTTAATCATGTTTTAAAACCAATCTCGAGTGTATTTTGAGCTTTTATAGAAGAAAATCAATTCTTAGGGTAATTTTAGGGTAATTTACAAAATGTATAGGGTAATTTAGGGTAATTTCGCCACAAGTTTAGGGTAAAATTTAATCTACCTGGTGGTAACATTGATCTTCGCATAGTATTGTTCAGTATTGCAGATTTCAAATACGTTTTGTAAATAGTTTTTCGCGTGGGTAAATACTAAAATAAATTGTTTATCTAGGCATCTTACTTGTTCTTAGATGCCTACAGATGACGTGGAAAAAAGTGTAATGCCTAAATATTTTATTTTTATTTACGGTTGGGCGCAGTAGAACTAAAGTTAATTTTTGTTTAGCTTGTTTATAAAGTTAAAATTGCTTTTGTCTTGAATACAAGGTTATTAATATATTATGTTATCTTACTTCATTCGTTGTATAATTTCATATAGTTAAAAACAATCATGGGGGTGCCAGGGACCAGGGGGATGGGGGGGAGGGGTAACTTTCGGTGACCGCCCCCCCAAACCTGACCTCTGGATCCGCCCCTGGTAAGCTTGAGCGCTAGTTTTGATATTTCTTTTTCACAAGTTTAAATTACAATAAATAAAATAGTAGCCTACATATAGTACATTTCATAAAACTAAAATGTATACAGTATACTGTAAAAAATCACTATTGCATAAACTAGAATAAATAATTTGTATTATTGTAAAAATTTTGTACGAATTAAAAATGTATTTTACTTTCAACCAAATTGCACTAGGAAAAAAATTGCCCGCACAAGTAAGTCACTGAGGTTCAGTGTCTCCACCACATCAACATCATTTTACCCTAAAGGTCCTTGAAAATTACCCTAAATTACCCTAAAAAATTTCAAATTACCCTAAAAATTACCCTAAATCTGAAAAGCTGTAATTTATATACTTCTGTTGATAATATGGCCTAGCTAAGATCAATGAATGAGTTATTTAGGTACTACACTATAATAATAAGAATAATTTAGCTTTTAACAGATTCAAATTTAATAAATAAAAATGTTAGCAATAGCAATATGTTTTATATTTAACTTTCTTCATTACTTAACTAATTTATAAAGGTCTAAAAATATGTTTATGTGATCACGTTATTAATTCCAATCATAGTAAATTTACGGAAGGAATAAGAAATAGATTTAGTTGAGGGCAAGAAACAAATTTCATGATAGATCACAAAATGAACTAAATAACAACATTTAATAGAAATAACCATTTAATAAAAGCTTTTTGTTCTTGAACTTGGTTTTTTATGTTTTTATTCATAGGTCTAGTAGTTTATTAAAGCTGATATAGAGTGTTGGTTTCGAAACATTTTTCATAACTACATACCTACTACATAGGCTGACTTACTAATTTTCCTATTTTGTTACTATAGCTTTATTTTTTTATTTTAGGTACCATTTTAGGAGTTAAAGGAATGACTAATTTTCACACTTCACTTAAAGAAACTGATGTTAAGACTCGTGTGTTGATTTCATAATCTTAATTACATTTTATTATTGTTCCCAGTGCCTTGCTCGTATAGTTGTTGTTTCCCAGTAATTTTCAACAAGTTTACAGGCCAACTTATTAAAATAAGATAATCTAATTATGATTATTATTAGTATTATTTTTATTATTGTTATTAATGTAAGTCTCTGATTTAGTCTGAAACTCGTTTTTTTAAATTTTGGTGGAATTAAATTCGTATTAATGTTCAGACTATGTTAGCTGTAGGGCCAGTAAAATAAATTTTAAATAACATTTTGGGGCTCTGATTTTACCCTAAAAATTACCCTAAAACCCCCATTACCCTAAAATTACCCTGACCTTGCAATATTACCCTAAAAAGGGTAATTACCCTAAAAGTGGAGACACTGCTGAGGTTAGTCACATAGCAGCAGCTTGCCGCCAATATTGCACCAAAGTTGGCCGCTGCCGACAGGCGTTATTGGTTTGATGAGTTGCCGAGTGAGTTTCAGATTTGTAATTACATCACTCCTCTCCCGTCCTCCCATCAAATAAATTAATTTCAACCGCTAACTGAATATTGTGTTCGCAATACATTCCACTTTTCAGATAACCACAACAACTGTCAATACTGTATCTCTCTCTGTCTCTGGAAAGTAATATTAACTAAATTTAACAAACATCAGTTTTTATTTTCAACTGATAATTAAACTGATAACAACTGAAAAGTTACATAATAAATACGAAACAGCTGGGGTAAATTAGATGTTACAATTTGTTCAACGATACGACTGGTTTAAGCACAGGTGCCCACCCCCCCTTAGACGATGACTCACCCCCCCAAGACCGAAGACTACCCCGCCCCCTAAAAAAGACAATACTTATATATCCCTATATGCAAACCCGTTCTTCCTGCAGACCAATTCCAAATCAAATCAAATCAAATCTCTTTATTGCAGAAACTTCCGAGAACATCGGTAGCATTACAAGCGTCAGACAAAAGATTTCTTAAGATAAAAAAAATAATATATAAGACAATATAATATATCACAGCCTTAACCCTACATCACTCAGTCAATACAATGATTACAATAATCAACAAATAGGCTAAATAACCTCTTACTATATTAAAAAATATCTAACTAAGCCTATTCTGTAGGCCTTCACATCGATTGCCATCCCACTATGGACAAGAGAGTAATTTTGCAAGTTTAACTTTTACTCTGTTATTGCCGGGTTTTTATGTTGAATGTAGTAAATATTACTAGAGTATTAATTATAAAATTATGGAAATAGTTAAAAAATGGGTTTTTATGCAAATATCAATATAACTCAACTAAGGTGAAGCCACATACCAAGTTGTATTAATTTATGTTCATGATTAAGGGAGACTTTACTTATTCTCCATAAGAATAACATGGGGCAGATTACACAGGTTTGCTGCTACCGGAATTATCGATAAAAATTGATTTTTTCTGTGCAAATAACAATAGACCACAACTACATGAAGCCATATACTAAGTTTCGTTAATATAGGTTCATAAATAAGCGAGGTATAATTTTTTTCTTATTCTCCATAACAATAGCATTGGACAACGTACTGTGTTTAGCACTTTCAATATCTCTGTAACCAATCAACATAGAGAAATGGTCAAAACACCAAATTGTGTGTTTTTTAAAGCTGAATCCAGTGGTAAAAACTAAAATTTGACTTTTTAAAATAATACATGTAAAAACTTCAAGGAACCCATTTTTGGGGTACAAAACCCCCCAAAATACCACTTCGGAAGGGTCGATCTATCTAGTTTTCGAACTTAAAGTCATAAATGTTGCTTTACATGTTTTTACCAAATTTTATCAAAATCAGTCTTTTTTTAAGAGAGTTATCCCACCCACGGACACGGACACATATATAAAATGGAATATATATATAAATACACATACGGCTTAGAACGATTGGTGTTTTTGGGGTCTGGGGACCTCAAAACAAAAAGTTATCATGGTCCCGGGCCTAGGTCTTACCATGCCGACTAAGGTAATAGTTTCTTTCCTATAGGGGAAATTCGCTAAAACGTGTAAATATCAGAACAAAGTTAATAGTTATAGTCAGGAGCGTCAAATTAGGCGGGTGGGGGTTTTGCAATGTTGCCAGTAAGTGCAAGATAACATTTGGGGGATTTCTTGGAAAATCATGTTTACAGAACCCTTGTTGGTTTTTCTTTCTCAGATGATCAGCTAGCTTGTTTTATAAAACTACAACTGTAATTTTGTATCAATAATTCTGTATATTTAACATATTGATCTAGTACCCAAAGAAACCATCAGACTGCGTAGGGGTACACCCGATAATACACCACGGCTATCACGGTGTGTAACCCCGCTTCCGATGCCGGGCCGGTCCAGTGAAGCAGGCTTTAAGACTAATGTACTAATGTCAACAAGTATTGTCAGATTTAATGAATCTTCATTTTTATCAGAATTGGATTGAACGGTATCCGTATTTATTAAAATAATTAGAGCTGACTTTATTGTTACAAAATGTCCAAGGTCATTATTATCTTAAACAACACTTAAAACACCAAAATGATTTTTTTCTACAGCTGAACTGATTGGTATCAGCAAATGTCAAGTTTTCAGTAAAATTATCTGAGGAAAATCTAAAAACCTTTTTTCCATAACATTAGCATGGACAATTTTATGGGAGCTTTTTTTGACTTTTCTCTACAACCACTAAACCTAGGTTAATGATTCAAAATACTAAATTATTTGTTTTTTAAGCTCTATAAAATGGCTATAATCAAAGTTGAGTGTTTTTTAAATTTTAGGGGGAAAAATTCAAAATACCCCCGTCGCAGCAAACCTGCATACTCAGCGAATTTCCAATGAATATGTAACTTAACACATTAAAACACTTAACAGGATTTATAAGAAATGTATTCACAAACAAGCGATATTTAAAATATTAATTATTCTCCATAAGAATAACATTGGGGATCAGTATGCAGGTTTGCTGCAACAAGGCACAAAAAAATGGGTTTTTATGCAAATATCAATAGAACTCATCTTAGTGAAGTCACATACCAAGTTTCATCCATATACATTCATAAATAAGCGATATATAACATTTTAATTATTTTCCATAAGAATAACATGGGGCCAAGTACCTAGGTTTGCTGCTACGGGGACCATAGGCGAAAAATTGTTTTTTTGTGCAAACAACCATCAACCACAAGCAGATGAAGCCATATACCAAATTTCGTCAGTTCATGTTCATAAATAAGCGAGATATACAATTTTTCTTTTTCTCCATAAGAATAACATTAGACAACGTACTGTGTTTAGCACTTTCAATATCTCAGTAACAAATTGACGTAGAGCAATGATCAAAATACCAAATTGTTTGTTTTTTTAAGCTGATTTCAGTGGTAAAATTATAATTTGATTAAAATAAAAATTACATGCGAAAACCCCAAAAAACCCATTTTTGGGGTACAAAACCCCCCAAAAACCCCCCTTCGGATGGTGCGATTCATCTGGTTTTCGAATTCTTTAAAATAAATGGCACTTTACACATTTGTACCAAATTTCATTAAGATCGGACCTTTTTTATGAGAGTTATCGTGCTTACGAACACACATATATAAAAATTTGAACGAATGGTGTTTTTGGCATCTGGGGACCTCAAAATGAAACGTTATCATGGTCTCGGGCTTAAGTCTTACCATGAGACCTACGGTAATAGCCTTCTTCCCTATAGGGGAAATTCGCTAAAACTGATTTTTGGAAAATTTAAAACCCCCATAAAACCCCCTTCCCATAGTCCGATCAATCTGGTTTTCGAAGTTAAAGTCATAAATGTTACTCTACATATTTGTGCCAAATTTCATCAAAATCGGGCATTTCTTTCAAAAGTTATCGCGGTAACGGACACACACACACATATATATATATATATATACTGTATATATATAATATATATATATATAAATCTGAACGAATAGTGTTTTTGGCATCTGGGAACCTCAAAACAAAAAGTTATCATGATCTCGGGCTTAAGTCTTACCATGCTACCCACGGTAATAGCTTTTTCCCTATAGGGGCAATTGAATATACATTTAAACGAATGCATGGCCAAACAGACACAAGATCTGGCATCATGGGTCTCTCAGCGTTGCCAGTTCGTGCCCCAAAGCCACGATTTTCGACCTAGACATATTATGCCGTAACGACATATGGCAACAACGCAAAATCCCTCACCCGCCTAATTTGATGCTCCTGACTGCAGTAGCAACTGTTGAAATTGTATGTTTTAAATAGTTTAACTGTTATCGTTTAACCACTGAAAAGTAGCATTATGTATAAACACGCAAAATGTAACTCTAAAATCAATGTTGACTTTTTCTGAGCGCCTTTTTTCTGATATTTTACGTGTTTAATTTTTATCTTTGAGCAGCCACCGTTTGTAACGAATAAAGCTTTTGAAATGCAGTTTGCGTCATTCACCTCTACTTGTCCAGCCCTTTAAAATGAAGTACATATATACCTATGTTTACATTTAAGATTATGCACTGATTCCTCTTGGGCCGTCCCCTACTGGAGGTAAAAAATTGGTAAGAACCTTATGAAATAGCTTTTTATCTTCCAAGTGGATGTGCACATTTTTAATCTTACAAATAATTTAATTAAACATATATTAAGCCTTTTCAAAACTTTGTTGACACCCTATTTAACAACAATATGTAATTCTTAAAGATCCATTTACTTCCAAGCAGAAGGATTTGCTCACAAGTAAAAGGTAATCATTATTAATATGGATTGAAGGATTTGCTTTTACTTCTACCTTTTACCAGAAGCAAATGATTTTGATCCATACCTTTTCCTTTTGAGGATATCCTTCTTTTTATTAATACCAGATAATGAACCAGATAAAAATGTTTTAAGGTGATATAAAATAAAACGGTGTACAAATTAATCTTAAAATATATAAATTCAGACTAAAGTTTTTATTTACTAATGAAGTGTGATTTCCATTATAGTGAAATGAGTTGTGAGTACCTATTAACATATGAAACTAAAGTTGAGTTTGCCACCATTGAACTTTACTCAACAAAGATCCCGGCCAGATAGCTTCCCAACTATGACTCAACTATGTGGGGTGCCTCAGGAATGTTACCAATAGAGGCAGCGTGTCTATGCATGAATTATGGGATATTGGCTGCCAGCCTTCAAATACCTTTAGGAATTGTGGTGGAAATAATTATTTGAATTAACTTATTTTGTACGAAATGCCGAATAACATATTGTTCATCGAAGGGTTTGATAACTTTCTTGATTGTTGTTAAATAATGTTAATATAAATTGTATTAATACATAGTTGGGTATTTATAAGTAGTTTATTTAGTACTTCAATCGTAATTCGACAGTTTCTGCATTGACGTTCAACGTAAATAAATGGTAATGTGAGTAAAAATATTAGCATTTACTTTTCCTATTGAGAAAATTTTGTGAAGGTTTTATACTGGATCCAGCTACCATTGGTCATTGGGCTATTAATTATTGATCCTGGATAAATAATCAGTAGGCCATAGTAAGACAATGATTTAATGATCTAGCATTAAGACATAACATTTTCTAAGCTTTACCCAAGTAGCAAAACAATATTGTCTTAATATTGTCAACAATATTTTCCCAATCTTGTCATAATATTGTCTCAATAATTTTAAATATTTTCAAAATATTTTAAAAACATTTTTATGAAACAAAATACATTTTCTTGACAATATTGTGGCAATATTGTTCAACATTGGTAAAATATTAAATGACAATATTGAACAATATTGAGAAAAGAAAAATATAATATTGTTCAGCACTATCTCAACATTGAAACAATATTGTACAACCATGGTTTAAAGCTCCAGCAATATTTGGAAAATATTTAAAAAATATTGTTAAAACAAACAATTTTCCTATTAACAAAAACATTTAAATTTAAATAAATAATTAGTGACATTACAACATTTCAAAATATATTTAAAAAAGTGCTGTTAACCTTTGTCAAAGGCTTTTGGTTACTCTGTTGGAACTGTTAAAAGCATATCAAATCAAAATGATACCTTAGGAGGTTATTTTGTGAGTAAAACTCCTCCCATAGTTTTCAACCAATTTCAATGTTCAAGGAAAAAATAATGTATAAAATCAGTTAATTAACAAATTAAAGGCACTGTACTTTTAATCAGTTAATAATCATAAGTAAAGTAGACTTGTCCACATATTGTCTCTGTGCAATTTAGGTAGGTAAAGAAAAGAGAAACCAAAATTAGAAATGATATTTTTTATTCTATAGTCTTTGTCCACTAATAAAATCAAATAAAATTCACTGGTCTAAGCAGTCCTTTTAATCCCCTGTAGCTCCTCCAGCAGTTGCTTCTCGAAGAGCTGTCTTTCCTTTCCTGAAAAAAAAAAATATATATATACCTATGTAATTTGACACATATTGAATCATATTTTAATTTACTTTTATGTTATAATTTTATTTTTTAAATTATAGGTAAGTACAAGAGTTAAGGATATGCCGGCAAATACTCAGGTATTTTTGATATATTTACAACTATATTTATACTTCTTGAGGTGTGTGGTTGGTACAATTTTAATTCACATCGGATAGCTCAAGTTTGGATCATTCACATATTATTATTAGAAATAAATGGTTTAATTGTTTAATTTAGCAAGGTCTCTGATAATTCAAATTAATAGGCTATCAAAGTATTAGCAGATAAATTTCGGCAATCATCCTTATGGCGAGGGGAAAGTCCGTCGCAAAGCCAGGTGCTACGCGAAGACAACCCATTAGTTTTCTTGATGGTGTTATTTCATACATTAAGAACAGTATTTCATTAGTGAATTTCCTATGGAAAGTGAACTATTAGCATGACCCGCACGGTGAAACTTAAGCCCGGGACCACCATAGAAGTTCCTAAAGTGACCCCCTGAACACGTTTTGGGGGGTCGTTCAAAATTATATATATATATATATATATATGTGTTTGCACTCTAGCGGTCACATTTTTTGTCCGATTTACTTCAAATTTGGTAGAGACATTCCTTTCTGTAATCAGTTGGACAAGTTCGTTGGGCAAAACAATCGGAAAACTGTAAATCCCTTTTTTGGGGATTAATCTTTCAAATTTTGAGTTTTTGGGCCCAAAAAGGGTCATAAAAGCCCCGGATGTAAAATTAATCCATGTATAAAGATGAGAATTGGTGAGGCGAAACTTCTAAGCCCTCTCCCGTCATTATAGCATAACTATTTACCAAGTTATAGAAGAAAACGTGTACTGACCAAACACAGTACGTTGTCTTATGGGGGTTTTACATTAGAAAAGCCTGTTATTCATTTGTTGGTGTACTTTCATCATCCCCAGCAACCTCACGCCTACTTTAAGGCCTGACTGGACCTTCTCCTAACCTTATAATGCGCAAAATTGTATTCCCAGCATTGCTGGTAAATGAAACCAGGAGCATCAGAACAGCCAAAAAATCAATGTTTTCAGATTTCGATAAAAATTTGAATAAATGTATGTTTTACTCTTATTTTGAGTTTTAAAAGTTTTTTATGCGGAAATTCACTTCCCTCACGTCAGCGTGCTGCGTGCGAACTCGTTTTCTATTGGAGTACTGAAAAATAATTAAGTTACCACTTGTTGGTCCCTATTCAAGTCCAGTCCACCAGGTGTTAAAAGAGTCTGCAGTACCTCCCGCCAATTTGTATTTTAATCCTATAAGGCCAAAATGTTAAATTCCTTAAAAATGCCTATTTTTAAACACGGGTAGTACTAGTTTCTTTAATCGGATTAATTTGAAACCTGTGTATACTGTTATAGTAATACTCTTAGGGATCTGTGAGGTTCAATTGCCCAGAAGTCTATTATCATTCACGAAAATTGTTCTTGTTTATCAAGTATTATTTTTTATTCAAAATAAAACAAATATGAACAGCATCCAACCACACAAAAGCCTAGTTATTGTTGTTTTCTTTTAAAATACACATGAAGCTAGAAATTTTAGGACAAAAGGCACCGAGTGTTTGACTGTTAGTGATTTAAACATTGGTCTCATAGGACTAAAATCCAAAATGGTGGGAATTCTGCAGACTCTTTACGCCCCAAAAGGATTAGGTATTGGTTGAAATCGATTGCCTTGTATCATCTTTTGTGTATATTTTACCGTCTTGTATGTAAGTACAGTATAAGTGTAAATATACTTTAGTGTTGTAACGTTGTAAGACTATTTTATTTATCCTGTTTAGTTGTAACAAAACGTATCATGCTAATACAAAAATTATTTAAAAGATTAGGCTAATGTAGCAGACATTGGGCACTGCTGAAATAACAACAGTTTAAAAGTGAGGAAATTAAGAACGTTTAAGAACTTTCACTTTTGTTTCATTGATAATTTTGTTTCACTGGTATTAAATATTTCCTCACTTACCGGTATTCAAAAGTAGAAACTCAATTCCTTTAATCTCCTAAATGAAAGCCAACGACAAAATTAAATAAAATACGTTTTATTGCAGACATTTAACTTTTTACTGCAGTTTTCATTTGATACCAATCTATATTATTATACTCTTTATTTGCTTTAACACTTTAATATGTTGCTGATCAATAAATTTTAAATGATGGGTAGGCTACTCTATTCAAAAGACTAACTATGAACTCAACGATGATGAAATTTAATTTAATTCTTACATTTTATCCAACTTCGCCTGCGACTGCGCCAACCAGGTTGCAGCCGAAACATATATTTTGCTAAGCTCCGCATCGACCCAACATTTGCTTGTGGCGGCTGAAACATTACAGACACCTTAAAAGTAAACTAAAAATATTTATTCATAAACTATACACCTTGAAGTGACTGAGTTTATTGTCTAAATCGACAACCATTTATCTGATTTTTGTAATAGAGGTACCAAAATTAAATTGTATTGCAGATTTGACCAATCACATCGGACTTTAAAAAGGGGCATTATTACAGCACACAAATAGCTACATAGTTCTGTGTTTAAAATTACATTCTTCAAGTTATGAACTTTACTATCACATATAAATTGTCCAAACATCCAAACATCCCGTTTTTGGTCACAGTAGCAATGAAAAATTTAAAAAGACAGGTGATGTTCGCGTGTTTATTTTCATTTAGAGTCAATTGGTGTAGATGTAGGCTACAGGAGTGCCAGTTGTTTTCAGAACACTGATAAGGTTAGGTTAAGTTTATTTACCATACCGGTAATTATTAAGTAAATTCAAAATTTAACACTAGAATTAAAAGACAATTTACATATTACCAAGCAAGTTAATGGGCATAAGACAGTAATGCCTGGTTTATCAGCACTAACGTGGCGGACTAGTACTGGTTCGTATAGGCTAGGTTACTTAAGTCAAAGTCAAAAATGTTTAATATTGTACTACCTGGTTTTTCAGAACTAATGTGGCGGAGTAGTACTGGTTCGTATAGGCTACTTAAGTCAAAGTAAAAAATATTTAGTGTTGTACTAAACAAAAAAAATTCAATGACAAAAGTCAGTTCAGTATACAAACTTTGATAGTAAGTTAGAATAAAATCTTTATTTATATATGTCTACAAAAAATGCTGTATGTTATCACATCAATCAACAACGACCTTAATACACTCTGAACTGGCACCCGCGCCTACTTGAATTCTGCTTTAGTAGCCAACGCCTAACTTTTATACAACTTTATGTTTGACCCACAATATAGGATATCAAAACCTCAAAATACCGATAAAATTCTAAATACCGGTAGCCTATCAATATTAATGTAGGTGGAAGGAAAAAATAGGTGTGCTATTGCGCAGGTTTGTGACGTAATTCGGGATGCACATCAGGTGGACTGTCAGCTTAATGTAAACAAATTGTATGTCAGCGAAGTGGAGCTTGCATCCTGCGTGACGTAAATGCACAGGATTGTCCTGTTTTAGGCACTGGAGTAGCACATATTTTTTCCTTCCACCATGAATGTAGGCCTAAGTTTGATGTTTCGGATAGACTTTCATAAGCAGAATGATATAAATAACCGAATGAAATTCGATACCTACGGTATATCATTAGGTCAATTTTGTTATCGATTGCAAAATAATATAATAATCTGTATGATAGTTGTTACACTTAAAAATAAGAGGGGTCATGTATTTCAACCAAATGAATGATTTACCTTTTTACTGGCCAAACTAAACCACATCCACATCTTATACTAGACATCACAGCCTAAACAATCTACCTAGGCCTATGTTGAGCATATTGTTGAGCATATTTATCAGACAATTTAAATATTTCTACTAGGCCTATGCTTTGTGAATCTGTAGAATGTAGCTTAAAACAAACCTTCAAAGCAACCCAATATTGGTTTAAGCAAACAGTCTCACTCTCGCTCATGAACTCCTAACTTTCTAGGACATGATTACCTGGAGCCTATAGGTTAATTATTAAGGATAAGTTAATCTTTAACTCCATAGGTTTACCAGGGGGATGGGATTGATAGTATTCAATTAGACACTAAACTAACGTATAAACCAATTGACCAATAACTTAATTTACAACGTGTTACTTTTATCAATAACATTGGGTCAATGGCATATATAGGTTAAATACTAACATTTCTCCATGATTCACTTACCTAGTTATCCAGTTGAGTACTCAAGTTGATACCCGTTCAAACAAATAACTTAGCCCTACGACTACTAACGAAATAAATAATTAATTAATTAACATACACGGCTCGATAACGAAATAAAAAGATAATGGAAATGTTTAATAGCACAATAGCAAAGACGTCCGTGCCGGGAAACGTAAACAAGGAACAACGCAATAATAACATAGCAAAAGCGCTGCATGCGGCCGTAGGCGGAAGCTTAAAGCTTGCGCGCGCATTCTGCTGTGCTAATATATTGGAATATCGGAATAATTGGTACAGTATTAATTGACTTGTTTCAGCGCGTGTAAACTGAAACAACGCGTGAAATTTTTGTATTTTCTCCTCAGTTTAACACTTCACACTTCCAAAATTGTAATTACTTTAACGATTAAAATTGTATTGTAATACCGTATTTTTTAAGGTCTGAAAACATTTTCTCAATATTTTTAAACCTTAGCATTTCTACATTTCAAATTAATATTGTCGTAATATTGAAAATATTTTTCTAACATTGTTCTATGTTACCGAACAATATTGTTCAAGAAATATTTATAAATATTGAGAAAATATTGTTTCAATATCGTAACAATATTACTTTGACAATATTGTCATCAATATTGCTCAACATTGTTTCAATATTTTAACAATATTGTTCTGCTACTTGGGTAATCACATCACCCGATGTGTAATGTAATGATCACAGATCTATATGTTTGTTGTGTATGTTTGTTATAATAAACTGAACTGATAGCTATAGATTGCTCTGAGGAGATTTTGAAGGACATTCCATTTATCTCTTATCATAAAGAGCGAATTCACCATTTATGAATGGAGGGCGAATCTGGTATTATGCTCTACCTTCTTTGAAATCATTTTACATCATTTGGCATCATGTTGCATTCACATTTTGATGTAAACCTGTTATGAACTGTCTAGATTAATGAATTCATGTTACATTAATGATGCAAAACAATAAAGGAAGGAGACAATATTCTACAGAAAATCTGCATTTTCAATAAAGTTAACCCTTCTGAAACGAAAATTGCATAAGCGCAACATTCTGCAGTAAACATAATAAACTTATGTTTAAGTAATCATGTGGTAAAAATAAAATGCTCTCCATAAGATACCTTGGAAATCTTGAAGGCCCAGGGTGGTGTCCTTATAAGGTACCAGCTTTTACCCGCGACATCGCCTCCAATGAGGTGATTTTTTTGTAGAAAGTTTGGTAATACTCCACAATAAATCATAGGCTCAAAGTAGCCCACTAAAATATGCTTGTTTCAGAAGATTGGTTTAAAACTAAAAGGTGAATCCTGTAAGATTTCGTCATTCAACTCTAAAATAAAAAAATCTAAAAATCTAAAAGATCTACGAATGTTTTGATGAGTGGTACAAAAACCAATACAAATTTACCACAGAGTATAAATTTGTACGTTAAAAACTCTTTTAGAAATAAGTTAGAGATAGAAGGAAGTAAGATTTGTAAGCGGCAGCACGAGCGTAGATTCCGACAGTGACATTTCTTAAATGCCACCTTCTCACCCAGTCCCTCCTCCGCCTCTTCTCTGCCCCTCCTCTCCTCTGCCCCTCCTCCGCCCCTCCTCCGCCTCTCACCTGCTGATAAAGCACCTGCGATCTTGGTATTTACAAACAAATCTGAACAGGGTGAAATTGAGTGAAGCGACGTGTAGTGATGTGTTTTTAGTGGTTAAGGATCAAATCATTCAGTATTTATCCATGGCAACTTAAAAGATAAATGTAAACTGTAGTGTTACCTACATAATTATACAAATTCTTGTCCTCATAATGATATTAAGATAAGCAACCAAAATAAACGAATAAAGAAGCAAAAGCTGAACCTTTTCAAAGACGTTACATCGGTTAATAAATTAAAGCATCATCAATTTTTTTAAATAACACAAACAAAAATCCCACTATAATAAATGTACCGCAAGAAGTAAGAGGAAAATCTTAAATACAAGCCTAGAAATCAAACTGTTTATAATTCTAAATATCCTAACTAATAAACCACAATGCCGTAAACCCGACTTCAAATAGACCACTTTGTCTGGAATGATAGCCTGTAAGATATTTCTTCAATGTGTATTTTGAATAACTTTGAAAATGCGATTATTTACGGCACAATCGTCCTTTCGGGATCCGATTTGTGACATTGGGTAATAATATATAATACTATTCAAATTAAAATAATTCCTCTTATAATATAATAATATCCTCTTATTGATTGCTGATTGAGAGCCGTAAAAAATGTAAAGATAAATTGATAACCTATTTTTTATGACGACAAATTTTGTTTGAAAAAAGCTCTTTACGTTTTTGTTACTAACAAAAAATGTCACAAACACGTCTTGTACGACAAATGGACCTGGACCTACACTAAAAGGAAAGTCAAGTTATTGTATTCTTTTTATGAAGGTGCAATTATAAAATCTCTTCCCCAAGGGACACAGGATAGTTTCTCAGTCTAAAGTGTAGGAATATCCAGTAGATCAAAGGATACGGAGTGTGAGGGAGTTTGCGTTAATTGCGAGACGGTGTCAGATTAAGCTCTTTGTAAACGTTGCAAAGAATTTAGTTTATTACATTCAATGATTAAAATAATTAAGTTTCTAAGTCAAAAGAATACAAAGTATGTTAACACTTTAATCCACAAAAAAAATATAATACTGTATTTATCAATATTTAATTATTTGCACATATTTTGAGCAGGATGTTGTGTTGATTAATGTTTGACCAAGGGTAAATTATGTTTAAAGAGAATTTTATAACTTTTAATAATTTATAAAAACATAGTAGTCAAATTGGCTGCATGCATTAAAGATTCACGCTACAATTCCCTTGAATTTGAAATTAATTTCTCCACAAAAGTTTAAAAAAAGTTTCACAAATATGTCCTTGTAGCGAGTATTTGTGCCGCTAAGTAAGTTGGAGAGAAACATACATAATTGAGTTTCAAAAATAAATAACTGTGGTTACATACAAGAAGTCGCTTATAATAAGACCCAAACCGATTACATACAAAAGGTTGAAACAGACTCAAAAAACTTTTTGTAAATAGAGCTGAAGTGTTTTTTACATACTTGTGTTCTAAAAATTAACAGTCACTTGTTAAAACATCAAGTTCAACAATACAAAAGTATAATTCACACTATATTTAATTTTAAAACTGGAATTAGACAAACATACTGTCCAACATTTTCGTTATCCTTTCCATTTTAAATTCAGGTCCAGAAACAAATCAACAGTATACTTTGTTTTAACTATCAATCATAAGCTGTATGTTTATCACTGGGTATTTATATTCCAAATTTGTTTAGATTTTGTAGGAAAACAAAAGATAACTTTTAAACATTTTTGTAAATATTTTCTTACACACGCAAGAGTAAAATGTTTAAATATTAGGACTTTAACTAAACCATTCATCATTAAGATCTTGTTCGTTTACAATTCCTGAAGTTTCTCTATTTTACTTTATTTATTTATTTTCCATTATGCATTTTTGGTAATTCAATAATACAATTTTCCATTTACAATGCATTGTGAATACATGCATTCACGAATGTGTACACCAACTATAAATAGAAAGGCTTGTCATCTTTTGTATTTTCTACACAAATACCATTTAAAAAAGATAGAGATAGTTAACAATATAACACTATTTATAGTGAAACCTTACGAGAAAGATGGATGATTAAAAGTGTTTTTGCATACTTGTGTTCTAAAAACTAACAGTCACTTGTTAAAACATTAAGTTCAATAATAAAAAAGACAAGTCACACTATATTTAATTTTAAAAGCTGGCATTAGACAAACATACTGTCGAAACAATATTTACGTAATCTTTTCCATTTTAAATTCAGGTCCAGACACAAATTAAGATACTTTGTATTTTTAACTATATCCTGAGTGATGTTTATCACTGTATATTTTTCTTCCAAATTAGTTTAGATTGTCTGGGAATGGCCGCCAAGATATCTTTCAAATATTCTCGTAAATATTTTCATACACGCAAAACAAAACATTTATAACTCATAGAAATAGTTAACAACATTTAACTATTTTTAGCGACAGATTAAGAGAGAGATGGGGATTCAAATGTAATTTAATGCATTGTATTTAGTAGGAGTGATTATAGAAGCAAACTGGTTTATTTTCAGTCTCCATGGATACAATTTTAATAAATAAATATCATTTAATATAACAATACCTCAGTTTTATTGTTCAAAAGCATTGTTTTTATAAATCACAAATGATGCATAAATTTAAATTATTGAATGGAGGTTCCATTTCCTGTGTATCACTCACTATTGTATTCTAGTCATTGGGGGGGGGGGGTTCAGGCTTGTTTTGTTTTTGGAGACTGCGAGTACCGGGTTGTGAATATAACTAATTTATCAAAATAAAGTAATTTATATCTATGTGGACAGCTCAAGCACCACGAATAACAAGTTTTCATCTTGAAAATATCTCCTGAACTGTTGATTATAAATTAAAAACCAGGTTCACATATCTTTTTCCGTACAAACAGTTTGCATTAATCCTGTTACCTATTACGACGACATGTTTCTGATTTCAAAATTTCATCTTCTGGTCAGCCAAAAACGTCCTCAGTTCATCACAGATTTCATCAAAATTTTAAAATTAAAACAACACAACACAACACAGTTCTAAACAGTAATCAAAACACTTAACTTAAATCACATTCACACACTAGGAGATATATTATTTTATTTCTTAATAATATAGGTGAAATAAGATAAATAAATAAAACAGGTTTATTTACTGATAGTTGTGGAGCAATATAAATACTAAACAGAATATAGTTATATGTCATTTTGTGAAAAAAACAACAAAACGCTTAATTGACCGGACACAGTAGCTCCGAGGTAAAGTGCCTGACTAGCAAGTCAGACGGCCGATTCGATCCCAGTCCCGGCCGACTCCTGTAAGATCATGAGCGGTCACCTCTGGCTTGCCCATGTAACTAATGCCGTTATGGTACCTCACAGGCCGTTATGCTGTCTTTCACCGCACAGGTCAAAAGCCTATGGTGACGGGCAGTTTAGGTTTTTATAAAAAAAAACAATCGTCGTTAGTGTAATAAGAAATTCTTTCAGGATTTTAAATCATGATGATTTATATCAAACTTGTTTAGAACCAAGTTAACTGTCAGAATTGGGTATGCTGGGCCATTCATAGTTACCGGAATATTATTCGGGCAAATTTTACACTCGTTGCAAATTAATACAATTGATCTTCTCTGAATTTACTGAATAATAATTACTACGTATTGAACAAATGGGAAATTAAATGTTATTGTTTAAATATTATGAAATATCATCAGATTGGTAAAGCTAGTTTTAAACCAACTAGGAATTAATTAAAGATTGAAATTATCGTATTTTAATTTTTAGACTTACCTTCATGAGTATATGGAATTCAAAAAGTATCAAAGAGGCAATTTTTAAGCTGCTTGATGAAATGTAAAAAAACAAACAAAAAATACAAGATTTCCAACTATAATTTTATTGAAATTGAATAGTTATTATTAAATAATTTTGAAATTTTTGTCACAAAATTAATAAAACTCCGAGAATTATTAAGTAACTGATATGACTCTCTTACTCCTTTCGTTTACTATTAATATTAGTTTAGTACCGTAGCTTTTGTAGCAATACTATTTAGTTCGAGCTTTTACTGGCCTTTTTATCAATTATTTACAACAAATTTCCACACTTGAATACTTCTAATGTATTACAGTTTTATAGTCATTGATTGAGGCCTGAGAGAATGACTATTCACTAGGTTTGACCAAGCTTGGCGACCTTAATAAGGAAAGATCAAGTCTGACAACTTTAATCAGGTCAGATCAAGTCCAATTAAGTCTGACAAACCTATTAGGCCTGATCAAGTTTGGTAAACATTATCAACTGATTACACTAAGGTTGATCAAACTATAATTCGCATCTGTTAAAACTTGATACATTTTGATAAATCCTAATTTAAACGTTTTTTTTAGTGGTGGTTTAGTTTTTCTTCATAGCATATTTCACTCTACTTCCAAACACGAAATTAAAATGATTATTTATGGCTTATTTGTTTACATGTTTGTAGGTCCGCTAATTATTCCGCTAATACTGCAATGGCCGACATTACTTCATTTATGTGAGCTCACCACCATATAGTTGGCCTATACCTACTTTCTCGGGTTGTAGCAACATTACGAACAACATATAGGATTGCCATTTTATTTTAAAATAAGAGCTATGTGATATTCAGTGAATTTTAATGCTACATTATATTGATATATGTTCATTACAGATCAAGTTGTGGGGTCATGCAATGTTAACTGTATAGAATATGATAGAATGGTATCGTTATAATTTGGTATGATTATTACTGATGAAGATGTGAGAAGCACTTTATGCTGTAGAAGCGGGTCGCAAAATAACTGGTAAGGTTTAAGGCAAAAAGGTGTGAATACCACATATTATTCTGCAGAAGTTCATTACGTCATAGCTTGTAAGATAAGTTTAATAAAATATAAAGCTATGCAATATATTCACTGTGAAATACTTCCTTCACCTTTGGTACGTTTATTACACAACAAGCTCTGGGAGCTAAGGAATATTCATAACAGAATAGGGCTATATTATATTTGGCATGATTATTGCATGACAAGGTCTGGCATCTAAGCGATATTCACAGGGGAGGGGTTAGATGTTATGTTTGGTATTCTTATGACAGAGGATGTGAAGCAGGATATTCAATATGTTTGGCAAAATGACAGTGGGATCTGCTATGTTGGAATAACACGGCACTGCATTAAATACCTGTGAAATCAACCTCTCAAATGTGCGCATAATTTTCAAGAAGAACACTGATAAGGCCCGGAGTGGAGAGGAAGAGCGAGAGCGAGCCGCAGAACAACGAACACAGAGTGTAAAGACCTTCTTGAAACATTATGCCCCGCCTTACAACAAAATATGCATCTAATAAAGATACAAATTGCCACAATACGAGACACGCTATACGAGTACTTCAACTTGGTACCGATCTAAATTGAAGATGTGAAATAAAACATACATTTCTCTCAGTTACGATTATTTTAACATCCTATCTGAAGACATCTAGGCCACCTGCCCCAATAAGCAAAGGCATAGGCTTCATGTTGAGTGGTTGCCCCAGAGACGGTTTTACTCTGTATATGAATTCACATAGTCTCAATTATAATTATTCGTAGTGAATATTTATAATGGTTTCAAATAACTTTATTGTCAGCAGTTAATTTCTGTTGTAAACTTCTACAACCTGGTTTCGGCGGTTTGTTGCGCCATCTAGGACATACTCATTAACGACGTCGCCTTGAATGATAAGAGAAAAAAGTTTGACAACTATGTGAACATGGCGCAACGAAGCGTCGAGACCAGGTTGTATAATTATTTGTTTATTAATATTATACCGAATAGTAATCTTACAGATTAATGAATACAAATTATCGTGTTATATTTGTTTAATCAATGTGGCACCCGCGATGAAATAAATTAAAAACGTTTAATTTGTTGAATGAATCGCGGCCATAAATTGTTTAACTGGCCTCGCGCTGTTTATTCCTCCGCTGTTTCCAGAGATTTCTCTTAAATTACAAGCTGAGATAAGATTTCTTATACAAATGAGTTTCCTGAAGAGAATGTCAATGAAAGTGAGGTTTTATGTTTGTCTTTAATATAACATTCCTTAATAGGTTTCTTGAAATGTCTATTTATTTCAATTTAAACGTAATAAGAATCCTGTTAAATATTTTGATATTTAATTATCAAATTTATGTAATGAGTATATAAATAAACTGTATAAAGTAAAAGTATCTTTATAAATAAAAACACAAAAAATATAAAATAAAATAAATATAAACATATCTTAAAATATAAAATAAAAATAAAAATGCTGAGTTAAAGATTTTGCAAATGTGCGGCTAAGAAACAAACTAAATATTCATTAGAAATAAATAACAAAACCGTAGACTATGTTAGCATTGCCATTAACATGACCATGTTAGTTTAACGACGAGTGGTTTGTCAAGTTACAGACGACCTTGATCCGCCGCTTGTCCAGTAGCGCGTAGTGACAAAGTCCGTCTGTGGTTTTCCCAGCTAGCTCTAGGTGGCGTGTCGAACCTCTAGCCGTTCCCGCCCGAAATCGGTAACTCATGAAACATCAAAGGCCTGTGGATTGTCAAGCCGCCAGCCTTGGTTCGGCTCGTGCACTGTTCTCACGGCCTGACAGTTGCCGAGCCAAGTGCTGTGTCACTTCCTTATTTCTTATTTATTTATTTATCAACGGCAAGAGCCTTTTACATAATTCGATTTGGATATGGAATGATATGTTTATAAACTATATCAATAACAACAAATAGTAACAAATAGTAAGTTGTTTGGCAATCATTAATATCAATGAAACACAAGCATATACAAGAATAAAAACAAGCCATAATATGTATACAAACTATAACAATAAAAACTATAGTAACAATAAATTTGTTTAACAATCAGCTGGCCCGACAGGCGTTGTCTGTCCTAATGTCATTGAATTTGTTTTATGTCAAAGATGCTCATTCATTATCAATTATCATTATCATTATCATTATGCTCGTTTGCTACGCTCGCTCGCCTAATTTTATGTAGAGCTAACATCGGCATCGAAAAAAGAGTTTGAGTCGTCATTCAAGTAGATCTGTTATTCCTATAATGAACATATGTTTATGCCTTTCAAGAATGTTTTGATATAATCCTTATAACAGACAGCTGTTTGGTGTAACTAACTAACTAACCTACTCACCCGACTTTTATATGAATTTAGATAACAAGTTTTGACCAATGAATGTCTTAACAAGAGGAGATTAATAATCTCTTACTAAGATAATACAATAAAGAACAAAATTACACATTGAACTCCACTGATACAAAAGGTTTGCAAGTAACAAGGTGAGGCTAGTTTGCCGACGAGAGACTTTTTTGATCATGGATGCATTGGTGCAGAACAAGTCGAACATCAACAAGTCCAACAAGTCTTTCTGTTTATTAGTGAATTTCCTATGGAAAAGTGAACAGTATTAGCATGACCCGCACGGTGAGACTTAATCCCAGGACCACCATATATCTTAATATCGTTTTATCACCCCCCCATACACCTATACCAACTTGTTATCCCAAAAATACCTCCTTTCTAACTTTATAATGTACAACATTGGCATCCTATTAGTGAATTTAAATATAACCATGAGCATCAAAACAGCCAAAAAGCATTTTTTTTTGCATTTGATCTTTTTAAGGTTTTAATGTGGAAATTCACTTCCCTCACTTCAGTGTGCTGCGTGCGATCTCGTTTGTTTATTTATACATGTTTATTCTAACCAAAACATAAAATTCAGGCATTAGTTACATTTTTAATCCAACGCAACACTTCAAGGACTATTCTAAGACTATCAAAAATTTAAATCGGTTGTTTTAATAACTCTTAAAATATAACCTCTACAACACAGGTAGTACTCGATTTAGTTTCCCCATTCCTATAAAATGATTTTTGTAAATCATTATAATATATTTATACAAACCGTCCGTGGCTTGTCGAACCAACGGGCCGCCCCGCGCCGTGAGAACAGTAAGGCTCGCAAATACTCAGACGACTCGTCGTCCATTGCAAGATCAAGGGCATCTGTGACTCGGCAAGCCACGCCTTGTGAGAACGAGGCAGTGATGTCAGTAGGAAACTAAAAGGACACACGATATGATTTCCAAACTCTTCAAACATCTAAAAAAAGTAATGGTACCTTATATCAAAATGACAGTTTTCTCAAATTGAATTACATCCTTATTCATGTTCAACAGCAATAACGTACAATCACACAATATACAAATAACAATGATATAATAAAATGAACAATAAATAACATTAAAGTAATATGATAATAATTCGTAAACTTTAAATATTCCTTTTTTTTGTCGATTGTACATTTTTGTAACGATTTTTCAGATAGTAATTTTATTATTTGTACAATAATTAAAAATATGCATTATTATTACAAAAGAGAAAAGAAATTTAAACAAATAAAACTGCATGCAATACTTAAATGATGTAAATTTCTTGATTAAAACATTATTGATCCTAATCAATTGTAAGCATGAAAACAGTAATATATTATGAAAAATTAAAAATTAATGTTGTTCAGTTTTCTCCAGAAAGAAGCCTTAAGAGTGGTTCTGAGTGTTAAAAAGTGATTCTCAAAACTAAATTTACTTTTTAACAACAATTGCAAGCTCCTATAAATTTTAACAACCCTACGACAAAGTTTATTTTATTTATTTATTTATATTGCTATAAGGATAAACTTATCTTAAAATTCGCTTTAAATTTACTGTGGTGACGGAATAGTGTTAATGTTTTGAAAAAATCCCAGAACTTATTTTATTTTATTGTTCCTTATTAAAAAGTTATGTCTAATTGTAAAAAGAATATAAATTTGTGTCGGGAAACTACAACCTGTAAATGTCTTAACAAATAATTAACAACCAAGTTTACCTAAGGAACGATGAAAAAGTAAATAACAAACAAGCTTTGTTTTCTTGTAGATTTAATTATAATATCACGTTAACAAATCATTGATGTGACTCAAAAGAAAAAATTACTATACTTGTGGTTTCACATATAAACATAAATGAATACTTTTAAATTAATGCAGTCTTTTGTAATCAGTTTAATCATGTTAAAGAACTTAACATATTGAAATAATAATATCCGGGAAAATTATTAAATGCTCCCCTTTTTACTTAAGAAGGTTGTCCTTATGGGGTAACATTTTCCCCCCTAAACAGATCCGGACATCGAGGGATATGAGTTAGGGGTTGGCCGCTTCAGGTTAAATATTGTTCCCCAATCAAGATTATGTAAGGATTAGGCCTACTACTCTTCTTGACGAAGCAAAGGTATTTTAATTGTTAAGATTGATGATTCACCCCTATGCCTAACCAGTCTAAGTATCTTTATATTGATCAGATAAATGATTGCCTGAACAAATACCCCTGTCGCAGCAAACCTGCGTACTCAGCGAATTTCCAATGCAAATATATGGGTATCACTACTACCTAGAGCCACTTACCAAGTTTCACAAAAATACATTCATTAATAAGTGATATATATAGCATTTTATTTATTATCCATAAGAATAACATAATAAATGAGTACACAGGTTTGCTGCAACAAGGAAGATATATGTTTTTTTTTAATTATCAATATAACTCAACCAGGTGAAGCTACATACCAAGTTTTATTAATTTAGGTTCATAACTAAGGGAGATATAACACTTTATTCTCCATATGAATAACATGGGGGCCGAGTATGCAGGTTTGCTGCTACCGGGAAAAATCAACAAAACACTTTTTTTGTGCTATTATCAATATACCACAACTAGTTGAAGCCACATACCAAGTTTCATCAATATACATACATAAATAATCAAAATATAACATTTTATTTATTCTCCATAAGGATAACATTGGTCAACGTGCTGTGTTTAGCACTTTGGATATCTTTGCAACGGTTGGACGTAAAACAACAATTAAAACGCCAAAATGATTGTTTTGTACAGCTAAACTGATTGGTAGAAAGAAATGTGGAGTTTTTAGTGAAATTATCTGAGGAAAATCTAGAGAGAAGTTTCAAATCCAGATTCAATGAACACATGCAGCCCATACGATCTAACAACATGACATCACAAAAATCATCATTTGCAGAACACATTTTGAAAACAGATCACAACTATAAAAATATTAATGAAAACCTGCAAATTTTGGAATACGAAAAGAAAGGACAAAAAATGAACACCAAAGAAGAACTCCACATTTATAAAAATTTCCAAAATTACAAAGTAAATTTACTCAACGCAGTACAAACAAATACACGAAACCCACTATTTGACAAAATTAATGAAATTAGACGATCAAAGAAACAACTTCACCAACGATTATAAACTAAGAAAAGATATAGCATATGATAGTTACACTATTTTAATTACATCTGATTGTCTTTGTTTATTTATATATTAGGTTAATGTACTTACACTGTGAAGATGACTTGAAAGTCGAAACACGTGTCGTGTAAAATAAAAGTGAAAAAAGGGTACTCAAGGTTTATTCCTTTATTTCTTATTAATATATATATAAATTTGAACGAATAGTGTTTTTGGCATCTAGGGACCTCAAAACAAAAAGTTATCATGGTCTTGGGCTTAAGTCTTACCATGCCACTTACGGTAATAGCTTCTTCCCTATAGGGGAAATTCGCTAAAAAACTATTCAATGAAAATATTTTGTTCTGTTAGTACAAACATACTATTGCAAATAATCTATATATTTAATTCGGCAAACGAATCGGTCCTCACGAAATATCTCGAGCTAGGAAGAAGTTAAGTTAGGTTATGACGATTCGCGGTGGGAAAAATATCAGAAATTTCAAAAATTACGTGGGCTACGCCCCACTGGACTTAAAAGATCCAACGATTTTCTTATGCAAAAATCACTACAGTGTTTTTATTAATAAGCAAAATGAACTAATGATCAGCTGTGATTATCCACTTACACAAACACCATATGTTAGGGGGGATATAGCCCCTGTAAGCCACTAGTACCTAATTTAAAACGTTTTAATCAAAAAGTTGTTTGAGCGAAATTTTAATTTTGTCTTGTTATATGGTATAAAGCCATACAATGGGAACTAATATAACATCAAATAATTGATAGTTTTTGTATCAGGTCCCTTACTTATATTTTAGAGGGTCCTTCATTCTCTATTCTTCTTTAGGGAATTATATTTCGGGTATGTTGAATATGTTTAAACCAAAGTGTAACCTAGTTAAATACATTTACTGGACAGAATGAATAGCAGCCATAAATCGTTTAACCGTTATCCCGCTGCTTACTTCTCCTTTTCTCTCAGAAATAACTCTCGATTTCAAGCTGGGATAAGAATTGTTACACAAATGAGACTTCTAAACAGAATTTTAATGTGAAGATGTTCTACGAAATCGTTAAACTTCTTGCGTTAATAACGTGAGTTTTTAAGTGGGTGAACCAGAAATAGCTATCGTATCATTAAAATTCTTAGATACGCAAAATGTTCTAGGACAACTAATTTTGATTTATCAACATCATATAAATTAAACAAATTATAAAACTTTGTCGAGTCCGTCAGACCATTCTACTGGGCCGATTTTCATGATACTTTGGTTAACTGATAGGTAATTATGTCTAAACTAGTGGCTTGAAGGGGTCACAGCCCCTAACCTTTCTTCAATGCTCTCCCTCATCTGATTCGTTTTGCTCTTTAAATACTGAGGAAAATAAAACAATATCACTAAGAACACATACCAGTTCATAAACAAAGTAGATTCTAATCACATGATTTAATGTAAAAAAGCAGGCGTTTTTAAATCCCCATGCTTTTCTTATGGGGGTTGTTTTACGTTATTTCTCGTATGATGACAACTTTTCAGAAATACTGATATTTTCTGAGTCCCTGGAATCAAGGCCTTCTAGTTGAGCTGTCTCCCATCATCCTGCAATTTGCTAGACTCCCACAATTTTGCCTTAACAATTTCGCTTGCAGAATTATATATAAAGACTAGTGGCTTGAAGGGGCTAAAAAGCCTCTAACCTTTCTACAATACTGATTTTCATGCTGAGGAAAATAGAATATTATAAGTAGGAACACATGTCTTATTGTGAACAATGCAGTCGTTTTTAAATCCCCATGATTTTCTTATGGAAGATGGTTTGCGTTATTGCTGGTAACTTTTTGGAAATACTGCTATTATTCCCGAGTCCCTGAGATCGAGACCTTTAATTTCAGCCGTCTCTTAGAGACACAGCGTGGCTAGGAATAATTTCGCAGTCAGTCAGCATTACGATATAAATCCTAAGAATATTATTCTTAAACTACCTTTATACGTACAAAACAACCACCATAGTAGGCCTATGAATATAGATTATCTCCATGTTGTTTTAAGCAGAAAAACTGGCAACAAAATCACAGATGTTAAAGTTAATAAAACCCCTCCTGCTGAACTCTTACGAGAAAAATATTAGGTCTAATGATTTCAAGGATAAGGTGAACATTACCTTTATTTATAGTTAAAACTGGTTAGTGTTTTCAGTGCAAAAATTAGGTTACAAATATTTTTAATAAATACTTATATAACTTTTAAATAATTACCGGTAACATAAAGTATTTTTAGATTTGACCATAAAAACATACATTATTTTAACTTGATTAACCCTTTACTCACAAACTCACGCACAGGATTGCCATTAGGAAACTAAAGGTCAATTCCGAAAAAATACAGTTAATTAAATAACAGATGTTGCTGTATTGTTCGTTAAAGTCCCTGCTCATACACTCCACTCGAGTGAGTAGCTGGCCTAGTGGTCAAGGCGTCGGACTCCGGAACCATGGCAGCGGCCCTGTCGTGGGTTCGAATCCCAGCCATGGCATGTGAATATTATCAGTACTGTTCTCTTGCTTTGCTGGATACGTTCGTCGCATAGATGTATCGGCTATGTGGACGGGCAAAGTAAGGCAAAAAAGGCTGCCAAACCTCTTGAAAAAATAAAAATTTCCCTCACTCAAAATCTCGTCCTTAAATAAATATGAATACTACATGAAATCTCAGCCACTTCTCCTTGCAAACTAAGGAACCCGAAACACTTGTTTGTTGTACTGTATTTTAATGGTTGGGGAGACACTCGTTCGCCGATTAGAATGCAGAGACGAAGGTGAGACTCAAAGGCGCCCCGAGTAGAGGGGAGACGTTCAAATACTGCCGATCTATGCTGAGCGATGCGATAGGTAAGTCTAGCCCTCGTATCATATTCTGGTTAAATTTTTTTACGGCAGTTAAAGATTATCTCTTGAATGTTGGTACCGGCAAGGGCCAGCAAATCCAATTTTCCTGAAGGTCTGCCTGCACGACTTTAACTTTGCCATGATTCGCATCGCTTTATTTTGTATTCTGTTGACACTTTTACGATTTCGAGGAGCTCAGCTTCCCCAAAATTTAATTCCGTAAGAGGGATGTGGATATATCAGGTCAAAGTAGGCCAGCAGCACTCGGACGTCGCAGCATTTTGAAATATTGTGTAAAGCAAATATTCCAGACGAAATATTTAAACAAATTCAATCAATATATTTACTACAAGACAAATACTTGTCTAGGTGGATTTCTAAATCTGTACAAAAAGATGTCAGGTAGCGGCTTGAATAGAAATAAATTATATTAATGTGTTAATAATAATAACTTATGGATAGAAATATAATTTTAATAGATTTTTGTTGATTGTAAGTGAATATGCTGAACTGTTGGAAAACAGAACTACAATATCAAAATAACGTTAAGTTGACACTGTTGATATCGAATTGCTATTTAAACACTATCATGATAATTCATATGGTAATTTAATTGGACGAGAACATTTTAAAAGGTTAAATATAAGATCAAGCAGGGATGGAGAAACCACATTGCAGAAATGACAGATCTTATTAAATAATTCAGCCAACCGCCAATTTGTCAGCGACACAGCTAACTAGATTCAACCGACTGGCCTGCGACTTGATGACATCGGAATATCTTGTGAATAAACATCTCTGTGAGCGATAGTTCAAAACAAACAGTTAATGAGGTTGTGAAATCTCAACAAAACATAGATGTATTGAAAGCTGCTCAACTGTTTGGAGTGTTCGATGTGATCGCAATGAAAAGCATAAAAATCAACAACCACAAATTGTAGCACACTTTTATAACAAAGAAAACAAATCAGATATATATAAGAATGTCCATTAACGTACTAGTATTGATATTTATTTATCATATCATATATTTGCAAAACCATCATGTTGAGGGTAATATTAAAGAAATTCATATTAATATTGTTATCTTACTGGCAAAAATTGCAAGCGAATATAACTTCCCTAAACGAGTCATCAATGAAATTATATTAATACTTTTAATCCAATACAAAATCATGCGTTTGATTAGGTTAAGATGAATAAAGTCGTAGAGAGTTACAGTTTGTGAGATATTTTGTGAAATAATTAAACTTTTTACATCAAATACCTGCAAATCATAAAAAAACATAAAACTGTCTAAAAAACGGTTTTAAAAAGTAAATAGAAAAACTATCTAGCCACAAAGTAGTTATGCTCTAAAGTTAATGAAAAAAATATATAACTTGATTTTGTCACGATTATTGTCTTAGGCAGCTTCCCCACTGGAGAGAAAAACCATTGAGATAAATGTTAATATTGAAAAAGTTATTTAAACAATGCAGTTACAAGTGTTAAAAGTAAAGAAGACTGTAAAACGACGTTATATTTATGTTAATAATTGAAATTGTTTAAACAACATAGCTCAACTAAATATATGTTATCAGTGCTTGTAAAATCGTTCACTTGATTAAACACATTTCTTGGTTAGTGTGTTATGTGTTGTTACAATAAAAAAAGGCGGTAAATGTATATTTACCAACCTATATGTATATAATTGTAATAACTGTATTACAATATACCAATGGTATAACTGTAAACATTTTGTATGTTTTGTTTTCGTTGTTAAATAAATTAGTGTTGTAAGATATAGTTAGGGTTGTTATTACACCCGGACTTTATAATGTGCTATATGTCATTGTGCTAGAAAAAGGAACTGAGTAAAAAAAATGGTGGGTGAAAACTATTTTAATATATGTAAAATTATAGTTAAGTAATTGCCATGATTACTTAATTGTATTAAAAGAAAACAACCTTCTATAGGCAATTTAATGTTACAACAAAGATACACATTTTTATCTTCCACTATTTTTCAACTTAATGGTGCAAAAGTACAACTTACTGGTCATTTCGAATTAAGTGAATTACATTCACCGATAGAAATCAACCTGAATAAACCAGATAACTGTTTAACTGATAATACTCCACCGACATTTGTGCATTCAGGTCTAATATTTTGAGTCAAAGAGTTTGGTTAAATAAATAACTTGTTGTAAGTTTCTAAATGATCGTTAAAAGGCAACGTTGAAATGTTCTTCTAATTCAACTATATTTACAACGGAAGTCGTTATTTACAAGTGTCTCCCCCACACAACGGCCGCTCTTCCACTCCGCGCGCACAATGTGAACACCGAACACTGAGCACGGCTTTACAGGAAATGGAACTTCCATTCAATACGTTTTATATACGGTATTCATTATTTCAAATGGATAACAACATATTATACTTTCTATTTTGAGATTAAATTGATTCATGATATATTTTATTTTAAAAGTGTTATTTAAACCCTAACTGCGATTGCTATTCCCAATTTAACTTTTTATTTGGTTTAGTTTTACAGACAATTAATCAGTGAGAATAATCCTCAACACCACTTCCTACTTTTCCTCTGGGTTTTAATGCTTCAAAATCAAAGAAACCATCTCCAATCATTAATTATTATTTAATCGTAGTACAAAGTATATTACCTACATCATATACATAAAGGGGGAGAAAAGTAAATCTGCCCATGTTTCTCAAGTCAATTTATGTTGATTCCCATTTTTGTTTACCTTACATATGGGTAAACACTAAATGGTAAAGTTATATATATCACATGTTGTTATATACAACTTTTGTTTACTTTGATCAACGCTATTATTTTATCAGGTGCAATAAGACATCTCTATTAAACAATCCGATCAACAACCGAACGGTCAATTGATTTTGATCTGAGTGAATGAACACAAATAAAATAATCTTAAGAAGCAATATATATAAATCAAAATCAAAATTAACGTTCAAATAATGACAAATTCCAATTTTGGCAAAACCAACGAATAAATATGATTAAAACAAATTTAAATTTACCTCTCAACCATTTTAAACAAATAAACCGCAGGCGTTAAGTTAGTTACTTAATAAATGTGTTTGAAGGTATCGTTCAGTAGGACTTAAACTCTTTAACAAGTTGCCAATCAAGGCCCATAATGTCAGCCTTTCTTATTTTAAACAAACTCTGCATAACTGACTTGTACAATTGTACACAGGCCCTTTTACAGTCTTGTTGAATATTTTGACCAATCTGACTTTAATGCTTTATTAGCATGGACTGTTACTGTTGTTTACCTTGTTTGTTACTTACGTGCATGCCTTTGTGATGATTATTCATTGTATCTTAAGACCTAAGCTTGAAGAAGGCGTGTCAAATATGGACTATTTTTACCAAATCTTGACTTTGACTATTGTATGGGTTTTTGCCAAATGCCAATAAAGCTTATATTTGAACGGAAAGAGACAAGCATATGCTCATATACAATTATGCTGTTCTAACATATTTTAAAATAATAATAGACGTTTTTAATTATACAGCGGGATTAGAATAATTTAAATGGGATTCAATAAAATACATCTTACAACACTTAAAATTATATTTACACTTATACTGTATTCACAAAACAAACGGTAAACATATGTAATAGTTGGTACAAGGTTATCGATTTCTACCATCTGTACCATGTGTTATATATTGTTACCGTCTGTTTTGTGAATACGGTATAAGTGTAAATATAATTTTAATTGTTGTAAGACGTCTTTTATTACATCCCGTAAGTAACAGTAACACGTATTATGCTAATCAAAAAGTTGTTTAATAATTTAAAATACATGTAAGTATTTCTCTTACAGTTATTCTGATTTACGAAAACATGACAACTCCTAGTCGGCTTTAACAAGGTGATATAAACCTTTAATTTTTAACCCACAATTTGACCACATCTTTAAGAGGGTAACTTTAGTTAGTTTTGCCTACAAGGCCAATTTAATCTTTTTCCAAGCAGCTGCTTAAAAATACAATTCATTATTTACTGCAATGAAACAAAACTTCCCAGAGCTCCTCTTAGAATCTTAGCTAAGACAAGACGCAAAAAGTGCAGCCACGCAATAAGTTAATAGTTGTCAGAAGAGGGTTTCACTTGACGGAACAGCAAGATATCAGAAAAGTTCATTTCCGGTTTTGCCATCACACTCTCCGCTGCAGCTTGATTCGATTTTCTAAATAACAGCATTACTTCATCAACTACTTCATCTGTGTTAATAAATAATTTGTACTCGTATATTTAGTTTTTAAAACATATGTTTTATAGTGAGCGCAAATTTTAAGGCATTGAAGGATGTCTTTAGTTACATCCTCAAGCCGCAAAAGGTCATAATGGCCAAGGGGGGAGCGGTAGAGCAGTATACTCCTGATCTGATTCCCAAGGTTTACTTTATGGATGGACTGAAATACCCCTGTTGCAGCAAACCTGCATACTCAGCGAATTTCCAATGTGTATATATGTGTCTCACTTCTACATAAAGCCAGTTACTAATTTTCACAAAAATGCATTCATAAATAAGTGATATATAACATTTTATTTATTCTTCATAAGAATAACATAAGGGTTGAGTACGCAGGTTTGCTGCAACGAGGAAGATAAGTCATGTGTATTTTTGCAATTATCAATATAACTCAACCAGGTGAAGCTACATACCAAGTTTTATTAATTTAGGTTGATAATTAAGGGAGAATACGACTTGTCTTATCCTCCATATGAATAACATGGGGGCCGAGGATGCAGGTTTGCTGCAACGGGGACTATCAACAAAACATTTTTAAACCAGTTAAAAAAAAAACTAATATCAGCCTATTATCAAAATATCGCAACTAGTTGAAGCCTCATACCAAGTTTCATCAATATACAATCATAAATAATCGAAATATCAATTTTTATTTTCCTCCATAAGGATAACATTGGAAAACATACTGTGTTTAGCACTTTGAATATCTCTGCAACAGTTGGACGTAGAAAAACAATTGAAACACCAAAACGATTTATTTGTAGGGCTAAATGTATTTATTGGTAAAAAGAAATGGGAAGATGCTAGTAAACTTATCTGAGGAAAATCTAAAAATCTTTTTCCCATAAGATTATCATACAGGTATTTTGACTTTTATCCACAACCACTTAACCTAGGTTGATAATTAAAAGTACTGAATTATTTGTTTATTTTAGCTAGATAAAATGGCTATAACCAAAATTGAGTGTTTTAAAGTTTTGGGGTAAAAATTGCAAAAAACTGATTTTGGAAAATTTAAAACCCCATAAAACTCTCTTTCCATAGCCTGATCGATCTGGTTTTCAATCTTAAAGTCACAAATGTTACTCTCCACATTTGTGCCAAATTTCATCAAAATCGGGTGTTTCATTGAATATATATATATATATATATATATATATATATATATATATATATATACAGTAGAGTCTCACAAACTCGACTCCCGATAACTCGACACTCTGGGAAACTCGACACCTCATTTATTATACAGTACATGTATTACAGGACTATATATTTTGGAAACGAGGACAATTAGTTATTAATTCTCAATTTTTAAGTATTTATCTTATTTTTATATTTTTCTTAAGATTGTAATACAGTATCATTATACATTTGTACTATAATGTGTTTAAGTAAAATCTAATTCAGTACACAATTTATAGCTAAATAATATGTTTTCCTCCCCTCCCAATGTAATTCTGGATAACTCGACATTCCACAAACTTGACAGGGTCGTAGTCCACATTGTGTCGAGTTTGTGAGACTCCACTGTATATATAAATTAATATATATATTAATTTAACAACATTCCTTTTTAAAAGTCAGATCTAAAATATTTATTTATTTTTATTTATTTTCTATTCAAATTCCATTCATTCTCCTTTATTGCTTGAAAAGGTTTGTATTATAAACGAAAATTCGCAAAAAACCTTTTCATCATTAACATCCATCTGTTTTAATGTGTTAGTATATATATATATATGTATATAAGTCACATACCAGATTTCATTCATATACATGAATAAATAAGCGATATATAACATTTTAATTATTTTGCCTAAGAATAACATGGAGACCGAGTTCCTAGGTTTGCTGCCACGGGAACCATAGGCGAAATTTTTTTGTACAAACAGCAATGAACTACAACCAGATGAAGCCATATACCAGATTTTGTCAGTTTATGTTCATAAATAAGCGAGATGTACGATTTGTCTTTTTCTCCATAAGAATAACATTAGACAACGTACTGTGTTTAGCACTTTCAATATCTCAGTAACCAATTGACGCAGAGCAATGATCAAAATACCAAACTTTTTTATGCTGAATTCAATGGTAAAAATTAAAATTTGATTTAAATAAAAATTATATGTGCGTACAAAACCCCCCTTCTGATGGTGCGATTCATCTGGTTTTTGAACTTGTTTAAATAATTGGTACTTTACACATTTTACCAAATTTCTTTAAGATCGGACCTTTTTTACGAAAGTTACCGTGCTTGAGGATACACACACACACACACACACACACACACACACACACACACACACACACACACACACACACACACACACATATATACATATAAAAACTTGAACGAATGGTGTTTTTGGCATCTGGGGACCTCAAAATGAAAAGTTATCATGGTCTCGGGCTTAAGTCTCACCATGAGACCTACGTAATAGCTTCTTCCCTATAGGGGAAATTCGCTAAAAATAAAAGCAATGCAATTCTTAAACAAACCTCCACTCATTGATATTCCACTCAGAGAACCTCATTTGTACAGGAAATCTTATCTCAACTTAATACAAAAAGAAATTCCCGAAACAGTGGAGAATAAACAGCGGGGTTTCGGTTAAACGATTTATGGCCGAGATTCATTTCACTGAGGTAAATGTTTTAAATTATTCTCACCCGGTGCGATATGTTGAATTAATCATCAGCAAACTCCTTATATTGCTGCTGGACTGTTCAAGGTGCCGCCGGGTCTTCAGTATTTTAGTACACATCAGGGCAGCTATCATGTGTTTGTTTTGTTCCATAATATTAAAGAGTACGATAGTACAATACTATATAACTATTCTAAAATCAGGAATGGGTCATTTCTCGACCTTTTCCGGTCTATTCTTCTGGCTCTCTAATTCCTATGCTAATATTATTTTACCGATTTGTAGGAAAATTAGTATCCAAGATAGTCAAACTCCTGTCAGAAAATCGTTTCGGCCTCCACTGAATTAACCTCCAACTTCTCATGTTATTACTTTTTATGTGAATATTTACTTACCCAACTGAGTTGAAATTAGTTATGTAATAGGTAATATGTAAACTTGACTCTACTCCTATACCTTAGTAATTTAGTGTTTATAAGTTCCTAAGTTAACCATGGATAAACCAAATAATGAATTAATAAAGCTGGCATTTAATACGAATATATGCAAAGCATAATAGTCAAACAGAGGCTTACTCTCGTTAAAAAGTTTTTTTTGGGGCACTGCTACATTGGTCTTAAAAGTGTTAACTTAGTTAATTTTTTTAATCTTCTGGACTGTTTTTTCCAAGTTAAAGTCAGGTTCAAATATATTTTTCATCTAAACCGTTGGTCCCGTCAACTAATTACAATGACGTCATGTTTCGTAACAAAAATGTCATCCTCAGGTCACTCATAAAAGTCTATAAATATATTTTCATTTGTTGAAAAAATCTGAAAAAATATAATAAATCCTTACAAAAACTCTACTTTGGATAAATATTTATTAAATGCAATTAAAGTAGCTTCCACTGACCAAAATGAATACGTTTATTTAAAGTTAACGTAATATTAAAATTAACTATTTTAAAAATGTCAAAATGTTAAACAACCGCTGAATGGAGACAAACTGTGATATTTAATCAGAAAGTTGGACACATTCAGTTTTGAGTATAACGTTCGTCTTTGGCAACCATTTGTCATTTCGTCTTTGACTCTGCGTTGAATGAGTTTTGCGTTTCAACATCAACTAAATTATTTTCAGTGTCAAGCAGACCAGATTACTCGTCCTTTATGAATGCCAGTGGTTATGATGTGGTTGTAATTTAGCCAGGGCGAGTTGAGCAAAGTGTGGTATCAACCATGAAAAGGCAATTTTGGTCGTTGTAATTTCCAATCCAGCTGCGTGCATGATATAGCATATTATTACAAATTAAATTAAACACATTTTTGTAATATTTATATTGTTTTCCTGCAGAGTTTTTCTACTTAAATCTACATCCGCCACTTTAGGCTTGATCTTAGTGTGGTATCAGTATAATATCAGTTATTAATAGGCTAGAACTACAGACTTCTTTACCGTTATAGAACGCTCTGGTGATTAACAAAACACACTAATTAATTGGCAACTAAAAAAAACTAAGTAATTTACTATTTAATTTATAAACATACTGTTTCCCTCAGTACGCAATCCAAAATTGCAGTCTCGAACAACAAAGATGACTCCATCGACAAGTACAGTTTGGAGCACACTAAAACGAGTCATACAAGTCTTTGTACAACACTAATAAAACAATTATTTTCATTGTTTCGGTAAGAGTAAACATTGTTATTTAACAATACACAACACACAAGACATAAATAAACAGGCCGAGCACGTGCATATCTACGAACAGGTGACCGACTAAAGTGTATTCGGTGGCTTGTCCGTAGTCGTCGTTAGAGGCGACGAAAAGGGCGAGAGAGAAAGGGGTGAGTTCTCTTGGTGCTCTCATCTTTCCAAGAGGTCAAATATGCTTATGTTTTTAGCTTGATTCTCGTC
The DNA here is from genome assembly GCA_963675035.1 of Allygus modestus. NCBI lineage: Eukaryota > Metazoa > Arthropoda > Insecta > Hemiptera > Cicadellidae > Allygus > Allygus modestus. The sequence goes on along the minus strand of OY776114.1, from coordinate 39,630,164 downwards.
ATATGACTTCTTTCCTATTAGTCCTTTTTCTTCAACCCTATATGGATTGTATGGATTGTACGTTGTCTCCTTCAATCAGACTGGCGCGGCAAACACTAGCGATCCGGGAGTGTCCCTTTTCTGCTTTAGTGGCTGATTTGTGCCTTATTGCCGACTGGCTTCTTTGGTGTTTTGTCAGGAGCCATCCCTGTCGGGCCTTGGTCATGGAGTGCAGCATGGATGAAGAAGTTGGACCCTGCATTGCATTGCGTCACGCCACCGGTGCCTAGCTAACTGAAGTAGGGAAACTGAGGTATAGGCGCTATGTTACAAGGGTGTGCCCTTTCCTGGTTCTGGCCGTCCCTTACCGTACGATGATTTCAGATACATTGCTTTTCAAAGCAACACAACTAGAACAGACGGCAGAGAGAGAGTTCGTCAATAGCGAGCGTAACAAGGAAACGAGACTGAAGTTTCAGCGAGCGTCTTTCATACGTGGTAAGTTTAAGAGTATGTTTAACTCCAAGCCGACTGGAGTTGTCAAGACTCCTCATCTGCCGGGTCCTTTCAAAGAGAATATGTTCGAATCGGCTGACAAAAGGAGCCTGACACCGCTGGTAGCGAGGGGGAGGGAGATCTCTCCGCTACCGAAGCGAGTAAACGAAAATTACATCATCACATTTTTATTACAATATAATAAAAGTATATTGTCTAATGACAATATAAAATTAATATAAAAATATCACTTTTGCTTATTTATTGACATAACTGCTTGACTTACAACAAATCAGTCTTTACGCTGTAAGATTTTCTATCCATGGTGCCTGCAACTATAACCAGGCAATCGTGTTGCTGCCTCCATTTTGCCGGACGCTGGCTGCAGGAGTCTTCGCAAGCGTAGTATTAACATTAAAGTCGTTTACTCACAACCTATATGAAGTGTGATAAGAGTTAATGTCCATTATCACCTAGCGTCCATAGAAATAACATTACAATAATTTAAACTTAGGAATAAAAAATAAAAAGAAGCATAACTTTATTTGTTAATGTCTGATCTAAGTAGGACCTGGAAAAGTATGTAAAGCGTAGAGAGAATTGAATGATATATTACACTTGTTCCTAGGTATCATATTACCAAATAAAGTTGTTACATTTTGATTGGATAACGTCGATTAATTTTAAATCAAATCTTAATAAATCGTTTGTTGGCTCAACACCGATATAATTAATGTCTGTTTTTCATTTCAGAGAATTAAATTTTTAAGGTTGTAATGGAAATATTCTTCTCAATTTTCCTTATTGGAACGCCAGTCGCATCGCGTAAAGTTTTCCAATATAATGTAAAATTCAATATTTTATTAACAGAGTAACGACAGCGTATCATTCCAATATCAAGCAGAATAACAATTTCGTTCACAAACCTAGTTTATTCGTTACATTGCTTTAACGAACGTTAGTTTGGTTACAACAGTAGTTTTGTATGAAAATGGTGATACAGCTAACATGTAAAACGAGTTCGCACGCTGACGTGAGGGAAGTGAATATCCACATAAAAACTTTTAAAACTCAAAATCAGTGTAAAAACATACATTTGTCCAATTGTTATTGAAATCTGAAAACATTGATTTTTTGGCTGTTCTGATACTCCTGGTTTCATTTACTTGCAAAGCTGAGAATACAATTTTGCGCATTATAAGGTTAGGAGAAGGTCCAGACAGGCTTGAAAGTAGGCGTGAGGTTGCTGGGGATAATAAAAGTACTTTAACAAAGGAATAACAGGCTTTTCTAGTGTAAAACCCCCTAGTATAAGACAACGTACTGTGTTTAGCCGATACACATTTTCTTTAATAACTCCGTAAATATTTATGCTAGAATGACGAGATAGGGCTTAAAACTTTCGCCTCTCTAATCCTCATCTTTTTACATGCATTAATTTTACATATGGGGCTTTTCTGACCCTTTTTGGGCCCAAAACCTCGAAATTTGAAAGATTAATCCCCAAAAAATGGGTTTAGAGTTTTCCGATTGTTTTGCCCAACGAACTTGTCCAACAGATTATAGAAAGGAATGTCCCTACCAAATTTGAAGTAAATCGGACAAAAAATGCGACCGCTAGAGTGCATACACACATATATATATTATATATATATATACATATATATATATATATACAATTTTGAACGACCCCCCAAAACGTGTTCAGGGGGTCACGTTAGGAACTTCTATGGTGGTCCCGGGCTTAAGTTTCACCGTGCGGGTCATGCTAATAGTTCACTTTCCAAAGGAAATTCACTAATGAGTGGTTGTAAAATAAAACTGGATTGATTTTAAAGTAGTGAAATTAAAGTAGAACTACCACAAAATTAAAGAGGAAGATGTGATTTCCCAAGAGTTGTTGCTGGAACTTAACATGACTTATTCAATTTTACTTGAATGATAAGAAAACAGAGGTTTTGGTAAGGTGTTGTGTACAGGGTAGGATAAAAAGTAAACTTGAGTAAATTTGTAAAATATGTTCTACATAATTCAAAAATGAATTTTACAAATGTAATTTGTAGACAGGTCGTTTTTATTTATTTATATTTCCAAAGCAAACTAATTTACGAATCTCAAAAGTCACTGTTTAAGAATAATACAATACAAGTAAAATCCTAAAAGTTAATTCATCCATCCGATATTTAAATTCAAAATGAGACTATAATATACTTTCAACGGCTGCGGCCATTACACTATTAGCTGTGTAGCTAATAATATTTGTGTCGTTAGAGCGTTTGCCTTAAATAATCAATACAAAGTCCGCCAGATCGACTTATAAATATAATAAATACGAAAGAACTCTAGAGAAGATGCTTTGTGTGGCCTTGTCACAAGTCTTGAGTTATTATTGATTATTATATAGCTTGCGTAGTCTTGAGTGTGACTTAAATGTCATTGACTGACTGTTTCAGACCTATAGTAATAAATTATAAGCTCGACGAGCCGTATCAACTACAGTTTACTGTTACATTGTGACAGTGAGAGATTGATCAAGACTGAGGCCAGATTGTAACATAGTTCTGATCCATCCCGTCACTGAAGAATGACCTAAACATTTCCATACAAAAAAAATAATATGAGGTAACTTTCCACGTTTCAGAGAACAGGAGTCTAGTGAGGAAGCCACTCATACTCTGTGATATTACATGGCAGAATACACCCATTACGTAAAGCTGTATTCTATAATAGATGCAATTGTAAGATAACTGACGTAGTATAAACCTCCCTGTAACACATCCCTCTAGTATGCCTATCCCTCTAGTATGTGGTTAAAGATAAAAAACAGTTATAAGATGAGTCAATAAACCACTACTTAATCTAATTGAAAATGATGTATTAATACTTAGGTTTTCCTAGTAACACTTAAGAAGTAATACCTTGGTGCAATACTTTTATAAACTTGTTGTTACACATTGAATTACAATTATTTGTATATTGCAATAATCCAAGGACAAATTAATCAATGGTTTAGTAATACCTTTTTAAAGTATTAATCAGTTAGGTATATTGACTACAATAAATTCCAAGTATAATTTATTACTGCCTCAAGTTGTACACATTATCCGTAGATTTTCTAATATCACTGCAAAAACAGAATATTTTACCTTGCTTACAAATGACCAGGATGAAAATAAACGCAAGAGCATCGTAAGAGTACATGGCCAAGTGACATTTCAGACATCCTATCTTATTTGTAAGGCTACTCTCCCTGTCTTGGCGGATGATGAAATATAAATGATTATCTAAACCATCCAACAAATTAGGTTTATGTGTGAATCTTTTAGTTTAAATAATGCTGGCCTTTTCATAAATAAATAGTCAATTTATAAAAATAATTTATTTAGTATTTTGTAAAACCATACAAATTTATGAGTCGAATTTATTTGAAATTAAATAGATATTTATAATGTAAAAATTAACATTTGTAGTAATTTTTAATTTATTTATTCTTCATTATGGAATATTAATTCTTGGAACTATGATAACTCCAAGAGGAACCTCTAGAGGAATAAAATATGAGTAATTAACTAAAAGTTATATGACGATAATATCAACCGGTCATTTTTACATCACCAAGATCATCTCTGATGGTGATAATTTAAGAATCAGCGTTGGAAAATAATATCACAATAATTGTCTACATATTTACAATAAATATTTAAAATAAATTTTAATGCGTAAAAATATAACTACACTATGAATATTGTTTATTGAGAATAATTGAAATTTTGCATATTGATATAGTAAGGGACAATGGATTAAAGTAGATTTATTTCGAACAAGTTAGCGTAAAGCACAACTTAACCTATGATTATAAAGAAAAATGAATTGTTTTCATTGTTAGAAATGAACTGCCATTATTCAACTATATAGCGAATAGTTTGGAATAATCAGAGCATAAATTGCAGTTGGATATGACCTTATACAACAAACTTAAAACTTTGTGGAGTTCACGGTTCCACTCCATCATCATTACCTTTACATGCATTAAATACATGTTATACATGTTAATACATTTAATACATGTATTAAAAACTACCCCTTTCAAATAACATGACAAGAAATAAAAGACTATTCTTAGTATTGTTCGAACACCAACCATTAAAAATACTGTCTATTATTTTATTTTAAGAATCCGTAAAAATATTACTACGAATTTTAAAGAACAAAGCAAGTTAATGATGGAGTACAACCGTGCTGTGGTAAATTACAGTTTATAAACAACCTCGTCTAACACTTTGAATGTTAAAACCTTATACATCAAAGCTTTGACAAGTTAACCCGTCATTTTAGTAAATTACCCTCTGACTAGTCGTTATAATTTAACCAAGACCCTGAATCTCGGCCATTTCAAGGTTTACGCAGGGATCAATAATTATAACCAATTAGTACAATACAAGCATACTACTGCTACATGGATAGCAAAATTAATACAAATGCACACAGTTTTTTCATTGTTTGCAAATTATATTCCCTCATTAAGTGAAATGAAACACCAAACTACCAATTACTACTATAGGTTTTCTAGATTTGTCCTGCAAAAATTCATTACAAATTAACTTGATAAAACCAAATTCTACTATTTATTCAGTTATAGTTCCAAGAATCTGTTTTCATAGTCAGGAATAAATACAGTTTAATTGTTTTATTACCCAGAACTCACTTGACAAGTTAATTTATTTTATTTTAGGTCAGGGTTGGGTTGTGCTGATATATGTAACCTGGTCTTTTTTGTTGCCATCCATGTTTTTTGTGTCAGAGATAGAAAACGTATTTAACGCCATCTAGTCTGCTACAAAAAAGTATGTTTATTTGGAATAAAACTTAGATTTCGGGTGATATTTGGTTTAACTGTACTGAAATAGTGGGGTTTGGGGCCTTCTTCATATACGTTAATTAGTATTATAGAATAAACCATTTCTTTCTTAAACAGGTGTTAGGATCTAAAAAGTACAGAATTTAATGATTTTTATTGTTATAATATATGAAATGGGTTTGTAGGAAAACGTTATCAGGCTCAGTGCTGCCCTAGTGGAGTATATAGCTTATTTAAATACTTATTATTGGAAATGTTGGTTCATGGCTAAATTGATAAAAAGAACAATTATTATGTTAATTAAAACATGTGTAGCTAAAAGGTTGGTTGGGTTTTAAGGTTTAAAAAATGTATAAGAACATAATTCGAGTTATATCAAAAAAGAACTGTTAGAGATACTTTAAAAATGTTAAAATGAAGTAGAAAACATGCGTAATTTATATTATATTAATATTGTATGCAAATGTGATAACATAAATCAAGCATTTGTATGTATAAGTAAGTAATCTGCAAAATAACACGTGGATTTTTTATATTGCGTTGTTCGCATAAGTGGGTTAACAAATTTAGAATATATGATTACATTGATTAATTTAAAATTGTAAAATGTGGATCCCTGCAAACACAAGACTCTTGCATTAAATAATTAACTCTATAAACTATTTTATATCGATTATAATTAAGTACCTGAGACGGTTAGTAAAATACTTCGTCACAAAGTATAATAATAAGTTGTTATTGTTGTATTATTATGCTTGAAATGTGATTGAGCAATGAACCCTGGTTAAAATACTTGTAATTTAAGTTTTAAAATAAATTGGATTTATAAAGAGCCTAAACGCCAAGTTGTATTGCAATGTTGAGACAACGGCGGGAACCAGAAATGGAACTTGTCTGAGATTGTGACATTTGTCAATCGGAACTCTCATCCAGAGAGCTTATAACTCTTCTTACTCCTGTTTGACATTTCAGTCTCTAATTTTCTCGGGACAATGGACTTTAAAATATAAAAGAATACTAATCTTTTACATTACATTAACTACCATGTTAAACCTGTTACGCTCCTTAAAGAAATATATTCCTATATCCTATCTTAGGATGGTTTACTTTATAATAGTATGATTACCTATGGTATATTAATGGAATAATCATATCAACTGAACCACCATAAACAGTCATAACCAGATTGTAATTCTGTTAACTGATAAAAATAGGTTTTATAGTTGGTCTTTATCGAGTTTATTTTGAACTAAAGTTAACATATTGCAGGTGTAACATAAAGTTCTTTATATACAGTATCTTTATATGCAATTCTGTAAGCGAAATTGTTAAGTCAAAATTGCGGGTTGGAAAATTGCAGGACGGCAGAAGGCGGCTCAGATTAAATGTCTCGATCCCAGGCTCTCGGGAAAAATATCAGTATTTCCAAAAAATTACCACCAAACGAGAAATAACGTAATACAACCCCCATAAGAAAAGCATGGGAATTTAAAAACGTCTGCTTTGTTACATTAAAACATGTGATTAAGTAACTACTTAGCGAACTGGCATGTAAATAGTAAAATAAATCGGAAGAGGTCATGCATTGGAGCAGGGGCTATTTCCCCTTCAAGCCACTATTAAATCCCAAATTAGTTATGTGGCGTTTACACACATATAAATTGTACACATGACTGTCTTTTAAAATGGATTAACGTGCTACTTCCATAAATGATCTTGTGAAATTTTAACTCCAAGAAATAAAAGTAAAATTATCATTTAACAATTTTAATAAACAGAACAAAATGCGTATTTTGTTTTGAGACGGTATTTTTATTTGATTTAAATTGTACATTAGTTATAGTTTAAAATTTTTACGTTCATAGTTTTACCTAGATCGATCCATAAGTTGAATGCAACATTTATTTTAAAATATATCAGAATAACCTCACAATCTACTTTAAAGTTCATTGTAAACCTCTGTTAATATACCAACGAATCCTAACAGATCACAAATGTTGACAGTACAGTGTTAAAACTCACTTGAATTCTGTTGTTTTAAAAAGGGAAACTTTTATACAGGCCAGTTTTAAATTAGAGGCTCAAGGAAGTTTTCCTTCTAAGAGCATTTGTAGTGACCTCAAGCACAAAGTGAACTTATAGAAGTTTCCACGGTCTTAGCCTCTGTTATCTCTCAAGTGTTTCACAACAATCCGGCGGTCGTTGCAGGTAAACCTCTCAAGGGCCCCTAGGCTCTCAAACTGTTGGTGTATCTACTGAACAACTATTGAAAAATGTGATTAACGAATATTTGAATATGAATTAAAGTTTTGTTCGTTTTATTCTGCTCATTAAAAAACCATTACATCTTTGTGATTCACAAAGTTATATAAAACTCGGGAAGCTGCATCAAATAGGAGTAGCAACTAAATCTAAATCTAAATTTTCAAACTACTCTATTAGTATTTTGTTTCGAGAGTGTTAGTGAGTGATTTAATTGACTATGATATACAGGCTGTCCTGGCACTGTCTGGAACTAATTAGTATAAACATGGGTCGAGACAGAACATTTTTACAAACCAAACATGGACTTGAAAAAAAACTGCACAATGATGATCAAAGTCTTACTCTGTTTGGATTTTTATTAGAAGATTAAATTAATACAGAATTTATTAAATCCTCTTTGGTTGTTGTTATTACCTCATATATTAATTGTAATATTGGTGATGATAATATTATGGAATAATATTGTAATAATGTTGCCTGTAATATTTGACTGAGATTATTTTTATGACTCAAAACAACAGTGATCATTACATTTGTCCATCGGTGCATGTGTAATTTATATTTGAATTGAAGTATAAAACGAGAATAATTACTAATATATGAATCGGTACTAAAAACTGAGCAGTAAAACATAAATGCAATAAGAGAATATAAATGTGGAATACAGGTGTTATTTGGATGGGGATGTGAGTGCTAATTTCCATGTGATCTAGTTTCAAAATAATTTAGATAATTGTACCATAACGTAATCACTTTATATATGTAACGTGATACACAGCCATATGTTTGGGAGATTACTCAACTTTGCGGTTACCGGGGAAAACTCTTGGCCTTCGGTGGTCTGTCTTGGTTGTAGCTTTTGGCCTATCCACATCTTACACTGTCTATAATAAATAAAAACTTTTTTGAGGGATTTTACAAAAAATATATATTTTACTGTTTAAACACCTTGTATAGCTGAAGTGAGGTGTAAGAATTTTGTTACTGTTGAAAATGGATGATACGTGATCAAAATAAATACGCGGGAAGTATTTTATGAATCAGAATTCTAATTATGGAGGTATGAATAATTTCTTTAAGGTATAAATTACTTTCTCGTGTGTTAATAAGTTTTATATAATTTTTATCTGGAGTTGAGTTGATACTAGTAACGGATACCATAAAAAATGGCATAAGGAACTTCACGGAGAGATTCTGTCATACTTTCACGAACAGGTACCCTGTAATATTTATTTTAAAATACAGAATTACGAGGTTTTTGGATTTCTTGAGTTGTTTAACTTAAAAAACAAAAACAAAATGTCAATTGGAAAATGCTCTGTTTTTGACACTCAAGTCACAATCAGGACTTCTACAAAAAATATGGAGGAAAGGATTCCTTGCAAAATAAGTGTTCAAGACCACTGTGACATTTAAATAATTGCCAAGTTCTGGATCCTCCACCTTCTTAGTTGCAACTATCTTTCATTGCTTCTATAATCTCATGCTCTTCTGTTAGAATATTCAAGTACTATTTGGCAAAGTAAAATTGATAAATAATACAGTTTAAACCTTATTAAACACCTCTCTAATAACAGTTTAAGAGCGGTGCTGCCTTATGTAAAAAACAAGAGTATAGGCTAATAATTTCTGGGTTTACATTTCCAACTGGTACTTTCCAAACTTGTTTTCAAACTTAGTAAAATATGTTTAATTGCCAAGTTGGGAGCTGCAAAGATTTTACACGTTATTTATAATAGTAAAAGAAGTGTATTAGAACACGGAAAATATGTTTGACATACATTATAAAATCACATTTGGTTCATCTAAAAGTAAGTCTACAGAGATAAATGTGTTTGTTAAAAGACAATTTCTAACAGTATCTTCACGTATCAGTAATTATATGAGTAGATTTATTTGCTCAAGTCTTTCGAATGATTATTTCTAAAAACAACAAATATATATGTTTTAAGTGTTGGTCATATCTAGGTTTACATCTTTTGACTGTACTTAAACCCCTCAACGGCGAATATGAAAATGTTATATTTAAAATATTAACTTAAGAACCACCAACTTTATACAGATTAAAACAGTATGACAGAAATATTTTATAGAGATAATGAATCTAAAAAAATGTATCGGAATAAAACAATGGTTAGAGGACGTCCCGTCGTTCAGCATCAGAAAAATGAGTAATAAATCTGAGAAAATCCAATATAGAGAGGACGACTGCCGATATTGTTCTGCGAGAGAAAATATAGAAATACCAACAAGGTAAAGCAGTATCCAATACCTCCTTGCCTAAGTATATCTGATCCAATAAAACAAATAACTTTTACTTAAAACTGTGTATTTGTTTGTTTATGACAAACTCTTGCTATATTACAAAGATAATATAAGTTGGAAATATCCGTCGAGAGTTTAAATCCCCCTGCAAACAAGGGTTTATTTTAGCGTAGGCTCTTAAATAAATTATGCGATAATATTGTAGTTACCTGATTTATTAACAATAGGAAAAAAACATGAGGAAATTATAATGTGATTTTTTAACAAGTATTACGTTTTACTAAAATCCTTTAGTTACAAAAATAACGATATTATAACTGCTAAGTTGTTAATGGCAAGGATATCTGCGTAAGTAGAACATTAATTATTTAATATAGTTTCCTGCCCAAAATGGGTTTCGACATTTTTATTTTGAGACTTATCTCAGTAGCCATTATTTAATTACAATATGTGAAATAGATTGCGAATTGTCACGACTCTGTAAAGACAAAAGTTGAAATTGGAATATTGACTATCACGCACAGATATTTGCCGGTAGCATTACCTAGTTATCAGTTAATCTCAAATCACATGTAGGAAAAGCGTAAAAGAGAAATATAAAAAAATGGAAGGTAATAAATACCTTTTTGACAAAAATATCGCAGGGCTATGAAACCAAAGGTAAAGTGAGCCCCTGAATGGTAATATTGGAACTTCAATATTCACAGTTAGTTCACAGCTTGGATCGATTAGGGGATAGATTGTTGTTGCGTCTGACCTTGGGCAACAAACTTGCAACTTAGAGGGGCTCCACTACATCATAAGTTTCAACTACACCAGGAGTTATAGTGAAATAGATCAAATTCATAATGTTTCAAACTATATTATCGGTTTGAAGTTTTGATATTGCTTGATATATTTTGTGTTTTAAATTTAAGAGATTTCCCGAATAAAAAAGTTGATATTTCAATGTTTTCCCTAAAGAAAAGAAAAACCTTTTCTTATCACTATTGGTTGTATTGATATTTATACTTGTTAAATATTGATGGGCAACATCAGTAGTATGCAGTGAGGCCAAGCGAGCCAGTGATGAACCCAACATTATTCGGCCATGTAGTATCCACATATCTTGAAAGATTTCAGTTATTAGTACTCATGCCTTAGCATCACTATTATCATTGTAGAATATGGCCTTGGTGGACTTTGTGTTTTGAATACTGAATGCTGTATTGGGTTCTCTCCTCCATGGTTCTCTTATCATGTGGATCAGAAAGTAATAAGATGCAGTTAAAGTACGTAAAGTCAAATTTCAAATGATCGAACCCTATTAAAGATCCTTAAGCAAGTCATTAGTTCTGAGTCTAGAACAGTAATTTCTCCTACATTTCTTTCTAATTTTTTTGGTATATCTTACCAAATAATATTACTAGTGACGAGCATCTTGAATAATGCTAAAGAATTATCCTATCTCAATCAAGAACTATGTTTCGAAAAAATAATTAAAAATAAGTTGACACAATTTTAATATTTGGCAGTTTAATACCATTTTTTAATAAATATGAACACGCTTAGAATCTGTATAGATTTGAAAACCAACAATTTAATAAGATACAAACAGGATGTTCCACTTAATTCTTTGTTTAAAATTCATTGTTATTGATGGTAGGGGTTTTTGTTATTGAAAGTATAATTGTGAACATTTGCTATCATTAAATAAATTGTTCTCAATTAGTGGTGGAAAATGTATGCAATGCATTCTTAAATAAAATTCTACTTTAAGTCAAGACTTTAAATTCAAAGCCATTAGGAAAATATTTATATCCTAATGGATATCCCATCCATTTCTTGAAGTAAGTATAAATATAAAGAAAAATCACCCTGATTTATAATTGTGTTAGTTTAAATTGTTTTTCTCATTTTTATTACTCTTTTTGAGAATTCACTTTAAAGGAAAAATGTGATTAATATTTATGGAACATGAAATCGTACGTTTATATTAATTTGTAATTTATTTAATTTGTAACTTTAATCTTTAATCCAATTAATATTTGATAGAATACAAAAATCTATAAGGAACTTGTATAGTGAAAGAAAGGAAAAAACGGTCATTGAGGACAATACAAGAAACCTACCTAAATTTTAATGTCTATTCAAAATGCAATTAATTTAATTATTGACACGTTGCTAAAGCTTGCCAAGTTCCTAATAGGTTCTAATTGGTCTGACAGCTCGAGGATGCAAATCAAGTTGATTAATCGTTTTCCCTCAAACTTCTTGAAAGGTCTTTCATTAAAGCGTAGTTTGAATTACATATTTGTTTCATGTTTTGAATAAGTGTATTAAATGATCATTTACTTTCCGCAATATATCTTGACGTACAAAACAGTTCTTATACAATTTTTGTCACTGAGAATAAATACGTTTTACTTATTTTATTTAGTTGTTGATAAAATACCTGCAGTCTATAAGAAGATACCCCGTTTCAGCATAACTGCATACTCAGGGCGAATTTCAAATGCGACAAAATATACTTAACTGCTATTTGAAGCTACGTTCATAGCTTCACTAGATATATATTTGTAATGAGCAAGTTATAATTTTAACCCATGAATTCGAAAGAATAAGATCACGCTGTCTACGCAGGTTTGCTGCAACAAGGATCCGGATAATTTTGGCCTTTTTATAAATTACATGTATTTCTAGCAGTAAAATAGGAATCAAATTTAGACGTAATCAGCTAGTATGTTTTAAGAGTAAAGTATACACCATGCTGTAATCATATTTGTATGGTAGCAGTATTGCTCACAGAAAAGTAACGTTGTTACCTGATGACTTCTTATTCAAATATGGGGCTTTCCAGTATCTTTGGAACTATTTTATATACCCATGCTATTCTTGAGGATTTTTGAAGAAAAATCCGTCTATTAGTTTTATATGAATGGCCAAACCTCCTGACCTTTTATAGCGTATTCTAAGATTGTATTGCTTTATAAATATTAATTAGAATTTTTAAAATCCCCATTTTTGGAACCATGTTTTAAAATTCTAGTTAGTAAATAGTCAGGGTTAATTATACATGTACCAGGTTTATTAAATAGCATACAGTTACAGAGAACATAACCTAAGAATTCATACGCTACAGTATTTAATCAAACATATGACCAATACAAATGAAAAAAATCACTCAACAAAATTAATTGAAAAATTGAGTAAGAGAGAAATACAATATCCTGATTGTTGAAGTTGTTATAACAACCTAAGAAAGCGCGAGTTTGTTGCAGAAACCGGAAATAGAACTTGTCTGAGATTGTGACGTTTGTCAATTTGCCGTTGAAACAGACCTTCTAGTACAGATTAATGAATATAAAATATAAGATAGAATTTTTAATTTTCTTTTACATTAGAATAATATAATTTCTTACTCTATTAATTCTTTTATCCTATATCTTTTACCCTCATATTAATTTTAATATATTGTCTGATTCTTTGAAATTATTGAATGTAACGAAAATAAACAGATGGTGCTCTACAAACGTTGGTTAATTAACTAAATAAAAGATTCAATATATTTTAAATTAATATTTTGAGAAGTTAAGTCACTTTTGCCATTGTAAAATCTTGGATTTGTAATCTTAGTATCTTATTTTTAGTTTGTGTTTTAAATAAAGTAATTAAATTCAATTTTAAATAAATTATAACTTTGTAAATGATTCTAAAACAAACAGGAAACAAGATTCAATAATTCCCAATACAGCGATTGGTTTCTCAAAGTAAGAGAGACAGTGAGTTGTGCTACTTGCTGCCAGTCGGCTGTTTAATTGCAAACAATTGCAGTTCACTGGCCTTACCACCACCCAAGATTATTCAAATTCAATTCGACCGGTGGCTTTTGACAATCAATTCATACGACCACAGGGAACCATCGCCTGCTCGCCCAGGTAAGACCGTTTTATATGTTTCTAACTTCTAGCCATGCTCTTGAAGTCACATATTTAATTATAGCACACCACTGATACACTCTTATAAATACTTCTTACTACACACACTCGGTTTAAAGATTTATATTTTCACTTTCTTGTTCCTTTAATAAAATATAATACAATATTTTAAAAATTTTCTTATACTTAACTATTATTTATTTTGATTTGAGAATCATATTTAGATATTTTACACATTTCACTGAAATTATTTTATAGAACTTTTTATAATTAGGCAATTAGAACACATGGATATAGAATACCATTGATATTTGAATCTTAACTATTATTGTCTATTATTAAATACATTTGTCGATAAATACTTTAGTTTCTTTTCCTGATAGTAGTAGAATACCCCTCACTAGTCCTCGAGTTAGGGTCCCCTTGAAGATAATATAATAATTCTTAGAATATTAATATAAATAGAATAAACCCCAAAAACTACCGTTATAAGAGAAATTTAGTTCAAACATTGCTGTGCGAAAACATGAATACTTGGCACGTATTGTGAATATACTGAAGTTAGAGCTCTCGAAATTTATTTAGAATTGTAAACAGTATTATTGATTTTGATCTCTCATACGCATGAAAAGCGAAATCTTAAATAGTACAGCATGAGAGTGAAAACAGCAATGTTTCAAAACTGACCAGAGAAGAGGAATGATGAGATAATCCATTTTGACTCCAGGAACATATTTTCAGTCTACCAGAATGGTTTGTTATACATATTTTATCACTGTTACTTCTTTGGAAACTGTTGTTAATATGGTTCTCCGGAATTAAATGTTGTGAAAGTTTTTACAAACGGGGATTTGATGTACGGAGTCTGAGAAGACGTGCAACTGTAGTTACAAATTTATGTGAGAAAAAAGAAAATGTAATGAGGGTCTTATTACAATTTCGTTAAAGTGGGAAGGTTTTAAATGAACTGTCAATGTTTCTACCTTACAAATATCTAAATGATAATAAGACTGTTTATTACTGACACAATTCATTCAGTTACTGTAAAACCAGTAAAAAAGGCAAAGTTATGAGATAATAAAGACGTTAGGATGTGAGGTATTAGACGTTTGTATTGTTGGAACAATACAAACTACTAGCCACAGCCACATGGCCACATTCGTCACTGCCGATAAACTGATGATGTTGTTGTTTTGGTAGTGGCGGTGTTGTGTTGGTAGTGGCGGTGTTATGTTGGTAGTGGCGGTGTTATGTTGGTAGTGGCGGTGTTATGCAGCTGTTACGGCCTGGAATTGAACTAGACAGGTAGAGGAGCTCATAGCTTTACTAACACATTTTCAACTAGTGTAATAGGACCAAATAGGTACGAACGAAGCAGTAGTGCTATTTTTGATAATTAGTCCAAAAGAATAATATTTATTCGACACATTTATTTGTAAGTGAAATCATTGGTGAGGCAGAATCACGTGTGGCTTCATCTAAGGTGCCAAGTTGGATATCACGCTTATCTATGCCACGACCTGGTTGGGGTTTCGGAACCCTACCTTATGCAGTTGTTCTCAATATCGAGGAAACTGAGGAGAACAAATCCTGTCTTTGGCGATTTATCCTCACGAATACCAAGAGATTCATAAGCCTCTTCGTAAATTAAATAAGGGGCTTTAAAATGTCTCTATACTAATATATTATATAACATAAATTCATTTAGTTAGTAAAAGTATTGCATAATATTTATTTCCAGTATAAATAAAACAATAATATCGTATTTTTGAAACAGAAATTACATTCAGATTTATTTAGAAACTGTAACTCAGAAAAAAAATTTACGTCCTTATTGTTGTGACAGTAATTAATGTATATTTTCAGGTTGACTCTGTTAGTTAATATTCTCTATTAAATAATTAACTATTAGGGTCCACATATAAAAACTTAATGATTAACATCCAAGTTGTTTGTCAAAAGAATTGGGAAAAAAACACAACGCCTGAAACAAAAAACACACCTGTGTGTGTTTTTGTTGTGTTTTTTTTGGTATGATGTTTATATGTTATTTTTTCCTTTAAATAATAAAATACCCCCGTCGCAGCAAACCTGCATACTCAGCGAATTTCCAATGCATAAAATATGTCTTAATACCACATAAAGCCGCATACCGAGTTTCATAAAAATATATTCACACATAAGCGATGTTAATTATTCTCCATAAGAATAACATTGGTAATGAGTAGGTTTGCTGAAACAAGGAACACAAACAATTGGTTTTTATGCAAATATAAATAGAATTTAACTAGGAGAAGCCACATACCAAGTTCCATCAATATTCAATCATAAATAAGCGCTTTATAACATTCTAGTTATTCTCCATAAGAATAACATGGGGGCTGAGAAAGCAGGTTTGCTGCAACAAGGAACAAAAAAATGGGTTTTTATATAATTATTAATATAACTCAACCAAGTGAAGCTACATACCAAGTTTTATTCATTTATGTTCATAATTAAGGGAGTCATTACAGTTTACTTATTCTCCATAAGAATAACATGGGGGCTGAGTAAGCAGGTTTGCTGCTACGGGAATAATCAATAAAAAATAAATTTTTTGTGCAAATATCAATATACCAGTACTACGTGAAGCCACGTACCAAATTTCATCAACATACATTCATAAATAATCGAGATATCAAATTTTATTTATTCTCAATAAGGATGACATTGGGCAACGTACTGTGTTTAGCACTTTGAATATCTCTGTAACGGTTGGACGCAGAATCACAATTTAAACACCAAAATGATTGTTTTGTGGAAATGAACAGATTGGTAAAAGCAAATGTGAAGTTTACATTAAAATAAACTGAGGAAAAGCCAAAAACATTTTTCCCATAAGATTAACATGGGAGATTTTATGAGTTTGTTTTTTGGATTTTCTCCGCAACCACTTAACCTAGGTTAATAATTCAAAACACTATATTATTTGTTTTTTAAGCTCTATAACATGGTTGAAACCAAAATTAAGTTTTTTAAACATTTTTGGGAGAAAAATACAAAAAACTGGTTTTTGGAAAATTTAAAACCCCCATGAACCCCCCTTCCCATGGTCCGATTTTTCTGGTTTTCGAACATAAAGTCATGAATGCCATTTTACACGTTTGAGCCAAATTTCATCAAAATCGGACGTTTTTTACTCAAGTTATCGTCTTAACGGACACACACACACACACACACACACACACATATATATATATATATATATATATATATATATAGATATATATATATATAGAGATATACATATATATAAATTTGAACGAATAGTGTTTTTGGCATCTGGGGACCTCAAAACAAAAAGTTATCATGGTCTCGGGCTTAAGTCTTACCATGAGACCTACGGTAATAGCTTCTTCCCTATAGGGGAAATTCGCTAAAAACAAAGACATTGTTTAAACAAATTTAACGAAATACGCTAATTACAATTAAATGTTAGTATAATGCATAATTGTGTTCTGTTGTACATTACGATACACATACCTGCAGGATGTTAAAGACAATAATTAATAACGATACTATTTGGCCAATCATCAGACAATTGTCAGTGGGATGAATTTTGCCAGTCCAGTGTACCGCTTTCGATTCCCAGGGTATCAAAATACCCCCGTCGCAGCAAACCTGCATACTCAGCGAATTTTCAATGGAGATATAAATGTCTTAATACTACATAAAACCACTTACCAAGTTTCATAAAAATATATTTACAAATAAGCAATAAATACAATTTTAATTATTCTCCATAAGAATAACATTGGGGCTGAGTACGCAGGTTTGCTGCAACAAGAAACACAAAAAATGGGTTGTTATGGTAATATCAATATAACTAGGTGAAGTCGTATACCAGTTTGTAATCATTTATGTTTATAATTAAGGGAGAGAGAGCATTTAATTATTCTCCATAAGAATAACATGGGGCTGAGTACGCAGGTTGGCTGCTACGGTAGTCTTTGGCAAAAAATTGTTTTTTTGAGCAAATATCAATAGACCACAACGAGATGAAGCCGTATACCAAGTTTCGTCAGTATAATTTCATAAATAAGCGAGATATAACATTTTTCTTTTCCTCCATAAGAATAACATTAGACAACGTACTGTGTTTAGCACTTTCAATATCTCGGTAACCAATTGACGTAGAGGAATGATGAAAATACCAAATTGTGTGTTTTTTAAGCTGAATCCAATGGTAAAATCTAAAATTTGACTATTTCAAAAATTATATATAAAAAATTCAAAAAAAAAATCATTTTTGGGGTACAAAGCCCCCCCAAAATACCCCTTCGGATGGAGCGATCTGGCTGGTTTTCGAACTTAAAGTCATAAATGTTGCTTTACACGTTTATACCAAGTTTCATCAAAATCGGACCATTTTTACGAGAGTTATCGTGCTCACGGACACACACATATATATATATATATATATGTGTATATATGTTTATATATATGTTATATGTATGTTTATATATAATATATACATACAGTTTCAAACGAATGGTGTTTTTGGGGTCTGGGGACCTCAAAACGAAAAGTTATCATGGTCCCGGGCCTAGGTCTTACCATGCCGACTACGGTAATAGCTTCTTCCCTATAGGGGAAATTCGCTAAAATGTTGAGTACCAAGCATTGCTTAAGCTTTGTTCAAGCGTTGACCAAGCTAGTTCAATGAAAGCTTTAATTAAATGTCCACCACTAATTAAATTTCACTTATTATATTGGAAACAAATACTTTAAAATTAATTATACGTCATGAATGTTTTTCAAACTTCTTTTATATAATTCGAATTATTTTTCATTTAAAAGCAGACGCAGAATAAGTAGACTTAATGAAATAGAATTAAAATCGATGAAAAAAGAACAAATAGCTGTGTATCGTGCCAAAAAGCCGTTCACACATGATAGAGCCTGTAATGGCCGGGTATTCCGAGGCACACGACACTGCAGTGGTTGTTTTATTTTGCAATGTCTGGAGCATTAGTACAGTTGTAAACACGTAATAGTTAAGAAATTTCAAGTCTCATAAAGCTAAACATTATTATGGCATCCCAACTTTCCATTGGGATCCATTTCTCCTATCTCCAAGAACCGAGCGTTAAGCTTATGGCGTGTAACTTATAGGGTTTGTTCGGGCTATATAGCTCCTAACCACTATATAAAATAATAATACATAAACTATAGTCAGATATGGATATTAAATTAAAGCGTATTACAGACACAGTCTTTTTGGGAGACAATTTTCCCTTATTTCTGCTAAAATTAAATGTTACAAAATCATTTTTTTTTAGGCACTTGGGTTTATTTGGGTCATCTATCATCATCCTCCAATTTTACAAAAGTCCAACATTTTTCTTACAGAAGTAGATATATATACTATATATACTAGGCAGCGTGGTTCTCGGTGTAATGCGACCACATAACAGTTACTGAGGCTTGAGGGACGGGGTTTTTACAAGTGAAACGTTTCCTCGTTTGACTCTATGATACTAGAAAAGCCTGATAATACTTTTATCATTCCCAGCAACCTCACGCCTACTTTTAAGCCTGTCTGGACCTTCTCCTAACCTTATAATGCGCAAAATTGTATTCCCAGCTTTGCAAGTAAATGAAACCAGGAGTATCAGAACAGCCAAAAAATCAATGTTTTCAGATTTCAATAAGAATTGGACAAATGTATGTTTATACACTGATTTTGAGTTTTAAAAGTTTTTATGTGGAAATTCACTTCCTTCACGTCAGCGTGCTGCGTGCGAACTCGTTTAAAAGGTTATTATAACTAATTTGAATATGCTTTTTAACTAACAACATGTTAAAAATAAACCGAGAGTTTTGGAACTAAAAAATAGGTAAGAAACTATACTTAACAAATAAATGACCAATTAAAAAACAAAATATACAAAAATATATATAAATATATTATATATATAGTATTATAAATACTTTTATATATATATATACAAATATATATTATATAATATCATTATTAAAAACTGTAAATAATTGATTATCATGAGTCTAAAAATTGGCCTTGAACACATTAAAGCCAACAGCGTATAAAATTGTTAAACTGTCTCTCGCTATTATTTTTTAAAGTGAAACATATTCTATTATTTAGGATGCTAAAATAAAATCATGTAATTTTAAATGAATACATAACCAACCAAACACACTAAAGCTTAGTGTGTGTCGGTCGTCATTGCCTAACTTCTTATAAGTAAAACAATTTTATTTGTGTATTTTAAATTTTAGATGTAAACCGCACCCTCATTCTAATTACTATTGAAGTTAAAGTGGTAAGCGCTAAGAAAATAATGGTTATTAATTTAAATTAAATTTATATCAATTTATAAAAAGCAATACGTTAAAATATAAAAATTACACTATTTATCATGTGATAATTATTTACAACCCATCTCTCAAAGAAGTAAGTGCATATAATAAATCCTATTAATAAATCTTTAATTTTTCATAGAATCACCGCTGTTTAAAGTTATTTAATAAAAGAACAACCATAAAGAAGCGGGAGACTCTCGCAAGAGGCAGTTTATTGTTTCTCTAATTGGAGCGGTGTTGTAATTCATTATCTTTCGAGGTCAAACTTAATTGAATCCTTAAAACAATCGAGGAACTTAGGAACATATCCGTAACAGATGTTTTTGTACTGCAATTTCAACTAGATAATTAACAGAAAACTAACTAATGATGAACATATTTACAATTAATTATGCAAAAAGGACATTTATAATATTTTATAATGGACACAATATTTTCAATTGCCTATAACTGAGATACAAGTTAACTATACCTGAATTTTTCGATAATTACTGAGGTAAATATTATGTCAGAAATGTAATAGTGCTGATTGCTAATATTAAAAATTGTAGGAAAAACCATTACGGGCGATTTCATTATAGTCATAAAAAATGTTTACACCAAGACCCAACTAAGACTTTCTTTGTATCTATAACAAAAATGCGTAAAAAATAAATCAATAAAAATAGTAAAATACAACTGTTAAATGAAAAAAATTGAAAAATGTAAGAACAATAGAAAACATTTAGGATCGTGTGTTGGGATATATTATACAAAACACATATCAGTGTTACGTCTATTTGCTGCCAACATAATGCCACTAATACTCTCGCATTATGTTTCAACTGTCAGACTGCCACATTCCCAACATTAGAAACTAAACTGAAACTAATTTCAACCATGAGCTCACATGCATCATTAAAGACATTTAACACTTGTTATTAGTAAAAAATTAGATTAAAAAGTATCACATATGCATGAAAATCATCAGGAATATCATATACTAATAGAGCCCAAGTATATGAAAATTTATTTTTTAGTTTGACACTGAGTCACTGGCGATGGTGTAGTAGTCAAGGTGGCGGGCTTCGGAAGCAATGCAGCGGCCCTGTCGTGAAATAGTAGAGACGGTTTCAACATAAACAATTATACTTAAATTAATAAAAAGCTTTATTTGTGTTTTGTAAATCCAAATAAAATGTGGACAATGATCGAAAAAGTAACTCAATACGTTTTTAGGTCTATTAGGATCTGTCTTATTATAATGTTTTAAATAATATAAAACACTGATCAGCTAATAAGAGTGTTTTTCATGTGGTTTAAATCAACAGTTTTAAATGCAAACATTTATCTTCTGTGCTTTGAACTCGCGGACATATGAACTCCTATCTCACTATATCTTGGGAGTCTCACAGAAGACAAATATTTGTATTTAAAACTGTTGATTTAAACTATCTGAAAAACAAACTTTTATTGGTTGATCAGTGTTTTATATTATTTACTCAGTCCGTACTCAGATAGCTATCACTGGCGTCCTTTTAGTATGTGGTTTAAAAACAGTTTATAATTTGCTGCGGTCATTCACTTTGAAGACGAGCTTATGATAATGGCTATCAGGAGATTCGACTGATGTAGATACCGCGTTGCTTTGTGCCCACGGCCAATGTTAACAATCAAGTAGCACGTTGGAACATCAGCTATGAATTAAATTGGCATACTTAGATGGTTTTTAGTGAAAATTTGATTACATAAATTTGGTTTTGTTTACTTTTACAATTGGAATAAGTTAATTGGATCTTAAGCTTTTATACGGATTGAGACACTTACAGCAAACATTGTAAGTAAGCGTGACCTCTTGATCATCACCCACTTTGGAAATTAAAGGTTAATTATAGAGTATTTATTTGCCTTACAATACGATGGGCGATTACTGGAACTACAGTAATTACAAATATGGGATTGCTGTAAATACTTCATAGGAACATGACTTGTTATATTTAAATACTAGATGACCCGACAGACGTTGTCCTGTCTTTAATGTGAATATTAAATGTGAAATGGAATAAATAACAATAAATATATAAAAAACAAACTCGTTTATTGTAATGCTTTTTGGTATACAACATTATTAGTCTTCTGGTTCACATTATAGCACAGTTAAATGAAAAAAAAAATCCAGCTCAAATTACAACACTTTTTACCTTGGTTATTAAAAAAGCTTTGAACTAAGTACAATTTCTAAATCCTTGACAAAATAAAAACCAAAATGTAAACAAATAAACAAATGTTTTTTTAACTCATTCAAATCTTAGTATTGATTACATATGATCAAACCAAATGGCATTTTAAATTTTCAAATATCAGGTGCTGCCATCTAGGGGATAAATTGTTAATGGTTTGGGATAAGTCTACAGGAGAACGTTGTTCCTCAAATTCTTATATTTATGATTTATTTGTTCACGAATTATAAATATAAACCCTTTTTCTCATTTGGGGAAAACCTTTCACTATATCCTAAGTAGGTTATGTTTCATGAAATGTATTTGATTGATATTTAATCATGATAGTTTCTTTGTAATTGGAAATTATCTATTTTGTATCTCACAGTTTAATAAAAGCATTTTCCACCAATGTTAATTTAAAGGCATTTTTTACAATTTTTAAAGTCAAATTACTAAATAATGGTTGGGTGGATTAAAAATTTTCTTTCATACAAACCTTCCCCTGGCATTAAGGAACACAACAAAAAAAGAATCGTCCAATTTGGTGCACTCGTTCTCGAGTTATGGAGTCACGTCAAAAAAAGGGATTGTGATTTATTTATATAGATATTTCTGTGACAAATAAACTTCGTCCCAAAACCCGACTCCGTCTCGGTCTAGTTTCCCCTTTATAAAGCCTTACCTCAGCCAGTTGACATATTATGTGTTGGCACGACAGACAAACCGCTATCATATTTTACACCTTTATTCTTAAACCTTTCGTTGTCCCTTATGGCATCATGAGAAGTGCAGATTATGTTTCATGGACAAAAATGTAAAGGTTACTAAGTGGAGTATACAAATATCATCAAAATATATACCATCTACAAACTCAGGGATAAATTTATGATTTATGTGACGTGAAATTATAACAACACTAAAATCTTCATGTCATAAGTAGTTAGAAAATAAAACAATCATATTTACCCGAGAAATCATAGGAAACTTACTTGGTGATGTGTATTTTTATTATACAGCATATATTGACTAAACATAGCTATTATAAGTAGTTATACATCTTATTTTGTATACTTGTGGCGTACACATATAAATAAATTTCACACTAAAGTTACAATACAATAGCAAGTAAAACATAAAAGTACTAAATAAGTAGCTGTAAAATAAAACGAGATTTATTTTAAAATGGTGAAAGTAAAGTAGAACTACCATAGAAATAAAGAGGAAGATGTGATTTCCCAAGAGTCATTGCTGGAACTTAACATGACTTATTCAATTTAACTTGAATGATAAGAAAACAGAGATTTTGGTAAAGTGTTGTGTACAGGGTAGGATAAAAATTAACCTTGAGTATATTTGTAAAATATGTTCTACATAATTCAAAAATGAATTTTACAAATGTAATTTGTATTCATGTCGTTTTTATTTATTTATTTTTCTAACGCAAACCAATTTACGAATCTCAAAAGTCACTGTTTAAGAATAGTACTAATCCTAAAAGACAAGTAAAATCCTAAAAGTTAATTCATCCATCCGATATTTTAAGTCAAAATAAGACTATAATATACTTTTAACGAGTGCGGCCATTACACCATTAGCTGTGTGGCTAATAACATTTGTGTCGTCAGAGCGTTTGCCTCAAATACTCAATACAAAGTCCGCCAGATCGACTTTAAGCAACAATCCTGAACAAAGATCAAAACTCGATCCATCTCAGATTGTTACTAAGATAATAATTAATAAAACTCTCTAAGAAAAGGTTGACCATTATTAGTAACTAGACCAGATGATTGGTAAATTAAAATATTTAAAAATTAAGTTGGTGCAGATAGTTGAACAAAACCTTTAACGATGGACACAAATGTGCTTAAGAGATAGTGCTGGGTAAAATATACTTGAATAGACATTTAAAGTTATTTACTATACGTTCTATTACTGAATCATCCAACATACGATTAAGATGTAAATAGACTACACATATTTAAACATAAATAACAACTTAAAATTTAAAAATTTAAAATTCTTTATCTTATTTAACAAAATAAAAAACTGGA
Source organism: Allygus modestus (assembly GCA_963675035.1). Lineage (NCBI taxonomy): Eukaryota > Metazoa > Arthropoda > Insecta > Hemiptera > Cicadellidae > Allygus > Allygus modestus. Next base: position 39,605,767 of record OY776114.1, on the reverse strand, counting down.
TATTTCGTAGTAAAATTACAGTTTACAAGAGCTCACTCAGGGGGGGAGTTTACTGTATACTCAGGACGAGAATGTGGTTGCCGCCGCCACGGTAATATTGGACGGCTTATCTCCCACATGACAAGGCGCTCTTCAAATACGAGGATCACAACTCTATTTTACTTTAAACTTCCAATCCAACCTCTTGTTACTGCTATAAACAACGTTGAGTTCCTTTACTTTATACTATAAAAGAAGGGAGATGTTTAATTCATGTTTACTGAAAACAGCCTAAGTTTAGAATAATTATATTTAATCAAGGATTCGATATAGATATTGAGAAAAAAAACTGACCGTTTGGTTTAATAAATTGTTCCTTTCAAGTGTTTTGTATTCCTTAATAAAATCAGGCATTTTACAAATAATAAGATTTGACAATTTTAGTTACATTAGAACTTTTATTCTGACCGAAAAACTACTTAACCAATTAAAATTATCATCTGCGGTAAGTTAACATTGTCACTTTTAAAAATAATAGGGAGACGTCCTGAAGGGATTCAGGATATTTGATGGATATTTGATGGATTTCATGTGGTAATTCTAGCGAAAATGTTTACGTGCAATATGTTAGGGTTTTGTTACGAGTATATCTTTAAATATGGTAAGATGCAATAACCATTATATTACATGTATTTCGAAATAAGCGTGTGAAATATAGAAAACGCGATACACGATATTTTCCTTACAGTCAGAGGTTTAAGTCATTAACGCGTATTAATGATTGCGTGTAGTTACTATCTTTGACAAGTTTTTTGATCCCATATTTTAGGCTTGGTAATATCTTAAAAATAACTCTATGTAACTTCAAAGGTATGACACGAAGGAGAGGGAAACCTGAAAACTGGAATTGTTTTGGGGGATAACAAAAATAAAATTTTAGAAAATAAATTTATCAAAGAGAATATAAAGACATTCTCTCTCCAGCGTAAGTTTCGGGAAAATCTTTAGGACGCACTTTGTTCTTTTTTCTGCCATTTAGTTCTCTAACATACTGCATATCAAGTCCTTCACTGTTAAACAACTTTACGAAAATGATGCCTGTTTGTGAGACTTAATGTTACCAACAAACAAGGACTGACGGTAAAGATCAAGATCACCCATCATAATGTTATTTCTTAAGTAATGAATGCATTTTTGTATTTCTTAGAAAAATTTAGCATTTGGAAAAGCGATTACATTTATTTATACACTTTTAAGTAAACAATGTAATTAATACAATGGATGCATATCTTAATCGTTGTGGTGTACCAATCGATCCATTCGATGAATGCAATCACAATCAATAGCGATAACACTCAATCGATACAGATTTTAATAATTATAGGTTGTAATGTTAAGAATAAAACTAACAGACTGAAACATTTGGGACAAATGCATAAACATGTAAATAAAATGTTGAGTAATTAGGCCTGACAATCCCAGCTACAACGGGAACATATTTCAACAAATGGGTTTATAGAAATCCTGATGACCAAATGTGATCATCGTCTGCAATAGATGCACATTTAAACTTTAAGGCTAATAAGGCAAAGTCCCACGTTACTTTTAGATATTTTAACAATGTTGACACACGTTGTTTCGTATTGTAATGTACATTTTGTTACGTATTGTTTTTTTGGCACGATAACTCACTAAATTGCGGCATTGCGAGTTTCCCCTTTGATTTATGTATTCCAAAACTACTGTTTTAAATATATAGGTTGACGTAAATCACCAGGATTTAAATTTGAAATTTGAAAGCTAATAGAATGGACCTCTAGACTGATATTTAACAATCCCCTCCAAAGTACATCTAGGTTGAACCGGCTTACACCAAAACGTCTGTCAAATTGTAGTTTTGGAGGATGAAAATGACAGTACAATAAATAAGACATTACTATAAATTGTAACTGTAGTTTACTCTTACTTATACACTTTATTAGCTGTAGTCTAAGTAGTAAATAAATAATCTAAAATACAATTACCCTGAACTATGACTGGTTGATTAATTCTAAATGTTCTGCAGACCGTGTCATATGTGACAAAGTGTAATTATTGAAACATAAACCTGATTTGGAAAAAATGTACGGTACAAGTCAAGGGAACTACAAACAAAATAATTAAATGTATTTGTCACTAAAACAAATTTTCAATTTGATTTTCGTCAAGGTTAAATCATTACTGTGATGATTGAAATCACTCTATTTAAGACAAACGCGTTCAAGTTTGAATAATATAAGTACGTGTGAGTGTGGGAGTATGCGTGTTAGCACATTGGTGAAATCTTATTATATCCTGCATTGTAAGTCCTAAAGCTGCCTCCACACGATGAACAGTTTATTAGTTAAGTCCTTCGGGAATTCTACAATGCAATAAGCTGGAATAACAAGAGTGGTGGTGAACCACCCATCCACAGTGTTTGTCTTCGCTTGCTTGGACTCGGCCAGAGTGTGGAGGCTGCATAATGCTGGGCAGTGGGAAAACGATGGGAAGTACAAGTAAATGGAGGAATCCCATCCCTTAAATAAAAAAATAAATATAAATGTATACAAGTTTGTATGTAAGTTCAATGTTTTAACTTAAAGTAATAAAGTTAAAATATTGAACTAATTTTTTATCGTATTTCATTTTTGCCCGAATATTACTAGTAGTAAAATTCTTCAAGAATGTTACAAGTTTAAAATAATGACAAAAACAAACAGACGTTTAGATGGAATAAATTATTTAGCTCATTTGGACTTGCCTTGAAAATTAACTTCACCTTAATTAACTTGTCTACTTTCCACTTTTTTGTTGTTTTATGCACAACAAATAGTAAGTTTGAATAGAAACTGTAATTTGCAAGTGATATAATAGTTTATTGGTCTACATTGAAACCAGACTCTACTGTTAACCTAGATATCAAGAACAGACATGTTGAAATATTCCATTTAACTTGCAATTACATCAGTTTTTAAATTCAGTCGGTAGTTTAATTATTTTAGTTTTCAATTGAAGCATGACTGTCATCAAGTTAAATGTTTTATTTAACAATGTGATCCATGTTATTCTGTTAATTACTCTGCTTAAACGATTTTATATCTAATTCAGAAATTGTATTAACTTCAATATAACATTCTACAATGTTGGATATTTATCGGAAGTTGGCTTTAGTTTTTGTTGTATATACCACAAACCCAAGTGTTTGTTGTATATTTTTAGAGCGAACATTCCAGCTAAAATTTGGCCTAAAACCGCAGTTGAACAATTTTACTAGCAAAGATGAGGAGTTTGAAAGCCAGTCACATTTTTTGAAAGCATTGTTTGCTAAAGCCTGTTGACGTTTCCTTTTAGCGTGTCTAAATTGACGAGCAACGTAAAAGTTGTTCCTTATTATCGTTCAATTTATTTTTCGTATTTTAGGGCACCACATAAAACACAGCAGTATACAAGCCTCTAAAATCTCCATTTGGTTTGTAATGTATTTTTAGATTTTAAGTACGGTTATTATTATATTACTAGCGTAATACCCGTTGAATAGTCCACGAAATTATTATCATTATCAAATATTAGCAATAAATCAACAATGATTAAATCATTTAGTTCTAAAAAATAATCACGGGTGTCTCAATAATCCCAAGTGAGTCTTAAGGAGGGTTTATATTGCCTTCTTGTACAATCGAGTTTGGATGAGAGGGACTTGTTAATTAGAAAAAAAAACACAAGTAATAAATAACATATTGTAACTATAATTATGTCAATTATAAAATGTAAAGTCATAATTCCAGCTTTAAAAATGGGTTGGTATAACCAAAAGAACCCTCACAAAATTTTGCAGAATAGAAATAATCTTCACCTCAGACGAATCACCGGTTATGCATTACAGTTTTATAAATACATCTGTAGACTTATTGATGAACTCGGAGTCTTCATCCGAATTATTCCGAATTGGACGTGAAATTAACTTTAGTTTTAGAATGGTCTTAGCGAAACCTTTAACGGTTAAGATACCATATGAATTTGTGACCACCTTTGACCTTTTTTTCTCATACTTAAGAACTTTTGGAAACTATAGCATAAAACTTCAAACAGAGAAAGACTACCAAAATGTTCTTGCATTTCTAGCAATAAGGAAATAACAGTTTACTCTTTGAAAAATATCTTAATTAACACGTTGTAAAATTAAGAAATTACGAATCCAAATGAATTATCAAGAATTAAGCATTGTGGTCACTTAGTTATTTCGTTTAAACCTCTTGTAATTACTGTTTGGAAATAAAATTACGCACCTTTTAAACCATTGTCTTCAGGATAGTAGAAAAATACTTTCACATACAACACTTAAATAAAAGTGATATTTTTATATTTCTACCAGGTGATCATGAAAATGATATAGAAATTTACGCTACAGAATTACATCACAAAGAATGTATAAAAACAAAATGTATATATCGTATAAAACATTTATTTCTTACTAGATTTGTAGTTATCAAGATTCCACTACACCAAACAACCGAATTCAAACACATTGCAAGGCATGTCCTTATAACGATATTTAAGGTGCGTTAGGTTACATTATTATAATTTATTAATTGTTATAATAAATAAATAAAACTACTAAATTACATCTAATTATACCAGCCTTATTAATCGGACACGAATTTTTGAATAATGTTCACTATCCTCACTAGAAACAGGAACCAAGCACACAGTTTCCTTGTACGTGTTACATCCAATATTTAGTTAGAGCTCAGCCACCTAGCCTGAAGTAAATATATTTTAAGTTTGTAGTCGTAATTAAGAGGTTTTTGGATTTTACCACGTAAAAGATTTAATATTTAGAAAGATATAATGGTCTAATTTTTTTTCTGAGTATTACCTACAATTTGGTCTGTGTTTAGGAGCAATCAATACATGTAGATGGTGGAGAATATTTTATTGGGTGAAGTAAAACGATAAATGTGTAATCTTAGGCCTCGGTGGAGATCACGTATCCCCACAATTTACTGCTTACTGCTCTGTGGAATATTTGAATATTACTCAAGCTGTTGCTGACAAATAAAATGGTTGTGCTTGAAACTGAAAAGTTGGAAAATTCAAAAGTAATCACAATGTTGCTAAAATCATGAAAGGTAACAACTTGAACATTGTTTATACACATTGATAAAACAATATTTCTATCTTAATATGGTTGTTTGTTAATTTTTCAAACTCATAACCTTTTATTACCATTTCGGAAGAAACGTTGTCATTAAAGAGCCAAAGATTAAAAAAGTTAAAACGTAGTGTTTTATAATGTCATTAATATTCAAGTTAACAGTGCCGATAACTGTTTTTTATATGGGTTATTAGTAAACCAAGACATTAATACCATTCAATATAACTAATTTAAGCCCAAAGTAAAAAGGACAGCCTGTGAACTAAAAACTTATACCACTCAAGAACCCTGATAGCATGTTATAAAAAAAATTTGTACATATTAGAAACATAATTTAAGTATGATTAGATTTAGATAAGTTTCATCCCTGTATTTAAGTATTGTAAAAACATTTAACCTATGATACTTACTGTGAAATATAATAATCCAAGTCTGACAGAATCTACCTAACCCCACCAATGGCAAGTTTTTAAAAAGTGATAGATTTCATCGAATTGGCCCCGACACAGATATATTTGCGTGTCAGAACAATAATAATTTTGTATATAAGCTCTATATCAATCACCCATATTGTATATATCGTTTGAAAACTTATTAATTTGAATGTAAAACTCTAAATAGTAAACATTATAAAAATTCACAAAGGACTTCCCCAAATCTGGACCACCATCTTGATTGTATTTCGTTTTGACTCCACCAGAGCTTTGTCTACAGGCCATTTGAAACACATGTAATAGGGCTGCAGACGTTGCCGTCCTGTACTGAACCCTTGTGGCGAACAGTGGAACTACGAGAGGAATTTAATTCATTCTCAGTTTTCAAATACAGATATTTGATTTTACGTTTTTTAATTAAGTGTAAATGTTTAATTAAGTGCAAATACAGAAAATTACAACTATTTTTAAAATATACTTTTGGGCAAACAATTGCACACGTTTTAATTTGAAAATGTTTGATACTCAAGCCAATGCTCTGAAAAATCAAACTTTTGATTAATATATTGGATATAAAAACTGGTAGCGGTTTATTTAATGTTTAGTGAGTACTCTAAAACCACTCAGAGTACGTGCATTTACATCTGAATAAGCTAGCCATAAATATAAAAAATAAGGTTTTTAGAATAATAATTAAAAATATTCAGCTTTAAGATTTATAATATTAAATAAACAAATAAGACTTTGATTTTCAATGCTAATTACATGTAAAACGTAGATAAAGGGGAACAAGAAACGGAAGAAATATCAGTATCAACAATAACTGCCGTGTCTGCATACGAATTTGATGTGTTCATAATATATAGTATTTATAATTTAATCCTTTCCCAATCCCCTGGTGTGGTTGTAACATAAAAATTTGAGTTTACGGCCTTCGTGTATCGGCTGGGGTCACGGATCATGTCGAACATCAGAATTGGTATTTCTGTGTAAGGCGGCTTAACCCTTGCTATTGGACTTGCTAGAATGTTAACGTATTTAAATTTGGATAGTAATCATTAGGATTTAAGGACTTTTAAGATACTTATGACTAAACCATTGCATGTATTAATTAATGATTTGTTAATTATTTAAAATACTTTTGAAGCATATTCTTAAATATGCTGATTTGTAAAGTTAAAACAAATATTTTCTTAAAATACAAAATAGTTTGATGTAGCTAATCGAAAAATGTCATTGTTATTACATTTTCTCCGGCAACACGGAATTCAGTTTGCACGGATCATTGTTCACCGAAGATAATTAATAAATTATCTTAGAGGTAATAACCTCTAGCTATTTAAACTTTGTCTTGAAGGCTATCAACTACTATAAAGTACATTGCCATTTTTATGACTCCTTTACAATTTCCTAAAATTAGCAGCAACAGCTTCCCTACAAGCTAAGTCCGTCAGAGAGGAGTGGGTATATTAGGCCATAGTAACCAATTGAGAATTGCAGCGCTTGGATGTGCAGTGTTTTGAAATACTGCAAAAAGCAACCTCAATTCCTGCAAAATATTTAAACAAATTTGATCAATATGTTTATTACAAGACAAATATTCAAACCCTGGCTAAAGAATCAGTCGTTCTCGGTCAGTAAAAAGACTACACAAGGCATCTCACCCATTCTACACTCATCATTCATTCATATTCGCCTTAAAATACGCCTTAGTTGCGTCGGCGTCTTACACATTGATTTATTGTTTTAGTAATTGTCATTTAGTAGTATTATCATATAATCGAGATCAGCTTTCGAGTTAAGGGGTTTTATGGCAATCGAACTAGTTAACACTACACTATAAAAAAATAATTAATTAATGAAGCAGTATTTTTCTGACAGTAACTGAGAAAGCTGAAATGTTACAAAATTCACATTAAAACAACAAAATTACGTTAAGATGATATTAATAACATCCACTTCCTATTTGAACACTAACATTTAAATTAGACAAATAAAATATAAATGATAATTTGATTTTATTCAAGAAAATGTTAAGAGTATAAAATATAGCACAGATCAAGTAGAGATAGAGAAACCACATTGCAGAAATGACAGATCTTATTGAATAATTCAGCCAACTGCCAATTTGCCAGCGACGCAGCTAACTTGATACAACCGACTGGCCTGCGACTTGATGACATCGGAATATCTCGTGAATAAACATCTCTGCGAGCGATAGTTCAAAACAAACAGTTAATGTGGAATCTCAACAAAATGTACATACAAAGATGCTCAACTGTTTGGAGTGTTCGATCTGATTTCAGTGAATAAAATAAAAATCATCAACCACAAAATATGGTCTACTTTTATTACAAAGGATATAAATTAGAACTGTATTAATGTCCGATAATGTACTAGCATTGATATTTATTTGTCATATAGTATATTTGCAAAACCATCATGTTGAGGGCAATATTAAAAAAAATCCATATAATTATTGTTATGCTACTGGCAAAAATTGCAAGCGAATATTACCTCCGAAAACGAGTCATCTTTGACAATATATATTAATAATTTTACTCCAATACCAAATAATGCTTTTGATTATGTTAAGAAATAAAAGTCGTAGAGAGTTCCGAGATATTTTATGTATTAATTTTGTACGCAATCCCGATGCTGAATTAAAAACAGGAAATAAAATATTTAATTTTATCTAGAATACAATTTTTTCTGGGTAGTAAAAAGAGATTTAAGAAAATTCATTTTTGTTACCTACCAACAAGCATACACCCGAACAGTAATTAGTGACAGTGGTACTAACAGACATTCATAAAAGCTAAATACTGCACGGTGTATTATAGATTTATTTATATCTTAGTATACCAATGGCTTTGTAACCTTTTAGTTAAGTTTAATTAGATCTATTGTGTATTGTTAAATAGATAAACACTAATATTTAAATTTCACTCCTGACTATATAGTGTAAGGTCTTTTTTACATTTTAACATTTACATAAGAGTGAACAACGATTTTTAATCACATATTTTATAATATAATATAGAAATCCGCAGGTACAAAAGTTACATTAAAGAATGAAGTAACATGTGTTACAAGACAATAATAATATAAAAAGACCTTAGATTTATGTTAATAATTTATATTTTTTTATCAAAATAGCTCAACTAAATATATCCTCTCAGTGCTTGTAAAATCTTTCACTATTTTAAACAAATTTCTTGGTTAGTGTGTCAAGTGTTGTTATAGTAACAAGGCGTATATTTACAAACCTGTAAATACAGGGTGTCTCTCGTTAGGTGTCTCAAACAGATTGCAGACTAACCAATTGAGAAGGACGAAGTAAAATCATTTCCCACTAAATCGAAAGCAGAAGTAACTTAACTTTATCCGTTTCAAAATGGCGGCCATTTAGTAAAAAAATACATTCACGGAAAACCCTGTATCTGCTAAACAACAAAACATATCTTAGTTCTGATTCATAATTATTACTCGTATTAAAATAAGTGTTACCCTGATATGCTACATGACAGCATTTAAAACAAAATCAAATAATCCCAAAATACTTTTTTGAAATTTTTCATATGCTCAAAGTTCTAAAAAATCAAATAATATCGTATGACAAAAAGTATATCAGTTTATAATTATTATCTTGGATATCCTAGTAACTTTTCAATTCTAACCAACGTTGCATCTGTTTTCCATTTCTTGCAATCACCAACAAATATTATTTTCCCATATGAAATGCATGTTAATTTACTCTCCACATTTGAGCAAAATTTTTTTTAAATTGGGCGTTTATTTGAATATATAAATATACCAACACATTAAAACAGATGGATGTTAATGATAAAAAGGTTTTTTGCCAATTTTCGTTTATAATACAAACATTTTCAAGCAATAAAGGAGAAAGAATAAAATTTGATCAGGAAGGTAAATAAAAATAAATAAATATTTTACATCTATTTTTAAAAAGGACACCATGTGAGAAAACATATATATATACATTTTAACGAATAGTGTTTTTGGAATCTGGGGACCTTAAAACAAAACGTTAGCATGGTCTCGGACTTAGTCTTACCATATCACCTACGGTATTAGCTTCTTCCCTATAGGGGTAATTCGCAAAACAGATTGATGTTTTATAAACGCCAAAGCCTTCATTTATTCATCGCTAATAACACTACACATAGCGTAAATAATAAGAACTATATTTGTGAAGGTGAATATTAAATTTATATTTTAACCTCAAGGCTCCACCCCACTGGTATTAAAATTCAAATGATGGTGATTTAGGTCATTAGGTTAGGAACAACTAAGTGCTTAGTTTGGTTTAGCACTGATCTTTGTAAATGAAAATAATAGAACAAAATACAACCACAAATTTCTTTCTTTTACAAATCTCATTGTTTGTTTGTTGGACAGTAAACTTAGGATGTAATTTGATGGTCATGTTTTGATAGGCGCTATTACATTTTACAAAATACGTAATTGTTCCCAAAAGTAATTAATTAAGTTAGTTAGTTTGACCGATGGACACAGAAAAGCAGCCAACCGAGCTTGATAAGTTAACCCGCTATACTTGTACTAAGCGAATTATTCAAGGTTTTAAAACATACAAAACCTTAAGACTTAAGTTGAAAATAAACATAAAATTATGAATTGGAAGAAATATGAAAGTGTTTCAGAATTATTGCAAAACAACAAAAAATAAAATGCAATGCAATTCTTAAACAAACCTCCACTCATTGATATTCCATTCAGAGAACCCCATTTGTACAGGAAATCTTATCTCAACTTAATGCAAAAATGAATCCTCGAAACAATGGAGAATAAACAGCAGGGTTTCGGTTAAACGATTTATGGCCAAGATTAATTTCGCTGAGGTAAATGTTTTAAATTTATTCCCACCCGGTGCGATATGTTGAATTAATCATGCAGCAAACTTCTTATATTGCTGCTGGACTGTTCAAGGTTGCCGCCGGGTCTTCGGTGTTTTAGTATACATCAGGGCAGCTATCATGTGTTTGTTTTGTTCTATATTATTGAAGAGTACGATACTATATAACTCCTCTAAAATCAGGAATGGGTAATTCCTCGACCTTTTCCGGTCTATTCTTCTGGCTCTCTTATTCCTATGTTAATATTATTTTACCGATTTGTAGGAAAATTAGTATCCACGATAGTAAAACCCCTGTCAGAAAATCGTTTGGGCCTCCACTGTATTAATCTCCAAATTCTCATGTTAATACTTTTATATTAATATTTACTTACCCAATTGAGTTGAAATTAGTTATGTAATAGGTAATATGTAAACTTGACTCTACTCCTATACCTTAGTAATTTAGTGTTTATAAGTTCCTAAGTTAACCATGGATAAATCAACTAATGAATTAATAAAGCTGGCATTTAATATGAAGATATGCAAAGCATAATAGGCAAACAGAGGCTTAATCTCGTTAAAAAGTTTTTTTTGGGGCACTGCTACATTGGTCTTAAAAGAGTTAAATTAGTTATTTTTTAATCTTCTGGACTGTTTTTTCCAAGTTAAAGTCAGGTTCAAATATATTTTTCATCTAAACAGTTGGTCCCATCAACTCATTACAATGACGTCATGTTTCGTAACAAAAATGTCATCCTCAGGTCACTCATAAAAGTCTATAAATAAATTTTAATTTGTTGAAAAAATCTGAAACAATATAATAAATCCTTACAAAAAACTCTACTTTGGATAAATATTTATTAAATGCAAATAAAGTAGCTTCCACTGAGCAAAATGAATAAGTTTATTTTCAAAGTTAACGAAATATTAAAATTAAATATTTTCAAAAGATTAAAATGTTAAACAACCACTGAATGGAGACAAACTGTGGTATTTAATCAGATATTTGGACACATTCAGTTTTGAGTATAACGTTTGTCTTTGGCAACCATTTGTCATTTGGTCTTTGACTCTGCGTTGAATGAGTTTTGCGTTTCAACATCAACTAAATTATTGCCATGGTCAAGCAGATCAGATTACTCGTCCTTTATGAATGCCGGAGGTTATGATGTGGTTGTAATGTAGCCAGGGCGAGTTGAGCAAAGTGTGGTATTAACCATGAAAAGGCAATTTTGGTCGTTGTAATTTCCAATCCAGCTGCGTGCATGATATAGCATACTATTACAAATTAAATTAAACACATTTTTGCAATATTTATATTGTTTTCCTGCAGAGTTTTTCTATTTAAATCTACATCCGCCACTTTAGGCTTGATCTTAGTGTGGTATCAGTATAATATCAGTTATTAGTAGGCTAGAACTACAGACTTCTTTACCGTTATAGGACGCTCTGGTGATTAAACAAATCCGGAATCTGGCTGTAGGAGTCTTCGCAAGCGTAGTTTACTACAACACAACCTATATGAAGTGTGATAAGAGTTAATGTCTATAATAACCTTGAGTCAATAGAAATGGATTACAAATAAATTACACTTAGACATAAAAAATGAGCATAACCATTTTTGTTAATGGCTGATTTAGGTAGAACCTGGAAAAGAATCTAATGCGTAAAGAGAATTGTATGATATAGTACACCTGATCTTATGTATTATAATACCAAATAACGTTGTTACATTTTTATTCGATAAACGTCGATTTATTTTAAATGTAATCTTAATAAATCGTTTATTGGCTCAATACCGATATAATCAATGTCTGTGTTTAATTTCAGAGAGTTAAATTTTTAAGGCTGTAATGGAAATATTCTTCTCAATTTTCCTTATTGGAACGCCAGTCGCATGGTATAAAGTTGTCCAATATAATGTAAAATATAATACTTTATTATTAGAGTAACGTCGGCGTATCTTTACAATATCAAGCCGAATACCAATTTCGTTAAAAAACGGTGTTTATCCATTACATTGCTTTGACGAACATTGTTTGGATACAACAGTAGTTTTTTACGAAGATGGTAATACAGTGAGCAACTCATTCATATTCATTCATTTATTCATATTTGCCTAAAATTACGCCCTGGCGTCTTAGATAAGGTAAAAGAAAGATATTATTAATAGATAATAATACCTTATCTTTATATTAAGATATTAAGATTTATTATTTATTTAGAGATACATATGAAATAAACTCGAAAGAAATATGGAGAAGATGCTTTGTGTGGCTTTGTCACAAGAGTTGTTATTGATGATTAGATAGCTTGTATAGTCTTGAGTGTGACTTAAATGTCATTCACTGACTGTTTCACACTTATAGTAACGAACTATAAGCTCGACGAGCCGTATCAACTACTGTTCACTGTTATATTGTGACAGTGAGGGATTGCTCAAGACTGAGGCCGGATTGTAACATAGTTCTGATCCACACCGACGCTGAAGAATGACCTAAACATTTCCATAAAAAAAAATAATATGAGGTAACCTTCTATGTTTCACAGAACAGGAGTCTAGTGAGGAAGCCACTCATACTCTGTGATATTGCATGGCAGAATACAACCATTACGTAAAGCTGTATACTATAATAGATGCAATTGTAAGATAACTGACGTAGTATAAACCTCCCTGTAACACATCCCTCTAGTATGCCCATCAGTGGTTAAAGATAAAAAACAGTTATAAGATGAGTCAATAAACCACTACTTAATCTAATTGAAGTATATCCTCATTGAAAATGAATTATTAATATTTAGATTTTCCTAGTAACACTTAAGAAGTAATCCCTTGGTGCAATACTTTTATAATCTTGTTCTTACACATTGTTCTACAATTATTTGTATATTGCAATAATCCAAGGACAAATTAATCAAAGGTTTAGTAATACTTTTAAAAGTATTAATCAGTTAGGTATATTGACTACAATAAAATCCGAGTATAATTTATTACTGCCTCAAGTTTTACAGATAATCCGTACCTTTTCTAATATCACTGCAAAATCAGAATATCTTACCTTGCTTTCAAATGACAAGGATGGAAATAAACCTTAAATAAAGGATGATTACATGACCAAGAGACATTTCAGTCATCCTATCTTCTTTGTAAGGCATCTTCCTCTCTTTGCGGAAGATGAAATATGTGTCAATCTATGTGCCAATCGGCTCATGTAAACTATCCCACATAAAAGGTTTATGTGTGAATCTTTTTAGTATCTTTTAGTATAATCACTGCTGGCACTTCCGTAAATAAATTTATAAAAACAATTTATCGAAGAAATTTATTTAATTTATTTATAAAAGCATACAAATTTATAAGTCGAATATATTTGAAATTAAATAAATATGTATAAAGAACAAATTAATATTTGTAATAACTTTAAATTCCTTTCTTATTTATTAAGGAATATTAATTGTTGCAACTGTGATATCTCCTTGAGGAACCACTAGGGGAATCAAATATGAGTAATTAACTAAAAGTTACATGAAGATAATATGAACCGGTTGTTTTTACATCACCAAGATCATCTCTGATGGCGATAAATTTAAGAATCAGCATTGGAAAGTAATAACATTATAATTGTCTAATAATATGTGCTTATCAAATAATATTATTTAAATAACTCTTAATACGTACAAATATAACTACACTAGGAATATTATTTATTGAGAATAATTGAAAATTTGCATATTGATTTAGTAAGGGACGATGGATCAAAGTAGATTTCTTTCGAACAAGTTAGCATAACGCACAACTTAACCTATGGCTATAAAGAAAAATGGATTATTTTCATTGTTAGAAATGAATTGCCATTATTCAACTATATAGCGAATAGTTTGGAACAATCAGAGCATAAATGCAGTTGGATATGAACTTAGACAACAAACTTGCAACTTTGTGGAGTTCGTGGTTCCACTCCATCATCATTACCTTACAAACATGTATTCAAAACTACCCCTTTAAAATAGCATGTCAATAAATATAACACTATTCTTAGTGTTGTTCGAACACCACACATAAAAACATTGTCTAATATTTTATTTTAAGAATCTGTTAACTTAGCTAAAAAAGATTATTACGAATTTTAAAGTACAAAACAAGTTAATTATGGAGTACAACCGTGGTGTGGTAAATTAGTGTTTACAAACAACCTCGTCCAACACTTTGTATGTTAAAACTTTGACAAGTTAACCCTTCATTTTAGTAAATGTCCCTCTGGCTAGTCGTTATAACTAAACCAATACCCTGAATCTCGGCCATTTCAAAGTTTATGCAGGGATCAATAATTAAAACCAATTAGGACAATACAAGCACACTACTGCTACATGTATAGGAAAATTAATGTGAATACACGTAGTTTTGTCATTGTTTGCAAATGATTTTCCCTCAGTAAATGAAATTAAATATCAAAGAAGGAACTAGTATCAATGCCAATGAATTATCCTATCTCAATCAAGAACTATGTTTAGAAAATATAATTTAAAATAAGTTTACAAAATTTAAATATTTGGCAGTGTAATACCATGATTTAATAAATATGAACACTCTTAGAATCTGTATAAATTTGAAAACCAACAATTTAATAAGATACAAACAGGATGTTCCACTTTATTCTTTGTTTAAAATATATTGTTAGTGATAGTAGGAGTTTGTTATTGAAAATATAATTGCCAACATTTGCTATTAAATACATTGTAGTTCTCAATTAGTGGTGGAAAATGTATACAATGTATTCTTAAATCAAATTCCAATTTATGTTAAGACTTTAAATTCAAAGCCATTAGGAAAATACTAAGCATGGTTTGATGTCCCATCCATTTCTTGAAGTAAGAATAAATATAAAGAAAGATCACCCGGAATTATTATTGTGTCAGTTTTAATTGTTTTTCTCATTTCTATTACTCTTTTTGAGAATATACTTTGAAGGAAAAATGTAACTAATATTTTTGGAACATGAAATCGTACATTTATATTAATGTGTAATTACTTTAATTTGTAACTTTAATCTTTAACCCAATTAATATTTTTTACAATAAAAAAATCTATAATAAACTTGTATGGTTAAAGAAAGGAAAAACGGTCATTGAGGACAATACAAGAAACCTGCCTACATTTTAATTTCTACTACAAATGCATTTAATTTAATTACTGACACGTTGCTAAAGGTTTCCAAGTTCCTAATAGGTTTTAATTGGTCTGACAGCTCGAGGATGCAATTCAAGTTAATTAATCCTCTTCCCTCAAACTTCTTGAAAGGTCTTTCATTAAAGTGTTGTTTGATTTACATATTTGTTTATTATTTTGAAAAAAGTATATTAAATGATCATTTACTTTCCGCAATATATCCTGACGTACAAAACAGTTCATATACATTTTTTGTTCTCTGAGAATAAATACGTTTTACTTATTTTATGTAGTTGTTGATAAAATACCTGCAGTCTATAAGAAGATACCCCGTTTCAGCATATCTGCATACTCAGGGCGAATTTCAAATGCGACAAAATATACTTAACTGCTATTGTAAGCTACGTTCATACCTTCATTAGATATATATGTTTTATGAGCGAGATATAGTTTTTAACCAGTTTTACGTGAGAATAGGATCACGCTGTATTTGCAGGTTTTCTGCAACAAGGATCCTGTTAATTTGGCCTTTGTTATAAATTACACACATTTACAGCAGTAAAATAGGAATCATATTTAGTCATAATCAGATCTGGTATGTTTTAAGAGTAAAGTATACACCATACTGTAACCATATTTGTATGGTAGCAGTATTGCCCACAGAAAAGTAACGTTGTTACCTGTATTTTAGACGACTTATTATTTAAATTCGAGGCTTTCCAGTATCTTTCGAACTATTTTATATACCTATGCCATTCTTAAGGATTTTTGAACACATCTGTTGATAAGTCTTATATGAATGACCAAACCTCTTACAAGGGTATTCTAAAACTGCATTGCTAAATAAATATTATTTAGAATTATAAAATTGTATTGCTTTAAAAATATTATTTAGAATATTAAAAATCCCCATTTTTGGCACCATGTTTTAAAATTCTAGTTAGTAAATAGCGAGTGTTAAATGTACATGAACCAGGTTTATTAAATAGAATACAGTTATAGCGAACATTACTTATGTTTACTTATTCTACAGTATTTAAATCAATTTATGTGGCCAATACAACTTAACAAAAAAATGTTAAAGATTCATTACAAAATGGAGTTAACGAGAATTACAATATTCTGATTTACTGATTGATGAAGTTGTTATAACAACCTAAGAAAGCGCGAGTACGACTCAGAAACCGGAAATAGATTTTGTCTAAGATTTCTAAGACGTTTGTCAATCTGCCGGTAAAACAGACCTTTTTAGTGAGATTAAAGAACATCGTTTTAATTACCTTTAATATCAGAATAACATAATTTGTTATTCAATCAATTCTTTTATGCTATAGCTTTTACCTTAAAATCAATAATATTTATTATTTTAATATATCGTCTGATTCATTGAAAATTGTGAACGCAATGAAAATAAACAGATGGAACTCTACAAGTTATGATTAATTAACTAAATAAAAGATCCATTATATTTAAAATTAATGTTTTAAGAAGTTATGTCACTTTTATCATTGTACAAGCTTTCATTTTTAATCACAGTTACTTATTTTAAATTTGTATTTTAAATCAAGTAATTCAATTCAATTTTAAATTAACTATAACATTTGAAATGATTCTAAAACAAACAGGAAACTAGATTCAATAACTACCCAATACAGCGATTGGTTTCTCAAAGTAAGAGAGACAGTGAGTTGTTGTGCTACTTGCTGCCAGCTGTTTAATTGCAAACAATTGCAGTTCACTGGCCTTACCACCATCGAAGATTATTCAATTTCTTCGACCGGTGGCCATTCCTTTTGACAATCAATTCATGTAAGATCCAGGTAAGATCGTTTTACATGTTTCTAACTTAGAGCTCTTGGAGTTGATATTTAACTATGGCACACCTTTGATAAATTCTTATAAATACTTTTTACTACACACTCTCTTTTAGCGAATTTCCCCTATAGGGAAGAAGCTATTACCGTAGGTGGCATGGTAAGACTTAAGCCCGAGGCCATGATAACTTATCGTTTTGAGGTCCCCAGATGCCAAAAACACTATTAGTTCAAATTTATTATAACTTTTTTATTAGCATATTACGTGTTGTTATTACTTACGGGATGTAATAAAAGACGTCTTACAACACTTAAGATATATTTACACTTATACTGATTCACATACAGACGGTAAACATATATAAAAGATGGTACTAGGCTATCGATTTCGACCAGTCACACCAGTCATCATCAGGCCAATGAGTTCTCTCATTGGCCTGATGATGACTGGTGTGACTGGTCGAAATCGATAGCCTAGTACCATCTTTTATATATGTTTACCGTCTGTATGTGAATCAGTATAAGTGTAAATATATCTTAAGTGTTGTAAGACGTCTTTTATTACATCCCGTTCAAATTTATATATATATATATGTGTGTCCGTTACCACGATAACTTTTGAAAAAAACACCCGATTTTGATGAAATTTGGCACAAATGTGCAGAGTAGCTTTTATGACTTTAAGTTCGAAAACCAGTTTGATCGCACTATGGGAAGGGGGTTTTATGGGGCTTTAAATCTTTCCAACAATCGGTTTTTTACAAATTTGACCCCAAAATGTTAAAAACACTCAATTTTGGTTATAACCATTTTATAGAGCTTAAAAAACAAATAATTTAGTATTTTGAATCATTTACCTAGGTTAAGTGGTTGCGGATAAAATCCAAAAAAACGTGGCCCATGTAAATCTTAAGGGAAAAAGGTTTTTAGATTTTTCTCAGATAGTTTTACAAAAAACTTCACATTTCTGTTTATTAATGTGTTTAGCTCAACAAAACAAACATTTTGGTGTTTTAATCGTTGTTCTACGTCCAAATGTTGCAGAGATATTCAAAGTGCTAAACACAGTACGTTGTCCAATGTTATCCTTATATGGAGAATAAATAAAATTCTATATCTTGATTATTTATGAATGTATATTGATGAAACTTAGTATGTGGCTTCAACTAGTTGTGGTATATTGATATTAGCACAAAAAAACACGTTTTTTGTTGATAGTCCCCGTAGCAGCAAACCTGCATTCTCGGCCCCCATGTTATTCATATGGAGAATAAGTAAAGTTGTATATCTCCCTTAATTATGAACCTACTTTAAGAGAACTTGGTATGTAGCTTCACCTGGTTCAGTTGTATTGATAATTGCAAAAAAACACATTTCTTATCTTCCTCGTTGCAGCAAACCTACGTTATCAACTCTAATGTTATTCTTATGAAGAATAAATAAAATGCTATATATCACTTATTTATGGATGTATTTTTGTGAAACTTGGTAAATAGCTCTATGTAGTAGTGAGTCACATATATATGCATTGGAAATTCGCTGAGTACGCAGGTTTGCTGCGACGGGGGTATTTAAAGATTTATATTTACACTACCTTTAAATATAATACAATATCTTTGTAATTCCTTATACTTTATTATTCTTTCTCCTGATTTGAGAATCATATTTAGATTTTTCCACATTTTACTGAAATTATTTTATGGAACCTTTTGTAATTAGACAATTAGAAGTCATGGATATAGAATATCTTTGTCATCTGAATCTCAATCATTATTGTCTATTATTAAATACAGTTGTTGATAATTACTTTAGTATCTTTTCCTAATAGTAGTAGAGAACCTTTCACTAGTCCACGAGTTGGGCCCCCTTGAAGATAATATACTAATTCCTAGAATATTAATATAAATAGAATAAACCCCAAAAACTACCGTTACAAGAGAAATTTAGTTCAAACATTGATGTGCGTAAACATGAACACTTGGCCTTTATTGTGAATATGCTGAAGTTAGAGCTCTCGAAATTTCTTTTGGATTGTAAATAGTATTACTGATTTTGATCTCTCATACGCATGAAAAGCGAAATCTTAAATAGTACAGCATGAGAGTGAAAACAGCAATGTTTCAAAACTGACCAGAGAAGAGGAATGATGAGATAATCCATTTTGACTCCAGGAACATATTTTCAGTCTACCAGAATGGTTTATTATACATATTTTATCACTGTTACTTCTTTGGAAACTGTTGTTAATGTGGTTCTCCGGAATTAAATTTTGTGAAAGTTTTTACAAACGGGGATTTCATGTAGAGACTGTGAGGATAAGTGCTACAGTAGTTACAATTATAGTAGAGACTGTGATGATAAGTGCTACAGTAGTTACAATTATAGTAGAGACTGTGAGGATAAGTGCTACAGTAGTTACAATTATAGTAGAGAATAAAGGAAATGTTAAGAGGGTCTTATTAAAACCTCGTGAAAGTGAGAGGGTTTTGAATTATTTGTTAATGTTTCTATCTTAAAAATATCTAAATGATAATCAGACTGTTTATTGGCGACACGATTCATTCAGTTACTGCAAAATCAGTAAAAAAGACAAAGTTATGAGATAATAAAGACGTTACGACTAGTTGGAACAATACAAACTACTAGCCACAACCACATGGCCACATTCGTCACTGCCGATAAACTGCTGATGTGTTGTTGTGTTGGTAGTGGCGGTGTTATGTAGCTGTTACGGCCTGGAATTGAACTAGGCAGGTAGAGGAGTTCATAGCTTTACTAACACATTTTCAACTAGTGTAATAGGACCAAATAGGTACGGACGAAGCAGTAGAGCTATTTTTGATAATTAGCCCAAAAGAATAATATTTATTTGACACATTTCTTTGTAAATGAAATCATTGGTAACGCAGAATCACGTGTGGCTTAGATCTAAGGTGTCCAGTTTGATCCCAGTGGATATCACGCTTATCTATGCCACGACCTGGTTGGGGTTTCGGAACCCTACCTTATGCAGTGGTTCTCAATATCGAGGAAACTGAGGAAAAACAATACGGTCTTTGGTAATTTATCCTCAAGAATACTAAGCGATTTATAAGCATATTCGTAAATGAAATAAGGGGCTTTAAAATGTCTCTATCCTAATATATTATATAACATAGCTTCATTTAGTTAGTAAAAGTATTGCATACTATTTATTTCCAGTATAAATAAAACAATAATCTCGTATTTTCGGAATGGAAATTACATTCTGATTTATATAGAAACTCTAACTCAGAAAAAAATTTTACGTCCTTATTGTTATGACAGTAGTTAATGTATAATTTCAGGTCAACTCTGTTAGTTAATATTCTCTATTACATAATTAACTATTAGGGTCCAAATATAAAAACATAATGATTAACATCCAAGTTGTTTGTCAAAAGAATTGGGAATAATATAATATGTTATTTTTTCCTTTAAATAATAAAAAAACAAAGACATTGTTTAAACAAATTTTACGAAATACGTTAATTACAAATAAATGTATACGTATGATGCATACATGTGTTATGTTGTACATTACGATAAACATGCAGGATGTTAAAGACAATAATTAATAACGATTTTATAGAATTTTAATAATATTTAGTTTAAAATTAGACGAACAATAAGTAGAATAATGAAATAGAATTTAAATCGATGACAAAAAAACAAATAGCTGTTTATCATGCCGAAAAGCCGTTCACACATGATAGAGCCTGTAATGGCCGGGTATTCCGAGGCACACGACACTGCAGTGGTTGTGTACTTTGCAATTTCTGGAGCATTAGTTCAGGTTATAAACACGTAATAGTTAAGAAATTTCAAGTCTCATAAAGCTAAACATTATTATGGCATCCCAACTTTCCATTGGGATCCATTTCTCCTATATCCAAGAACCGAGCGTTAAGCTTATGGCGTCTAACTTAAAGGGTTTGTTCGGGCTATAAAGTTCCTAACCTGTTGATTAAGATAACAATAATTCCTAAACTATAGTCAGATATGGAGATTAAATTAAAGCGATATACAGTTACAGTCTTTTTTTGGAAACAATTTCCCCCTATTTCCGCTAAAATTAAATGTTACAAAATCAATTTTTTTGAGGCACTTGGGTTTATTTGGGTCATCTATCATCATCGTCCAATTTAACAAAAGTCCAACATTTTTCTTGCAGAAGTAGATATATATATATATATATACACCATGTCATATGGCGTACCACTCCCAGCTCCGTAGGCAGCGTGGTTCTCGGTGTAATGTGACCACATAACAGTTACTGAGGCTTGAGGGACGGGGTTTTTACAAGTGAAGCATTTCCTCGTTTGACTCTATGTATATTCATGAAGTGTAAAGAGCCTAGCTAAGCTCAGTAGCAAGTATATACCTCGATTAGGCTCTGATTCGTCAGATTGTATCGCACAGTTTCTCAGTGTAGTCGAAAATGTTGCAATATGATGTTTAATTACTGCTCTCACTTGGGTTCAAGACAGTGTTTATTAATTTAAAAGGTTATTATGACTAATATACTTTTGAATACGCTTTTGAACTAACAACATGTTAAAAATAATATTGTATAAACCGAGAGTTTTTGGAATTAAATAATAGGTAAGAAACTATACTTAACAAATAAACGACCAATTAAAAAAATAAAATATACAAATATATATATATATATATAAATATATACAAATATAATATATTATACAATATCATTATTACAAACTATAAATAATTTATTAAAATGAGTCTAAAAATTGGTCGTGAACACATTAAAGCCAACAGCATGTAAAATTGTTAAACAGGCTCTCACTATTATATTTTATAGTGAAACATATTCTATTGTTTAGGATGCTAGAATAAAAGTACGTAATTTTAAATGAATAGATAGCCAACCAAACACACTAAAGCTTAGTGTGGGTCGGTCGTCTTTGCCAAACTTCTTATACGTAAAACAGTTTGTTTTGTGTGATTTAAAATTGTAAATGTAATTCAACCCTCGTTCTAATTACTATTGAAGGTGGTAAGCGCTAAGAAAATGATGACTTAATAATTTAAATAAAATTGATGTCAATTTACAAAAAAAAAACAAAAAAACAATACGTTATAATATAAAAATTACATAATTAATTTTATGATAATCCCTTACAACCCATTTCACAAGGAAGTAAGTGGATATAATAAATCCTATTAATAAATCTTTAATTTTTCAAGGAATCACCGCTGTTTAAAGTTATTTAATAAAAGAACAACGAAGTGACTACGTACACGTCCAATGTAAGGGCAAATTCACTTCGCTACCGCTTAGGTTAGGTTAGATTAGGTTACGTTACATTACGTTAGGTTAGGTTAGGTTACGTTACGTTAGATTAGGTTAGGAGGTTTTCTGGCTCTCAATTTGTTTGAAAAATCACAGGAAAATTGACGTACGGTGCATAATTTGGAACAGACGTGAACAGTAGCGGCTCACGTCGGACGTGTACGTAGCCTCTGCCAAAGAACAACCATAAAGAAGCGGGAGACTCTCGCAAGAGTCAGTTTTTTGTTTCTCTAATTGGAGCGGTGTTGTAATTCATTATCTTTCGAGGTCACACTTAATTGAATCCTTAAAACAATGAACGTAGAAACATCTCCGTAATAGATGTTTTTTACTGAAATTTTAACTAGATAATCAACAGCAAACAGACCAATGACGAACATATTTTTATAATATTTTATAATGGACAAAATATTTTCCATTGACTATAACTGAGATAAAAGTTAAATATACCTGAATTATTCGATAATTACTGAGATAAATATTTATGTCAGAAATGTAATAGTGCTGATTGCTAATATTAAACATCTACAGAAAAACCATTACGGGCGATTTCATTATACTCATAAAAAATGTTTACACTAAGACCCAACTTAGACTTAGTTTGTATCGATAACAAGTGTTCAATTGAAAGCTATAACAAAAATGCTTAAAAAAATTAATTAATAAAAATTGTATAATAAAACAGTTAAATGAAATACCCCCATCACAGCAAACCTGCGTACTCAGCGAATTTATAATGCATATATATGTCTTAATAACCCTTAAGGTTGTTCGTTCAAAAAATAAATTTTAGATTTTTATGTATGAATGTGTTTGTTACAATGTACTAAACACGAGAATGAGGTTTAAAAAATTTTAAAAAAATTCAGGGGTATATTACAAGGGACTAAAGGGGCGATTTTTGGGTGTTTTGTTACCAATAATCAAAGCAACCCGTTGATATTTTTTAAAATAAAAATACATTTTTTGCTTTCTGATTGCTTCCTTTATGCGTTAAAATAAAAATAATAGAAATCTGAAAAACAATTTTTAATTTTTTTTGTTTTACACCTTATTTTAAAATTAAGATTTAAACAATAAAAAACGAGTTTTGTTTTAATAGATGTGGGGTTTATCTGATATTGTATAGGCGTTTTTAAATCTTTTCTATGTATAACAGTTCTGCTTCCTTATTGGTAAAAGTAGCACCATGTAGGGTCGGCACGCTGCACTGCAAGTGTAGTGGTGATCACCTACAGTGCCCGCACGCGTCGAGGGGCGAGGTGCGTCGCCGCTCAAGGTCATACCGTACTCCGCGCGCTTTCTGTGTTTCTCTCTCTCTTTCTGTCTCTCTCCTCTGCACTCCCACCACTTCTTCAGTTTCGCGCGTAAAATTACGGCAAAACGGATTCTGCGGCCTTGCGGCAAATTGACGGATTCACCTGTTTTATCGAATTTCCCCTCTAGGGAAGAAGCTATTACCGTAGTCGGCATGGTAAGACCTAGGCCCGGGACCATGATAACTTTTCGTTTTGAGGTCCCCAGACCCCAAAAACACCATTCGTTCGAAACTGTATATATATATATATATATATATATATATACAGTTTCGAACGAATGGTGTTTTTGGGGTCTGGGGTATATATATATGTGTCCGTGAGCACGATAACTCTCGTAAAAATAATAAGATTTTGATGAAATTTGGTATAAACGTGTAAAGTAACATTTATGACTTTAAGTTCGAAAACCAGCCAGATCGCTCTATCCGAAGGGGTATTTTGGGGGTTTTTGTACCCCAAAAATGGGTTTTTAGAATTTTTTACATATAATTTTGGAAAGAGTCAAATTTTAGTTTTTCCCATTGGATTCAGCTTAAAAAAACACACAAATTGGTATTTTGATAATTTCTCTACGTCAATTGGTTACCGAGATATTGAAAGTGCTAAACACAGTACGATGTCTAATGTTATTCTTATGGAGAAAAATAAAAATTTTATATCTCGCTTATTTATGAACGTATTCTGACGAAAATTGGTATACGACTTCATCTGGTTGTGGACCATTGATATTTGCTAAAAAGAAATTTGTACCAATGGCTCCTGTAGCAGCAAACCTGCGTACTCAGCCCCATGTTATTCTTATGGAGAATAAGTAACGTGTTATCTCCCTTCATTATGAAAATAAATTAATGACATTTGGTATGTGGCTTTAACTACATGAGTTATATTGATATTTGTATAAATCCCCATTTTTTGTGCTCCTTGCTTCAGCAAACCTGCATACTCAGCCGCCATGTTCTTCTTATGGAGAATAACCCCAAAAATGGGTTTTTTGAACTTTTAACATATAATTTTTTTTAAAGTCAAATTTTAATGTTTACCATTAGATTCAGCTTAAAAAACACACAATTTGGTATTTTGATCATTCCTCTACGTCAATCAGTTACCGAGATATTGAAAGTGCTAAACACAGTACGTTGTCTAATGTTCTTATGGAAAATTATAAACAAAATTATATCTCGCTTCTTTATGAACGTATATTGACGAAACTTGGTATACGGCTTTATCTGGTTGTGGTCTATTGATATTAGCTCAAAAAAAATTTCTTGCTAAAGGTTCCCATTGCAGCAAACCTGCGGACTCAGCCCCCATGTTATTCTTATTGAGAAAGATGTAAATGCTATGTCTCCCTTAAATATGAACATAAATTAATTAAACCTTAGATATGACTTCACCTAGTTGAGTTATATTGATATTTGCCTAAACACCCATTTTTTTCGTTCCTTGTTGCAGCAAACCTGCGTACTCATCCCCCATGTTATTCTTATGGAGATTAATCGAAATGGGATATATTGCTTATTTATGAATGCATATTGATGAAACTAGGTATGTGGCTTCACCTAGTTGAGATATATTGATGTTTGATTAAAAACCAATTGTTTATGTTCCTAGTTTCAGCAAACCTACGTACTTATCCCCAATGTTATTCTTATTGAAAATAATTAAACTTGTATATTTGTGAATATATTTTTATGAAATTTGGTATGCGGCTTTATGTGGTATTAAGACATATATTATGCATTGGAACTTTTCTGAGTACGCAGGTTTGCTGTGACGGGGGCATTTGATATTAATTCAATGTAACCTCAGTAATATACCTCTGGGATTGAGTTTCTTATGCCTTCAGACGGTCTCGGTGGCGCGATTTTCGCTCATTTAGAGCGCGGTCCATTACTAATTATAGAAAAATTAATTAAAGAAAAATTATAGGTTCAAGAAAATATTACGTTTTAAAAATTTTAAATATTGGTTTAGTTTCAATTTTATTATTGAACGTTATTTTACATTTATGATAGCTTTATAACCTCCTTATTTATTATAAATGGGGCTGTTACGTATAAAATCGGGACTAGAAAAAGTAATAAAGCGTAAACCTTTTTTATTTTTAGGGTAGAAAGAAACTTCCAGCAGCAGAGTTGTAGCAAATTAGTTGATCTTCATGTTTTATTTCAAACATTTTTCAGTCAGACGTTCGGTTTGTTCAAAAATGTCTTTCAAACAAACGCAACAGTAGGTGCTACGCTTGTACACAGTTGCACCGCGTAGCTCTGTATGTTCGTCATTCAAACTAAACAATAACTGTGACAGCAATGTATTTATTTATTACAGAGTAGTAATTTCCACTAATTTAAAAATACTTTCTGATTATGAAACTTATTGTGTAGAAAGCATTCGAATCGGTTGGGGACTAAATAATACGATTTGCATTGTCTTTTCTGAGTTTGTGTTTTATTTCAGTACTCTAAGCACAATAAACATTTTATTTGTAGGACAATGTAAGTATAAAAGAAAATTATATTTAATATTTTAAAATATAGGTCTACCTTATACTATACTAATATATTTATTATACAAGGTCATTTATTCAGTATACAGCAACGAGGTCTATGATATACAGACAAGACATTGTTAGATAACTAGACATTGCTGAAAAGCACTAACTTATTCAGTTTTTGCCGAATTCCCAGTTTTCTACAATTTTGAGCCAATGTTTTTTCCCTTGCGATTTTATGACACATAACTTTAAAAATCATTTTTCCAATTAACCTAATTAATCTAATTTCATGAGTGTCTTCTCCAAACTCAACATTTGAATGGTGAGTAACAAATACTTCACCAACAAATGCTCTGCAAGTTAACATAATCAACCTACCGGTTTGAATAAGAGAATCAGAATTATTTACCGTGTGGTTAATAAATTTCACTATTCTAATTACATCTGATGACACCCTTACTAATTTGTGGTCTTTCCGGCGACGAATGCGTTGTGCGTCCGGTGGGACCGTGGGCGCGACGCGACGTACCTGATAATATTTGCTGCGCTTATTTGCAAGCGATTTGTGGACAAACCAAAGATCTGACTGAAAAATGTTTGAAATAAAATATGTAGATCAACTAACGTTCTACAACTTTGCCGCTGGAAGTTTCTTTCTACCCTAAAAATAAAAAAAGTTTACGCTTTACTACTTTTTCTTGTCCCGATTAAAAAAATCGAAGTATTTGTTATTGTATAAATTCCGAACATTTACCAAACTGGAAGATATTTATACTGTTAGTTGCAACATATTACGCAGATTACAAATATATAAAATTTGTCCTATTTAAATAATCCTAGTACTGTGCAGAAGCTTGTAATTGAAAGCGCGTCCAATGCTAAAAATTGCTCGGCGGCCCTCTATACGCCTATGTGGTGGGGGAAACGGACCGAAAATCACTCACCTACGGCTACTCGGCGAGCGATCCATATGGTTTATATATCGATGGTTGGCCTTACTGTAAATTGCTGTTTGGGTGTAAACTGATGCGGTTATTTTTGGCCGATAAACTACGTTCACTTGTCGTTTTCGGTCTAAAAATTACGGCGACCATGGAATGCGGTCAAATTGCCAAGGTCAAAATGTCAAGCATTTTTCGTATCAACGGTTTTTATTTACTTTAAAATTAGATTCAACAAAAAATTAACACAATTGTAAACAACACAAATCTGATTATACTAGTATTTAACAAATTGTATACCATAAATGTTTATAACAAGTTTAATATAAAATTGAATCATCAGTATTATTTGTAAGAATATTCTTATTTATTCTAATTAATAATATTTGTATATATAAAACGATTAGTCAAAAAACTTTTTACATTTGGAAATTATTTAGATGAGAATCACATAAATAAGTTTGTATAGCAAACTCTTTATTTATTTTTAAAGTAGTTCACACATACCGTTTATCAATCATTATGTTTGGTGTTGGTAATACAATTGGTAACAATGAAAGGGCTTTATAATAATAGCACCAATATTAGTAACCGTTAGTAAAATATTTAAATCAAAGGCGAAAAGCTTGCAATGAGCGAGTCAGCCCAGCCCAGCCCCAGCCGGCCGCCCGGCCAACGCAAGGTAAAAGGTATGCCTCGATGACAAAGACGGTGAGAGGGGGAGAGAGAGAGAGAGAAGGAGCAGAAGGAGCCAGTGCCTCTCTCCCTACCCCCAGCCAACCCACACAAGCACACTCATGCACGCATCAGCCGAATTGACGTCCTAGCGGTGTGCGCGGCAATATGCGGAACTACTGCTCCTCGCCGCCAGACTAGCCTGGCGGATGCACAACCTTAAAGCCACTTATAAATACTCCTAAAAAATATATTCTCAAATAAGCTAAATATAAAATAATCATTATTCTCCTTATGAATAACATTGGAGTACCCAGGTTTGCTGCTACAAGATTCATCGGCAAAAAATTGTTTTTTTATGCAAATATCAATGGAAATCAACTAAGTGAAGCCAAGTTTTATTAATTTTTGTTCATACTTAAGGGAGATATGATATTTTATTTTTCTCAATAAGAATAACATGGGGACTGAGTATGCAGGTTTGCTGCTACGAGAATCATCAGTAAAATTTATGTTTTTGTGCTAATTACAATAGACCAAAACCAGATGAAGCCCAATACCAAGTTTCGTCAGTGTATGTTTGTAAATAAGCGAGATATAAAATTTAGATTTTTCTCCATAAGAATAACATTATACAACGTACTGTGATTAGCACTTTCAATATCTCGGTAACCAATTAACGTAGAGCAATGAGAAAAACACCAAATTTTTTGAGGTAAATTCAATGGTGTAAATTAAAATTTGATTTCAATAAAAATTACATGTGAAAAACCCAAAAAACCCGTTTTAGGGGTACAAAACCCCCCAAAAATACCCCTTCGGATGGTCTGATCCGTCTGGATTTCGAACTCGTTCAAACAAATGCTACTTTACACGTCTGTACCAAATTTCATCAAGATCGGAATTTTTTACGAGAGTTATCGTGCTTACGGACACATAATTATATGTACTTACATACACATATATATACATATATATGTATGTATATAAATATATACAAAAATGAAACGAATGGTGTTTTTGGCATCTGGGGGCCCAAAATGAAAAGTTATCATGGTCAAGGGCTTAAGTCTTACCATGCCACACGGTAATAGCTTCTTCCCTATAGGGGAAATTCACTAAAAAAAACCATTCGCAAAATGTAAGAACAATGGAATACATTTAGGATCGTGTGTTGGGATATATTATACAAAACACATATCAGTGTTACGTCTATTTGCTGCCAACATAACGCCACTAATACTCTCGCATTATGTTTCAACTGTCAGACTGCCACATTCCCAACAATAGAAACTAAACTGACTCTAATTTGAACCATGATCTCACATGCATCATTATATACATTTAACACTTGTTATTAGTAAAAAATTAGTTTAACATTATAATACATACATAAAAATCATCAGGAATATCATACACTAATAGAGCCCAAGTATATGAACATTTATTTTTTAGTTTGACACTGAGTCACTGGCGATGGTGTAGTAGACAAGGTGGCGGGCTTCGGAAGCAATGCAGCGGCCCTGTCGTGAAATAGTAGAGACGGTTTCAACTTAAACAATTATACTTAAATTAATAAAAAGCTTTATATGTGTTTTGTAAATCCAAATAAAATGTGGACAATGATCGAGAAAATAACACAATACGCTTTTAGGTCTACTAGGATCTGTCTTATTATAATGTTTTAAATAATATAAAACACTGATCAGCTAATAAGAGTTTTTTTCAGGTAGTTTAAATCAAGTTTTAAATACAGGTATTTATCTTCTGTGCTTTGAACTCGCAGACATATTCCTATCTCACTATCTCTTGGGAGTCTCACAGAAAACAAATATTTGTATTTAAAACTGTTGATTTAAACTATCTGAAAAAACAAACTCTTATTGACTGATCAGTGTTTTATATTATTTACTCAGTCCGTACTGAGATAGATATCACTGGCGTTATTTTAGCTTGTGGTTTAAAAACAGTTTATAATTCGCTGCGGCCATTCACTTTGAAGACGAGCTAATGATGATGGCTATCAGGAGATTTGACTGATGTAGATGCCGCGTCGCTTTGTGCCCACGGCCAATGTTAACAATCAAGTAGCACGTTGGAACAACAACTATGAATTAAATTGGCATACTTAGATGTGTTTTTAATGACAATTTGATTACATAAATTTGGTTTTGTTTAGTTTTACAATTGGAAAAAGTTAATTCGATCTTAAGCGTTTATACGGATTGAGACATTTACAGCAAACATTGTAAGTAAGCGGGACCTCTTGATCATCACCCACTTTGGAAATTAAAGGTTAATTATAGAGTATTTATTTGCCTTACAATACGATGGGTGGTTACTGGAACTACAGTAATTACAAATATGGGATTGCTGTAAATAATTCATAGGAACATGAAGGGTCAAATGACTTGTTATATTGAAACATATTTCTGTGACAAATAAACTTCGTCCTAAAACCCGACTCCGTCTCGGTCTAGTTCCCCCTTTATAAAGCCTTACCTCAGCCAGTTGACATATTATGTGTTGGCGCGGCAGATAAAGCGCTATCATATTTTACACCTTTATTCTTCAAGCTTTCGTTGTCCCTTATGGAATCACGAGAAGTGCAGATTATGTTTTCTGGACAAAAATGTAAAGGTTATATAATGTAAATGTAAATGGTTATGGTAATGTAAATGGAGTATACAAATATCATCTTAATATATACCACATACAAACCCAGAGATAAATTAATGATTTCTCTGAAGTGAAATAATAGCAACACTAAAATATTCATCTCATAAGTAGTTAGAAAATAAAACAATTACATTTACCCGAGAAATCTTAGGAAACTTACTTGGTGATGTGTATTTTTATTATACAGCATTTACTGACTAAACATAGCTATTATAAGTAGTCGTACATCTTATTTTGTATTCTTGTGGCGTAAAAACATTTTACACTATAACTACAAAACAATAAATATAGAAAATAAAACCTAAAAATACTAAACGAGTTCGCACGCAGCACGCTGACGTGGGGAAGTGAATTTCCACATAAAAAACTATAAAAACTCAAAATCAGTTAAAAACATACAATTATTCCAATTTTTATTCAAATCTGAAAATATTGGTTTTTTGGCTGTTATGATGCTCCTGGTTCTATTTACCTGCAATGCTGGGAATACAATTTTGTTCATTATAAGGTTAGGAGAAGGTCCAGTCAGGCTTTAAAGTAGGCGTGAGGTTGCTGGAGATGTTAAAAGTACACCAACAAATGAATAACAGGCTTTTCTAATGTAAACCCCCCATAAGACAACGTACTGCGTTTGGTCAATACACATTTTCTTAAATAACTCGGTAAATATTTATGCTAGAATGACGAGAGAGGGCTTAAAACTTTCGCCTAACTAATTCCCATCTTTTTCCACGCATCAATTTTGCATCCGGGGCTTTTCTGACCCTTTTTGGGCCCAAAAACTTGAAATTTGAAAGATTAATCCCCAAAAAATGGGTTTAGAGTTTTCCGATTGTTTTGCCCAACGAACTTGTCCAACAGATTACAGAAAGGAACGTCCCTACCAAATTTGAAGTAAATCGGATAAAAAATGCGACCGCTAGAGTGCATACACACATATATATATATATATATATATATATATATGTCTATATATATATATATATATATATATATATATACATATATATATATATATACAATTTTGAACGACCCCCCAAAACGTGTTCAGGGGGTCACGTTAGGAACTTCTATGGTGGTCCCGGGCTTAAGTTTCACCGTGCGGGTCATGCTAATAGTTCACTTTCCAAAGGAAATTCACTAATGAGTGGTTGTAAAATAAAACTGGATTGATTTTAAAGTAGTGAAATTAAAGTAGAACTACCACAAAATTAAAGAGGAAGATGTGATTTCCCAAGAGTTGTTGCTGGAACTTAACATGACTTATTCAATTTTACTTGAATGATAAGAAAACAGAGGTTTTGGTAAGGTGTTGTGTACAGGGTAGGATAAAAAGTAAACTTGAGTAAATTTGTAAAATATGTTCTACATAATTCAAAAATGAATTTTACAAATGTAATTTGTAGACAGGTCGTTTTTATTTATTTATATTTCCAAAGCAAACTAATTTACGAATCTCAAAAGTCACTGTTTAAGAATAATACAATACAAGTAAAATCCTAAAAGTTAATTCATCCATCCGATATTTAAATTCAAAATGAGACTATAATATACTTTCAACGGCTGCGGCCATTACACTATTAGCTGTGTAGCTAATAATATTTGTGTCGTTAGAGCGTTTGCCTTAAATAATCAATACAAAGTCCGCCAGATCGACTTTAAGCAAAAATCCTGGACAAGGATCAAAACTAGATCCATCTCAGATTTCTTACTCTCTAAGAAAAGGTTGACCCTTATTAGTAACTAGGCCAGAGGTTTGGTCAACTAAAGTATTAACAAAATACAGTGGTGCAGATAGTTGAACAAAACATTTAACGATGGATACAAAAATGTGCTTAAGACATAGTGCTGGGTAGAATATAACTGAATAGACATTTAAAGGTATTTATTATACTTTCTATTACTAAAGCATCTAACATGCAATTAAGGTGTAAATAGGCTACATATATCAACAGATATTTTAACATAAATATCAACTTTGAAATTTAAAACTTTAATTTCTTTACCTTACCAACATAAATACAAAACTGAGTAATAAAATGACAGTTTACAAGAGAAACTACTGTACAACAGGGCGTGAGTGCCGCCGCCGCACCGCGGTAATATTGGACGGCTTATCTTCCACATGGCAAGCCGCTCTTCAAATACGAGGATCACAACTCTATTTTACTTTCAACTTTCAATCCAGCCGTTTGTTACTGCTACACATCCGCATTTGCTACGTTGAGTTACTTTATTTTAAACTACAAACTGACTGAGATGTGAAAACTCTTAATTATAAGAATTATATTTAATCAAGGATGTGACTTAGATTTTGAGAAAAAAAAACTGACTGCTTGGTTTAATAAATTGTTACTTTTTTAATTTTGTGTTGCAAGTGGCTTATTTATTTAATTTTATTCACTCAGTTCCACCAAAAAGTTGCATAGAGAACGAAAAACGTTTGTTTCTGCTACATTCAGTGGATAAACAGCTGAACATTAACGAATAACATACAAACCTTTATACTGACCAAATAAAATTATCATCCGCGGTAAATAAACACTACCACTGTTAAAACTAGTAGGGAGAGGCCCTGAATGAATTCAGAATATTGTATGGATTCTGATGGATGAGGGGATTCTTACGAACATATTTATGTGCAATATGTTAGAGTTTTGTTACGATAATATATTTAACTAAGGTAGGATGCCATTAGCATGCTTTTCGAAATTAGCGTTTGAAATATAGAAAACGCGATACTCGTGATTTTCCTTACAGTCAGAGGTTTAAGTCATTAACGCGTATTAATGATTGCGCGTAGTTACTATTTTTGACAAGTTTTTGTTCCCATATTTTAGGCTGGGTAACATCTTAAAAATAACTCTATGTAACTTCAAAGGTATGAATCACAAAGGAGAGGGAAACCTGGAAACAGGAATTGTTTCAGAGGATAACAACAATAAAATTTTAGAAAATAAATTTCCCTTTTTAGAACAGAGAATATAAAGAAATTCTCTGTCCAGCGTAAGTTTTGGGGAAATCTTTAGGACGCACTTTGTTCTTTTTTCTGACATTTAGTTCTCTAACATACTGCTTCATGCATATCAAGTACACACGATATTTGACCTTCAGTTTAATGTTTAAGTCATCAACGCTTGTTAATAAACTTTATTAATAAAGTGTAATAACTATTTTTTACTGTTTTTTTAGCCCATATTTTAGGCTGGGTAACATTTTTAAAATAACTCTATGTAACTTCAAAAGTATAACGGAAAGGGGAGAGAAACCTGAAAAAAGTTTCTGATGCAGGATAACTACAATAAATATTCAGAAAATAAATTTGTCAAAGAGGATATAAATAAATTCTTTCTCCAGCGCAAGTTCCGGGAAAATCTTAAGGTCGCACTTTGTTATTTTTTCAGACATTTTTATTCAGCTATCATACTGCTTTATGCATATCAAGTCCTTCGCTGTTAAACCATTTTACAAAAAATATGCCTGTTTGTGAAACATAATGTAACCAACAAGGACTGACAGCAAATATCAATATCACCGATGCTAATTTTATTTTTTAAGTAGTTCTAATACATTTTTGTCTAATGCATCTTGCAAAAACTAAACATTTGAACAAGCGATTACACCTGTTTGTATCCAATCGAAAAGAAAAGTGTAACCAACCGAATGAATGCATATGATAATCGTCGTGGTGTTCCAATCGATCTGTTTGATGAATGCAATCACAATCAAATGCGATAACTCTCAATCGATCCAGATTTTAATAATTATAGCTTTGTAATGTTAAGAATAAAACTAAAAGCACTCGGTTTGGACTGAAAAATTTAGGACAAATGCATAAACACGTAATTAAAATGTTTAATAATTAGGCCTGACGATCCCAGCTACACCGGGAACATATTTAAACAAGTGGATTTATAGAAAATCTGATGACCAAACGTAATCATCGTCTGCAATAGAGACACATTCAAACTTTACGGCTAATAAGGCGAAGCCCTAAGTGACTTTTGGATTATTTCATAACATTGATAGACATAGGAACTGCAATCCACATATTATTACGAACTGTTTTTTACTCGACAATTCACTAAAGTGTGGTATTGAGTATTTAACTTTTGATTCATGTATTTAAAAACTACTATTGCACTAAGGGTTGACTTAACTCCTCAGGTTTTACATTTGAAGTGTTGAAAGCCAATGAAGTGGACCTCAGGTTGAATTTCACAAAACCCTGAAAAGCACATATAGGTAAAACTGGCTTACACCACATACGTCTGTCAAAGTTTCAGAGATTGGAAATCACGGTAAAATAAAGAAGGCGTTGTTATAAATTGAAACTACTGTAGTTTTAGACTTATTTATAGCTAGTTTACAATTCCGATGAACTATGTGCACTTGGTTAATTTTGCAATGTGTTGCAGATTGTGTTATGTGGCAAAGTGAAATTATTGAAACACATAAGCTTTATTTTAAACTAGTTTCTTTTGTAAGCGCTGACCTGTAAGCCTTCACTAATACCGATCTTTAATACTGTAATAGAAGAATAATAAACAATGAGTAGTTAACAACTTAATGGATAGTTAAAAACTACCTCGTTAATATAGTTTGTAAGTTGAACAAAGTGAATATTGAAGGCAATGATATGTGCAAAGCACCATGAGACCGGACCCTTCTCCACTTTATTTATGTACAGTGGCTGTGCCTTTGTGAAAGTTACAATGTAAAGCTAATGCGCGTTTATTTGCGTGTTGGTGTTTGGTAAAAGGATACAATATTACAATTTGTAAATTGGATACCTTTAAGTGAACAATATTTGTCACAGAACAACAGCTCTAGAACATTTTTAAGCAATGTGTAATTCTCAAAACTGGTGAATGGATAGATAAGATTTTATAATTCCACAATATTGATTTGCTTTAACATTGAACTTTTTTGTTGAATTTAACATTTGTCCTAAGACTGCCAGCAGTACAATTCTTTGAGGATGTTTAACAGTATGTGACAAATTTAAAATACCCCGGCGCAGCAGACCTGCGTACTCAGCGAATTTCCAATGCATGCATATGTTTCTCATAACTACATTAAGTTTACCTAGTTTCATAAAAAACCATAAATAAATAAATGATCTATAGCATTTTATATATTCTCCATAAGAATAACATTATGGCTGAGTACGCAGGTTTGCTGCAAAAAGAAAAAGAAGAAATATGTTACTGTGCAATTATCAATATAACTCAACCAGCTCAAGCTACATACTAAGTTTTATTAATTTATGTTCATAATTAAGGGAGATATAAAACTTTACTTATTCTCCATAGTAATAACATTAGGGATGAGTATGCAGGTTTGCTGCTACTTGGATGATCAACAAAAAATAAATTTGTTGTAAAAATATCAATATGCCAGTACTACGTGAAGCCACATACCAAGTTTCATCAATATACATTCATAAATAATCAAGATATCAAATTTTATTTATCCTCCATAAGGATAAAATTGGACAACGTATTGTGTTTAGCACTTTGATTATCTCTGCATCGGTTGGACGTAGAATCACAATTTAAACACCAAAATGATTGTTTTATAGAACTGAATTGATTGGTAAACGCAAATGTGAAGTTTATATTAAAATGAACTAAGGAAAAGCCAAAAAACCTTTTTCCCCTAAGATTATCATGGAAGATTTTATGAGCAGGTTTTTTTGGTTTCTCGGCAACCATTTAACCTAGGTTAATAATTTAAAATACCATATAATTTTGTTTAAGCTCTATAAAATGCTCAAAAACAAAATTGAGTGTTTTAAAAACTGTTGGGTGAAAAGTGCAAAAAACCGATTTTTGGAAAGTTTAAAACCTCATAGATTAGCCAAGTCAATTTAGAACCCCTTCCCATGGTTCGATTTTTCTGGTTTCCAAACTTAAAGTCATAAATGTCACATTACACATTTGAACCAAGTTTCATCAAAATCGGACGTTTTTTACTCAAGTTATCGTGTTAACGGACACACACACACACACACACACACACACACACATACACACACATATATATATATATACATATACATACGTACATAAATACATATAAATTTGAACGAATAGTGTTTTGGCACCTGGGGACTCAAAAAAAGTCATCATGGTCTTGGGCTGAAGTCTTACCATGAGACCTACGGTAATAGCTTCTTCCCTATAGGGGAAATTCGCTAAAAAAGACAAAAACAACAGACGTTCAGATAGAATCAATTAATTAGCTCATTTAAACTTGTAAAAACTACCTTAAAATAAACTTTAAATTTGTTAAATTGGTTTGTATACTTGGTTCTCTGCATAACAAATAGTAAGTTTGAATCGAAACTTTAATTTGCAAGTAATATAACAGTTTATTGGTCTTAAATAAAACCATACTGAACTATTAACAGTACAATATCAAGAACAGACTTGTTGAATTATTTCATGTAACGTGCAATTTACATCAGTTTTCAACGCGGTGATTAAATTATTTTAGTTTTGAATTGAAGTATGACTGTCACTAAGTTAAACATTTTATTTAATACTATCTGTGTACCCGTCCTTCGTACGGGTTGTATGTCTAAATAATAGATGAATTTGAAAATAATATCAACTGAATTAATTTTACTATATTTAAATTACATTTTTCACTTTTTAAGTACTATCAAATAAAAATCAACGAAATATACTGGCAGATAATTCAGGTACTGTTACTGAGTTGAGGAACACTGTCGGGTAGTGAATGGCGTGGCCCTGGTTAAAAGGACGGTGCTAACAAATTGACACACCCGTTCCTCGCTTTGGAAGAGATACGTCACCTTTATGTTGATCTCTGTTTCTTGTTCATTGGTGTACGTGAGGATGGCACCAGGCACTTTCAAAATTAATCTGCTTAGAAACCTCATGGAAAAAACTGTCGATCAGTAGTTCCTGTTATTCGTCGATTATACAGAGTGATGGAGGGATGTTTATGAGACCACCTGTTTTCCAATGTCCTGTCCCAACTTTAAAAAGGACCTAATAATATCCTCAACCCCTTAATCTTATCCAAAAAATTTTAAAATTTACTGCTGAGTATCAAAGAAAAGTTAATTTGTGAAATATGTTACAAATCAGCTGACATGTGATTTTTTTTTCTCACTTCCTTAAATGTTTGGTTTTGTCAGTTTTTGTATTATGTATTATTTATTTTTGTAATTAAATAATTTCATTGTAATGGTGATCATTTATTACTAGAAATATCAAACTCTAACTGGTTACGGGCCCAGAAAACGTGTAAAGATATTGTATCAGTATAATAATGGATGTTAAAGTCAGTTTAGAAAAGTTAGAAGGACCTAACTGGCCTAGATGGAAGAGGCAAATTGAACTACTTTTAAAACATCATGAGGTCTACGATACAACAACAGGCGAGGTCAAATGTCCAACAGGGGATGAGAGAGAAGTAAAAAAGTGGAAGAAAGCTGATGCCTTGGCTCAAGTGATACTTGTTAGTAATATGAATGATTCCAATGTAGATATTACAGCCACTTGCAAGTCAGCATTTGAAATCTGGAGCCAATTACTATCAGTCTACGAGCAATCCTCTGGTCAACGTCTTGATTGGCTGCTTGAATCATTTTTCTCGGCTGTAAAACTTGAAGAAGAAGATATTGCAACCTATATTTCACGCCTGAAGAGAGTTTTCTCTGAAATTAATGATGAGCTCGAAAAACTGTCAAAAGTTAAATTACCCGAACTTTTACTGATGAGTCGAATAATGAGTACGCTACCTTCAGAATATTTTGAGTTTAAAAATGTGTGGGAGAGCATACCAATGTCCGACAGAACCATAAGTCTGTTACTTGAAAGACTTAGGCTTATTGAAATGAGATTACCATCACAACAGCCTAGTGGTGCAAATGGATCTGCACTGGATGTTTCCTCTAGAACCAATAAGTCATCAAACGGTCCTAATAAGACCAGGAATATGAAGAAGAAAGATACCGGTAAAACAATCAAGTGTTTTACATGCAATAAAATAGGTCATTTTGCTTCGAAATGTCCCATGAAAAGATCCGTTGCTGCAAAGGCTGATTTAAGTCTGTTGTTACACGGCCAAGAGTAATTTCCGTGATACTACGTGGATTGCAGACAGTGGAGCTTCTCATCATATGACGTTCTGTAAGGACTGGTTTGAGACTTTTGAAGACTTTACGAAGCCACTTGAGGTAACAGTAGGTAACAATGCTAATATTAAAGCTTATGGTGAGGGAACTGTTCGCGTAGAAATTACTATAGGACATCGGAAGCGAGTCAGAGCCATAGAAAAAGTATGGTATGATCCTGAACTTGGGAAGAATTTACTGTCAGTCGGTCAAACTGTGAGTAAAGGGTTCATCTTCAAGGCAAAGAGTGATAAATGTGTCTTTTTGCAGTCAGGTAAGCCGATATTATT
Organism: Allygus modestus; assembly: GCA_963675035.1. Classification (NCBI taxonomy): domain Eukaryota; kingdom Metazoa; phylum Arthropoda; class Insecta; order Hemiptera; family Cicadellidae; genus Allygus; species Allygus modestus. Next base: position 39,566,433 of record OY776114.1, on the reverse strand, counting down.
TGGTACACGTAAAAATGGACTGTTTGAGTTAGCGCTGGATGTCATCAGACCCTGCGATAAAGGTAAGGTACATGTGAGTACTAAATTAGACACCCTTCAACAATGGCATGAACGGCTGGTACACCAGGACAAAAGGCATGTGAAGCAAATGCTACAGAATAGAGACATTCGTGTGCAAAATGACAATACGTTTTGTACTGGTTGTCCACTTGGAAAGCAGCACAGAAGTCTTACAAGCCGAGGGTTGTGAGAGCGACATCTCCTGGAGAAATTATCCTTGCCGATTTATGTGGTCCTATGGAAGTAAAATCAGTTGGAGGATCCAAATACTGTCTTGTAATGAAGGACGACTACAGCCGTTTCAGACGTGTTTTCTTCCTGAAAGAGAAAACAGAGGTGCCTGGATGCATTGAGATGTTCCTAGCTGAAGCCACAACTGCAGGTAATATAGTTAAAACGTTTATGAGCGACGGAGGATCTGAGTTTGTAAGTCACAAAATCACAGATATTCTCACTAAGAGAGGTATCACGCAAAGAACAGTCATGCCCTACACACCGGAGCAGAATGGGGGAATTGAGCGTGAAATGCGGACTTTAGTTGAAAGTGCCCGTACTATGATTCATGCTAATAATCTGCCTAAGAGTCTGTGGGCAGAGGCAATAAATACTGCTTGTCACGTTATAAATCGTACTGGTCCATCAGTTGTTGCTGGTAAAGCTCCAATAGAGTTATGGCTTAGCACAAGTCCATCTCCTATCAATCACTTTCAAGCTTTTGGTGAAAGGTGTTATGTACATGTACCTAAAGCAAAAAGGAAGAAGTGGTCTGCTAAGGCCGAAGAAGGAACCTTGGATTGGTATTGCGGCGAACGAGATGGATATCGTATTTACAATGGGCGAATTGTGTTAACCTCAGCTGATGTAGTTTTTGTAAAGGACAAGAAGGGAGCTTTGAGTGAAACCAAGGAAAAACCTGTTGGAAGTATCAAAGAAAATCCTGTTCATTGGATTTTGCAATCTCCACAGGAATCTGATTCAGAGGGAGAAAATCCTGGATCTGAAACAGATGGTCCTGAAGCACAGAATAAGGGAGAAAATGACGACTCTGACGTAGACAACAGTGATAATCTTGAAGATGATGTCCAAGAACCAGGAAATGGTGAAAATAGAAAAGAAACGGTCACAACACGATCTGGACGAAACCTTTATGCTCCAGAGTATTTGAAGCATTATGTATGCAGTGTCTCTGATAACATTGACTGGAGTCATGCTATGAAGGAAGAAATGCAAGCTCTTCGTGAAAACAATGTTTTTGAAGTTGTAGATCGTCCAGTGGGGAAGAAAATTATAGGTACGAAGTGGGTTCTAAAGGAAAAGCTGCGATCAGATGGTACACTCGACCGTCTAAAGGCTAGACTAGTAGCCAAAGGATTCTCACAGAGAGAAGGAGACTACGATGAAATTTTCAGTCCTGTTGCAAGGCTTGAAACTGTTCGCACAGTTCTAAGTGTTGCAGCTAACGAAAAACTTCAGATGCGGCAGTTTGATGTCAAAACAGCCTTCCTATATGGTAACCTTAAAGAAGAGGTGTACGTGAGTCAACCTAAAGGCTTTGAGGACGGTACCGATCGTGTATGGAAACTAAACAGAAGCCTCTATGGGTTGAAACAAAGCCCTAAATGTTGGAACAAGAGACTCGACGATTTCATTAAAAAGCAAGGATTACAGCAGAGTAAATCAGATCCCTGTTTATACGTAAGAAATAAAAATGAAAACAAATTAATAGTAGTTTGTTATGTCGATGATGGACTTATCGCCGGGACAAACTTGAAGGATGTAATGGATTTTCTAAGGGACTTAGAAACCGAATTTAAGATCAAAGTTTCTGATCCAGACTGCTATCTTGGCATCAAAATAGAACAAAAAGAAAACGGAAACATAGTTCTCAGTCAACGAGCCTATGTTAAGAAATTGCTATCAAAGTTTCGTATGACTGATGCCAACCCTGTTAAAACTCCAATCGAAGTAATTGGTGTAAGCGATGTCCCTGAAAAGCCATTGGATAAGGAGGTGCCTTATCGTGAAGCAGTTGGAAGTTTAATCTACCTGTCTTCCGGTACCAGACCTGACATTGCATACGCAGTAAGTATGGCAGCACAGGATGTTGAGCATCCAACTGACCGTTCTTGGAGAAAAGTAAAGAGAATCTTTCGATACCTGAAGGGGACCATGGACTTCAGTCTAACATACAGAAGTGGTCAGAAGAGGGAGCTTGTGGGATTCAGTGATGCAGATTATGCCGCCGACAAATCCAGGCACTCTCGTACAGGTGTAATTTGTGCTTACGCTGGGTGTACGCTTACGTGGCTAAGCCAAAAGCAGAAATGTATCTCTGTCTCTACAATGGAAGCCGAATATGTGGCAGCAAGTGAAGCAGCCAAGCAACTTGTATGGCTGAAAAGACTATTGCAAGAGATATCGATGGTTATAGGTCAACCTAAACTGTATATCGACAATCTAAGTGCAGTACATCTTGCGAAAAACCCTGTATTTCACTTAAAGAGCAAGCACATCGATGTAAGACATCATTTTGTGAGGGAGAAAGTGAACCTAGGAGAACTTGAAGTAAAACATATTGAAGGGGAAAGGCAGCTCGCTGATATTATCACGAAAAGTCTGCCCAATCCTCGGTTTGGGACTCTTGCTAGGAGTGCTACCGATATTGCCCAAATTAACTTTGAGGGAGTATCAAAGAAAAGTTAATTTGTGAAATATGTTACAAATCAGCTGACATGTGATTTGTTTATTCTCACTTCCTTAAATGTTTGGTTTTGTCAGTTTTTGTATTATGCATTATTTATTTTTGTAATTAAATAATTTCATTGTAATGGTGAACATTTATTACTAGAAATATCAAACTCTAACTCTGAGTCGAGACACTCCGAAGTTGGCTAAATATCTATTTAGAGAGGCATAGATCTCGTCCCCCCATGTCTCAAGCACACAAAGGATATTTTTGAAATCTCTAGAGAACAGCACCATGACTCCCCATTATGGACCACGTTGTTGTTGCTGCTGTCCTTTAAAGTACCAAATTTCAGCTCTATTGGTTGAGTAGTTTGTAATGATTATACTAAAGGTCAGTGGGGCAGAGCCCTTAAGTATTTTGTTGCCTACGATTTGCTACCGAAATTCATCTCCATCAGTCCAGTAGCAGGTGAAAGATTGTTAAAATAAGTATTCTGAAGGTTTGGGGGTGGGGCCCTGAAACACGTCCTTAATGGGAATAGGCTTTTGTTTGTTCCGATATGTAAGGTATGTTCCTACCGAATTCCAACTTAAAAGGTCCGGACTAATGCTCATAAGATTGCCAGTAATAAAAGTAAATTTGGGCAGGGCCGGGTACGATTTTTTCAAACCTAGCCTAATTGTACATCCGCAGAATAAGGGGAACCACTATTCAAAATTTCACCTTCTTAGAAATTGTCGTTTTTTAATTATAGTGATTACAATGTGAGCGAGTAAATGTGTCTGATAAACTTAGATTTAGATAATATGTTCACTCTTTATACTTCTGTTATTTATTACCAATCTTCACTCAAAACTTTTAATGAGACCTAAAACAGCTGTTTATGGAATAAATATTCTGGTTCAGTATAAATAAATGCTTTGTCCATAACCTTGAACATCCCGTACGGTTTAGCCCTGAGGTGAATTGAAAATGTTGAAGTATCTTATAATCTTCTAACGTACGTATTGAACATAGAAAACAAGTTGAATCAGTTCACCCGGATCCCTGGGAAAAGCGAACAAACACGATCAAAACTGCGCGAAAATTTTTGTTGAGCGGCCGCCATTATTTGCCCAAAAGGCGTATGAAAGTTTAAGTAGCCTAAAACCTTCTCACAAATGTAGAGAACAAAGAAACAAAGATCCATTAAAATCAGTGCACCCGTTTTACCATCAAAAATGACAAAATCACGATCTTGAGGGTTACCGAAGGACAGACAGACGAACAGAAATTGAGATAAGACTTGTTTTGGCTCCCCTAGGGTGTACAAAATATGAAAAATGTCATAATTTCAAGCAATGTACAGAACAATACATTACATTTTTTTAGATAGATATCCTCTCTATATACTTATGTCATTTATTACCAATCATCACTATACTTTTTAAATAAGAACTACAACATCTGCATAGAATAACTATTCTTAAGTCATCATCTGGTTCAATATAAATAAATACTTTGTCCATAAGAATAACATAGGATCTTTAAAATCCCGTGGGGCAGAGTCCTAAGGTTATTTCCAAAAAGCAAATTAACCTAAAACCTTCTAACCCACATATAAAACATAGAAAAAAGTGTGATTGAAATCAGTGCATCCGCTTCCCTGCGAAAAGCAAAACTTGACCAAAATCGCACGAAATCACGTTTTTGAGCGGCCACCATTCTTTATCCAAAAGGCGTATGCCAGTTTAAAGTTGCCTAAAACCTTCTCACGCATGTATAGAACAAATAAACTTAGTGTCATCAATGTCAGTGTACCCTTTGTTCCGTGAAAAACGAACAAAAACCCATCCCTAGGGTTTTGGCTTCCCTAGGGTGTAAAACGTGAAAATATGCAACAATTTCATAATTACAAGCAATGTACACACTAAACTCTAATTTGATTTATATAGATGATTTAGAAATTGTATTAACGTTAGTATACCATTATACAATGTTGGATATGTATCGGAAGTTGGCTTTAGTTATTTTTATATATAATTATTTTTAGAGAGAACACTTCAGCGAAAATTTGCCCTAAAACCGCAGTTGAACAATTTTACTAGCAAGTATGCGGAAACTGAAAGCCAGTCACATTTTTTGAGGGCTTGTTTGCTAAAGCCTGCTGACGTTACATTTTAGCTTGTATAAATTGACGAGGAACGTAAAAGTGTTCTGTATTATCATTAAACTGGTGGATTACAGGGGCTATAGCCCCTAACATATGGTTTTTGTGTAAGTGGATAATCACAGCTGATCATTACATCATTTTGCTTATCAATAAAAACACTGTAGGGATATTTACATAAGAAAATCATTGGATCTTTGAAGTCCAGTGGGGCGTAGCCCACGTAATTTTTGACTTTTCTGATATTTTTCCCATCGTCTTTGGCCCTCAAGCTTTAAAATGAATCGTCATAACCTAACTATACTTCTTCATAGCTCGAGATATTTCGTGGGGACCGATTCGCTTACGGAATTAAATATATAGATTTCCATTTCTTATTTTACCGTACCACATAAAACACAGATGCCTCTAAAATCTCCAATTTGTAATACGTTTTCCTGTTTTAGGTACAGTTATTATCATATTATCATTGAGCGTAGATTTTAGTCGTAATTAAGAGATTTAATATTTAGAAATATATAATGGGCAATTATTTTTTATGGTAATTGTCTACAGTTTGCTCTGTGTTTAGGTGCAATAAAACATGTGGATGATGGTAGGGAATTTTTTATTATGTTGGGTAAAACGCTAATTTTGTAATCTGAGGCCTCGGTGGAGGTCACGTATCACCACAATTTACTGCTCACTGCTCAGTGGAATATTTGAATATTACTCTAGCTGTTGCTGACATATAAAATGGTCGTGCTCAAAACTGATAAGTTGGAAAATAAAAAAGATGAAAAATCGAGTAAGTTAAAAGCTTGAACATTGTTTATATACGAGTAAATTAATAACAATTAATAAGCCTTTAGTTTGTTTTCTCATTCTCACTTCAGAAGGTTTCTGATGCACAAACCCTGTCACTGGTTTAAATATATCAACAACGTTTCCTCCACACAAATTATAATAAAAATTGATGAGGTTGACAATTTAACAAACAACCATATTAGGATATTTTATCCTAATATGGTTGTTTGTTAAATTGTCAACCTCATCAATTTTTATTATAATTTGTGTGGAGGAAACGTTGTTGATATATTTAAACCAGTGACAGGGTTTGTGCATCAGAAACCTTCTGAAGTGAGAATGAGAAAACAAACTAAAGGCTTATCGTGAGATCAGCCGCGGACGCACTAACGTTGTCCCTGGACTCGTGAGATAGTGTTAATGTGTATGAACCAGTAACAGAGTTATCCATCATAAACCATCCGGAGTTGAAATGAGAAAACCAACTAAAACCTTATCGCGAGATCAGCCGCGGACGCGCTAACGTTGTCGCAAGACTAGTGAGATAGTGTTAATGTGTATGAACCAGTGACAGGGTTGTCCATCATAAACTATCCGGAGTGGAAATTAGACAACAAACTAAAAGCTTATCACGAGATCAGCCGCGGACACACCAACGTTGTCGCAAGATTAGCGAGATAGTGTTAATGTGTATAAACCAGTGATAGGGTTGTCCATCATAAACTATCCGGAGTGGAAATTAGAAAACAAACTAAAAACTTATCGCGAGATCAGCCGCGGACGAACCAACGTTGTCAATAGACTCAAAAGATAGTGTTAATGTTGTAACGACAGTATTTACGAAAAGAAAATTTTATTTTTTTTCCAATTAGCTAACCTGTGTTACAAAGAAAAATACCGAGATCGCTCAGCCTACTATGAGTAGTCCAGGGTTCGTAAAATACTACTCAACCGACAATCACTTGAGTAATATTTTATTCGTATTTAATAACGAGTTGTCTTGGCTCAGAACATCAAAACATAAAAGATGCCATAGCGATTCGCATTTATTCATTCATCCTCGCCACTCGTAAAAGGTTTTTGGGGTTGAATTTAGAAAATAAATTTTACAAAAATAAAATTGCACTTAATGCCAATCGTGCGAGATTTTAATCAATTTAAAGCCAATTTGAAAGTACCGATTAACTGCAATGATCTTTATTTATTAGAATTTAGACCTAAGTCCCTTCGCCAAGCAATAACATGAATACTGCTGGCTCCCAGGAGAGATTTATCGAACTAAATCTTAAGATAAAAGAAGTGTGAACGGTAGTAGAAAAAAACGTGAATTTGATTATACGGAGTTCAGACGACCGGCTAGGCTTTGTTTACCACTGTAGCTACGATATTTAACACCTGCGTGCGCTCGGTAGTGATAACGTGTTCCCTACGTGGTTACTTATTACAGCGCGTCGCAGATTGATAACGTCTTCGATAACTCTTTAGACCATTAAAACAGGAGCAAATATCCTTACGTATACGTGGATTATCTGAAATCGTCGGCACACAATATTCTTATCACTAAATTAAGTCAGCATAAAATACACCAGTACAGATTCCTACTTAAATTATCTTTTTTTGCAGTGTCGATCAGCAGCTCCTCACGTTCATTACACCAGGAATGACCCGAATTGGTATTCCGGTCCTCGTCTTCGGTGAGCGAATTCGCACCGTGGCTATTCGTTACGTTTAAAATGTGTTCGTGTCCGCTCTATTAAAAAGAATTAAATTTAGGAAAATAATAAAACTCGATTAATTAATTAGTTTCTTATTTTATTTTAAGCTCGTAACTTTTCTGTTAGTTAACTACTCAGACAAAGCGAATTAGCAAGTTAGCAAAAATCAAGCAAACAGACAAGACATAACGTGACAAAACGTGCAGGAAAGTTCAGGCGTTACGCGCCCTCGGCGTGAGCGTAACTTAATTTATGTAAATCTTACTGTTGAAGAAATTAGTTCAAAATTTACGTGGAAAAAGCGTGCTTCTAATAACTACACTACTATAAATGAAGCAACTACGTAAATGGCTACTAAGTTAGTGGGCGTTAATGTGCGGACCTGTCGCGGCGTGAGTCACGCAATCACGACGCTTAAATTTAATTTAAATAAAAGCGGGCGGCAAGCTGAAAACAATCGTTATAGACAGCAAAACTACTTCTATTTGCGTAGATGAGTTGTCAACTTACCAAAACGAAGACAAAAACGTCGACACTGGTTGTCACCAAGTGGGTTGCAGGACGACGACGTGGGCAGGTGGACCGAAACGAACAACGCGGCGATCAGAGAGCGAGTGTCCAGCCGCCCTTGCCTCCAGCAATTTCGAAGAGTCTTCCGCAGCGCCCCTGACGGTGGCCGTCGGAAGCGATTTACTCCAGCACGCGATTCTGCACGTTACTGCTTCCCTTGCTTTTGTCTTCGTGATAAGAACAAAGAAGGTTCCGAGCCAATTGTTGATGATGAATAAAACGTTTAACCGAATTTCGCCAAAATATAATTTAGAACTTAATATCGATTGCGTTTTGGAATTTAACATATCCCTTAATTTAAATTAATATTTAATTAGATTTTTGTAATATTTGTTTTTCAACAAAATATAACCCCCCCCCCCCTAAAAAATGGACGTTACAATGTGTGTGAACCAGTAACAGAGTTGTCCATCATAAACCATCCGGAGTTGAAATGAGAAAACAAACTAAAAACTTATCGCGAGATCAGCCGCGGACGCGCTAACGTTGTCGCAAGACTAGCGAGATAGTGTTAATATGTATGAACCAGTGACAGGGTTGTCCATCATAAACTATCCGGAGTGGAAATTAGAAAACAAACTAAAAGCTTATCGTGAGATCAGCCGCGGACGCACCAACGTTGTCACTAGACTCAAAAGATAGTGTTAATGTGTGTGAACCAGTAACAGAGTTGTCCATCATAAACCATCCGGAGTTGAAATGAGAAAACAAACTAAAAACTTATCGCGGACGCACCAACGTTGTCACTGGACTTGTGAGATAGTGTTAATGTGTATGAACCAGTAACAGGGTTGTCCATCATCAACCATCCGGAAAGGAAATAAGAAAACAAACTGAGAGCTTCTTATCGCGAGATCAGCCAAGGACGCGCCAACTTGTCACTAGGCTTGTAAGAGTGTTAATGTGTATGAACCAGGAACAGGGTTGTCCATCATAAACCATCCGGAGTTGAAATGAGAAAACAAACTAAAATCTTATCGCGAGATCAGCCGTGGACGCGCTAACGTTGTCACAAGACTAGCGAGATAGTGTTAATGTGTATGAACCAGTGACAGGGTTGTCCATCATACACTATCCGGAGTGGAAATTAGAAAACAAACTAAAAGCTTATTGCGAGATCAGCCGCGGACGCACCAACGTTGTCACTAGACTCAAAAGATAGTGTTAATGTGTATGAACCAGTAACAGAGTTGTCCATTATCAATCATCCGGAGTGAAAATGAGAAAACAAAATGAGAGCTTATCGCGAGATCAGCCTCGGAAGTGCCAACGTTGTCACTAGACTCATGAGATATTGTTGATGTGTATTAACCAGTGAGAGGTTGTCTATCATAAACCATTTAGAGTGGAAATGAGAAATCAAACCGAGAGCTTATCGTGAAATTAGCCACGAACGTGCCAACGTGCTGGTCTCGTAAGATAGTGTTGATGTGCATGAACCAGTGAGAGGATTGTCCATGATAAACCATCCGTAATGTAAATGAGAACACAAACTGAGGGCTTATCGTGAGATCAGTTGCGGACGTGCCAACGTTGTCGCTGGACTCGCGAGATAGTGCTGATGTGCATGAACCAGTCAGAGGATTGTCCATGATAAACCATCCGGAGTGGAAATGATAACACAACCTGAGGGCTTATCGTGAGATCAGTTGCGGACGTGCCAACGTTGTCGCTGGACTCGCGAGATAGTGCTGATGTGCATGAACCAGTGAGGGGATTGTCAATGATAAACCATCCGGAGTGGAAATGAGAACACAAACTGAGGGCTTATCGTGAGATCAGTTGCAGACGTGGGAACGTTGTCGCTGGACTCGCGAGTTAGTGCTGATGTTCATGATTCAGTGAGAGGATTGTAAATGTTAAACCATCCGGAGTGGAAATGAGAACACAAACTGAGGGCTTATCGTGAGATCAGGTGCGGACGTGCCAGCGTTGTCGCTGGACTCGCGAGATAGTGCTGATGTGCATGAACCAGTGAGAGGATTCTCAATGATAAACCATCCGGAGTGGAAATGAGAACACAAACTGAGGGCTTATAGTGAGATCAGTAGCGGACGTGCCAACGTTGTCGCTGGACTCGCGAGATAGTGCTGATGTGCATGAACCAGTGTGAGGATTGTCAATGATAAACCATCCGGAGTGGAAATGAGAACACAAACTGAGGGCTTATCGTGAGATCAGTTGCGGACGTGCCAACGTTGTCGCTGGACTCGCGAGATAGTGCTGATGTGAATGAACCAGTGAGAGGATTGTCAATGATAAACCATCCGGAGTGAAAATTAGAACACAAACTGAGGGCTTATCGTGAGATCAGTTGCGGACGTGCCAACGTTGTCGCTGGACTCGCGAGATAGTGCTGATGTGCATGAACCAGTGAGAGGATTGTCAATGGTAAACCATCCGGATTGGAAATGAGAACACAAACTGATGGCTTATCGTGAGATCAGTTGCGGACGTGCCAACGTTGTCGATGGACTCGCGAGATAGTGCTGATGTGCATGAACCAGTGAGAGGATTGTCAATGATAAACCATCCGGAGTGGAAATGAGAACACAAACTGAGGGCTTATCGTGAGATCAGTAGCGGACGTGCCAACGTTGTCGCTGGACTCGCGAGATAGTGCTGATGTGAATGAACCAGTGAGAGGATTGTCAATGATAAACCATCCGGAGTGGAAATGAGAACACAAACTGAGGGCTTATCGTGAGATCAGTTGCGGACGTGCCAACGTTGTCGCTGGACTCGCGAGATAGTGTTGATGTGCATGAACCAGTGAGAGGATTGTCAATGATAAACCATCCGGAGTGGAAATGAGAACACAAACTGAGGGCTTATCGTGAGATCAGTTGCGGACGTGCCAACGTTGTCGCTGGACTCGCGAGATAGTGCTGATGTGAATGAACCAGTGAGAGGATTGTCAATGATAAACCATCCGGAGTGAAAATGAGAACATAAACTGAGGGCTTATCGTGAGATCAGTTGCGGAGGTGCCAACATTGTCGCTGGACTCGCGAGATAGTGCTGATGTGCATGAACCAGTGAGAGGATTGTCAATGATAAACCATCCGGAGTGAAAATTAGAACACAAACTGAGGGCTTATCGTGAGATCAGTTGCGGACGTGCCAACGTTGTCGCTGGACTCGCGAGATAGTGCTGATGTGCATGAACCAGTGAGAGGATTGTCAATGGTAAACCATCCGGATTGGAAATGAGAACACAAACTGATGGCTTATCGTGAGATCAGTTGCGGACGTGCCAACGTTGTCGATGGACTCGCGAGATAGTGCTGATGTGCATGAACCAGTGAGAGGATTGTCAATGATAAACCATCCGGAGTGGAAATGAGAACACAAACTGAGGGCTTATCGTGAGATCAGTTGCGGAGGTGCCAACGTTGTCGCTGGACTCGCGAGATAGTGCTGATAGCATGAACCAGTGAAGGATTGTCGATGATAAACCATCCGGAGTGGAAATGAGAACACAAACTGAGGGCTTATCGTGAGATCAGTTGCGGAGGTGCCAACATTGTCACAAGACTAGCGAGATAGTGTTAATGTGTATGAACCAGTGACAGGGTTGTCCATCATACACTATCCGGAGTGGAAATTAGAAAACAAACTAAAAGCTTATTGCGAGATCAGCCGCGGACGCACCAACGTTGTCACTAGACTCAAAAGATAGTGTTAATGTGTATGAACCAGTAACAGAGTTGTCCATTATCAATCATCCGGAGTGAAAATGAGAAAACAAAATGAGAGCTTATCGCGAGATCAGCCTCGGAAGTGCCAACGTTGTCACTAGACTCATGAGATATTGTTGATGTGTATTAACCAGTGAGAGGTTGTCTATCATAAACCATTTAGAGTGGAAATGAGAAATCAAACCGAGAGCTTATCGTGAAATTAGCCACGAACGTGCCAACGTGCTGGTCTCGTAAGATAGTGTTGATGTGCATGAACCAGTGAGAGGATTGTCCATGATAAACCATCCGTAATGTAAATGAGAACACAAACTGAGGGCTTATCGTGAGATCAGTTGCGGACGTGCCAACGTTGTCGCTGGACTCGCGAGATAGTGCTGATGTGCATGAACCAGTCAGAGGATTGTCCATGATAAACCATCCGGAGTGGAAATGATAACACAACCTGAGGGCTTATCGTGAGATCAGTTGCGGACGTGCCAACGTTGTCGCTGGACTCGCGAGATAGTGCTGATGTGCATGAACCAGTGAGGGGATTGTCAATGATAAACCATCCGGAGTGGAAATGAGAACACAAACTGAGGGCTTATCGTGAGATCAGTTGCAGACGTGGGAACGTTGTCGCTGGACTCGCGAGTTAGTGCTGATGTTCATGATTCAGTGAGAGGATTGTAAATGTTAAACCATCCGGAGTGGAAATGAGAACACAAACTGAGGGCTTATCGTGAGATCAGGTGCGGACGTGCCAGCGTTGTCGCTGGACTCGCGAGATAGTGCTGATGTGCATGAACCAGTGAGAGGATTCTCAATGATAAACCATCCGGAGTGGAAATGAGAACACAAACTGAGGGCTTATAGTGAGATCAGTAGCGGACGTGCCAACGTTGTCGCTGGACTCGCGAGATAGTGCTGATGTGCATGAACCAGTGTGAGGATTGTCAATGATAAACCATCCGGAGTGGAAATGAGAACACAAACTGAGGGCTTATCGTGAGATCAGTTGCGGACGTGCCAACGTTGTCGCTGGACTCGCGAGATAGTGCTGATGTGAATGAACCAGTGAGAGGATTGTCAATGATAAACCATCCGGAGTGAAAATTAGAACACAAACTGAGGGCTTATCGTGAGATCAGTTGCGGACGTGCCAACGTTGTCGCTGGACTCGCGAGATAGTGCTGATGTGCATGAACCAGTGAGAGGATTGTCAATGGTAAACCATCCGGATTGGAAATGAGAACACAAACTGATGGCTTATCGTGAGATCAGTTGCGGACGTGCCAACGTTGTCGATGGACTCGCGAGATAGTGCTGATGTGCATGAACCAGTGAGAGGATTGTCAATGATAAACCATCCGGAGTGGAAATGAGAACACAAACTGAGGGCTTATCGTGAGATCAGTAGCGGACGTGCCAACGTTGTCGCTGGACTCGCGAGATAGTGCTGATGTGAATGAACCAGTGAGAGGATTGTCAATGATAAACCATCCGGAGTGGAAATGAGAACACAAACTGAGGGCTTATCGTGAGATCAGTTGCGGACGTGCCAACGTTGTCGCTGGACTCGCGAGATAGTGTTGATGTGCATGAACCAGTGAGAGGATTGTCAATGATAAACCATCCGGAGTGGAAATGAGAACACAAACTGAGGGCTTATCGTGAGATCAGTTGCGGACGTGCCAACGTTGTCGCTGGACTCGCGAGATAGTGCTGATGTGAATGAACCAGTGAGAGGATTGTCAATGATAAACCATCCGGAGTGAAAATGAGAACATAAACTGAGGGCTTATCGTGAGATCAGTTGCGGAGGTGCCAACATTGTCGCTGGACTCGCGAGATAGTGCTGATGTGCATGAACCAGTGAGAGGATTGTCAATGATAAACCATCCGGAGTGAAAATTAGAACACAAACTGAGGGCTTATCGTGAGATCAGTTGCGGACGTGCCAACGTTGTCGCTGGACTCGCGAGATAGTGCTGATGTGCATGAACCAGTGAGAGGATTGTCAATGGTAAACCATCCGGATTGGAAATGAGAACACAAACTGATGGCTTATCGTGAGATCAGTTGCGGACGTGCCAACGTTGTCGATGGACTCGCGAGATAGTGCTGATGTGCATGAACCAGTGAGAGGATTGTCAATGATAAACCATCCGGAGTGGAAATGAGAACACAAACTGAGGGCTTATCGTGAGATCAGTAGCGGACGTGCCAACGTTGTCGCTGGACTCGCGAGATAGTGCTGATGTGCATGAACCAGTGTGAGGATTGTCAATGATAAACCATCCGGAGTGAAAATGAGAACATAAACTGAGGGCTTATCGTGAGATCAGTTGCGGAGGTGCCAACATTGTCGCTGGACTCGCGAGATAGTGCTGATGTGCATGAACCAGTGAGAGGATTGTCAATGATAAACCATCCGGAGTGAAAATTAGAACACAAACTGAGGGCTTATCGTGAGATCAGTTGCGGACGTGCCAACGTTGTCGCTGGACTCGCGAGATAGTGCTGATGTGCATGAACCAGTGAGAGGATTGTCAATGGTAAACCATCCGGATTGGAAATGAGAACACAAACTGATGGCTTATCGTGAGATCAGTTGCGGACGTGCCAACGTTGTCGATGGACTCGCGAGATAGTGCTGATGTGCATGAACCAGTGAGAGGATTGTCAATGATAAACCATCCGGAGTGGAAATGAGAACACAAACTGAGGGCTTATCGTGAGATCAGTAGCGGACGTGCCAACGTTGTCGCTGGACTCGCGAGATAGTGCTGATGTGAATGAACCAGTGAGAGGATTGTCAATGATAAACCATCCGGAGTGGAAATGAGAACACAAACTGAGGGCTTATCGTGAGATCAGTTGCGGACGTGCCAACGTTGTCGCTGGACTCGCGAGATAGTGTTGATGTGCATGAACCAGTGAGAGGATTGTCAATGATAAACCATCCGGAGTGGAAATGAGAACACAAACTGAGGGCTTATCGTGAGATCAGTTGCGGACGTGCCAACGTTGTCGCTGGACTCGCGAGATAGTGCTGATGTGAATGAACCAGTGAGAGGATTGTCAATGATAAACCATCCGGAGTGAAAATGAGAACATAAACTGAGGGCTTATCGTGAGATCAGTTGCGGAGGTGCCAACATTGTCGCTGGACTCGCGAGATAGTGCTGATGTGCATGAACCAGTGAGAGGATTGTCAATAGTAAACCATCCGGAGTGGAAATGAGAACACAAACTGAGGGCTTATCGTGAGATCAGTTGCGGAGGTGCCAACGTTGTCGCTGGACTCGCGAGATAGTGCTGATAGCATGAACCTGTGAAGGATTGTCAATGATAAACCATCCGGAGTGGAAATGAGAACACAAACTGAGGGCTTATCGTGAGATCAGTTGCGGAGGTGCCAACGTTGTCGCTGGACTCGCGAGATAGTGCTGATAGCATGAACCAGTGAAGGATTGTCGATGATAAACCATCCGGAGTGGAAATGAGAACACAAACTGAGGGCTTATCGTGAGATCAGTTGCGGAGGTGCCAACATTGTCGCTGGACTCGCGAGATAGTGCTGATGTGCATGAACCAGTTAGAGGATTGTCAATGGTAAACCATCCGGATTGGAAATGAGAACACAAACTGAGGGCTTATCGTGAGATCAGTTGCGGACGTGCCAACGTTGTCGATGGACTCGCGAGATAGTGCTGATGTGCATGAACCAGTGAGAGGATTGTCAATGATAAACCATCCGGAGTGGAAATGAGAACATAAACTGAGGGCTTATCGTGAGATCAGTTGCGGACGTGCCAACGTTGTCGCTGGACTTGCGAGATAGTGCTGATGTGAATGAACCAGTGAGAGGATTGTCAATGATAAACCATCCGGAGTGGAAATGAGAACACAAACTGAGGGCTTATCGTGAGATCAGTTGCGGACGTGCCAACGTTGTCGTTGGACTCGCGAGATAGTGCTGATGTGAATGAACCAGTGAGAGGATTTTCAATGATAAACCATCCGGAGTGAAAATGAGAACACAAACTGAGGGCTTATCGTGAGATCAGTAGCGAACGTGCTAACGTTGTCGCTGGACTCGCGAGATAGTGCTGATGTGCATGAACCAGTGAGAGGATTGTCAATGGTAAACCATCCGGATTGGAAATGAGAACACAAACTGAGGGCTTATCGTGAGATCAGTTGCGGACGTGCCAACGTTGTCGATGGACTCGCGAGATAGTGCTGATGTGCATGAACCAGTGAGAAGATTGTCAATGACAAACCATCCGGAGTGGAAATGAGAACACAAACTGAGGGCTTATCGTGAGATCAGTTGCGGACGTGCCAACGTTGTCGCTGGACTTGCGAGATAGTGCTGATGTGCATGA
The DNA here is from genome assembly GCA_963675035.1 of Allygus modestus. Lineage (NCBI taxonomy): Eukaryota > Metazoa > Arthropoda > Insecta > Hemiptera > Cicadellidae > Allygus > Allygus modestus. The sequence goes on along the minus strand of OY776114.1, from coordinate 39,550,387 downwards.
ACCAGTGAGAGGATTGTCAATGATAAACCATCCGGAGTGGAAATGAGAACACAAACTGAGGGCTTATCGTGAGATCAGTTGCGGACGTGCCAACGTTGTCGCTGGACTCGCGAGATAGTGCTGATAGCATGAACCAGTGAGAGGATTGTCAATGATAAACCATTCGGAGTGGAAATGAGAACACAAACTGAGGGCTTATCGTGAGATCAGTTGCGGAGGTGCCAACATTGTCGCTGGACTCGCGAGATAGTGCTGATGTGCATGAACCAGTGAGAGGATTGTCAATGGTAAACCATCCGGAGTGGAAATGAGAACACAAACTGAGGGCTTATCGTGAGATCAGTTGCGGACGTGCCAACGTTGTCGCTGGACTCGCGAGATAGTGCTGATAGCATGAACCAGTGAAGGATTGTCAATGATAAACCATCCGGAGTGGAAATGAGAACACAAACTGAGGGCTTATCGTGAGATCAGTTGCGGAGGTGCCAACATTGTCGCTGGACTCGCAAGATAGTGCTGATGTGCATGAACCAGTGAGAGGATTGTCAATGGTAAACCATCCGGAGTGGAAATGAGAACACAAACTGAGGGCTTATCGTGAGATCAGTAGCGGACGTGCCAACGTTGTCGCTGGACTCGCGAGATAGTGCTGATGTGCATGAACCAGTGAGAGGATTGTCAATGATAAACCATCCGGAGTGGAAATGAGAACACAAACTGAGGGCTTATCGTGAGATCAGTTGCGGAGGTGCCAACATTGTTGCTGGACTCGCGAGATAGTGCTGATGTGCATGAACCAGTGAGAGGATTGTCAATGATAAACCATCCGGAGTGGAAATGAGAACACAAACTGAGGGCTTATAATGAGATCAGTAGCGGACGTGCCAACGTTGTCGCTGGACTCGCGAGATAGTGCTGATGTGCTTGAACCAGTGAGAGGATTGTCAATGATAAACCATCCGGAGTGGAAATGAGAACACAAACTGAAGGAATATCGTGAGATCAGTTGCGGACGTGCCAACGTTGTCGCTGGACTCGCTAGGTATTGTTGTTATGTATGAACTATTGACAGGGTTGTCCATCATAAACCATCCGGAGTGGAAATAAAAAAAACAAACTGACACCTTTTCGTGAGATCAGTCGCGGGCGCACCAACGTTGACGCTGGACTCGCGAGATTGTGTTGATGTTTATGAACTATTGACAGGGTTGTCCATAATAAACCATCCGGATTGAGGGCTTATCGTGAGATCGGTCGCGGGCGCAACCAACGTTGTGCTGGACTCGCGAGATTGTGTTCATGTTTATGAACTATTGACAGGGTTGTCCATAATAAACCATCCGGATTGAGGGTTTATCGTGAGATCGGTCGCGGGCGCAACCAACGTTGTGCTGGACTTTCGAGATAGCGTTGATGTGTGGGAAACAACGGGTAAACATGATACTGTTTAGCCCGTGACTCAGCTGGAACATTCTTTAACGCATTTAAAATAGTTGAAAATCTAAATATTTGATAGTAAATACTATTCATAGTGCTCGTTGTAAAAATATTGTGCCTGAAGCCAAGCTGCTGCTGTTTGTTAACAAAAATTACAATTCACAGTGAAAAAATGGCAAAATTTAATTTTAAAATCATAATAATTACTACCATTCATTTTTCAACAAAAGTGGATTCTGTTTGTGGATCAAAATGGAATTTAAAAAAAGGTTACTTAACATAAGTGTAACATTAATTGCCACAGACATATTTTTATGTCTGCTAAGTTCAGATTTGTTATGTTATGAATAGAAGTTCTATAGTTTAAAAGTAATCATAAATTTTACACTTTTTTAATAACTTTTTTTGACCTTTTAGCGGGTTGAATCTGCCAAGCAACAGTAATTATCTTGTCTTGTCATTTAATTTGCACATCTCTAGAACACATTGAAACATTATATAATCCCCATGACTGATGAAATTTTAGATATAAAATTTAAATTCTTCAATATAACGTACAGACTAATAATTTAAATATTCGGACGCGAAATGGATTTTTAGTTGTTGAAAATTACACTTCCACATACTTTAATTGAAATAATAATAATAACTCCTCTCAACCTATAAAGTATTCTTAACTTGCATTAAATATTAGCGTTGTACCTAATTTCTCTATACGAGTTTAAGATTAAGGGTAAATTTACACTTCAAATTGAAGCACACGTCAAGGGAACTACAAAATAATTAATGAAATGAATGTATCACTAGGCCAAATGTACAGTAGATTCGTCCAGAGAAAATCATAACTGTCTTGATATAAATCACCCTATTTTTAAGACATATGTACATATTGAATAATATAAATGTTCGTGTGTTTGGGGGAGGGGTGGGAGGCGTGTTTGCTCATTGTTGAAATCATGTTATATAATGCATTGGTAGTCCTAAAGCTACCCCCACACTATGCTAGGTTCTCAGTAAGTCATTTTACAATTCAATCAGCTGGAATAACAAGAGGGGTTGTGAACCCCATCCATACAATGTTTGTCTACGCTCGCTTGGACTCGGCCAGAGTGTTTAGGCTGCGTAATACTTGATAATAGCCAAATAGCGGGAGGTACAAGTAAATAGGGAACTCCCATCCCTTAAATAACAAAAGACGAGAAATAAGAGAAATGTGTGACCTGACTTACGCTTAAATATTAGCTGCGGACGCGCCAACGTTGCCGCTGGACTCGCGAGATAGTGATGATGTGGGGAAACAACGGTTAAACATAATATACTTTTAAGCCCATTACCTAACTGGAAAAATCTTCATCACATTTAAATTGGTTAAAAATTTTAAAATGTTCGGGAAAAATATATGTGATTTTTCTAATTTAAAGGAAACAATAAAAGCCAAAAATCCAAATCCAAGTTTCTGTTGTTTGTCGAACATAAATTATAGTTAATAGCATAAAAATAACCTAATAATAATAAGAATAGTAATAATAAATCTTAAAAATTATAATACAAATAATAAAAATATAAAAAGTTCTATTTTGGTTACTTAATTAAAAATAAAAATTTCAACATATACGAGCTTCAACATATGTGGATTCCAATTGTCAAACAAAATGAAATTACGGAATCTGCTGCCATCCCTTTTATAAATGGAAAAAAGTTAACAATAAATATTTTTTCATATATAATAATTCAAACTTAATTTACTTCTAAACTGATTTGAACCTTAAATATTATTTAGCATTATATATACAAATACCCCCGTCGCAGCAAACCTGCGTACTCAGCGAATTTCCAATGAATATAAATGTCTTAATAACACATTAAACCTCTTACCAGAATTCATGAGAATAAATTCATAAATAAGCGATATTTAAAATATACATTATTCTCCATTAGAATAACATTAGGGATGAGTACGCAGGTTTGCTGCAAAAAGGAAAAAAATAATGGGCTTTTATGCAAATATCAATAGAACTCATCTAAGTGAAGTCACATACCAAGTTTCATCCATATACATTCATAAATAAGCGATATATAACATCTTTATTATCCTCCATAAGAATAACATGGGTACCGAGTACCTAGGTTTGCTGCTACGGGACCATAGGCGAAAAATTAGTTTTTTGTTCAAACAACAACAAACCACAACCAGATGAAGCATTATACCAAGTTTTGTCAGTTTATGTTCATAAATAACCGAGATATAAAAATTGTCCTTTTCTCCATAAGAATAACATTGAACAACGAACTGTGTTTAGCACTTTCAATATCTCAGTAACCAATTAACGTAGAGCAATGATCAAAATACCAAATTGTTTGTTTTTTAAGCTGAATTCAATGGTATAGATTAAAATTTGATTTTAATGATAGTTACAGGTGAAAACTCCAAAAAAAACATTTTTGGGGTACAAAACCCCACCAAAACCCCCCTTCGGATGATGCGATTTGTCTGGTTTTCGAACTCTTTCAAATAAATGGTACTTAACATATTTATACCAAATTTTATTAAGATCAGACCTTTTTTACGAGCGTTATCGTGCTTACGGACACATATATATATAAATATATATATATACATATATAAAAATTTGAATGAATGGTGTTTTTGGCATCTGGGGACCTCAAATCGAAAAGTTATCATGGTCTCGGGCTTAAGTCTTACCATGCCACCTACGGTAATAGCTTCTTCCCTATAGGGGAAATTCGCTAAAGACAAGTATATAAAACCCCAAGGCACATCTCTTATGTATTTACAGTTATATTTCTTAAGTTGTAAATAGTTCGAGTTCAGAATCCACCAAAACTGTGCGCTGCCATAAATCGAAAACCAATAAATTTGATTTCTCTGTCATGTTTGCCAAAGACTATTGGCGCGACCGTTTAGCGGGTCGAAACTGCTGAACAACAATTGCCTTGTATTGCCATTAAATTTGAATTCCTATTTCAGTTCATACATCCCTAGATATAATTAGCTGTTAGCTCGTCGACAATCACAGGTTTTATTCTAATGGTTAACCATTAGGGTTTAAACTTAGTTTAATCCCAAAGATTAACCATTTATACTAAATATCTAATGTTTAAATATTTCCATTAATTTAAAAAGTTGAGACAATTTTAATCCTCTTAATAAGCTTTATTCTTTTTTTTAAACCTATGTTTATGAATGGCCAATAAACAATGATACGTTATGAAACAAACGTCACAATAAATCCAGACCACTGCTTTCATTAGTACATTTCAAGAGTTTGGATGAATTCACATTGCCTCCTGGATTAAAAATCGACTTGAAGTAATAGGTTAACGTACCTTATCCGTCGTCTACCCTGAATCACTAGTAGATGACTAGTTTCGGGACTGCTGACTCATTTTCAAATCTACACGTCGAAATCTAGTTGTAAAACACGTAGTCGTTGTAAAAGTTTAAAAAGTTACACATGCCACATACACACGGACGGGTTCACGAATACAAAACAAAGAAACATTTAATACGGTAGTAGTGGGCATTTGGGGCTGCTGGGGCGGAAGTGACGTCATCCGGTCACGTGCCCGGATGCGCTGAGTCATTAAACACGTCATCTGAGCCTCAGCCAGTGACGTAGGCGGTTTTGTGACGTAATGAGGGAAAGGTTAAAGTTCAAGGTCACTGGGAGGTAATTTTAAAAAAGTACTACCTCGCACGCGTAAAATCCGATTGTGATTCGATAGTTTTAATTCGATAAAAATATCGAATGAAAACAATCGAATGGAGCAATCGAATGATACGAGTGCGAGGTAGTACTATTTCATGTATTACTTTATTATTTACATTTATTTTTATTTACAATAAGTTATGTTTACAATAGTTCCCCGTTGTTTGTCGTCATCGATGTTGATGATCCGGAGTCGCGGCCATCACTTCGTTTTCTGATGAAAGGCGGTAGATACTTTGACCCCTGCGCAGAGTCTATGTTGTTTGTTGCGATCAGTTCTAAAGATAAACTGTAGCCATTCGCTAGGAGAAGTCGTAACTCCTCTTTAAAAACCTCCAGGTCCGTAGAAGTTGATAGATAAATAGAGTCATAATAAATACATCGAATCTTGAGTGACATGACAATGTTATTTTGTGAAGAGCGCGGAGAGAGGATGATGTTCACCAGTCGAGAGCTGGAGGTGTACTGACTATTCACAAGCTAGCATTGCAATCGTACCAAATGGTGGGGGTAAAAGTGTGGTGGGGCGGAGCAGATGGCGGACGGCAGATGGTAGGCGGCAGATGGCAGGCGGCAGGTGGCAGGTGACAAGTGCGCGGCAGATGGCAGCTGACGTGGGGAGGAAGACTTTGAACAAAATATCCATTAGTTACCCATCAAAATATTTGTGGTTCCATGTGCACCACGCAAAAGTTGGTCTGCTCGTTGAAGTTCCTCCTCTAGTTTAGTAACCAGCCGAAAATCCGCTTCCATTTCATCCTCCTGCTCTGGACATTGCGGCTGCGCACACCACCTCTTGCAAGCATAATCATACGCGTTCTTATATTCCTCCAGGACTTGTTCATATGTCCTAGGCTGCTGAGATATAGTTTGCATCGCCGCTCCTTGATTAACCTCGGTAGTCTCAAGAGTTGCCACCAACTCCTTCTCACTAATCACACCTCCCCAAATAATGTCATTGCCACGGCTTATGATGTTGCTTGTTGGCTGCTGAGATGTAGTTTGCTCAACCTCGGTAGCGTCAAGAGTTGCTATCAACTCCTCCTCACAAACCGCATCTCCCCAAATATTGTCGTTGACGCTGCTCATGGTGTTGTCTGTTCCAATGATTGTATAGTAATGCAGCGTTTGAGTGTAGGTTAGGTACTCGTCCCTTCCCCCACCACATCACTCCCCCCACCACACCACTTCCCCCCACCAAGTTTGTACATCGCGCACTAACTAGCGTACACGCATTAGTTAGGGTCTGACTCTTACACTGTCAAGACCGTAGCTCCTTAACTGAAAACTTCAATTAATTTGTCTCAACACTATATGTGTATAAATATTACAGTCACTATGATCTAAACTAGTGCATGTTTCCATGTGTTGCTTCTTGTGCAGCAGACAACTGGCTAAGAGTGTTTCAACCTTGGCTATTCTACGATGGAACCGCTCATTGTCCGCTAAAAGCGTAGACATTCTATCTTCATCGTCGGAGAAGTAGAAGGTGGTGGCAAGCGGGCTACTGAAGGACACCTTACTCATATTCCTGTAAAACTGTGACATGTTCAAACGTTAACACAAACTATATAGGTAGATGTTCATCCGACAACAGCTGGAAGTATAATGATGTAGCGCTAGCTTGTAGGATAGACACCTATCCCCACCACAACGTTCCCTTGTCCTTCAAACAGTTGTTTTTCACTACAGTTGCTATACCCTTGGTCGGATCTGAAGTCTGTTTGCACTAACTTGTTCGTCTGATCAATCCGCGTAGTTTGAGTACCCACTTGATATATTTTAAACCGTAAATAAAGAAGTTATGTAGGTTTGACCTCTAAAATAGCTGTTTTCTAGCTATTACTGCTATACCCTTGGTCGGATCTGAATTCTGTTTGCACCATCTTGTTTGTCTGATCAATCCGCGTAATTTGAATACCCACTTGATATATTTTAATCCGTAAATAAAGAAGTTATTTAGGTTTGACCTCCAAAACAGTTGTCTTTAGCTATTACTGCTATACCCTTGGTCGGATCTGAATTCTGTTTGCACCAACTTGTTCGTCTGATCAATCCGCGTAATTTGAGTACCCACATGACATACTTTGCACAAACTTTGTACCCCCCCCCCCAAAATGGGTCATGTTCAAGGTCAAGTCAAGGTCAAGGACCTTGGGACTTAGAAAATTTCACAAAGTGGGCTGCACACAAACATGAGACTAACAGTCTCCTGCCTATGTACAGGCCAAGTCCCTAACTTGAAATGCTTAGGGTGGTCCTGAAAAGGACCGTTTGTGTTTGAAGGAGATGGTGGATAAGGAGCGGTGAGCGGTGGACAGTGTTTATTTTTTCTTCGTAACCCACTTTACTTGTCCCTTCTGCCGTACTAAAAACAAGTCGCACTTGGTCTCAGGAGGTGGCAGAGTGGACCTTGGAAGGTGGACCTTGACGTAACGGCCGTCAAAGAGGTGTTGGAGTAGGTACTCATCATCGCTGATCTTCCCCACAAATAGATACTCCACGTTTAATTTCAACTGCGCAAACTTCACGGTGACAGACTCCAACGGCGTTACCAACTCGGTAAGTTTCACCGTAGCCGTCCTCTTCATTATCTCCTCAACAGTTGGTGGTGGCGATGAAGGTCGAAGCGATGAAGGGCGAGGCGATAGCGATGGCGAAGATGCAGTAGACGTCGAAGGCCGTTGGTCAAAGTAAAGTGGGTGGTTTCGAAAATTCTTTTGTATGCAAGATCTAAAAGAACTAGGTCTTTTGAATCCGCTCCTTTTTTCCGAAGACTTCTTCAAAGTCTCCTTCAAACGTTGCAGTTTCTCGGGTGTGATGGGAGAAGACATAGCGCAGAGGTGTATACAGTTCGCAAGGCAAAGCTGGAATGAGGTACCAGACGGAGCAAAGCGGGTCGCCAAGTGTAACCGTGACATTTCCATATACGGGTAGAAAGCTAAAGACCGGTCTACATCCTGTTCCCCTTCCACCGTGACGACACAACCCCCCCCCTTACGTCACGGGGCGGAGCCCCCCCCCTACGTCACGGGCGGAGCCCCCCCCCCCGATTTGGGTCATGTTCAAGGTCACCCCCCCCCCTTCGACCTCCCCCCTTCCGCTTCGGTGACGTCACTTTGCCTTTATAAGCGGGAGCAGTCCGCAGTCTCGTCGCAGTAGCTTGCCGCCCGCTGTTTGGATATACGTCCCAGTGGGTTGCACTCTGCTGCAGCGTAGGTCTGTTAAGTGTGCGTTGGGTCCGACGCGCAATTAAGAGATCCGCGCCCTTGCATGTTTAGTTAGTTTGTTTAAGCATGTTAGATAACGCTTGTAGTTTGCTGCTAGGTAATGTAGTTAGTCTAATATATATGTTAGTGTTTGGTATTGGTTTGAAGTGTTTTATTTACTAATAACATATGTACTCCCGGCCCTACAGGTCCCTCAACAACCTTGGTCAAAACTTGGGTTCGCAGCAGCCTGACGCCGGGTGTTTGGGTCTACGTCCCACCGGGTTTCAGTGATACTGTTGACCTTTGCAAAACCGACCTCGGCTGTTCTTGTAAAAGTAACGTTAACTGATTAATTTTGTTTAAATAGTTGTTGGTAAAGTCTTTATTTTAAAAGTAATGTAACTTGTTTCTCATCCTTTTCCTAACCCCTTACAAAAAGGTATGGCTCCCAAACCGACCTTATGTCATTACGGCGCGCAAACCGGTTGACATTACCCATCTTAGCCTGAGAAACGTTTGTGAAATATAAAAAATAAAATCAGCCTCTTGTTTAAAATCAGTCTCTTGTTTAAAATCAGTCTCTTGTTTGTTGTCTTTTGTCCCCTTCCCCAATACAGAGCGGGGAATAGATCGGTTTGTGGTCCAAGTGAGAATCACTTACCGGTCTATTCCCCGTTTTGGCAACTGGTTCGGATGACCTTGGGACTTAGAAAATTCTCGTACAGAGCGGGGAATAGATTGGTTTGTGGTCCAAGTGAAAACCTCGACCTCCCCCTTCCGCTTCGGTGACGTCACTTTGCCTTTATAAGCGGGAGCAGTCCGCAGTCTCGTCGCAGTAGCTTGCCGCCCGTTGTTTGGATATACGTCCCAGTGGGTTGCACTCTGCTGCAGCGTAGGTCTGTTAAGTGTGCGTTGGGCCCGACGCGCAATTAAGAGATCCGCGCCCTTGCATGTTTAGTTAGTTTGTTAAGCATGTTAGATAACGCTTGTAGTTTGCTGCTAGGTAATGTAGTTAGTGTGTGGTATCGGTTTGAAGTGTTTTATTTACTAATAACATATGTACTCCCGGCCCTACAGGTCCCTCAACAACCTTGGTCAAAACTTGGGTTCGCAGCAGCCTGACGCCGGGTGTTTGGGTCTACGTCCCACCGGGTTTCAGTGATACTGTTGACCTTTGCAAAACCGACCTCGGCTGTTCTTGTAAAAGTAACGTTAACTGATTAATTTTGTTTAAATAGTTGTTGGCAAAGTCTTTATTTTAAAAGTAATGTAACTTGTTTCTCATCCTTTTCCTAACCCCTTACAAAAAGGTATGGCTCCCAAACCGACCTTATGTCATTACGGCGCGCAAACCGGTTGACATTACCCATCTTAGCCTGAGAAACGTTTGTGAAATATAAAATCGGCCTCTTGTTTAAAATCAGTCTCTTGTTTAAAATCAGTCTCTTGTTTGTTGTCTTTTGTCCCCTTCCCCAATACAGAGCGGGGAATAGATCGGTTTGTGGTCCAAGTGAGAATCACTTACCGGTCTATTCCCCGTTTTGGCAACTTGTTCGGATGACCTTGGGACTTAGAAAATTCTCGTACAGAGCGGGGAATAGATTGGTTTGTGGTCCAAGTGAAAACCACTTACTGCTCTATTCCCCGTTTCGACAACATGATCAAACGACCTTGACCCACTTTGGGACTTAGAAAGTTCTCGTATTGTAAAATATACATATATATATATATTTATTCGTTACAACATTAACACCCCCACCCTATAGCACTTTCACTCCCCACCACTAACATTGTGTATAAAAGAGGGTCCCCCAGCCCTAGTAAAATCACTCTTCTACCTGTGCTGTTATACCTCACACCATGGCACACATTAGGAAGCAGACACGACCTCTCAAATTGAAACCTTCTGCTTCGTCTTCAGCCGCCTCTACCACTTCGTCTTCTGCGGTTCCATCCATCCTTCGGACAGCTCTGATGTTAGCTAACATCGTCCCGGAGAACTGTTCACCACCACCTGCTGTGTCAACGTCTTCCAAAAGTCCTTCACCTCTTCCGTCAACTTCTCGTGCTGTTTCTCCAAGTCCTTCTACATCTTCAAGTTGTTCTACATCTTCAAGGTCTTCTACATCTTCATAAAAGTCTTCCACATCTTCTGCTTCTTCATCCTCATCATCAAGGTCGAGGCCAAGCCAACCAGCCACACAATCATCTTCTCCAACCAGACCTTCAGTAATCTGCACATACACTTCATCTCTTTCAGAGAAATTCAAACAACTGAAATCTGTACAAAGGATGTGCATACTTCCTGCACAACAATGCAGTTATATATTCAAAAAAGGTGCTAAAAAAGGTGATCGCTGTCATAAAAGTTGTATTTTAAATGAAGGAGCGTGCAGTCTTCATTTAAAATTAAACCATAGCGCATCTCCTTCTTCACCACGTCCAACAGTAGTGCCAACCAAAATTCGAATTAATAGGCTTTGTAAAAACAAACGCTACTTCTTTGTTAAAATAAAGGACTTTGCAAAGGTGTTGGTTCAATGTGAAGGCAAACTGTACTATGTAGAGTTACCTAGAGGCATGGACCTCCACGTCAAAAAGCCTTCCCAGAAAGACTATTTAATTCGAAATGATTCAGGTAACACTGTGTGGAAATCATTAAAATAAAAAATAAATAAAAACAAAAAGACCAAAAAGTTTATTCCAAATTAAATAAAATTTTCTTCCAAATTAAAAAAAAAGTGTGGACAACCTATTTACACTTTTTAGCATCTGCTGCAGAGTGTAAATAGGTTGTCCACACTTTTTTTACAATGTTACAACGACCTTGACCTAGATAACGGACTTTAAGGTGACCCTGACCCACTTACAGAACTTTATACTCTGTTAGTATTAAATTGTTCATATATTGTTACAATAATACCCCTTCCCTATCACTAATTACCCCCACCACTTAAATCGGGGGGTATAAAAGAGGTTTTTCATCATTGCTTATCTCATTCTGCTACTTGTGTTAGCACTAGGATATATAGCAGCTATGTCACCAAAGGATAATATATTTCCTTCTGCAAAATCAATCGTGGGAATTATAAAACATATTGTGATTGAAAGTGAGGATGAAAATGAAGACGAATTGGAAGATGTTGAATTATTAAGTGATATGGATGCAATGGAAGATCTTGAATTATTAAGTGATATGGACAGTGATGATCTTGAAGCAGGATATATGGAACAAATTGAACCGTTAAGTGACGTGGAATCTGAAACCTATAGAATCTATCAGCATCTTCTCTATTCTGAAGAAATACATGATGAAAGCCCAACCACTAGTAGTAGTTTGGATGGGTTATTTTTAGATAGCGCACGAGGGGTATATCATATTCGTCGACGACTATTTCTTTCCGATGCTTCTGATACAACTGATTCCGATTCATCAAATGAGTCTGATTAAGTGTTGTTTTTTCTTGTCAACTGTCAAACTTTAAATACAGAGCGGGGAATAGATCAGTTTGTAGTCAAAGTGAGAACTACTTACTGCTCTATTCCCCGTTTTGGTAATATCGTTGTTTAACCTTGACCCATTTACAAGACAGAAAATATTTACCAGCTTTCAATTTTTGTTTGTTTTGAAAAAGTGGGGGTAACTTATACATTTAATGGTGGGGGAACGTCTATTTAATGTCGATGAAACAGTGTATATTTATCATATCGGCATTATGAACCCACCAGCAAACTCCGTTTGTTACAGCTTTCCCCTCATCGATATCGATGATGTGATAAAACTTACATCAATAACAAAACGGTTTGAAATGGAAAGGCGACTAATAAAAGTCGACGTAATTCCACAAGATCTTCGTTCGACAATGTTGACCATCGAATATGTTAAAGATGAATCTACAACTGAAGATCCCTATTGTTTTATGACATTTTTAGTTGATCGAGATGCAATGTGTACAATCCGATTTCACATCCGAGTTTAAAATATATTAAATCTTCCTGTTGGAGAAAATTGTCCTTGTTAAATACAAAGCGGGGAATAGATCAGTTTATGGTTTAAAATGAAATCATTTACTGCTCTATTCCCCGTTTTGGCAAATATGCTCAATGTCCTTGACCCAAATACAGAATTTTGTAGCCTCCAGCTACAAACTTAAACTTAACCTAAAACTTACCCCCACCACTTTTTCTAGGGTATAAATAGAGGTACATTTGCAGTGTTTTTTCATTATTGCGTTGACCCTTGTGAAGAGCACGCCTACATTATGAATCGCTGCGATATTTGTAAAGCTTCTTTCAGAGATGAATGGCTTTTAACCATTCATAAAGAATTGAAACATAACACCAATACAAATACAGAAGAACCAAATGAAGAAGAATTAGATTCAATCGACCAACAACTAGCAAAACATCAAGAAGAACAAAATGAAGAAGAACACAACGAAGAAAAAGAAGAAAATGAAGTTTCAAGACCAAGTGTCATTCATTATGCACAATCAACGCCATCAACATCGACTTCTACGCCTGCTATGTCTACACTTCACCATCCTTCAACATCAACACCATCAACATCGACTTCAACGCCTGCTATGTCTACACTTCACCGTCCTTCAATATCAACAGCTGCTATGTCTACACTTCACCGACCCTCAACATCAACAGCAGTAGATGTGGAACTACACGCTCAAGCACTACCTGGTAAGGTAGTAACACATTTTAAAATTGACAACGTAAAATTACAACTTGAAAACTTTTTACATAACGCCAAAGAATTAGTATTCAAAACACTAAAGAATGAACAAAAAAGATTAAATTTTATCAAATTTGGACTGTTGCTGGATGCCATATTCACTAACATTCAAAACGAAACATCACCAAGAGGTTTCATTTCAAAAAACCGAACCATCATGGCTGCGTCAGATATTGAAAAAATCGTAACAGAATGTTTTGAGGAACTTTTGACGAAACTACAAGAGCATGAAGGAAGAGGATCTGGATGGACTTTATTAAGTATAACAAGTCTGGATGTTAGAGTTCATAAACACGGTTATGGAATGAGAGGAAGTAGTTACATTCCTCTTCCGAAAAAAATAAGTGATACAAAATCCTGTATTAATGTGCAAAATGAAGATAACGAATGTTTTAAATATGCTATGTTGGTAAAATATGTAAACAAAGACCACCAAAAAAGACCGAGTCAAAAATATGAAGAAGTTCAACATAAGTATAATTTCCAGGGAATGACGTACCCTGTTGCAATTACTGATATATCTAAATTTGAAAAGCAAAATCCGTCAGCTTCAGTCAACATATTTGGTTTGGATTTATCAAATAATGTGTATCCCTTGCGCATAACATCGAAAGAGCGCAACAATCATACTGACTTGTTATTAATCAATAAAGGAGAGATATCACATTACGTGTATATAAAAGATTTTGAAGGGCTCGTATGTAAACAGTTAACAAAACATAAAAGTAAAATCACAACATGTAAGAGATGCTTTTGCCACGTGAGCAAACCATTAAGAAGAGGAGGTACAGAATGGTTAGTAGAACATCAAAGGTTATGTAGTGGAAACTATGAGGTAAGAATTAAATTGCCACATCCCAGCAGAGCGCAGATAAAATTTGATAAAATAAATCACCAATACCCTGTTCCATTTGTTGTGTACGCGGATTTCGAAGCATCCTTACTTCCAATTGAACAACAAGAAGAGGATATCACAAAAAGAAGCAAATATCAAAAACACGCACCAAACAGTTATTGTATACTAACAAAATCCACGCTGTCTGAAGAACATCTTCAAGAATTTGGACTATCATCTGCTCCGAAGATTTATCGCGGTGAACAAGCAGCGAAACACTTTGTAGATGATCTGTATGACATTGCCTCTAAGGTGGAAGAACTCTACAAAATTAAAATACCGATGCTACCTATGGAAGAACATCAACTTCAACATCACAATCTGGCAACAACATGTTATCTGTGTAATAACCTATTTACACAAGATAACGTTAAAGTGCGTGACCACGACCATCTTACTGGAGCCTACAGAGGTGCAGCCTGTAATGCTTGCAACTTAAATTACAAAGTTCCATCTTTTATTCCTGTTGTTCTACATAACCTTAGTGGATATGACTCTCATTTCATAATCCCGGAGTTAGGAAGAGATGATGGAGCAATAGATGTTTTGGCAACAACAATGGAAAAATTTATAAGCTTCTCTAAAAAGGTTGGCAAAATAAAACTTAGGTTTATTGATTCGTTTAGATTTATGCCTTCTAGCCTAATGAAATTAACTGAGAATTTAAAAAGAGAAGATCTGATAGAAACAAGCAAAATTGTAGCCAGTAGTAAAATGGATCTGGTTCTTAGAAAAGGAGTCTTTCCCTACGATTACATCGATGGACTGCATAGATTTAATGAAACATCACTTCCTCCACCAGAACAATTTAACAACAAACTCAATGAATCGGAAATTTCACTTGAAGACTATCAACATGCATGTCGAGTATGGAACGAGTTGGATATGAAGACTTTGGGAGAATACTCAGACTTTTATGTAAAACTTGACGTGACTCTTCTCTGCGATGTTATGGAAGAATTCCGAAGAACCTGTTTTGCAGCATACGGTTTGGACCCTCTACATTCGTATACATCTCCAGGACTAGCTTGGCAAGCAATGCTAAAAGAAACAAAATGTAAACTCCAGCTGTTAACAGATATAGATATGGTTTTAATGGTTGAGTCGGGTGTTAGAGGTGGATTAACTCAAAGCGTGACGAGACATGTTAAAGCCAACAACAAATATCTACCTGACCATGATCAAGAGAAACCTTCAACGTACTTGGGATATTTCGACGCAAATAATCTGTATGGATGGGCCATGTCGAACCCACTTCCATTTGACAACTTTAAATGGGTTGATCCCGACTGTATTGGCGATATTTCACAAATTCCAAAACATGGAGATACCGGATATATTTTGGATTGTGACTTTGAATATCCAGAACATTTACACGATCTTCATTATGACCTTCCACTCCTTGCAAGAACAGAAACTTCACCAACTGGAAAACACCCCAAATTAATGATGACCCTTAACAATAAACAACGATACGTAGCTCACTATTGGGTTGTTCAACAAGCTATCGAATTAGGTTTACGTCTTACTAAAATTAATAGAGCTGTGGAATTTTCCCAATCGTGCTGGTTGAAACCATACATAGACTCGAATACTACCAGAAGAGCAGCCGCTACATCAGCCTTTCAAAAAGACTTTTTTAAATTAATGAACAATGCGATATTCGGTAAAACATTAGAAAACAAAAGAAGACATAAAAACGTTAAACTTGTTACAGATCCGAACAAACTACAGAAACTCGTACAACAGCCGAACTTTAATACATCTATAAATATTAATGAAAATCTTGTAGCTGTATCTATGAAGAAAACAAGTGTGAAGATGGATCGTCCTTTGTATATAGGAATGTCAATCCTGGATATCTCCAAGACTCATATGTACGATTTTCATTACAAAAAGATGGTCACCTTTTATGGACGGGAAAACATCGGCATCTCCTACATGGATACAGACGCTTTTATATATTGGATAATTACTAACGATATGTATGAAGATCTTCGGACATTTGATTACAAAAACGACTTTGACTTTTCCGACTATCCAAAAGATCATCCAAACTACGACAATGACAGAAACAAAAAAGTGCTTGGCAAATTTAAAGATGAAGCCAATGGTGTTATACTTCAAGAAATTGTTGCAATAATGTCAAAATTATATTCTTTACAACTAAATGAAAACCAAGTCATTAAGAAAGCTAAAGGAGTAAAAAGTTTGTATTTAAAGAAGAATGTGCATTTTAATCACTATAAGAAATGTTTATTTGAAGATCAAGATATAACAGCAAAATTCAACACAATCAGAAGTTTCAACCATCAGCTGTACAGCGTGACGGAAGTAAAAAAAGCTCTCTCTTCAAATGATGATAAACGACACATCCTTGCAGACAACATCCACACTCTACCATTCGGCCACTATTCCCTCAACCCTATTGATGAGTAACCCTTTCATCGTCCTACATCCCTTTTCCTTTTCCTTTCCGTATAAAAGGGGGAACACAGCAGTATTTTGCTGTGTTCCCCCTTTTATACATTAGTTTAGAATGACCTTGACCTATATAAGCAGATTTATACCAAAGAATATTTAATATCATATCAGCTGTCTTCGTGAAACCATCATGTCAGACCTGAAGGAGAAGATTATTAATGAACTACACAAACCTGCAAGAATAAAGTTTCCAAGAAGAAATACTGTTATAAAAGGGATAAATGATCTATATCAAGCGGATTTAATTGAAATGCGACCGCATAGCAGAATAAACAAAGGATTTAAATATATACTCACAATTATTAATTGTTTTACAAAAGTTGCAGACGCTTTGCCTCTAAAGGACAAGACTGGTAAAAGCGTAACAGAAGCCATGGAAATAGCCATAAAAAGAGATAAAAACAAAATTAAACATTTACAAACTGATGATGGAACAGAATACTTTAATACAAACTTTGCACAGTTAATGAATAAATATAAAATAAATCATTATTCTACAAATTCAGAGAAAAAAGCAGCTATTGTAGAAAGATTCAATAGAACCTTAAAAGGAGCACTGTATAAACAATTTTCAAAAAGAGGTTCTTACGTATGGTATGATGTTTTACCACAATTAATAAATGATTATAACAACAGGTTTCATAGAACTATCGGTATGAAACCTAACAAAGTAAATAGAAGAAATGCAAAAGATGTATTAAAACGCATAAAGAAAAATACAAAGCCTAAAGTAGAAAAAATGCAGCCAAGAAAATTTAATGTAAGTGATAAAGTACGGATTAGTAAATATAAGGGAGTGTTTACCAAGAAATACCTTCCCAATTGGACGAATGAAGTTTTTACAGTGTATAAAGTGCAACCGACTGTACCTGAAACGTATATCTTAAAAGATAACAAAGGAGATTTGTTGCAAGGTGCATTTTATGGACATGAAATGTTAAAGTCAACAGTAGGTGATGTATATCTTGTTGAAAAAGTGTTACAAAGAAAAAAGGACGCAGTTAAAGTGCGGTGGTTAGGGTTTAACAAAACTGAGGATTCATGGATACCTATAAAGGACTTGGTGTAATGCAAGCAACTCATTTCATCGTTAACCTTTGAGCAGGATGGAGATTATTCACCATAAAGATCGATTCAATATTAATAACATAGATGATTTAACTGTGGATAACGTTAAAATCAACAATGGTAAACACGGTAGTTTACTTCCAAACACTGTTCGATGTATAGTAAGTGGCCCCTCAAACTGTGGAAAGACCAATGTCGTCTTTAATTTGATCACTAATCCGCAGGGATTAAGGTTTAATAACATATATATTTTTTCAAAGTCTCTACATCAACCAAAGTATAAATTGCTGGATAAAATCCTATCTGATGTGTCTGATGTTAATTTTTACAAATTTAACGCTAGTGATAGCATTATGCAACCAAACGAAGCGAAACCGTATTCTGTATTTATATTTGACGATGTATCTTGTGAAAATCAGGATACTATTAGAAACTACTTTGCCATGGGAAGACATAATAACATCGACAGCATATATATAGGACAAACTTATAGCAAAATCCCAAAACAACTTATCAGAGATAATGCAAATATTCTAATTGTATTCAAACAAGATGATACTAACCTAAAACATATATATAACGATCATGTGAATGCGGATATGCCATTTGAAAAGTTTAAAGAGCTTTGCGGAAAAGCATGGACGGAAAAGTATGGATTTTTGGTTATTATGAAAGATCAAGCTATAAAAGATGGTCGTTATAGAATAGGTTTTGATAAATTTGTTTTAATACACTGATTAGCGGTATTACTGTACAAGTCGTCAAGGTGTGAAGATGGTTAACCAGGAAAAGCTATTAAAGGAAATAAAATCACTTAGTGATTCTATTAGACAAAAAAACCAAGCTTTAAAATCAGGTATAAATGAAAGAGAGCAATTTTTAGAAACAACATTCAAACCTGTTACTGAACCTTTAAAGCGATTAGCACAAAATATGGAAAAACCTTCATTTCGCTTCGAAGGAGACAAAATGCTACCAATTTCCAAATATGAAGAAGAATTTCAGAATGATGAAAGTTTTGGTCAGTTACAAACATCTGAAGAAAGCGACGAGTATGAAGAAAGCGACGAGTATGAAGAAAGCGGAGATATAGAGGATTTAAAGGAAAAGGACATTGCAGAAGATACAAGTACAGAAGATACAAGTGTAGAAGATACAAGAGCAGAAGAAGAGGATATTAACCCATCCAACTTAAGCAAATTAGGCACGGATATTATGTTTAAAGGAACACTTGGAAGAACATATACGTTAAAAATGTTACACGCCGCACATGCTAATCGAAATTATCATACCTATGGAGCTAGAATAGAGGATAAAGGATTAATGATTGGAGATAGCAAGTTAGATATAAACGAAAATGATGATATAGTTATTGGAGATAAGAAATATAAAGGTACAAAAGGTTTGTTTGAACTCATCTTTAAAAATAATCCTGGTAAATACACTAAAAGGGATTTACAATTGTTTAAAAATATATTAGAGTATACAAATGCACATAGAAAAAAGTATTCCAAAGACCTACCTATTCATAGAAATCGGTCAATAAAATATACAAGTATTATATCTAGTCTTTTCCCCTCAAAATCAAAAAAAGCTCAAATTAAAAGAAGAGCTTTATCTTCTGCTGAATTAAATGTTTTGCATAAAAAGAGAAAAACAACTGATCCTACCACATCTGGAAGGGGATTATTGAAAAATTTGTATAAAACTAATATAATATATTACAACGATATAAATAAGTTAGTTGATCGAATGAGATTATTATATGAAGCCATGGAAGCCGGGCACACTGGTTTAGAAAACGAATGGGTAGCTTTGGTTGATGAACTGCGAAAACAAGGAATAATTGTTCAGTAGACGCATATATATAAGAACCTAAACGATAGCGATTCAGTTACATCATGAGTGTGGACAAGTTTGGACGGTATTCCGAGTTTGGAGTAAAATCTGGATATAGTGAAAAAAGAGCTGGGTTTCCGTTAACATCTGACGGCAACTATAATTTTGAAGGAAAAGTAATTCAAAATGTTGGTGATCCGCTTATGTCGTCTGATGCGGTTACGGTACAGTAAATGAAAAAAAGAACCCCAACTGTACACGAAGATCATTGGGGGTTTTCCGGTAAAAGGTTAAGCGATATACAATATCCCATTTATGATGGTGAAGCAGTAAATTTAGCTACTCTAAAATTGTTAACGATTTACAAAAGGAATAAAACTGACACAAGCTATGATGTAAAAAAATTAAAATTATCAAATGTAGGTGATTGTGAGCAGGATGGAGACGCTGTAAATAAGAAAATGTTTGATATTGTACACAAGAAATGGACTACGGAATATGAAAAACATTTGGAAAGGTTTGGTGCAGCTCTATTCCATTATATCCATCGGGCTTCAGGAAGAGATGCAGCTTCAGATGTTGACAGTCACAATTATTTAGACTGGAAACATATACACAATCCAGAGAAACCTAATCAACGAGATAAACCGTCTAAGCCTTCTAAAGTCAAGACATTAGGAAAGGAGGATAAAGTGAATGTGATTAATGAACCAACAGAAAACAATGAAGATTACATAAGAGAAAAAAGAATTTAAAATACCCCCCATGATAAGGGATAAAGCATCAGTCATATTCGAGAGACGATACAGAGAGGATGATGGAATCCAATATTACTGCGTGGAGTTTAATATCTCAAGAGCCGAGATTTCCCCAAGGAGTGTTGACAGATGGTTTTGTTCAACGGTTTGATAGATATATGGATTGGGAACAACTTTCCATACATTACCTCTTTACAATGACTATGTTAAGAATTTATTTTCACAGAGTTAACTGGATCCATGTTTTACAAAGACAACAGTTTTCAGAAGACTTCCTCGTAGAGATGACATCGAATTTTAATAACTGTTGGGAAGTAATAAGTAAATATCAAAATCTCTCTGAGAATTACATTGACAATTTTAAAGATAAACTAGACTGGGATGTGTTATTCAATTATCAACGATTAAGTGGCAAGTTTCTAAGGGAACATGACAACTATTTAAAGTTTATTCATTTTACCGAAGACAACGATACCATCACCAGCGGAGAAACATCTGGAACATCTTCAATTACACCTTATTTCTATTTTTACTACTTTTAACAAAGACAACAAAGCAAACTATAAACATTGTTTTTCAGGATTACATTGGTTGTCTAGATATGTCTAGACAAGATTGTTTGGAGAGTACCACATGTGCGACTAAATGATGAACACAGGATTACATTATTAAGAAAGTTAAAATCAGATCGAGACATTGTAATGCCATTCAGAAGCTGGGAGTTTCATGAATACCCCGTTTTACCTACAACACAACGGCATACATGGACTGTAAAAACTTCTACTCATTTGGAAAAAGCGAGATATGTAATATTTGGATTACAAACGAAGAAGAAAAGTATAATAACTGAAAATGCTGGTGAATTTGACCATTGTAAATTAACAAACTGTAAAGTGTTCCTGAATTCACAATTCTTTCCCTACGACAACTTTAATATTTCTTTTGATAAGAAAAGATACAGTGTTTTATACGACATGTACGCTAGGTTCCAGAATTCATATTACGGCAAAACAAATACACCTCTACTATCTCCCTTTCAGTTTGAATCGAAAGCTCCGATTGTTGTAATTGATTGTTCCAAACAAAATGAATCTGTAAAATCGTCTAGTGTTGATATAAAAATAGAAATGGAATTTCAAGAAAACGTACCTGCAAATACATCTGCGTATTGTTTAATTTTGCACGATAAAATTGTTACATACACACCGTTGACCGGTATTGTAAAGACAGTATTGTAAAACGCTGTACCACCACCGGCACCGCCACTGTCGCTAACCTATAAATAGCGGAGCAGCAATGCAGGTCTTCAGTTGATCGTCTATCGGCGCATGGGTAACATCTTCTACAAAATGAGTTCTCCATCTGTTGTACAAGGTGATGCAGAGGTAGCACCGTTATTGGAACGTGATAATACTAGTGAAGCAGAAATCATCAAGGAAATAACTGCATTTTTAAAGTTTGGTAAAAGAGATAGAGAGGAGGAAATTAATGCAGACCCATCAAAGGTAGTACCAAAGAGGAAGAAGAAAGTTGAAGAAAATATTCCTCCTCACATTTTAACTGAAGTTTTTCTGCGAATCTTTTACCCCATCTCAGCATGCATCAGTAAAAGTGTATCAGTTGGATTGATGAAATCATTGGATTATTCCCCTACAGTAATACTACACCATGGAACAAAAAAGGTTTTATTTTCGCAAAATGCTTGGGAGTCATTTTTGAAACATGTACATTTAATAGAATGTTATTTAACTAACAGTTTGTGTGGAAGGAAAACACATATTCGACTTTTGGATTGTGACAATGAAATCAATATTGTTAAACATCGCGGACAACTACAAGTGCGAATTAGAGACTTGACTCAACATGAAAATAAGATTCTACTGTCACGTGAAGAATTCTACGTTTTAAACTACGCAACAGAACCTATTACAAGGTACATGAGACAGTTGGTATTTGCAAGCGCTATTATTAAAGAATATTTGGTCGATACTTTGGAAAAACAACCTGATAGCACCATCGTGTACGGACCTGTGGATACATCTATTTTTAATAGAATACCTCATGAAGTTTGCATGTGGAGAAAGTTAAAGGATTTTGAACCACTTGTAGAAATCGCTACAGAAGCTACAGAAGAAACAACACAGGAAGAAGAAGAAACGGAGAAACAAGAAGAAGAAGAAAACGAAACACAAGAAGAAGAAGTTAAAAAAGACTAAAGTTTGATTTAGTAAAGAAGAACACACGTGGGGTAGGCCTATTGGGGACGGTGCCCACGTTAAATATACACCAACGCGCCTGCAACTGTACGGCCTGGTATTTAACCTACCGTGGTGTGGAAAACAGTTTAGTTGATCGCTTGGTGCCATGATGAGCGGAGGGGATGAAGAAGTGAGTGTAAAGCCTTGTGTAATAGAATTTCAAGCATTTCGAAGTAATGACGATAGGTTTATTATCAAGGAATTAGTAATTTTAGACTTGCTTACATTTGTAGCCTACCCATTCACGTTTGAAGCTCCTTTTTCTTTTAACAAACTTAACACCAAAGCAAAAAGTACAAACAAATGGATAACAAACTACTTTCATCACATACATTGGTATGAAGGATTTATAAGCTACAGTAATCTGCACAGTATTATGTTTAACTTTTGCAAACAATATTCACATATATACACAAGAGGATTAGAAAAAAAGAACTGGATACAAAAGTATACGCACGGTAATGTTTTCGATATAACTATCAGTAAGGACTTTAACATTAATCTCGGTAATATTTGTGTCGCTGCAAAAGATCTTAAACACGGTCAAACAAACTGTGCATTGTACAACGCATATCGTTTGGCTGCTTACTTGAAACAAACGCAGGAATGTGGTGGGGGTAGCGGAGAACAGAAATGTGGTGGGGGTAGCGGGGCCTATAAATACGAGGAGACAACACCGCTTCAGCACGAGTATTATTCGAGACTCCGAAGAGGCAACATCACAGAAGACACCACCACTGACGAAGATGGCATCACAACAATATCTACAAACATTGGTTGATCAATTCAACACTCACTCAAAATCGAACCTTCTGCTAACTAAAAAATGTTCAGAACTAAAAGAACAAAGACATTAC
Organism: Allygus modestus; assembly: GCA_963675035.1. Classification (NCBI taxonomy): domain Eukaryota; kingdom Metazoa; phylum Arthropoda; class Insecta; order Hemiptera; family Cicadellidae; genus Allygus; species Allygus modestus. The sequence goes on along the minus strand of OY776114.1, from coordinate 39,527,101 downwards.
ATTATTCATAGCATCAAGAAAGTGGAAACCACACATGGAGAAGCAATTCTAGTATCATTGTGCGAAGGACCTATGACTCCAGGAGATGAGCCGAAGTTTCAAGTATTTCTTCCAAAACGATTTGTTCAACTGCTACAAAATGAAGACTTGCGAGATATTCAACCGGGGACGTTGTATTTGGTATCACACGGTGTAAGCGGCAACAACTCGACGGAACTCACTCTGCACATCATGCATCATTGTACATAATGTCTCTATTTGTTTTTCTCTGTTTGTATTTCTAGTCATCAATGTTAGACTTAAGCTTATTGTATTGTAAAATGTTTGTTTAATAAAGAAAGAAAAGAAAAATAAAAAAAAATAAAAAAACAAAAAAAAAAAACAGCAACATAGCAGTATATTATTTTATATACTGCTGTGTTGCTTTTTTTTAAATTCAAATGGATGACCTTGAACTTTCATTCAGGGTTAACTTATGAAGGGGTATAAAAGAGAGGGAGCAGTGAAGTTAGTCTCAGTCTTGTCTAACACACGCTGCAGCTAACATGTCGGTGCCACCGATGAACAATTTATTTTTCGATAACAATTTGAAGACATATTGTTGCGAGTTGCAATGTTTTAAAATACCAGGCGATCAAGTTGACGGGAAAGCTTGTCGTAAGTGCAGGTGTTTCAGCTATTGCATATGTAGATGTAAAACATATCAAATGAACCGCCAAGATAAAATAAAAGAATTACGGCGACGGCTTGCATTACTTTGGCGGCGAATGGAGTAGCAACCATCTGCCGCGCACTTGCCACCTGCCGCCTACCATCTGCCGCCTGCCATCTGCCGCCTGCCATCTGCCGTCCGCCATCTGCTCCGCCCCACCACACTTTTACCCCCACCATTTAGTACGATTACAACGCTAGCTTGTGAATAGCCAGTACACCTCCGGCTCTCGACCGGTGAACATCGAGCTCTCCGAGACGCTCTTCACAAAATAACAATATCGCTCGTCCCGACTGTGTGTTCCCTGCGGTCACATAAATAGGCAAGGAACACACAGTCGGGATGGGCCGATTGGACAAACAAGCGCAACACTTGAAAACTGCTATTGTAAACATAAATTATTGTAAACATAACTTATTGTAAATAAAAATAAATGTAAATAATAAAGTAATACATGAAATAGTACTACCTCGCACTCGTATCATTCGATTGCTCCATTCGATTGTTTTCATTCGATATTTTTATCGAATTAAAACTATCGAATCACAATCGGATTTTACGCGTGCGAGGTAGTACTTTTTTAAAATTACCTCCCAGTGACCTTGAACTTTAACCTTTCCCTCATTACGTCACAAAACCGCCTACGTCACTGGCTGAGGCTCAGATGACGTGTTTAATGACTCAGCGCATCCGGTCACGTGACCGGATGACGTCACTTCCGCCCCAGCAGCCCCAAATGCCCACTACTTACGGTTAGCGTGGCCGGCCAAGGATAAATCCAGACTCAATGTCTGGACTACGACTACGTGTTTTACAACTATATTTCGACGTGTATATTTGAAAGTGGTACAGCAGTCCCGAAACTAGTCATCTACTAGTGATTTAGGATTGACGATGAATTAGGTACGTTAAGCTTACTTCAAGTTTGGATTAATTGTTATCATGTAATTACGGAGCAGCAATGTTTAGTTGGTTCGTCTGGGTTAGTTTACATCATGAATACTGGGTTTACATTGGAATGACTAAATTAGTTTATCATGAGTAGACACACTCAGTCATAGCCAAGATACAAAGCGCAGCAAGTATGAATAAAATATTTATGGTATACTTACCTTTCATTTGTTAATTCAACTCTCTAAATGTTATTCTAGATACACAATTCTTAATACAAATTTTTGAGGTCAGTAGCGTTGGTTGTGGTTGTAGGTGGCTGGAAAAGCTGCTGGTGTGTTCGTGGCATAAATATTTAAATTTACGGCCTCCAGTTTCGCTTGTAATCACGAATCACAGCAAACATCTACTTGCCACGCGGTGGTTTTTATACTGTCACTATTTCTGTTAATCGTTAGTTGCGTGTATATTTATATACCCTACATATTGTTCTAACTTTCTCTCTACTTATGTGCTACACAAAAACTGCAAGCTTCAAAGAATTATTTGCTTCCATTTCCAATAGGCTAATTAATAGTTTTTATACTAACCACAAAAAATAAGATCTTGTTTGAGTTTTTAAATATGTTTAAAACTAATATATTTTGTGACCATTAATATTTTTAATTATTAGGTAAAATTACATAATAAAAATACATACAGAAAATCATATATGAGGCTGACAGAGATATTACTTATATTCCGTATATCTTTGTATATTAAGCCTTTTTATGCTTAAACATGACAGCTCGTGAAAACACCGTTATGGGATATCGAGGAGATGTGGAAATAGTTGGATTAATGCTGTTATAACGAACATACATATATACATATATACATATACATATATATAAATATGTACATATACATATATACATACATATGACGAACCTTGATGATGTCTTAACTCAAAATGCTCAATGGCACTGAAGTGACACCTTGCAGATTTGGTTTCGGCACAACTTCTTTTTAGTAGAATAAGTTAGTATCTTGTATACCAAATATGTTCACCAAATAATGATTTAAATGGATTCCGAACTAAAATCAAAAATCTGTTTTTAGAGTAGTTTTATATTTAACATTTTAATTTTGCCAAGGAAGTGTTTACTCCTAAATTATTATTTTTAAATGGGGTTAAAATATGAAAATCTGAATTACAAATTATAGACACGAATACAAATTATTAAAAACACTAAGAAATAGGAATTACTTGATCAAAGAACTGTATTTGTATAATAAAGCGCTATACATAAGTTTAAAATCAGATTTGATCTTGATGTCCATTAAGAATTAAAAACGTGTTTTTCCGATGATAATATTGTATTATTATATCGTAGCAATAATACTTTTATCGTCCCTTTTTCATTTCACGTTCTCCGTTAACGCATTCGCTGCGGGTGCCCCGAAATCGGGACATCGCTCAACATTGAAATATATGAGATTTTCATGTTTAAACATAACAAACGCAGCAAAGCTGAAACTTAACTGTTTCTACTAAAGTGAAAACTTCTGATAAAATACCTCAGAGTAAGAGTAATAATAATACATAATACAACAATTTAAAAAATGGGTACTAAAAACTGCGTAGAGGCTCTACCAAAAACTCTCCCGAAGTACATTCTACCTTCTACAGCGCAGAGGAGGTCATAGTACACTGTTTCTGGTTGAAGTTGTTTACTTTTAAGAACACCGTTTTATTACATAAATACTTTTCGTCAGGTGCCTAGAAAATGTTTTAAATATGTTTTTCATTGCAGCTTGTATTATTTAGTTCATTAGTATTCTCTATAATATAATATATTCTCTACAATATCTTGTATATAATGTATAAGCGTATGCATTCTTTATAGTGACCTTAAGACTTCAAATAAAGCACAGCCAACAGAGCTAACTCCGCATGCAAATCACACAATCGCCATTGTTAAACTCTCAACAACACATATTTGCTCACGTACAGCCGGCTTTTGTTACTGGATGAAATGCTAGCTGTAATAAGGATAAAACTTTTTTAAAAGCTAGCTTTTAATTTTCTTAAAACATATTTTAGCAAGAATACTGTTTCAGGGGATGTTAGTAAAACGGAACCAACTTGATACAAATGTTTGTTAAACACTGTCAAATTACTTTACAATATATGTCTTCTCTCAGACATTCTATATATTCTCAAAAAAAGAAAGGGCCATTTTGTGTGTGACCAACTATGGATACCTTGACGTATGTATGAAGCTGTATGTAGAGAGTAAACATGTAAACTTAGCTACCTTTGATGTTTCAAAACTACAAAATGTGGAGGAAACTTTAAATGTGGAATTTCAGTTACATTCTACAGTCCATAAAAATGATACGTTCAAATTCTCCTACCATTTTTCTATAATGTGGTCAACTTGGAAATTAAAAAAAAATAAAATCGGAAGCGTAAAATAATCTATTTTAGCGAATTTCTCCTATAGGGAAGAAGCTATTACCCTAGGTGGCATGGTAAGACTTAAGCCCAAGACCATGATAACTTTTCATTTTGAGGTCCCCAGATGCCAAAAACACCATTCGTTCGATTTTTTATATATGTATAAAACACCATTCGTTCAAATTTTTATATATGTATATATGCATATGTATATATATATATATATATATATATATATATATATATATATATATAATATATGTGTGTGTCGGTAAGCACGATAACTCTCGTAAAAAAGATTCGATCTTAATGAAATTTGGAACAAATGTGTAGAGTACTATTTATTTAAACGAGTTCGAAAAACAGCAAATCGCACCATCCAAAGGGGGGTTTTTGGTGGGTTTTGTACCCCAAAAATGGGTTTTTTGGGTTTTCACATGTAATTTTGATTTAAATCAAATTTTAATTTTTACCATTGAATGCAGCTTAAAAAAATTGGTATTTTGATCATTGCTCTACGTCAATTGGTTACTGAGATATTGCAAGTGCTAAACACAGTACGTTGTCTAATAATATTCTTATGGAGACAAATTTTATATCTCGCTTTTTATGAACATAAACTGACGAAACTTGGTATATGGCTTCATCTGGTTGTGGTTTATTGTTGTTTGCAAAAAAAATAAATTTTCACGTACGTTCCCGTAGCAGCAAACCTAGGTACTCGGTCCGCATGTTTTTCTTATGGAGAATAATTAAAATGTTATATATAACTTATTTATAAATGTATATGAATGAAACTTGGTATGTGACCTTACTTAGATGAGTTCTATTGATATTTGCATACAAATTCATTATTTTGTTCCTTGTTACAGCAAACCTGCATACTCATCCCCAATGTTATTCTTATGTTAATTACAAATTGTATTTATTGCTTATTGGTGAATATATTTTTATGAAACTTGGTATGCGGCTATATGTGGTATTAAGGAATTGGAAATTCGCTGAGTACGCAGGTTTGCTGCGACGGGTGTATTTTATAATATACTAGCTAAAGTCCCGTTCTCCACATAGATATCATCCGGGCACTGTGCTAGACGTTTTTTCAAACATATTTGAACATAATCAGCTGATTAACTAAATAAAATAACTACATAAGATTGACACTGAAAAGGCCTTGCGCAGAGGTGGATGTTTCCCAAATCCCCATAAGGCACATCCAGAAAGGGATTTAGATTAATACCAGACATGTATAAAAAATAATAGTTTAGACACCGGAAGCCACCGAAAAAATCAAGAATTACAAAAAATAATAATATACATAGATACTTATTGAAAAAAGGGTCTTTATTTGGTACATTACAGCATCATCATTTCCATAAAAATTATGTCTAGTATTTATTATTTGATATAACTTTTGATAGCAAACAGAATTTCAGTTGTTTAATCTGTTATCTAAGGCCTTATTTTATAAAGATTTTTAGCTAAGTATCTAAATATATGGATTTTGAAATATTAAAATTAGCAGTCACAAACGCTCCTCCAAGATATTAGATGGAATTTTCATTTTTAATTCCAAAATATTTTTGAAAGCTGCTATTGTTTAAAACAGTGAGATTTTAGCCGACGAATATTCCGCTAGCGTTATCTGTGCTTGACAAACAGCATCCTCTCAACTTTTATGGCAAGGGTTGACAATATTTTCGTGTCCACTTTCTATGAAATTATTTCATCTAAGTTCTGCTGATGTCCTATTTAACGTATTATCCTTATATTTTGCCTAATAATATCTAACTACTAATTTGATATATGTGCATATCAACTTTGAAAATAAATTAGATTCCTCAATATTGCATTTTTAGCGAATTTCCCCTATAGGGAAGAAGCTATTACCGTAGGTGGCATGGTAAGACTTAAGCCCAAGACCATGGTAACTTTTCGTTTTGAAGTCCCCAGATGCCAAAAACACTATTCGTTCAAATTTATACATATATATATATATATATATATATGTGTCCGTTACCGCGATAACTTTTGAAAGAAACACCCGATTTTGATGAAATTTGGCACAAATGTGGAGAGTAGCATTTATGACTTTACGTTCGAAAACCAGATCGATCGCACTATGGGAAAGGGGTTTTATGGGGGTTTACAATTTTCCAAAAATCTGTTTTTTGCAAATTTGACGCCAAAATGTTAAAAACACTTACTTTTGGCTATAGCCATTTCATAGAGCTTAAAAAACAAATAATTTAGTATTTTGAATCATTAACCTAGGTTACGTGGTTGCGGAGAAAATCCAAAAAAAACGTGTCCCATGTTCATCTTATGGGAAAATGGTTTTTAGATTTTTCTCAGATAGTTTTACTAAAAACTTTACATTTCTGTTTATTAATGTGTTTAGCTCAACAAAACAAAAATTTTGGTGTTTTAATCGTTGTTCTACGTCCAACCGTTGCAGAGATATTTAAAGTGCTAAACACAGTACGTTGTCCAATGTTATCCTTATGGAGGATAAATAAAATTCTATATCTCGATTATTTATGAATGTATATTGATGAAACTTGGTATGTGGCTTCAACTAGTTGTGGTATATTGATATTAGCACAAAAACAAGTTTTTTGTCGATAGTCCCCGTAGCAGCAAACCTGCATACTCGGCCCCCAACTGATTTGGAGTTTTTAAACCTTTTAAAACTCCAAATCAGTTTAATAACATACATTTAGTCCAATTTTTATTGAAATCTGAAAACAGTGATTTTCTGACTGTTCTGATGCTCCTGGTTTCATTTACCTGCGAAGCTGGGAATACAATTTCGTGCATTATAATGTTAGGAGAAGGTCCAGACAGGCTTGATAGTAGGCGTGCGGTTGCTGGGGATGATAAAAGTACTCTAACAAAGGAATAACAAGCTTTTCTAGTGTAAAATCCCCATAAGACAACGTACTGTGTTTAGTCGATACACATTTTCTTTAATAACTCAGTAAATATGTATGCTAGAATGACGAGAGAGGGCTTAAAACTTTTGCCTCACCAATTCCCATTTTTTTATATGCATACGGGGCATTTCTGACCCTTTTTGGGCCCAAAAACTCAAAATTTGAAAGATTAATCCCCAAAAAAGGGGTTTAGAGTTTTCCGATTGTTTTGCCCAACGAAGTTGTCCAACTGATTACAGAAAGGAATGTCCCTACCAAATTTGAAATAAATCGGACAAGAAATGTGACCGCTAGAGTGCAAACACACACACATATATAAATAAATAAATAAATAAATAAATATATATATATATATGTCTCTCTCTCTCTCTCTCTCTCTCTCTCTCTCTATATATATATATATATATATATATATATATATATATATAAAATTTTGAACGACCCCCCAAAACGTGATCAGGGGGTCACGTTAGGAACTTCTATGGTGGTCCCGGGCTTAAGTTTCACCGTGTGAGTCATGCTAATAGTTCACGTTCCAAAGAAAATTCACTAATAAAACTTATCGTCCCTAAAAAGTTATATATTCTCCAGTTAATTTAATCTGTACAAATTAACATAGTGAAAATAAATTAACAGCTTACTAAAAATTAACACTTACTCAAATTCGAAAAACATGTCGCTTACTTATCATTTTTAAAAGTCGAGTTAAATTCTTAACCAATCTTTGGACACTGTACGTCACATTGCATTTTAGTTAATTTACATGACCGTTTAAATATAAGGTAGTAGTTTTACTTTTCTAAATATTTGTTTAACTAAACTGCCCGTCACCATAGGCTATTAACCGGTCCGGTGAACTAAAGACAGCAAGGTACCGTCCCGGCATTGGTCACATGGGCAAGCCGGCAAGCCAGAGCTGACCGCTCATGATCTTACAGGAGTCGGCCGGGACCGGGATCGAACCGGCCACGTCTGACTTGCTAACTTTACCTCTGAGCTACCGCGTCCAGTATTTTCTATCAATAATATTTAAAATGTTATTTTTAGTGTAATGAAAAAGTATGTTTAGTGACACTAGAAACAGAGTGTTCGTTTTTGATGCACACAAACACAGTACCGGTATGAATATAGTGGGATTTAAATTTGGTTATAAAAAATATCAGTTGGACAAAAATTAGATACTATTTCATAACTAAAAAATACCGGTTGTCCTTAAAGGTCTAGAAGCTGACTGGCAAAATGTACAAAACTGAATGTACAGTTATTATGTACCCGATTATTACAAAAGCGATTATTACACGTAGTTTTTTCCATAAAATAAGGAGCATTATTGATTCGCATGTTGTATATTCGATACTAAAAATTATAATACTACATTTCTCCTAAGAGTTAATGTTTTAAGAAATATGCGAAACAAAGCTATACAAATCAACTCCAATTATAAACAACTAGTTTCAGGTTTTTTCTACCTTTCTGTTCTATACAGAGGGTCTGTTGTCAGAGGGAACGTTGTTATTATTTATGAGTTTCTCGTTATTATAGTTTAAAGTTATCATGGTACAAGGCCCCTATATAGTCTTAAAAATCATTGCAGGCCAAATGATCTCAAGGAATAAATATCCAAATATCTCAGCGACTAAATTATTACTCTTCTGATAAAAGGGTTTTAGTATTACTCAAAGTGAAACTAGTTCAGTTACAATCAATAAGTCATGTGCAGGTGCAGTCAAGACTCATGGGAAATCACGTGTTGCTTTTATTGCTCCAGAAGAAGACCTGCTCTCACCGCTCCCCAGTCATCGGTCCAACACTTAAACTTTAGACGAGGTAAAATGTCTGTACGTTGTCAATGCTTACGGTATTTGTTCTAATATGTTTAACTTTGGCAGTAACAGTAACTAAAATAAATTTTAATTAAAAAATGCAAACACATATGGCTATATCCTAAAAAGTTCAAAACAAAACCTGTTACTGCTGAAATCACACGGAAAACCAATATACAAAGACTGATGGGTTTTTATGTTATTTTTGATATAATATATATAGTTTACTTTGAATATCGATGCATTTATGTCTGTTACATAAGACTGAAGGTGTTCCTTCAGACAAAAAAGGAAAAAGGACGATATTGACAAAGGTGTTTACAGTTGTATTAAGGAAAAGAATTACTCTCTTCAATGTGATGGTTCTTGTATATATATATATATATATATATATATATATATATATATATATATATATATATATATATATATATATTTTAAAGAGTTTGCCATCCTCTTTTCTGTTTTTAATTCGTCTTTTAAGATGAACAGACAAGCTACAAGCGTAAAGATATATTCTCCAAAATTTTAATTGAATTACAATTGAACAGAAGTCTCACAAAAAACCAAACTATTAGACAAATTTCATTATAAATCATTGCAATTCAAGAAACGACATTTAGAAAAGCTTAAGAACGTAGATTTTTTAACCCTAAGCTTCCCGCAAGCTTGTGAAGAATTTAGAACGAGCAATACCATTGAATATCTGAGATTAATTAGCTTTGGACTCACTCCCTTTCTAGGCCTGAGATACTAGTTACACCGGGAAGGTGGAGAGGGAGAAACGTTTTGTTTGTGTAGCATTCTGTGGAGAACTTATGAACTTAAGACTAACATATACGAATGAATCACCCCACCAAATACGAGTTATTATTGGCCTCGTACAATTACTGTATCGACTGCCATGATAAACGTTGAAGCATTCAGGTCCAAGTAGGACACCCCTGATGGAGTTTTGGATATTTTATACATTTTGACACAGCAATAATTCTAACGATAATTTTGATTTGAATATGTTAGAGGTGTGTCACAATAATACCTCCAAATATGGCACGGCGGATTTCATGCATTCCAAATTAGTGTTTTAAATACTGAAGGGATCATCGAGATGAGGCTTTTAATTAGAGGTTTAATTAGAATTAAATATGACGCCACTAAAAGAGTTTTGTAAACATTTTCACGTAATTACTCTTTACTCAATTAAGGAAGCTTTCTATCAATGTGTATGGTATGTGTGTAGTTTAATTGCCTAAACAAAACTATCGAATTATGATACTAAGTTCTAATACAACATAAATAACAATGTTAATTACAAATCAGAAGTGTTTTAGCGAATTTCCCCTATGGGAAGAAGCTATTACCGTAGGTCTCATGGTAAGACGTAAGCCCGAGATCGTGATAAATTTTTGGTTTGAGGTCCCCAGATGCCAAAAACCCTACTCGTCAAATTGATATATATATATATATGTCCGTAAATGCGGTAACTTGAGTAAAAAACGTCCGATTGTGATGGAATTTGGCTGAAATGTGTAAAGTGGAATTCATGACTTTAAGTTCGAAAAACAGAAAAATCGAACAAAGAGAAGAGGGGTTTTTGGAGTTTTAAAATTTTACAAAAATCAGTGTTTTGACTTTTTTCCTCTTAAATTTTTAAAACGCTCAATTTTCGTTTTGACCATTTTATAGAGCTTAAAAAACAAATAATATAGTATTTTGAATCATTATCCTAGGTTAAGTGGTTGCGGATAAAATACAAAAAACGTGTTCATAAAATTTCCCATGTTAAACCTTATAGGAAAAAGGTTTTTAACATTCCCTCAGTCAATTTTACTAAAAACGTCACATTCGCTTTATAAAACAATAATTTTGGTGTTTAAATTGTGATTCTACGTCCAACCTTCGCGTAGATATTCAAAGAGATATTCAAAGTGCTTAACACAGTACGTTGTCCAATGTTATCCTTAACGAGAATAATTGTGTATATTATAATATATTATTATAATGATGTTAATATATTAATATAATATTATAATTTTTGATATCTCGCTTATTTATGAACGTATATTGATGAAACTTGGTGTGTGGCTTCAAATAATTGTCGTATATTGATATTTGCACAATAAATAATTTTTGTAGATAGTCCTCGTAGCAGCAAATCTGCTTACTCAGCCCTAATGTTATTCTTATGCAGAATAAGTAAAGTTTTATATCTTCATCCCTTAATTATGAACATAAATTAATGAAATTTGGTACGATGAACAGAAAAATCGTCGATATTTAAATTTAACTATTTATGTTCAATCTAAATCAATTTTAAAATCTGACGGTCTTTTAATATTTATATAATTTATATAATATAATTAAGTTTCTCTTACGAATTTATATACAGCAGTAAAACGTTTCGTTTCGAACGTTTAACGATATAGACACATTTATTAACGTAGTTAAAATGTTAATTTACTATCGTTATTGTTACTGCATCGTTAAACATATTAGAACAATTTAAGGTAAATACATTAAGCATTGCCAACATACAGAGTTTGTGCCTAAAGTTGTAGTGTTGGACCGCTGACTGGGGAGCGGTGAGAGTAGGTCTTCTTCTGGAGCAATAAAAGCAACACGTGATTTCCTATGAGTCCTGACTGCAACTGCACATGACTTTTTGATTGTAACTGAACTAGTTTCACTTTCAGTAACACTGCGAAATATTTCTCAGAAGACAAAATATTAGTTGCTGAAATGTTTAGATATTTATCACTACTTAAGACGATTATTTGGCTTTTTAAGACTATATGGGCATTGTACAGAATTAAACGGTCATAACGATAAAATCATAAAGAATGAAATTGTTATTAAGAACAAAAGGTCAGTAAAAACAAAACCCTTAAACTAGTTATTTTCTTTTGGAGATGATTTGTATAAGCTTTATATAACTGCAATTTCTTTTGTGCATTTCTTAAAATATAAATACAGGGCTGCTACGAGGTGAGTGGGGGCATGGGGACAAAATTGTTATGGGGCCCCAGACTTCTATACAGGGTGTCACAAAAATGCGTAGTGCGCTATGCAGAACCATATTCTAAATACAAAAACAAGTTGAAAATGTAGAGTAAAATTTGTTCGATTTCAGCTTAGTTTAGGCGTAATCCGCCATTTTGTATTTTTTTGAAAATAATTAATAATTCAAAAATCCTTCGAGATATTTTTTTGAAACTTGGTATAAACATTAAGTTTCTGGTTTTTAACATTTTCCAAAAATAATTTTTATTAAACTTATCAAATTTCAAAATGGCGGCCATTTAAATATTTCAAAGTCAAATTCCATGAAAACTAGCAACTGAAACAAAATTGTACAAGACATACAATTTAAAGTACTTTGTAATCCAAATCCAATGACATTTTTACTGTAAAAATTGGTTAATAAACAAAAAAGTTATGGCAATTTTTTATAATAAATTTCAAAATGGCGGCCATATAAAATTTTCAAAGTCAAATTCCTTAGTGCATTTGACCAAGTCCTTTAAATTTTATGTCTTGTAAAATTTTTTTTAGTTGCTAGTTTTCCAGGAATTAGACTTTGAAATTTGTATATGGCCGCCATTTTGAAATTTATTATAAAAAAATTACCATAACTTTTTTATTTATTAACCGATTTTCACAGTAAAAATGTCATTAGATTTGGATTACAAAGTGGTTTAAATTTTATGTCTTGTACAATTTTGTTTTAGTTGCTATTTTTCATGGAATTTGACTTTGAAATATTTAAATGGCCGCCATTTTGAAATTTGATAAGTTAAATCAAAATTGTTTTTGTAAAATGTAAAAAACCAGAAACTTAAAGTTTATACCAAGTTTCAAAAAAATATCTCGAAGGGTTTTTGAATTATTAATTATTTTCAAAAAAATACAAAATGGCGGATTACGACTAAACTAATCCGAAATCGCAAAAATGTTACTGTACATTTTCGACTTGTTTTTGTATGTAGAATCCGGTTCTGCATAGCGCGCTACGCAATTTTGTGACACCCTGTATTATTTATTTCAGCCTGGGGTCCCATGGGGCCCCTGGAACTTGGGGGCCTGAGACCTGAGACAAATTTCCACTGTTGCCCCCCTCGAAGTGGCCCTGCATTGGACGCCAAAAGGGTAGTCTCATTCCGATGGGTACAATAATATTCTCCTAATAACATAGATGCGAAGATCTGAATAAAAAGTAATGGTGAGATATTTATTTTTGAATTTATTTGGACTTTACCTATCGCTTCTAGTAACACTAGAAGCGATGGGTAAAGTCCAAATAAATCAAAAAATAAATTCAAATCTATCGCTATTATGAGTTTCAAAATACAGGTGAGATATTTATTCAGTAACACAAAGTTAACAATATCACAGTTGCACCGTCGTTGTTACCTAATTACTTTAAAATCTCAAAATCTGCCTAACACACTATTAGATAACAACTTTACCTTCAACCCCAGTGCTTTAACCATTACTCATTACCCCAGTGCTTTACCTTCAACCATTTTTACTATAATTTTACAGCACTAGCACGGCACAAACTTAGCGTTAAGGATTTAACTTAAAATAATTATTTCTGCATTTATTGTACAAATTGTGGTTTATTTAATAAAAACTAAAATTAACATTTCTCACATACATATGAAATAAAACTTTACCCTACTGAGCATACTTTACATTTTTGAATTTAAAATTTGAATTGAATCTACTCCAAATACTTTAAATTTCTACATTATTAAAAGGCTTTAGGAAAAGAAAGGATCCGTCAATTTGAGTCCATTCTAGTCGTTTTTCATCGGTTCTCGTCAGCCCTATTAACAAAACAGCACAGTCTTTGCTGTAGTAATCTGATTTTACATAAGACAAAATTTTCTTTACTAATTCCCATTTTAATTGACTTTAATACTTTGTTACAATTATTTTATACCAACGAATGCCATGTCCTAATATGCTGAAATGTACATTGAATGAATAAACTTTGTTACACTAAAGACAAGACATATTACTAATTTCCTGAAATGACCAATTATATAATATAAAGTTGAGGGTACCTTCAGGTGAAGGGAAGTCTGTGATGTCGACCAGGAGACTTGGGTTCACGACCAGGGAGCTGCCACACGAATGATGTGTCTACTTACATTTTGCAGAAGAAGGGTTAACCCCCACCTAGCTTCTTAATTCCACTATCTTGGTTTTCCTGATTTAATTTGCTGAACTAGCATTATCTGACATCTTGTTTCTACTGGTTATAACTAGGATTATCTAACAACTTGTTTCTACTGGTTATAACTATCTTGTTCCCTCCTGAAATTATTTAATATGGCCATTCGTGGTTTTCTAGCTTCTAAACTGATATAATTTAATAAATGATTGGAAAATTAATACCAAAAATCCAAATATGGTACACAGTTCATCAACCAACACTGTTATTTCGAAGGGGTGCGGGCCACCACACAACTGCGGCTGTCACAATAATGCATTCCACTGACCAGTGTCATCACTGTCTATTATATTTTCTCAAAACAACGTCCCGTGTTTTGTTTTATTGATTTCCTCACTGAACTACTTATTGGTTTATTTCAACTAAACAATTGCAAAACGAAACAAACGCATATTTATTGTTACATATTTACTGAAAAAGGTCAATCGTCTTATATCTATTTCCTGTTTTTAGCGATGTTCAGTACCACAATACGTTGACAGCAGGTTTGACGGTTAAAGAAAATAAATCTACCTTATGGTTAGTGTCAAACATTATTAACCAACTGGGCTACATATCGGGATTAATTCAATAATTAGTGTTTCTACATATTTTCAGTTCTTTGAAAAGATGCAGAGGCCTTTCCTTGATAGGTGTTCCTTAACCGTTTCCGTTTGGACCTTAGCAGCGAGAACTCTCAGACGTTTATTTTGTGTCAGGCAGCTTAAGGGTGCGAAGGAACAACTTTACGGGGATAAGAAATTGCAGACTGACTTTGTTCAAGATTTTAGATCTCGGCTGGCCTGGAGTATTGGAATTTGAAACATGGTCAATTCAAATTTATGTTTCAACAACAAATGCACTTAGTTTACTCTGTGGGTAGTAAGGTTCGTACAGAATATGACCTCATTCTCCATTAAATAAGCAGTATTCCTGCAGACGAGGGTTCATCATACTACGGAGACTTATAATATTAGACATGAAACTGAAACTATTTTTTATGATTTGATATATTTTATAACCAAATTGAAGTCCCGTAATGTTCATGCTGTTTTGTGCATACCAAAACTAAAACTTAAGTTTCTATTTTTTTATTTTTTTATTTATTTGGACTTTACCTATCGCTTCTAGTGTTTAAAACTACACTACGGTTTTAAACACTAGAAGCGATAGGTAAAGTCCAAATAAATCAAAAAATAAATTCAAATCCATCGCTATTATGAGTTTAAAAAATACAGTTAAGTTTCTAGTTGCACTACAGTTAAAATAAATGTAAATAGTATTTATAATAAATTATTTAGTGTGATAAAAACAACGTAGCTACATTATATTTATATGATCATTTAATTTAATTAAGATTTAACGCACTGGTTTCAAATTAAGTTAAGCATTTAATTCGACTTTTTAAAATATAAACTAAAATTATTTGCCAATACACTCCTTAACCAAAATGTTTCTATAATTTAAATTCATATTATTTTTTAGTAAGCTGATTTCCCCCACGTTAATTTGCATCAGATTAAATGTAACTTGAGAAAAAGCAATTTGTTAAATACAATAAGTTGTAATTACATTTTTAGACCGTCATAACTTAGTAAGAAATATTGTTATTAAATACAGTTGTCAATTATTCCTCAACATTATCAATATTATACTTGAAGTTATATATTATACATGAACCGACATATAAATTAGAGTTAAAATATTACATTGTCGTTCACCAAATACACTTACTTGTTTACATGAGCCAAAGCTTTATAAGATAATCGCCTAAACAATGTAACAATTCATTATCAATACAAAGGCCTTATCACCATACTGCAGGTATCATATCTCTACATTGCAGAGGTAGGGAGGCGTGCAGATGGCGCTGTAATACAAACTGTTGTTTCACAAAATCTTTTTATTTTTACTGAACACTGTAGATTTGCCATCCCATTGGTAACAACCCGTTACAACCAGTTTACAACCCAGAAGCCATTGACTTCTAGGACATCAATTGGCTGGGTATCTAGCTCAGCTGGGCAATCTTGGCCTTATTTAGCTACGTAGAAGTTAGCTTAGGAGCAAGGAAAGTTGGTTACATCGGACAGTTGCTATATATTTCTAACAACTCTGTAAGATCTAACACAATTTTATTGGAAACTAGCTAAGGACCCGTCCTTCGTCCGGGTTGTATGTATATATATAATAGATTAATAAAAAAATAACAACCCATATAATTTTACAATATTTAAATTACATTTAACATGCTTAATGTACAACTAAGTAAAAGTTTCCGAAATATATTGGCAGATAATTCGGGTACTGTTGCCAAGCCGAGGAACTCTGTCGGATAATGAACGGTCAAAGTTAGGTTAATAGAACGGTAGTAAACAATTTATATGTTCGTTCCTCACTTTGGAAGATACCTAACTTTGTGTTGATCTCCGTTGCTCGTTCTTTTTGGTGGATGCGAGCATGGCACAATCACAGAGCCAGGCACTTTCCAAATTAAACTGTTTATGAACCTCGGTAAAACCATTTTTGATCATTAAATCCTGTGATTCAACGATTGTGACGAGTGAACGCGAAATGTTTACGAGACTATATTTTTTCAATGTCGCTTTCTCAACTTTAAAAGGGCAAAAGAGAACTCCTCAACCCCTTAATCTTCTCCAAAATACATTTTAATATTTACTGTTAAGTTCAGACGCTCAGTGATGGGCTACATAAAATATATTTTAGGAAGGCATAGATCTCATCCACCCATGTCTCACGCACGGCAAAGTGTCTGTGTGAAATCTCCAGAGAACAACACCGTGACTCCCCATTGTAGTCATGATGTTGTTAGTAGTGTGCATTTGGGGCTGCTGGGGCGGAAGTGACGTCACATCCGGTGAGTGACCGGATGCGCTGAGTCATGAAAGACGTCATCTGAGGCTGAGCCAGTGACGTAGGTGGTTTTGTGACGAAATGAGTAAAAGTTCAAAGTTCAAGGTCACGGTGAAGTTTTTTTAAAAAAATCTACCTCGCACTCGTAAAACGATTGTGATTCGATAGTTAATCGATAATAAATATCGAATGAAAATTATCGAATGAAACAATCGAATGATACGAGTGCGAGGTAGTACTATTACAAATATTACTTTATTTACAATAATTCATGTTTACAATAGTTCCCCGTTGTTCGTTGTCATCGATGTTGTTGATCCGGACGAGTTGCGGCCATCACTTCGCTTTCTGAAGAAAGACGGTAGATACTTCGATCCCTGCGCAGAGTCCATGTTGTGTTTTTGACACCTATCTGTTCTGTTAGGTGTTTGCATTTCATTGCTGTCAGGAGGAAAGAATACGTGACGGCAATGAAATAGAAACATCTATCAGACCTTGAGTGAAATGATATTGTTATTTTGTGAAGAGCGTCTCGGAGAGCTCGATGTTCACCGGTCGAGAGCCGGAGGTGTACTGACTATTCGCTAGCTAGCGTTTTTGGTATCAAACAAAATGGTGGGGGTAAAAGTGTAGTAGAACGAAGCAGATGGTGGACAGCAGATGGGCGGCGGCAGGTGGCAGGCGGCAGGTGGCAAGTGTGCGGCAGATGGTAGTCCCCCACTACACCAGTCCCCCACTACACCAGTCTCCCCACCAAGTTTTACATCGCACAATAACTAGTTTACATGTGTTAGTTAGGGTTTAGCTCTTAGACTGTCAAGACCTTACCTCCGTAACTAAAAACCTCAATAATGTTTGCGCTTCAACGCTGTATAAGTATAACAGCTACTATGATCTAAACCGGTGCATGTATTCATATGGTTCTTTTTGCGTAGCAAACAACTGGTAAAAAGTGTTTCAACCTCAATTATTCTTCGACGAAACCGCTCATTGTCCACTAAAAGTGTAGACCTTCTGTCTTCATCGTCAGGGAAGTAGAAAGTAGTGTCAAGGGGACTACTGAAGGTCACCTTCCTCATGTTCCTGTAAAACTGCGACATTTTTCAGACCGTCTAGGTAGATGTTCATACGACAAGAGCTGGAAGAATAATGATGTAGCGTTATCGTGTATAATAGGCATCTACCCCCACCACAACGTTACCTTGTCCTTCAAACCATCGTTTTTACGCCACGGATGCTATACTGTTGGTTAGATTTAAATTTAAATTGCACCTACTTGTTCGCCTTGTCAAGCTGCGTAATTGAAGTACCCACATGTTAGACCTTGAACCAAAAACAAAGAAGTTATTTAGGTTTGTCCTTGAAAATAGTTGTTTTTTCGCTGTTGCTGCTATACCCTTTGTTGGATCTGAATTCTGTTTGCACCAACTTGTTCGTCCGATCAATCCGCGTAATTTGAGTACCCACTTAGTATATTTTAAACCGTAAATAAAGAAGTTATTTAGGCTTGCCCTTGAAAATAGTTGTTTTTCGCTGTTGCTGCTATACCCTTTGTCGGATCTGAATTCTGTTTGCGCCAACTTGTTCGTCTGATCAATCCGCGTAATTTGAGTACCCACATGACATACTTTGCACAAACTGTGTACCCCCCCCACCCCCCCCTTTTTTGGGTCATGTTCAAGGTCAAGGTCAAGGTCAAGGACCTTGGGACTTAGAAATTTTCACAAAGTGGGCTGCACACAAACATAAGACTAATAGTCTCCTGCCTATGTACAGGCCAAGTCCCTAACTTGAAATGCTTAGGGTGGTCCTGAAAAGGACCGTTTGTGTTTGAAGGAGATGATGGATAAGGAGCGGTGAGCGGTAGTCAGTGTTTATTTTTCCTTTGTAACCCACTTTACTTGTCCCTTCTGCCGTACTAAAATCAAGTCGCACTTGGTCTCAGGAGGTGGCAGAGTGGACCTTGGAAGGTGGACCTTGACGTAACGGCCGCCGCCAAAGAGGTGTTGGAGTAGGTACTCATCATCGCTGATCTTCCCCACAAGTAGATACTCCACGTTTAATTTCAACTGCGCAAACTTGACGGCGACAGACTCCAGCGGCGTTACCAACTCGGTAAGTTTCACCGTAGCCGTCCTCTTCATTATCTCCTCAACAGTTGGTGGCGGCGATGAAGGTCGAAGCGATGAAGGGCGAGGTGATAGCGATGGTGAAGATGCAGTGGACGTCGAAGGCCGTTGGTCGAAGTAAAGTGGGTGGTTTCGAAAATTCTTCCGTATGCAAGATTTAAAAGAACTAGGTCTTTTGAATCCGCTCCTTTTTTCCGAAGACTTCTTCAAAGTCTCCTTCAAACGTTGCAGTTTCTCGGGTGTAATGGGAGAAGACATAGCGCAGAGGTGTATTCAGTTCGCAAGGCAAAGCTGGAATGAGGTACCAGACGGAGCAAAGCGGGTCGCCAAGTGTAACCGTGACATTTCCATATACGGGTAGAAAGCTAAAAACCGGTCTACATCCGGTTCCCCTTCCCCCGTGACGACACAACCTCCCCCCCCCCTTTTTTTTGGGTCATGTTCAAGGTCACCCCCCCCTTTTGGGTCATGTTCAAGGTCACCCCCCCCGTGACGTAACATCCCCCCCCCTTCCGCTTCGGTGACGTCACTTTGCCTTTATAAGCGGGAGCAGTCCGCAGTCTCGTCGCAGTAGCTTGCCGCCCGCTGTTTGGGTATACGTCCCAGTGGGTTGCACTCTGCTGCAGCGTAGGTCTGTTAAGTGTGCGTTGGGCCCGACGCGCAATTAAGAGATCCGCGCCCTTGCATGTTTAGTTAGTTTGTTAAGCATGTTAGATAACGCTTGTAGTTTGCTGCTAGGTAATGTAGTTAGTCTAATATATGTTAGTGTTTGGTATCGGTTTGAAGTGTCTTATTTACTAATGAAATATGTACTCCCGGCCCTACAGGTCCCTCAACAACCTTGGTCAAAACTTGGGTTCGCAGCAGCCTGACGCCGGGTGTTTGGGTCTACGTCCCACCGGGTTTCAGTGATACTGTTGACCTTTGCAAAACCGACCTTGGTTGTTCTTGTAAAAGTAACGTTAACTGATTAATTTTGTTTACATAGTTGATGGTAAAGTCTTTATTTTCAAAGTAATGTATCTTGCTTCTCATCCTTTTCCTAACCCCTCTAAGGTATGGCGCGCAAACCGACCTTGTGTCAATACGGCGCGTAAACCGGTTGACATTTCCCATCTTAGCCTGAGAAAACTGTGTAAAATATAAAGTCAGTCTCTTGTTTAAAATCAGTCTCTTGTTTGTTGTCTTTTGTCCCCTTCCCAAATACAGAGCGGGGAATAGAGCAGTATGTTATGCTCTATTCCCCGCTTTGGCTTCATGTTCAGATGACCTTGGGACTTAGAAAATTCACGTACAAAGCGGGGAATAGATCGGTTTGTGGTCCAAGTGAGAATCAATTACTGCTCTATTCCCCGTTTCAATAATATGACCAAACGACCTTGACCCACTTCGGGACTTAGAAAATCCTCGTATTGTAATATCCCCCCCTTCCCCCCCCCTGACGTAACATCCCCCCTTCCGCTTTGGTGACGTCACTTTGTCTTTATAAGCGGGAGCAGTCCGCAGTCTCGTCGCAGTAGCTTGCCGCCCGCTGTTTGGGTATACGTCCCAGTGGGTTGCACTCTGCTGCAGCGTAGGTCTGTTAAGTGTGCGTTGGGCCCGACGCGCAATTAAGAGATCCGCGCCCTTGCATGTTTAGTTAGTTTGTTAAGCATGTTAGATAACGCTTGTAGTTTGCTGCTAGGTAATGTAGTTAGTCTAATATATGTTAATGTTTGGTATCGGTTTGAAGTGTCTTATTTACTAATGAAATATGTACTCCCGGCCCTACAGGTCCCTCAACAACCTTGGTCAAAACTTGGGTTCGCAGCAGCCTGACGCCGGGTGTTTGGGTCTACGTCCCACCGGGTTTCAGTGATACTGTTGACCTTTGCAAAACCGACCTTGGCTGTTCTTGTAGAAGTAACGTTAACTGATTAATTTTTGTTTACATAGTTGCTGGCAAAGTCTTTATTTTCAAAGTAATGTATCTTGCTTCTCATCCTTTTCCTAACCCCTCTAAGGTATGGCGCGCAAACCGACCTTGTGTCAATACGGCGCGTAAACCGGTTGACATTACCCATCTTAGCCTGAGAAAACCTTGTAAAATATAAAGTCAGTCTCTTGTTTAAAATCAGTCTCTTGTTTGTTGTCTTTTGTCCCCTTCCCAAATACAGAGCGGGGAATAGAGCAGTATGTTATGCTCTATTCCCCGCTTTGGCTTCATGTTCAGATGACCTTGGGACTTAGAAAATTCACGTACAAAGCGGGGAATAGATCGGTTTGTGGTCCAAGTGAGAATCACTTACTGCTCTATTTCCCGTTTTAATAATATGATCAAACGACCTTGACCCACTTCGGGACTTAGAAAATCCCCGTATTGTAATATATATTTACTCGTTACAACATTATTACCCCCACCGTATAACACTTGCACTCCCCACCACTATCAGTATGTATAAAAGAGGGTCCCCCAGCACTAGTAAAATCATTCTTCCTCTTGTGCTGTTATACCTCACACCATGGCACACATTAGGAAGCAGACACAACCTCTCAAATTGAAACCTTCTGCTTCGTCTTCGCCCGCCTCTACCACTCCGTCTTCTGCGGTTCCATCCATCCTTCGGACAGCCCTGATGTTAGCTAACATCGTCCCGGAGAACTGTCCACCACTACCTGCTGCGTCAACGACTTACACAAGTCCTTCACCTCTTCCGTCAACTTCTCGTGCTGTTTCTCCAAGTCCTTCACCTCTTCCGTCAACTTCTCGTGCTGTTTCTCCAAGTCCTTTGTCAACCTCTCGTGCTGTTTCTCCAAGTCCTTCTACATCTTCAAGTTGTTCTACATGTTCATCAAAGTCTTCCAAATCGTCTGCTTCTTCATCCTCATCAACATCAAGTTCGAGACCAAGCCAACCAGCCACCCAATCATCTTCTCCAACCAGACCTTCAGTAATCTGCACATATACTTCATCTCCTTCAGAGAAATTTAAACAACTTAAATCTGTACAAAGGATGTGCATGCTTCCTGCACAACAATGTAATTATATATTCAAAAAAGGTGCTAAGAAAGGTGAACGCTGTGTTAAACGTTGTATTTTAAATGAAGAAACGTGCGGTCTTCATTTAAAATTAAACCATGGCGCATCTCCTTCTTCACCACGTGCAACAGTGGTGCCAATTAAAATTCGAATTAACAGGCTTTGTAAAAACAAACGCTACTTCTTTGTTAAAATAAAGGACTTTGCAAAGGTGTTGGTTCAATGTGAAGGTAAACTGTATTATGTAGAGTTTCCTAGAGCCATGGACCTCCACGTCAAAAAACCTACCCACAAGGACTATTTAATTCGAAATGATACAGGTATCACTGTGTGGAAATCATTAAAATAATAATATAAATAAAAAGACCAAAAGTTTATTCCAAATTAAATAAAGCATTTTTTCCAAATTAAAAGAAAAAGTGTGGACAACCTATTTACAATTTGTAGCATATGCTGCAGAGTGTAAATAAGTTGTCCACACTTTTTTTTGCAATGTTACAACGACCTTGACCTAGATAACGGACTTGGATAATTTACACTAAGTCAAAGATAAACTTAAAAGGAAAAAGGAGAAATATTATACTAAAGTCATTATTCAACAGTAAAGAGGGGAGGGGGTAAGCGGGTATTTAAGCGAGCGATTCGGAATATAATTATTAGTTGTATCATCATGAGCGTCAACAGCAACACATGGGGAAAGGAAATTAACGAAGAGGAGTTGTACGCAATTGCTGAGGCTGCAGAAATGACTGAAGTTTTTAAGATTAATAAGGTTGCGGAGAATGATGCTCAGTCACATCCGCAACAAACTACATCATCAATGCAGTCTACAACGCAGCAACCAAGACCCTATCATGTTATCCTGGAGGAGTATAATGAGGCGATGAGGTACGCCTTTACTAAGTGGTGTGGTCAACCGCGTTCTCCTGAACAATGGGAGGAGCATGATGCAGACTTTCGCCTGGTTGCAGACTTAGAACTTGAGCTTCAAAGAACAAAGGCTGCTCAATAGTGAGAAGAGTTATTGTTTACTTTAAAATACAGAGCGGGGAATAGATCAGTTTGCGGTCCAAGTGAGAACCACTTACTGCTCTATTCCCCGTTTTGGCAACTTGTTTAGATGACCTTGGGACTTAGACAATTTTCGTTTGGTAAAAAACAACATTGAAATATATGTTGTTTTTCAACATATATTCCCCCCCCCCCACTTCCATTGGGTATAAAAGAGACACCTTATCGATGGTAAAATTAGTCTGCTGCTTGTATTCGCCCACCTCAGACACCATGGAGCACATCACTGTTTCATCTTCTGCTGCCCCATCGATACTTGTCCAGGCTATGATTCTATCCAACATTTTTCCAGAGACTAGTAATACTTCGCCAAACTTAAACTCGAGATCTTTCAAAACCGAGAGAAACAATGCTAGTTCTCGGAAAATGAGAACAAAGATCGCTGACCGTTATAAAGTATTAAGAAGCATATTACCATCCTCCAATCCGTATGATTCTAAATTAACCACTATACAAAAGACAATAAAATACATTGCAAACCTACAATCGCAGCTTCAAGAACCGTCCTCAATTCACAAAGAAGTTTTACACAACCCTCCACCTTTTGAATCCGTTTTTCTTAAAGAGGATGAGTTAGCGGACCAACATTTTTTCGCTGAAGAACCTTCAGCTTACAAACAAATCTTCCTTATGGATGAAGATCAGGACGAGTAACTATCTTAAAACTAAAGTCCTTTGAAATACAAAGCGGGGAATAGATCAGTTTGAGGTCAAAGTGAGAACCTCTTACTGCTCTATTCCCCGTTTTGGCAATATGTTCAGACGACCTTGACCCACTCACAGACTTAGAAAATCTGCGGATAGGATAGAAAAATAAAACTGTTAAATAAAACTTTCCTTCTCTACTACCTACCCCCACTCTACTACCTACCCCCCACTCTACTACCTACCCCCACTCTAATGGTATAGGTAAGCGGGGTATTTAAGCGGCCGCTCCAGAACTTAGTAATTAGTCAGCTATGGACAGTCAAGCTGGATCATCCAACTTACATAGAGAGCCTAGAAATGTTCGAGAGCAGAAAAGGGTGCTAAAAGTAAATAAAGCATACAAGATACTACAATCAAAATTACCATTTGCTAGTCCAAAAATGTCAAGATTATCAATTATACAACACGCGACAAAATACATTAAAACTTTACAAATGGAGTTGGAAAAACCATTGACTTCGCCTCAACTGCCTGATCAACCAATCTCCAACTCAACTCTTAAAGAAGTTTTTCTTGATGATGGTGATGTTGCAATAGAAAAAATTCTTAATGAAATTGTAACATTCGAAATTGATCAATTTGTTTCAACTGACTAAAGATGGTTTGGAAATACTGAACGGAAGAATACAGAACGGGGAATAGATCAGTTTGCGGTCAAAGTAAGAACCACTTACTGCTCTATTCCCCATTCTGGCAACTGGTGTAAATGACCTTGGGACTTAGAAAATATTCGTTTGATAAAAAATAATGAAAGATCTTCTTATTTCTTACAACAACAACAATATCCTTTCCTAACCCCCACCACCACCTAAACTAAGTATAAAGGAGGTTCTCCATCGTTGGTAAAAATTAGTACTCTGCTGAAAATGAGTGCATCCACTCCTTCTATCTCTGCAGCAACTATAATAGTTAGCAGACGGGTCGAAAACATTGATCAGTTGCTTGCTGTAAGGAGATTACTGCTACGGTATCTTGATATAGAGGTTAGTTGTCATTTGTACATGTGGAGACCAACAAGTGAAGTTTACAGTAGCGAAAATGAAGCATTTGAAACAAACTATAGTAGAAAGTTATATAAAATCTTTGGCAATATGGTAAGGTTAGTCGATAATGGATGGAAGATTAACATAACATTTTATATTGTTCCAAACCTGTAACTAAAGCAAAAAAAAAAACAAAAAAAAAACGATGGGTATATAAGCCCGATGTTGCAGAAACAATTATCACTTTGGTTCTGAATTGCATCAAGAGAGCACCTACCATGGTATACCTCCACTATATTGACTCTACTGCTAAAGCGGATACTTTTATCCAGCGTGTTTACCAACTGTTAACGGAGTACCAACATGTTCAGGTCAAAGGATTGGGTATTCGTGGAACAGAAGAAGTAAAAATAGATGTAAAACCAATCCCTTTGAAGAAAAAAATTGACCAATTATTACGAGAAGGCTACATCCTGTGCCTTTATTACACAACCTCATAAACTACATAAAAGGCCAAAGGGGGGGGGGAATACAGAACGAGGAATAGATCAGTTTGAGGTTTGAATAAGAATCTCTTACTGCTCTATTCCCCGTTCTGGTAATAGAGTAAGGTGACCTTGACCCACTTACAGGACTTAATCATTTGTGTTACAATAATACCTCTTCCCTATCACTTTTCCCTACCACTTGCACTTTCAACACTTACCCCCACCACCACCAAAATCAGGTATAAAAGGTGGTTTCGTATTAGTGGTAAAACCAGTCTGCTACTTGGAATCATGTCGCCCAGAGATAACATTTTCCCTTCTAAGAAGACTATACTGGAATTGATTCAAAATATTCCAGTAAATATAAACGAAGATGAAGACGAAGACGATTCAGAGATGGAAGATGAACTATTTAGTGATCTTGAACTACTGAGTGAGTTTGCTAGCAGTGAACCATATCTTGGAGAGATGGAGCTGTTGGAGCTGTTGACTGACGACGACGACGACGATGATAATGAACCAGAATGTCATCATCAGTTGCTCTGTTTGGAGGAAATGGACCTTGTTGATAGTGAAACCCCTCCAAGCAGTATTAATATCGATGATGTAGTTCTAGATCCAATCACAGGGAACTTTTGTGTTCGTCGTCGCTTATTTAGTGATATGAGCTCATCATCATCATCATTATCATCGGAAGAATCTGAATAAGTCTTTGTTGTCTTCAAATAGTTTACTTTAAATACAAAGCGGGGAATAGATCAGTTTGTGGTTATAGTGAGAATCACTTACTGCTCTATTCCCCGTTTTGGTAATATCGTTGTATGACCTTGACCCATTTACAAGATTGAAAAAGTGGGGTAACTTATACATTTAATGGTGGGGGAACGTCTATTTAAAGACGATGCAACAGTGTATATTTATCATATCGGCATGATGAACCCACCAGGAAACTCCGTTTGCTACAGCTTTCCCCTCATCGATATCGATGATGTGATAAAACTTACATCAATAACAAAACGGTTTGAACTCGAAAGGCGACTCATAAAAGTCGACGTAATTCCACAAGATCTTCGTTCGGCAATGTTGACCATCGAATATGTTAAAGATGAATCTACAACTGAAGATCCCTATTGTTTTATGAAATTTTTAGTTGATCGAGATGCAATGTGTACAATCCGACTTCACATCCGAGTTTAAAATCTATCAAATGTTCCTGTTGGAGAAAATTGTCTTAGTTAAATACAGAGCGGGGAATAGATCAGTTTATGGTTTGATATGAAATCATTTACTGCTCTATTCCCCGTTTTGGCAAATATGTTCAATGACCTTGACCTAAATACAGAACTTTGTACCCTTCAGCTACAATAGTAAATATAAAATGCAAAAAAATAGTAAACTGAACGTAATACGTACCCCCACCACTTTTGCTAGGGTATAAATAGAGGGGTATTTGCAGTGTTTTTCATTATTGCCTTGACCCTTGCGGAGATCGCACCTACATTATGCATCGCTGCGATATTTGCAAGTCTTCATTTAAGGATGAATTTCTTTTAATGATTCATAAAGAATTAAAACATAACAACAACCAAGATGAAAAGTATGAAGAAGAAGAATTGAAAGAAATAGATCGAATGTTAGCTCAACACCAACATTCCAGACCAAGTGTTATTCAATATGCATCATCAACATCGACTTCTACGCCTGCTATGTCTACACTTCACCGTCCTTCAACATCAACACCATCAACATCGACTTCAACGCCTGCTATGTCTACACTTCACCGACCTTCAACATCAACAGCTGTAGATGTGGAACTACACGCTCAAGCACTACCCGGTAAGGTAGTAACACATTTTAAAATTGACAACGTAAAATTACAACTTGAAAACTTTCTACATAACGCCAAAGAATTAGTAACCAAAACATTAAAGAATGAACAAAAAAGATTAAATTTTATCAAATTTGGACTGTTGCTAGATGCTATATTCACTAACATACAAAACGAAACATCACCAAGAGGTTTTATGACAAAAAACCGAACCATCATGGCTGCGTCAGATATTGAAAAGATTGTAACAGAATGTTTTGAGGAACTTTTGACAAAAATACAAGAGCATGAAGGAAGAGGATCTGGATGGACTTTATTAAGTATAACAAGTCTGGATGTTAGAGTTCATAAACACGGTTATGGAATGAGAGGAAGTAGTTACATTCCTCTTCCGAAAAAAGTAAGTGATACCAAATCCTGTATTAATGTGCAAAATGAAGATAACGAATGTTTTAAATATGCTATGTTGGTAAAATATGTAAACAAAGACCACCAAAAAAGACCAAGTCAAAAATATGAAGAAGTTCAACATAAGTATAATTTCCAGGGAATGACTTACCCTGTTGCAATTACTGATATATCAAAATTTGAAAAGCAAAATCCGTCGGCTTCAGTCAACATATTTGGTTTGGATTCGTCAAATAATGTGTATCCCTTGCGCATAACATCGAATGAGCGCAACAATCATACTGACCTGTTATTAATCAATAAAGGAGAGATATCCCATTACGTGTATATAAAAGATTTTGAAGGGCTTGTATGTAAACAGTTAACAAAACATAAAAGTAAAATCACAACATGTAAGAGATGCTTTTGCCACGTGAGCAAACCATTAAGAAGAGGAGGTTCAGAATGGTTATTAGAACATCAAAGGTTATGTAGTGGGAATTATGAGGTTAGAATTAAATTACCTCATCCTAGCAGAGCATACGTACAATTTGACAAAGTAAATCAACAATACCCTATTCCATTTGTTGTGTACGCGGATTTCGAAGCATCTTTACTTCCAATTGAACAACAAGAAGAGGATATTACAAAAAGAAGCAAATATCAAAAACACGCACCAAACAGTTACTGTATACTAACAAAATCCACGCTGTCTGAAGAACATCTTCAAGAATTTGGACTATCATCTGCTCCGAAGATTTATCGCGGTGAACAAGCAGCGAAACACTTTGTAGACGATTTGTATTATATTGCCTCTAAGGTGGAAGAACTCTACAAAATGAAAATACCGATGCTGCCTATGGAAGAACATCAACTTCAACATCACAATCTGGCAACAACATGTTATCTGTGTAATAACATATTTACACCAGATAACGTTAAAGTTCGTGATCACGACCATCTTACAGGAGTCTACAGAGGTGCAGCCTGTAACGCTTGCAATTTGAATTACAAACTTCCATCTTTTATACCCGTTGTTCTACATAACCTTAGTGGATATGACTCTCACTTTATAATTCCCGAATTGGGAAGAGATGATGGGGCGATAGATGTTTTGGCAACAACAATGGAAAAATTTATAAGCTTCTCTAAAAAGGTTGGCAAAATAAAACTTAGGTTTATTGATTCGTTTAAATTTATGCCTTCTAGCCTAATGAAATTAACTGAGAATTTAAAAAAAGAAGATCTGATAGAAACAAGCAAAATTGTAGCCAGTAATAAAATGGATCTGGTTCTTCGAAAAGGGGTCTTCCCCTACGATTACATCGATGGACTGCATAGATTTAATGAAACATCACTTCCTCCACCAGAACAATTTAACAACAAACTTAATGATTCGGAAATTTCACTTGAAGATTATCAACATGCATGTCGAGTATGGAACGAGTTGGATATGAAGACCTTAGGAGAATACTCAGACTTTTATGTAAAACTTGACGTGACTCTTCTCTGCGATGTTATGGAAGAATTCCGAAGAACCTGTTTTGCAGCATACGGTTTGGACCCTCTACATTCGTATACATCTCCAGGACTAGCTTGGCAAGCAATGTTGAAAGAAACAAAATGCAAACTCCAGCTGTTAACAGATATAGATATGGTTTTAATGGTTGAGTCGGGTGTTAGAGGTGGATTAACTCAAAGCGTGACAAGACATGTTAAAGCCAACAACAAATATCTACCAGACCATGATCAAGAGAAACCTTCAACGTACTTGGGATATTTCGACGCAAATAATCTGTATGGATGGGCCATGTCGAACCCACTTCCATTTGACAACTTTAAATGGGTTGATCCCGATTGTATTGGGGATATATCACAAATTCCAAAACATGGAGATACCGGATATATTTTGGATTGCGACTTTGAATATCCAGAACATTTACACGATCTTCATTATGACCTTCCACTCCTTGCAAGAACAGAAATTTCACCAACTGGAAAACACCCCAAATTAATGATGACCCTTAACAATAAACAACGATACGTAGCTCACTATTGCGTTGTTCAACAAGCTATCGAATTAGGTTTACGTCTTACTAAAATTAATAGAGCCGTGGAATTTTCCCAATCGTGCTGGTTGAAACCGTACATAGACTCGAACACTACCAGAAGAGCAGCCGCTACATCAGCCTTTCAAAAAGACTTTTTTAAATTAATGAACAATGCGATATTCGGTAAAACATTAGAAAACAATAGAAGACATAAAAACGTTAAACTTGTTACAGATCCGAACAAACTACAGAAACTCGTACAACAGCCTAACTTTAATACATCTATAATTATTAATGAAAATCTTGTAGCTGTATCTATGAAGAAAACAAGTGTGAAGATGGATCGTCCTTTGTATATAGGAATGTCAATCCTGGATATCTCCAAGACTCATATGTACGATTTTCATTACAAAAAGATGGTCACCTTTTATGGACGGGAAAACATCGGCATCTCCTACATGGATACAGACGCTTTTATATATTGGATAATTACTAACGATATGTATGAAGATCTTCGGACATTTGATTACAAAAACGACTTTGACTTTTCCGACTATCCAAAAGATCATCCAAACTACGACAATGACAGAAACAAAAAAGTGCTTGGCAAATTTAAAGATGAAGCCAATGGTGTTATACTTCAAGAAATTGTTGCACTAATGTCAAAATTATATTCTTTACAACTAAATGAAAACCAAGTCATTAAGAAAGCTAAAGGAGTAAAAAGTTTGTATTTAAAGAAGAATGTGCATTTTAATCACTATAAGAAATGTTTATTTGAAGATCAAGATATAATAGCAAAATTTAACACAATCAGAAGTTTCAACCATCAGCTGTACAGCGTGACTGAAGTAAAAAAAGCTCTTTCTTCAAATGATGATAAACGACACATCCTTGCAGACAATATCCACACTCTACCATTCGGCCACTATTCCCTCAACCCTATTGACGAGTAACCCTTTCATCGTCCTACATCCCTTTTCCTTTTCCTTTCCGTATAAAAGGGGGAACACAGCAGTATTTTGCTGTGTTCCCCCTTTTATACATTAGTTTGGAATGACCTTGGCCTATATAAGCAGATTTATACAAAAGAATATTTAATACCATATCAGCTGTCTTCGTGAAACCATCATGTCAGACCTGAAGGAGAAGATTATTAATGAACTACACAAACCTGCAAGAATAAAGTTTCCAAGAAGAAATACTGTTATAAAAGGGATAAATGATCTATATCAAGCGGATTTAATTGAAATGCGACCGCATAGCAGAATAAACAAAGGATTTAAATATATACTCACAATTATTAATTGTTTTACAAAAGTTGCAGACGCTTTGCCTCTAAAGGACAAGACTGGTAAAAGCGTAACAGAAGCCATGGAAATAGCCATAAAAAGAGATAAAAACAAAATTAAACATTTACAAACTGATGATGGAACAGAATACTTTAATACAAACTTTGCACAGTTAATGAATAAATATAAAATAAATCATTATTCTACAAATTCAGAGAAAAAAGCAGCTATTGTAGAAAGATTCAATAGAACCTTAAAAGGAGCACTCTATAAACAATTTTCAAAAAGAGGTTCTTACGTATGGTATGATGTTTTACCACAATTAATAAATGATTATAACAACAGGTTTCATAGAACTATTGGTATGAAACCTAACAAAGTAAATAGAAGAAATGCAAAAGATGTATTAAAACGCATAAAGAAAAATACAAAGCCTAAAGTAGAAAAAATGCAGCCAAGAAAATTTAATGTAAGTGATAAAGTACGGATTAGTAAATATAAGGGAGTGTTTACCAAGAAATACCTTCCCAATTGGACGAATGAAGTTTTTACAGTGTATAAAGTGCAACCGACTGTACCTGAAACGTATATCTTAAAAGATAACAAAGGAGATTTGTTGCAAGGTGCATTTTATGGACATGAAATGTTAAAGTCAACAGTAGGTGATGTATATCTTGTTGAAAAAGTGTTACAAAGAAAAAAGGACGCAGTTAAAGTGCGGTGGTTAGGGTTTAACAAAACTGAGGATTCATGGATACCTATAAAGGACTTGGTGTAATGCAAGCAACTCATTTCATCGTTAACCTTTGAGCAGGATGGAGATTATTCACCATAAAGATCGATTCAATATTAATAACATAGATGATTTAACTGTGGATAACGTTAATATCAACAATGGTAAACACGGTAGTTTATTTCCAAACACTGTTCGATGTATAGTAAGTGGCCCCTCAAACTGTGGAAAGACCAATGTTGTCTTTAATTTGATCACTAATCCGCAGGGATTAAGGTTTAATAACCTATATATTTTTTCAAAGTCCCTACAACAACCAAAGTATCAATTGCTGGATAAAATCCTATCTGATGTGTCCGATGTTAATTTTTACAAATTTAACGCTAGTGATAGCATTATGCAACCAAACGAAGCGAAACCGTATTCTGTATTTATATTTGACGATGTATCTTGTGAAAATCAGGATACTATTAGAAACTACTTTGCCATGGGAAGACATAATAACATCGATAGCATATATATAGGACAAACTTATAGCAAAATCCCAAAACAACTTATCAGAGATAATGCAAATGTTTTAATTGTATTTAAACAAGATGATACTAACCTAAAACATATATATAACGATCATGTAAATGCTGATATGGCATTTGAAAAGTTTAAAGAGCTTTGCGGAAAAGCATGGGCGGAAAAGTATGGATTTCTGGTTATTATGAAAGATCAAGCTATAAAAGACGGCCGTTATAGAATAGGTTTTGATAAATTTGTTTTACTACACTGATTAGCGGTATTACTGTACAAGTCGTCAAGGTGTGAAGATGGTTAACCAGGAAAAGCTACTAAAAGAAATAAAATCACTTAGTGATTCTATTAGACAAAAAAACCGAGCTTTAAAATCAGGTATAAATGAAAGAGAGCAATTTTTAGAAACAACATTTAAACCTGTTACTGAACCTTTAAAGCGATTAGCACAAAATATGGAAAAACCTTCAATTCGCTTCGAAGGAGACAAAATGCTACCAATTTCCAAATATGAAGAAGAATTTCAGAATGATGAAAGTTTTGACCAGTTACAAACATCTGAAGAAAGCGACGAGTATGAAGAAAGCGGAGATATAGGAGATTTAAGGGAAAAGAACATTGCAGGAGATACAAGTACAGAAGATACAAGTGCGGAAGATACAAGAGCAGAAGAAGAGGATATCAACCCATCCAACTTAAGCAAATTAGGCACAGATATTATGTTTAAAGGAACACTTGGAAGAAAATATACATTAAAAATGTTACATGGCACACATGCTAATCGAAATTATCATACATATGGAGCTAGAATAGAGGATAAAGGATTAATGATTGGAGATAGAAAGTTAGATATAAACGAAAATGATGATATAGTTATTGGTGATAAGAAATATAAAGGTACAACAGGTTTGTTTGAACTCATCTTTAAAAATAATCCTGGTAAATATACTAAAAAGGATTTACAATTGTTTAAAAATATACTAGAGTATACAAATGCACATAGAAAAAAATATTCCAAAGACCTACCTATTTATAGAAACAGGTCAATAAAATACACAAACATTATATCTAGTCTTTTCCCCTCGAAATCAAATAAAGCTCCAATTAAAAGAAGAGCTTTATCTTCTGCTGAATTAAATGTTTTGCATAAAAAAAGAAAAACAACTGATCCTACTACATCTGGAAGGGGATTATTAAAAAATTTGTATAAAACCAATATAATATATTACAACGATATAAATAAGTTAGTTGATCGAATGAGGTTATTACATGAAGCTATGGAAGCCGGGCACACTGGTTTAGAAAACGAATGGGTAGCTTTGGTTGATGAACTGCGAAAACGAGAAATAATTGTTCAGTAGACGTATATATAGTAAGAACCTAAACGATAGCGATTCAGTTACATCATGAGTGTGGACAAGTTTGGACGGTATTCCGAGTTTGGAGTAAAATCTGGATATAGTGAAAAAAGA
Organism: Allygus modestus; assembly: GCA_963675035.1. Lineage (NCBI taxonomy): Eukaryota > Metazoa > Arthropoda > Insecta > Hemiptera > Cicadellidae > Allygus > Allygus modestus. The sequence continues at coordinate 39,493,521 of OY776114.1, read as the reverse complement.
GCTGGGTTTCCGTTAACACCTGATGGTAATTATAATTTTGAAGGAAAAGTAATTCAAAATGTTGGTGATCCGCTTTTGTCTTCTGATGCGGTTACGGTACAATACATGGATAAAAGAACCCCGATTGTACACGAAGACCATTGGGGGTTTTCCGGTAAAAGGTTAAGCAATATAAAACATCCCATTTATGATGGTGAAGCAGTAAATTTAGCGACTTTAAAATTGTTAACGATTTACAAAAAGAATGAAACTGATACAAGCTATGATGTAAAAAAATTAAAATTGTCAAATGTAGGTGATTGTGAGCAGCATGGAGACGCTGTAAATAAGAAAATATTTGATATAGTACACAAGAAATGGACTACAGAATATGAAAAACATATGGAAAGGTTTGGTGCAGCTTTATTTAATTATATCCATCGGGCTTCAGGAAGAGCTGTAGCTTCAGATGTTGACAGCCACAATTATTTAGACTGGAAAAAGATACACAATCCAGAAAAACCTAATCAATTAGATAAACCGTCTGAGCCTTCTAAAGTCAAGACATTAGGAAAGGGGGATAAAGTGAATGTGATTAATGAACCAACAGAAAACGATGAAGATTACATAAGAGAAAAAAGAATTTAAATACCCATGATAAGGGATAAAGCATCAGTCATATTCGAGAGATGATACAGAGAGGATGATGGAATCCAATATTACTGCGTGGAGTTTAATATCTCAAGAGCCGAGATTTCCCCAAGGAGTGCTGACAGATGGTTTTGTTCAACGGTTTGATAGATATATGGATTGGGAACAACTTTCCATACACTACCTCTTCACAATGACTATGTTAAGAATTTATTTTCACAGAGTTAACTGGATTCATATTTTACAAAGACAACAGTTTTCAGAAGACTTCCTTGTAGAGATGACATCAAATTTTAATAACTGTTGGGAAGTAATAAGTAAATATCAAAATCTCTCTGAAAATTACATTGACAATTTTAAAGATAAACTAGACTGGAATGTGTTATTTAATTATCAACGATTAAGTGGCAAGTTTCTAAGGGAACATGACAACTATTTAGATTTTATTCATTTTACCGAAAACAACGATACCGTCACCAGCGGAGAAACATTTGAAACATCTTCAATTACACCTTATTTCTATTTTTACTACTTTTATTTATTATGTCTACATTTAATTAATTAATCCATTTCTATATAATAAATGGATTTTAAACAGTATATATAATACAAGAAGCCAAGACTAATATTACATTCATTGTAAAACATTTATAGAGTGCACCTACTGATTGTAAGTTTGGCTATAAATAGTCATGCCGAGGGCTAAACGCATCAGTCATAATCGAGAGAGATTACAGAGAGGAAGGGGAATAGCATCAACAGCATTTTCTCTATTAAGTAAACCGGTTGGAGCTATAGTTAACAAGGCGATTGATTTATTACCTGTGGAATTACATTTACCTGGAGGATATCAATATTGTGGTCCTGGAACCAAATTAGAGAAACGGCTTGCTAGAGGAGATCCTGGAATAAATAAGCTTGATCAGGCCTGTAAACAGCACGATATAGCGTATTCCAAATTTGGTGATACAAAAAATAGATCAATAGCGGATAGAGCACTTTCTGAGAAAGCTTGGCAAAGAGTAAAATCTAGTGACGCGAGTATTGGTGAAAAAGCAGCGTCTTTAGCAGTAACAGCAGCAATGAAAGCAAAAACTACGTTTGGAGGAGGAAAGAGAAGAAGGCGTGGGAAAAGACCCGCTAAGAAACAAGGAGGTAATATCAGAAGAAAACGTCGATCTACTAGTGGTAAAGGTAAAAAGAAACCAACAATATGGTCAATGATAAAAAAGGGAGGAGGACTATACCTAAGACCGTATCGTGTGTATTAAATAAGAAAGAGCAATTAATAATTAAAAACAAAGAATTAACCAATGAAGAACTGATTACATATGCTTCTTGTTTGAAAATCCCATTTTTTAGAGGAGTATTTATGAAAGATGAATTACCGGTTAAAATGTGGAAAAATGAGACTGGTATAGTAAATTTGGATAATAGTGAAGGATTAGGCACTCATTGGGTGTGTTACAAGAAACTTGGTGAAACGATTTATTATTTCGACAGTTTTGGAAACCTTCCACCACCGAAAGAACTTCAACAATACTTTCGTGCGGCAGAAAATGTTTTTTACAATTATACAAGAAAACAACCTGATGATACATCCATTTGCGGTCATTTATGTTTAGACTTTTTAGCTAAAAGTGTTAGTCAACTTTAAGATGTCTTCGTATACAGTGTCATTAACCGGTAACTCATGTACTTTGCGCAGTATTCTGTTTCCAGCGCTACGTTTGCAAAAAGGAAGACTATGGGAAGCCGCATTATTGGATTTAACAACATATAACTCTATTCCAAACGTTAGTGAAGGAATTAATAACAAAATACATTATTACAAGACAAAAGATAATAAAGGAAAATATTCAGCTTTGGAAGAATTCAGTTTACCAACAGGAGCTTATGAAATTGATAATATAAATGAAGTTATACAAAAACATATGGGAAAAGAAAATATAACGATAAAAGGCAATAACAATACAATGAAAGCCGAAATTACTTCTAAGTATTATATTGATTTTGGCCAAGAACGTTCAATTGGTAGTTTATTGGGGTTTTCTAAGGAAACAAAGGTATTAGAACCTAATACAACTCATTCTGGGAATAGAACTGTGACGATCATCAAAGTAAACAGCATAGACATTACATGTAACATTATACAAGGATCCTACAGAGATGGAGAAAATCGGCATATATTACACACATTCTACCCATCAGTCGCACCGGGTTTCAAGATAGTAGAAAAGCCTCAAAACCTTGTGTACCTACCGTTAAACACCAGTTTCATTTCAGACATCGTGCTGAACATAGTGGATCAAGACGGAAACCTTATTGACTTTCGAGGAGAAGCTATTACTGTAAGAATACATATAAAATCATCCGCTTAGATAATGGGGTTATCATTTAAAAAGAGAGAGCCAACCAGCAAAGAGGTCAGTAGCTCATCAGCTGTAGAAGGATTAACAAGTGACAACATTCGTTTTCTAGAAGAAATTGGATTAAAGGTCATTAACAATGGATATACTGGATATAGCGCAGGGCCCAACATTCGACGAGACCTTATGGGAAAAGGAATATCACACGCACAACCCTTACGCTTCGTCCAAATTAAACAATAACGATGAAATTAGGATTCCTATACAACAACAAGACATTTATACTCTTCCATGCGAAAGTTATTTATATATTGAAGGAAAAGCAACAAAAGCTGACGGTACTGTTGGAACCACTGTTCCGTTCATAAATAATCCTATGGCATTTTTGTTTGACGAGATTAGATATGAAATTTCAGGAGTTACAGTCGATTCAACAAAAAAGGTTGGAATTTCCAGTACATTAAAAGGATTAGCGTCTTTAACACCAAATGAGAAGAATCTGTTAGCTGTTGCAGGATGGGTTGCACCAGACAAAAGTATAATTACTCCTGACGCTTCGGGAAACTTTGATTTTTACGTACCTTTAAGATTACTTTTAGGATTTGCTGAAGATTACAGAAGAATAATAATAAATGTAAAACAAGAACTAGTTTTATTAAGGTCATCAAACGATAATGATATTATTAAAGCATCTGCTGGAACAACTGAAGCCAATTTAGACTGGAAACTAACATTAGACAAGATTGTTTGGAGAGTACCACATGTGCGACTAAATGATGAACACAGGATTACATTATTAAGAAAGTTAAAATCAGATCGAGACATTGTAATGCCATTCAGAAGCTGGGAGTTTCATGAATACCCCGTTTTACCTTCAACACAACGGCATACATGGACTGTAAAAACTTCTACTCATTTGGAAAAAGCGAGATATGTAATCTTTGGATTACAAACAAAGAAAAAAAGTATATTAACTGAAAATGCTGGTGAATTTGACCATTGTAAATTAACAAACTGTAAAGTGTTCCTGAATTCACAATTCTTTCCCTACGACAACTTCAATATCTCTTTTGATAAAAAAAGGTACAGTGTTTTATACGATATGTACGCTAGGTTCCAAAATTCATATTACGGCAAAACAAACACACCTCTACTATCTCCCGTACAGTTTGAATCGAAAGCTCCGATTGTTGTAATTGATTGCTCCAAACAAAACGAATCTGTAAAATCGTCTAGTGTTGATATAAAGATAGAAATGGAATTTCAAGAAAACGTACCTGCAAATACATCTGCGTATTGTTTAATTTTGCACGATAAAATTGTTACATACACACCGTTGACTGGTATCGTAAAGACGGTATTGTAAAACGTTGTACCACCACCGGCACCGCCACTGTCGCTAACCTATAAATAGCGGAGCAACAATGCAGGTCTTCAGTTGATCGTCTATCGTCGCATGGGCAACATCTTCTACAAAATGAGTTCTCCATCTGTTGTACAAGGTGATGCAGAAATAGCACCGTTATTGGAACGTGATAATACCAGCGAAGCAGAAATTATCAAGGAAATAACTGCATTTTTAAAGTTTGGTAAAAGAGATAGAGAGGAGGAAAGTAATGCAGACCCATCAAAGGTAGTACCAAAAAGGAAGAAGAAAGTTGAAGAAAATATTCCTCCTCACATTTTAACTGAAGTGTTTTTGCGAATCTTTTACCCCATCTCAGCATGCATCAGTAAAAGTGTATCAGTTGGATTGATAAAGTCATTGGATTATTCCCCTACAGTAATTCTACACCATGGAACAAAAAAGGTTTTATTTTCGCAAAATGCTTGGGAGTCATTTTTGAAACATGTACATTTAATAGAATGTTATTTAACTAACAGTTTGTGTGGAAGAAAAACACATATTCGACTTTTGGATTGTGACAATGAAATCGATATTGTTAAACATCGCGGACAACTACAAGTGCGAATTAGAGACTTGACTCAACATGAAAATAAGATTCTACTGTCACGTGAAGAATTCTACGTTTTAAACTACGCAACAGAACCTATTACAAGGTACATGAGACAGTTGGTATTTGCAAGCGCTATTATTAAAGAATATTTGGTCGATACTTTGGAAAAACAACCTGATAGCACCATCGTGTACGGACCTGTGGATACATCTATTTTTAATAGAATACCTCATGAAGTTTGCATGTGGAGAAAGTTAAAGGATTTTGAACCACTTGTAGAAATCGCTACAGAAGCTACAGAAGAAACAACAGAGGAAGAAGAAACGGAGAAAAAAGAAGATGAAGAAAACGAAACACGAGAAGAGGATGTTAAAAAAGACTAAAGTTTAACTTAGTAAAGAAGAACACACGTGGGGTAGGCCTATTGGGGACGGTGCCCACGTTAAATATACACCAACGCGCCTGCAACTGTACGGCCTGGTATTTAACCTACCGTGGTGTGGAAAACAGTTTAGTTGATCGTTAGGTGTCATGATGAGCGGAGGGGATGAAGAAGTGAGTGTAAAGCCTTGTGTAATAGAATTTCAAGCATTTCGAAATAATGATGATAGGTTTATTATCAAGGAATTAGTAATTTTAGACTTGCTTACATTTGTAGTTTACCCATTCACGTTTGAAGCTCCTTTTTCTTTTAACAACCTTAACGCCAAAGCAAAAAGTACAAACAAATGGATAACAAACTACTTTCATCACATACATTGGTATGAAGGATTTATAAGCTACAGTAATCTGCACAGTATTATGTTTAACTTTTGCAAACAATATTCACATATATACACAAGAGGATTAGAAAAAAGGAACTGGATACAAAAGTACACGCACGGTGATGTTTTCGATATAACTATCGGTAAGGACTTTAACATTAATCTCGGTAATATTTGTGTTGCTGCAAAAGATCCTAAACACGGACAATCAAACTGCGCATTGCACAACGCATATCGTTTGGCTGCTTACTTGGAACAAACGCAGAAATGTGGTGGGGGTAGCAAAGAACCGGAATGTGGTGGGGGTAGCGGGGCCTATAAATACGAGGATCCAACACCGCTCCGGCACGAGTATTATTCGAGACTCCGAAGAGGCAACATCACAGAAGACATCGCAACCACCACTGACGAAGATGGCATCACAACAGTTTCTACAAACACTGGTTGATCAATTCAACACTCATTCAAAATCCGACCTTCTGCTAACTAAAAAGTGTTCAGAATTAAAAGAACAAAAACACTACATTATTCATAACATCAAGAAAGTGGAAACCACACATGGAGAAGCAATTCTAGTTTCATTGAGCGAAGCACCTTTAACTTCAGGAGATGAGCCGAAGTTTCAAGTATTTCTTCCAAAACGATTTGTTCAACTGCTACAGAATGAAGATTTGCGAGATATTCAACCGGGGACGTTGTATTTGGTATCACACGGTGTAAGCGGCAACAACTCAACGGAACTCACTCTGCACATCATGCATCCTTGTACATAATGTCTCTGTTTGTATTTCTCTGTTTGTATTTTATTGTTTGTATTTCTAGTCATCAATGTTAAACTTAAGTTTATTGTATTGTAAAATGTTTGTTTAATAAAGAAAAGAAAAATAAAAAAAATAAAAAAATATGAAAAAAAAAATAAAGAAAACAGCAACACAGCAGTATATTATTTTATATACTGCTGTGTTGCTTTTTTTTAAAAATTCGAATGGGTGACCTTGAACTTTCATTCAGGGTTAACTTATGAAGAGGTATAAAAGAGAGGGAGCAGTGAAGTTAGTCTCAGTCTTGTCTAACACACGCTGCAGCTAACATGTCGGTGCCACCTATGAACAATTTATTTTTCGATAACAATTTGAAGACATATTGTTGCGAGTTACAATGTTTTAAAATACCAGGCGATCAAGTTGACGGGAAAGCTTGTCGTAAGTGCAAGTGTTTTAGCTATTGCATATGTAGATGTAAAACGTATCAAATGAACCGACAAGATAAAATACAAGAATTACGCCGAAGGATTGCATTACTGTGGTGGCGAATGTAGTAGCAACCATCTGCCTCGCACCAGCTGCCACCTGCCGCCTGCCATCTGCCGCCCGCCATCTGCTCCGCCCCACCACACTTTTACCCCCACCATTTTGTTTGATACCAAAACGCTAGCTAGCGAATAGTCAGTACACCTCCGGCTCTCGACTGGTGAACATCGAGTGCTCTTCACAAACGTAAAACATTATATTAAAATGTCCATTAAAATTAGGTGTATTCATTATGACTCTATTCATCTTGCGACTTACCAAGACCTCGAGGTGTTTAGTGAAGAGCTAAGACTTCTTATTGCGTCCGGTTACGATTTATCTTTGGAACTTTACGCATCAAAAAACAACATGGACTCTGCGCAGGGATCGAAGTATCTACCGTCTTTCTTCAGAAAGCGAAGTGATGGCCGCAACTCGTCCGGATCAACAACATCGATGACAACGAACAACGGGGAACTATTGTAAACATGAATTATTGTAAATAAAGTAATATTTGTAATAGTACTACCTCGCACTCGTATCATTCGATTGTTTCATTCGATAATTTTCATTCGATATTTATTATCGATTAACTATCGAATCACAATCGTTTTACGAGTGCGAGGTAGATTTTTTTAAAAAAACTTCACCGTGACCTTGAACTTTGAACTTTTACTCATTTCGTCACAAAACCGCCTACGTCACTGGCTCAGCCTCAGATGACGTCTTTCATGACTCAGCGCATCCGGTCACTCACCGGATGTGACGTCACTTCCGCCCCAGCAGCCCCAAATGCACACTACTGTTGTTTCTTATGTCGTTTAAGGTACCAAATTTTACCTCTATTGGTTGAGTAGTTGGTGTGTGATGATTAATACGCATATATTAAAGGCCAGTGGGCCAGTGCCCTTGAGTATATTTGTATCTGGAGTAGGTATAACCTGCATTGAGCTATCAGCTATATTCCTGCCGAATTTCAGTCCACTAGTCGGTGCAAGATTGTTTAAAGATTGTACTGTAATTTGAAATTCCGAGGGGTGAAGTCCTTAAAAATTTTCTTAACGGGAATAGGCTGCATTTCCTTGTGATCTATTAGTTATGTTCCTATAGAATTTTAAATTACAAGGTCCAGTAAATACTAATACTCATAAGATTGCCATAAAAGTAAATTAGGGCAGAGCCATATGGGATTTTTTAAACGCATTTTCATTGTACATCTGCAACATAAGGGGAACCACTATGCAAAATTTAAACTCATAAACATTGTAGTTTTATAGATAAAGTGATCATTATATCAGTGAGTGCAAGAGCCTGACAAATATAGATTTAGATCATATATCCATTTATTGCCAACGTTTCAAACTCAACGTTTGAAATAAGAACTACAACAGCTGTTTATGTAATAAATATTCTTAAGTCATATCCACTCTGTACACTTATATTACTTATTATCAATTTTCACTCAAAGTTTTAAATAAGAACTTCAACATCTGATTATAGAATAAATATTCTTAAGTCATCACATTGTGCAATATAAATTAATGCTTTGTCCATAAGAATAACCTAGGGTCTTTAAAACCCCGTGGGGCAGAGTTCTAAGGTGATAAACAAAAAAATCATTCTAAAACCTTCTAACGCACATTTAGAACAGAAAAAAGGTTTCATCGAAATCTGTGCACCCGTTTCCCTGTGAAAAGCGAACAAAACACGACCAAATCGACAAGAAATCACGTTTCTGAGCACCCTAATTCTTTTTCCAAAAAGCGTATGTCACTTTAAAGTAGCCTAAATTCTTTTCACGCATGTATAAAACAAAGAAACAAAGTTTCATCAAAGTCAGTGAACCCGTTTTCCTTAGAAAAGCGAACAAAAAGCCGTCCTTGAGCGATACCGACAGACAGACAGAAATTGAGATAAGACTTGTCTTATCTTCCCTAGGGTGTATGTAAAACGTGAACATATGCACAAATTTCATAATTCCAAGCAATGCACAGACACAACTCTGTTTTATTTATTTAGATAAAATGCCACTGTATCAAAATATATCTTTAAAGGCTTGTGAACAGAGTTTCCTACAATTGTTAATAACATATTATTTAATCATGTGTCGGAGATTATGTATAATAAACCTTTACTTACAGTTTAATTTTTTATAAGATTGGAATAGATTTAACATCAACATTTTCAAATCATGATATTTTAGACGGACTTTTTGTTTGCTTGTGACTCTTAGGAAAGCATTTTATAATATAATTTATTAAAAGCAAACCAATTTTAAACTTTATGATATTGCTTTGTTAGGCTATTAATGTTATTAATTGTTATTTTTATGTTTATTAATCGATATAATGATTTAAAATTATTATCTATTATACTAATTGGATTTGGTTATCCTTTGATTATTTGATATATTTGTTCCTCTGTGGTTAGCCTTATTCTAAAAACAGCCCCGTTACAGTTTATTTTAATACTTTGTATTAGTGATTGTTTTACTTTAACTGAATAACCAAATAAAAAAATACGATATTGAACAATCTATTTTAGTTTCAAATATTTTTAAAGATCATATGCATACAGTGTGCCAAATTAGTAGCAAGATATTATCAGACAGAAATGTAAGGGTATCACTTTAAATAGGACAACAGCAGAATTTAGATGAAATAGTTTCATAGAAAGTGGACACGAAAATATTGTCAACCCTTGCCATAAAAGTTGAGAGGATGCTGTTTGTCAAGCACAGATAACGCTAGCGGTATATTTTGTCGGCTGAAATCTCACTGTTTTATAAAATCCGGTTACATTGCAGCTTTGAAAAATATTTTGTAATGAAATATAAAAAAAATCATCTACTATCTTGGTGGAGAATTTGTGATTGCTAATTTTAGTATATTAAAACCCATATTTTTAGATACTTAACTAAAATCTTCATATACAGCTCAAAGGTATCGTCTGATTGAAAAACAGAAATTCTGTTTGCTATTAAAAGTTTTATAAAATAATAAATACTAATGAAATAATGATGATGTAATTTGCCATATATAAAGACCCTATTTCGGTATGTATCTATGTACAGCATATTGTTTTTTTAACTCTTGATATTTACCAAGCCGGTTTTGGTGGCTTCCGGCGTCTAAAGCGAGTATACATGGCTGGTATACACATCTATACCAGATGTGCCTTATGGGGTTTGGGAAACATCCACCTCCGCTCAAGGGGTTTTGAAGTTCCAATGTTCATTTTTTGTAGTAATTTTGGAGTAATTTGTAGTCAGCTGAGTGAATGGAAATGGTAATATGTTAAAAAAAGTCTAGCGCCGTTTCCGTATAATCTCCTTGTGGAGAACGGGACTTTAGCTAATACATTGTAAAACTACATTATTTTAGCTCCCGATTTCATGTTATTTTAAATTTCCAAGTTGACCACTTTATTGGAAAATTGTGGGAGGATTTGAACATATCATTTTTATGGACAGTATAATGTAACTGAAATACCACATTTTTAAGTATCCTATAATTTTATAATTTATGAAACATCAAAGATAGCCAGGCTAAGATAAACACTCTCTACATACAGAATTATACGTCAAGGCATCAATCACGCATAAAATGTCCCTTTCATTTTTCGAGTACGCATAGAATTTTTAAGAGAAAATGTCAGTCAACCTGTCTACTCACTTTTGTTTCTTGTCAGTGAGAAATTGGTTTTTAAATATTTCAAATTATTTTTTTAAATAGTTATAGAATGTTAATTTACCGATCAATTGTAAGTTAATTTGAATGTTAAACATTCATTTGTATCATGTTCCGTTTTACTAATATCCATTGAAACAGTTTTCCTGTTACAGGTTGTTTTAAGTAAACTAAAAGCTTAACATTAATTATTCTTATTACAACACTTTATCCAGTTTCAAAACAGTTGTCACGTGAGCAAATATGTGTTGTCGAGAGTTTAACGATGACGATTGTGGATTTGCATTCGGGTCAGTGGTGTCGGCTGTGCTTTGTTTATAGTCTTAAGGAGATACACCGTAAGGGATGTATACACATTGTATACAAGGTTACTAGAGAATACTAATGAAGTAAATAATACAAGCTGCACTGAAAGTCAGTGTTCATAAAAATAAACAATTTGAACAATAAACAGTCAACTATGAACTCCTCTGTGCTGTAGAAGGTAGAATACACTACTGTGGGGGAGTTTTTGGTAGAGCCTCTGAGCAGATTTAAGTACCCATTTAGCTCTCTATACCCAAGACCCTGTTTACTAAAACCCAAAATTCAGACACCAATAAACTTAAAACTAGATAAATCTAATACAAGGCAGACCTTGGAGCAGACGTAATCTCTTACTCCATTAGAGTACATCCCTACATGACCCAGAATGTAATGTAAGTAATTCCCGAATATCACTTCATGAAATAGAATATCTGTTAATTTAAAACTATTTACTTCAGTAGATGTTATAGTAAACTATTTTTATTGGCATGTTTTTTATCTAATAACACTCAAAAATATATTAACTCTGTTGAATGTGTATACACGACGGTAAATATTTATAAAATATACATTTAACCGAGTCACACCGGTACGGGGACTGGTTGAACTCGAAAGCCTCGTATCATATTTTAAATGTTATCATAAGCATAAGAGTATTTTAAATTATTACTTATAGTTTAGTGAAGAAGCAACCTTTTAATTACAGCTGGATGTAAGTCAGCTGGATATCTCTGTCAGTTTCATGTGTAGTTTTTGCATATACTTTTAAAATAATAAACCAAACTAAATTGTATGTAATTTAAACTAGTAAATAAATATTAAGGGCCATAGATTATAGACTAGTAGTTTCTAACTGAAAAAATGAAAACTAAAATAAGATCTTATTTGTGCTTAGTTTAAAAACTATTAATTTGCCTATTGGAAATGGCGGGGAATAATGCTTTGAAGTTTGAATCTAAACAGTTAATGATGTTCTAATGAAAAGTAAGTAAAATTTTATATATCGCTTATTAATGCAACTTGGTACATGGCTTCGTCTTACTATGTTCCATTCCTGGTTGCACAAAATAATACCATCGCAGCAAATCTGCATACTCCTACCTTGCGTGTCCAGATTTTTGTTTCAGCTAAATTTTATTACAACAAAGTAATAGGGAAATATAAATTCAACGATTTTTACTCCTGTATTTTATATTATTTTACTGAGCATTTTAACTGTCACGTTGATTATGAAGATTATTGACATACATAATATCATGTCAGAGTGGTATAGAAGGTCCCTAAAGCTATAAACATAAACCTCCTACCATTTTATGATTATTACCTAATGTTGACATAGAGTGTATACATGCATAGCACATCAGCAGAGAAAGTGTTAAAATTAAAACCATATGTAGGCTATATAAATATACACGCAACTAGACATTATCAGTATTAGTGACAGTATAATATCCACCACGCGGCTAGTAGATGTTTGCTGTGATACGTGATTACAAGCGAAACTGGAGGCCGTAAATATAAATGTTTATGCCACGAACACACCCGAGCTATCTCAACAACTAACCACCACAATAAACGATATTGAACTCCAACAAATGTATTAAGAAATGTAGAATAACTAGGATAAAATATTAAGGATAAGGAATGAAAAGTTAGTATACCATAAATACGTCATTCATACTTGCTGCGCTTTGTGTCTTGGCTATTACCTACTCTGTTTATTCCAGCCAATCAAATGTAGACCTAGTATTCATTGTGTAAACTAACCCGGTCGAACCATATAACAATTGGTGCTCCGTATCTATACGGTATCAATTAATCCAAACTCTCGGACGGTATTAAAGAAAGTAGTGTTCTGGATTTATTGTGACGGTTTTTTTTTAATAACGCATCTTTATTTATTGACCGTTCTTAAACATAGGTTTGATCCGTGATATGTTAATAACGAGTTCGCACGCAGCACGCTGACGTAAGGGAAGTGAATTTCCACATAAAAACTTGTAAAACTCTAAATAAGTGTAAAAACATACATTTGCCCAATTTTTATTGAAATCTGAAAACATTGATTTTTTGCCTGTTCTGATACTCCTGGTTTAATTTACTTGCAAAGCTGGGAATACAATTTTACGCATTATAAGGTTAGGAGAAGGTCCAGACAGGCTTGAAAGTAGGCGTGAGGTTGCTGGGGATGATAAAAGTACTCTAACAAAGGAGTAACAGCCTTTTCTAGTGTAAAACCCCCATAAGACAACGTACTGTGTTTAGTCGATACACATTTTCTTTAATAACTCGGTAAATATTTATGCTAGAATGACGAGAGAGGGCTTAAAACTTCCGCCTCACTAATTCCCATATTTTTACAATCATTGATTTTACATCTGGGGCTTTTCTGACCCTTTTGGGCCCAAAAACTCGAAATTTGAAAGATTAATCCTCAAAAAAAGGGGTTTGGAGTTTTCCGATTGTTTTACCCAACGAACTTGTCCAACTGATTACAGAAAGGAACGTCCCTACCAAATTTGAAGTAAATCGGACAAAAAATGCGACCGCTAGAGTGCAAACACATATATATATATATATATATATATATATATATATATATATATATATGTCTATATATATATATACAATTTTGAACGACCCCCCAAAACGTGTTCAGGGGGTCACGTTAGGAACTTCTATAGTGGTCCCGGGCTTAAGTTTCACCGTGCGGGTCATGCTAATAGTTCACTTTCCAAAGGAAATTCACTAAAAATTGGTAGGTCGTTGCCAATCATTTATATATAAATTTCAAATTGTTATAAAACTGTTTTTTCTTAGAGATGGAAAATATATGAACGTTTTAATTGTAAAAATATTTGTGTTGAATATATTTAATAAAGATGTTACAAGCAGGTACACAAAATATCATTCATAAAGTTATAATATAATTGAAAAACTGGTAAAAAGTAGGCTTATTAAAAAAAGAATGAACTGCTTTACCTTATTAACAGGATTATAATTATCTTCAGTTTTTAAATTGATGGAAATATTTAAACACAAGGATGTTTAGTATAAATGATTAATATTTCATTAGGATTAAACCTGTCATTGTTGACGGGCTAACAGCTAATTTTATCTAGGTATGTGTGAACTAAGAATTCAAATTGAATGGCAATACAAGGCAATTTGTTGTTTGACAGTTTCGATGAGCTAGAAGGTCGCGTCAATAGTCATTGGCAAACATGACAGTGAAAACAAATGTCGATTTATCGCAGCGCTTAAAAAGTTTTCAGTTTTAGGGTACTTTACTCGAAATATTTATAACTTAAGAAATATGAACTGTAAGTACATAATAAATGTGTTTGCAGCGAATTATATACGTTTAATCAATATATATATATAATGCTAAATACTATTTAAGGTTCAAATCAGTTTTGAAGTAAATTAAGTTTAAATCATTATGTATGAACAGTAATAGTTATTAATAAATATTTGTTCCACTAAGAAAAGGAAGGAGGCAGATTCCGTAATTTTATTTCGTTTAACAAATGGGATCCACATGTGTTGAAGCTTGTATGCTGTTAATTTTCCATTTTTAATTGATGAAACAAAATACAATTTTTTATTTGTGCTATTACTGTTGCTTTTATTATTATTATCCTAATTATTTTAATATTATTTTTATGCTGTGAACTATATTTATTTATGTTTGACAAACAACAGCAACTTGGATTCAGGCGCTATTGTTATCTTTAAATTAGAAACAACCACATTTATGATAGTATATTTTTCTCAAAAATTTTAAAACTTTTAGCCAATTTATATGTGATTATTGTTCCAGTTAGGTTTGGCTTAAAAGTGTATTAAGTTTACCCGTTGTTTCCCCACAACAACACTATCTCACGAGTCCAGTGACAACGTTGGTGCGGCTGATGTCGCGATAAGCCCTCAGTTTGTTTTCTCATTTCCACTACTGATGGTTTAGGATGCACAAATCTGTCACTGGTCAAATTCATCAACAACTGAAAAATTATTTATCATCAAAATGTCATGTTGTCTTAGTTTGTTCTATTTTACTGAGGTACTGTTAACTTGAATATTAATGCAATTATAAAACACTGGGTTTTAACTTTTTTGAATCTTTGGTTCTTTAAATGACAACGTTTCTTCACACGAAATGATAATAAAAAGTTATATGTTTGAAAAATTAGCAAACAACCATATTAAGGCAGAAATGTTGTTATATCAATAAACAATTAAGTATATATGTTAAACAATGTTCAAGTTGTTAACTTTCATGATTTTTGCAACATTGTGATTACTTTGGATTTTTCAACATTTTAGTTTTAAGCATGACCATTTTATTTGTCAGCAAAGCTCAAGTAATATTAAAATATTCCATCGAGCAGTGAGAATAAAGTGACCTCCACCATTGGCTCAGATTACAAATTTATCGATCTACTCCACCTAATAAAATAAAAAATAAAACCCACCATCTACATATTTTGATAGAGTCTAAACACAGTCAAAACTTTCGATAACTCTCAGAAAATTTAATAGACCGTTAGATCTCTTTAAATATTAAATATTTTGCCTGGGAACATCAAAAATCTCTTACTTACGACTATAAACTTAAAATATATTTACTTCTGGGTAGGTCGCAAACACTGAGCGCTAAATATTGGATGTAACACACTCAAGGAAACTGCGAGCCGGGTCCCTGTTTCTAGTGAGGATAATGATCGTCATTTATAAATTTGTATCCGATAAATAAGGTTGGTATAATTAGTGAGTATTTGTTAGTTTTTAATTATTATAATAATTAATAAATTACAATAATGTAACCTAACTCAACCTAAATATCGTTATAAGGACATGCCTTGCAATGTGTTTGAATTCGGTTGTTTGGTGTAGTGAAATCGAGATAACTACTAATCTAGGTAAGAAATAAATGCTTTATACGATATACACGTGTTGTGTCATGTATTCCTTGTGTTGACCTGCTATGTCATTCTGTATCAATATTTCTCCATGATTTGTATGATCAGCTAACAGAAATATAAAAACATCACTTTTATTTAAATGCAAAAATAATTTGTCCAAGTATTTTTCTACTATCTTACAGAAAATGGTTTAAAAGTATGTAATTTTATTTCTAAACAGTAATTACAAGAGGTTTAAAGGAAATAACTAAGTGACCGCAGTGCTTAATTCTGGATTTTGGATTAGTAATTTCTCAATTGTACAACATATTCACTCTTTAACTAGTGATATTTATCAAAGAGTAAACTGTTAGTTCCTTAAGGCACCAACGATCTAACTCATTCTTTAAACCATTGCCTAGGTTAGAATTTTGTTGACATTCTTTTGAATACATTGGTCCAACTTTGTTCAGTAAAGTACCAAATCACATAAGGAGTTGTTTTAGTTTTAAGAAGATTCAAAAATTAATATATTTGGTTATTTGATATTCCAAATATAAATATTATTCTTGAATTCATTGTTTAAGTTTAGCGCTTCAGCCAAGTAAGTTTAGTTGTTCGGTATTATGTCATTATGCCTGATAATTTTTATAATTTGTATGATATATGTTTCTTTATTAGGATAGTTAGCACTTTTTATTTATTGTCATTACTGTTACTTATGAGAATTCAATTTTTGTAATGCACCGGCCTGCAACCCTTTCTTATTAAAATGATGGTCACCCTAACACAGGTTCGCCTTTGGGGGACCTAATTTCTGTTCTTTGTTTATTTATTAACTTGCGATTAATTATCTTTGTTTTCTTAAGTTAAGACTCTATGTTGAATCAGTGTTGTTTATTGATTTGTTAGTTATTTATTGAACAAGTGAACTCCATGTTATGTTATGTGCTTGAATAGAAATAAATACTTTCTTTCTTTCTATTGCTAGAAATTGCAAGAACATTTTGTTAGTATTTCTCTGTTTGAAGTTGTATGCTATAATTTCCAAAAAGAACTTAAAGTATGAGTAAAGAGGTCAAAGGTTGTTTCAAATACATTTGGTGTCTTAACCGTTAAAGGCCTCGGGAAGACCGTTCTAAACTAAAGTTAATTGCACGTCCAATTCGGAATAATTCGGATGAAGACACCGAGTTCATCAATAAGGCTACATTATAAAACTGTAGTGCATAACCGGGGGTGCTTCTGAGGTGAAGAGTATTTCCAAACGCTACGAT
This sequence comes from Allygus modestus, assembly GCA_963675035.1. Lineage (NCBI taxonomy): Eukaryota > Metazoa > Arthropoda > Insecta > Hemiptera > Cicadellidae > Allygus > Allygus modestus. The sequence continues at coordinate 39,476,335 of OY776114.1, read as the reverse complement.
TAAAAGCTCTATCATTATAAAATATTCTGAAAAATTCTGCGAGGGTTCTTTTGGTTAAATTTACCCATTTTTAAAGCTTGAATTATGACGTTACATTTTAAAATTGACATAATTATAGTTACAATATGTTATTTATTACTTATGATTTGTTGTTTTCTAATTAACAAGTCCCTCTCATCCAAACTCGATTGTACAAGAAGGCAATATAAACCCTCCTTAAGACTCACTTGGGATTATTGAGACACCCGTGATTATTTTTTAGAACTAAATGATTTAATAATTGTTGATTTATTACTAATCTTAATATATAAAATCCAAATACCACTAACTGTCTGACCTATCACGAAATCTCTACAGAGTTAACATTTGACATATATGTTCCTTTTTGGCCCTAGGTGCTTGCTAAAAAACGGTATTACGAAATTCCCCCTGTATTCCACCCCGCTGGGTCCCAAAGTTCCAATGTATTCGTTATGGACATTCACTTTGGTTTGAGCTGATCAAAATTTAAACAGATGCTCTTGATTTTCTGTGGTTCCACGTGCTAACCACAGAATGCAGCATACACAACTATCATAGCTTACGCGGGTAAATTTGCAACGGGTTGGCTAGTAGGTCATATAAAATCCAAATACCACTGACTGACCAATCACGAAATCTCCATAACTATAAAGCCCACAGAGTTGAAATTCGACATATAGGTTCCTCTTTGGCCTTAGGTGCTTGCTAAGAAACGGTATTATGAAATTTCCCCTGTGTTCCGGACCGCTGCGTCCCAAAGTTACCAAGTATTCCTTACGGACATTCACTTTGGGCTGAGCTGATGAAAATTAAAATACTCCCGCAGCAGCAAACCTGCATGCTCAGCAAATTTCCAATGCATACAAATTTATACACATAAAGCCACATACCAAGTTTAATCAATTTATGACATTTATGACACTTATGACATTTATGACATTTATAAACCGATTTATGACATTTTAATTATTCTCCATAAGAATAACATGGCGGCTGAGTGTGCAGGTTTGCTGAAATAAGGAACACTAAAAATGGATTTTTATACAAATATCAATATAACTCAACTAGGTAAAGCCACATACCAAGTTCTATTAATTTATGTTCATAATTAAAGGAGATAACACGTTACTTATTCTCCTTACAAATAACATGGGGCTGAGTATGCAGGTTTGCTGCTACGAAAACTATGGGCCAAAAAATGGGCTTTTGTGCAAATATCAATAGACCACAATGAAATGAAGCAATATACGAAGTTTCGTCAGGATAAGTTGATAAATAAGCGATATATACAATTTGTTTTATCCTCCATAAGAATAACATAGGACAACGTACTGTGTTTAGCAATTTCAATATCTCAGTAACCAATTGACGTAGAGCAATGATTAAAACACCAAATTATGCGTCTTTTTAAGCTGATTCTAATGAAAAAAAAAACTAAAATTTTACTTTTTCAAAAATTATATTTAAAAACTCAAAAAACCCATTTTGGGGGTACAAAACCTCCCCAAAATACCCCTTTGGATGTCTGATTCTGATGTCTGTTTGGATCCGTCTGATTTTCGAACTTAAGTCATAAATGCTGCTTTTCATGTTTGTACCAAATTTCATCAAAATCGGACCTTTTTTACCAGAGTTATCGCACCCACGGACACATATATACATATACATATATTGAAATTTTGAGTTCATTTATATATATGCAGTTTTGAACGAATGGTGTTTTTGGGGTCTGGGGACCTCAAAACGAAAAGTTATCATGGTCCCGGGCATAGGTCTTACCATGCCGACTACGGTAATAGCTTCTTCCCTGTAGGGGAAATTCGCTAACAGCTAATCTTGATTCGTATTAGTTCCGCGGGCTAACCACAGATTGAAGCACATATAACTATCATAGTTTACGCGGGCGAAGCCGCAACGGGTCGGCCAGTGTTAGATAATGATAATAATTTCGTTGACTTTTCAACGGGTGTTACCCTAATAATATAATAATAATTTTACCTAAAATGGGAAAACACATTACCAACTGGAGTTTTAGAGGCATGTATATCTTGTAACTAGTGTAAAATAAGGAATGGAAATTTAACGATAGTACAGAACACTTTCACGGTCCTCGTCAATTTTGACAAGCTTTAAGGTTACGTCAACAGTCTTTAGCAAACGAAGCCCTCAAAAAATGTGACTGGCTTTCAGTTTCCGCATCTATGGTAGTAAAATTGTTCAACTGCGGTTTTAGGCTAAATATTAGCTGAAATGTTCGCTCTCAAAATAAGTATATACAGAACTAAGCCAACTTCCGATATATATCCAACATTATAGAATCGTATATTGAAGTTAATACAATTTATGAACTAGATATTAAATCGTTGAGGCATAATAATTAACAGAGTAAAATAGATTTTAATGTAAACAAAATAACTTGGTGACAGTCATACGTCAATTGAAAAGTAAAATAATTTAATTACCACGTTGAAAACTAATGTTAATTACAGGTGTTATGGAATATTTCAACATGTCTGTACCTGATAGCTATGTTAATAGTACAGTTTTTTTCAATGAAGAACAAAAAACTATTACCGTATAGTAATTAAAAATTACAGTTTCTATTCTAACTTACTATTTGTTATGCAGAGAAGAAAAAATGTGTAATCTAGCCAAGTTAATTAACCTGAAATTAGTTTTAAGGCAATTTTACGAATTCAAATGAGCTAAATAATGTATTCCACTTAACTATGTTGTTTTTGTCATTATTTAACATTTGTAAGATACTTAAAGAATGTTACTACTAGTAGTCTATACAATAAAAATAAATTCAATGTTTTCACTTAAATTAATATACTTTTATACATTTTATTATTAATTTGTTTTTAAAAGGATGGAATTTCCCCATTTACTTGTACTTCCCGCCATCCTCCCATTATCCAGCATCATGCAGCCTCCACACTCTGGCCGAGTTCAAGCGAGCAAAGACAAACACTGTGGATGGGTTGTTCACCACCACTCTTGTCATTGCAGCTGATGCACTGTAATATGACTTGCCGAGTGGCTCGCCCGAGCGACTTGAATTTGTCAGTGTGGAGGCAGCTTTAGGACTTACAATGCAGGATATAACGAGATTTCACCAATGTGCTAACACTCACGCGACCTCACACACATATGTGTGATATTCAAATTAGTATGTATGTGTGCTAAATATGTGCTATTCTATCAATAAATAATCGAACCGTACATTTATTTTAGGGACACATCCCTTTTATTTATTTTTTTATTTTTCCACGACTTGTCCAATAAATATGAACTGTAAAATTACACTTAAATCTTAAACTCTAATCGAGGTCAATTAGGTATAGCGCTAATACATAATTAGGGTTGAGAATACTTTATATATTGAGAAGAATTTATTAGTATTGTTGATATTAAAGTATGTAGAAAGTGTAATACGCAACAACCAAAAACCCATTTTTGAGGCCGAAGATTAAATCATTAGTACGTATTCCTACATACTTGGTATATTGTGGAATTATAAATTGCTATCTACCCATTTATCAGTCTTAGTAATAATATAATATTTAACATGTTCTAGATATGTTATATTGCGACAAATATTGTATCCACCTAGGGCCATTCTATACTGACGGCAAATGCGTCGCGCTTTATTCCGTTTTGCAGGACAGTGGAGTTATGTTTAGCATCTATACAGGCGCTCTTACTGCCTGCGGAAGCCCTGCTCACTCCGCGTTGACGTACGCAACGCAACCTGACCTGCAACGAACGCTATTTACGCGAAGACATTGCTGCGAGGTTCCTTCTATACGGACGCTATTGCTGTCACAGCGTCGCGGGAAGCGAGGTTTTTTATTTCGGTGTCCTCAGTCTGTCTTGTAACACCACCGACTAGATTTAATAGCTCGTCAAACGAGGCAACAGACATCCTCTAGTTTGAAAGAATTTATCTTCATATTGTCTGTGCTTTTCAAACATCACGTGAAAAGCACCAGTAGACAATCTATTGCTTAGAACAGCATGAGTACCCCAACGCCTAACTTCTCGCTTAGTTCCATCCAAATATACCTCGAGAAGGAACTGAAACCCAACACACCCGATGTGCACAGCGTCCATGTTGGCATCTCAACTCAACCCTCAAAAACTGGCGCGACCTTGGTTTGCGCATCGACATTAGCGTCCACATAGAAGGTCGGATAGCGCGACGACATTAGCGTCCACATAGAAGGTCGTATAGCGCGACGACATTAGCGTCCACATAGAAGGTCGGATAGCGCGACGAGATTAGCGTCCACATAGAAGGTCGGATAGCGCGACGACATTAGCGTCCACATAGAAGGTCGGATAGCGCGACGAAATTAGCGTCCACATAGAAGGTCGGATAGCGCGACGACATTAGCGTCCACATAGAAGGTCGGATAGCGCGACGACATTAGCGTCCACATAGAAGGTCGGATAGCGCGACGACATTAGCGTCCACATAGAAGGTCGGATAGCGCGACGACATTAGCGTCCACATAGAAGGTCGGATAGCGCGACGACATTAGCGTCCACATAGAAGGTCGGATAGCGCGACGACATTTGTGTCCGTATCCGAAGGTCGGTTTTTAATACTGGGCGTTAGCGGCATTAGCGACGCATTTGCCGTCCATATAGAATGGCCCTTACCAAACGCCAACGCACAATAGATTTATGTTCTAACCCTTCACAAAGGCACAGACACTGCACAAGTGGAGAATGGTCCGGTCTTATAGTGCTTTGTACATCATAGCCTCCATTTTTCACTTTGTTTATTACTTTACGTTTGTATTACTTTATTAAAGTGTTAAAGGTAGATATTATTGAAGGCTCACAAGTCAGTGCCTACAAAAGAAACTAGTTTAAAATCAAGTTTATATGTTTCAATACTCACACTTTCTCACATACACGGTCTGTAGAACATTGCAAAATTAATCAAGCACACATAGTTCAGCGGAATTGTATTTTTGGATTATTGATTTACCATTTAGATTATAACTAGTATGAGCATTTAGATTATCCCTATAGGCATTGGATTTATATCTACTAGAGGGGACACCTTATGGGAACCAGAGTTAGTAAAAGCAGTGATGCGATCTAGCGTCATAAAAAGATAACTACGTGATCTGCAGCGTCGTTAGGCCAAGTTAACTCGTCCGCCATACCCGACACGTGTAAACAAAATATCACTTTGATGACCGTCACAAAAAAGGTTTATTTCAACATTTTAAAATGTCTAGAAAACATTCCGAACAAAAATATGATTAACTAAACCGCAACGATCCCTGGAGGCGTATGATGGAACTACGTCGACAAATCCCTCACATTAATTTAAATTCCGTGTCCCCTCTAGTAGATCTATGAGTAAGTGAAAAACTGCAGACACAATTTATAATAATGTGTTGTTTAATGTATCGTGATTTTCAATCCTAGATGTGCGTTTGTGAGTTTTGTTGAATGTCAGTCTGTAGGTTCATTACTTTCAAAATGGGAAATGTAAATCCTGAGGATTTACGTCAACCTATATTCAAAACAGTAGTTTTGAAATACATTAATCAAAAGGGAAACTCGCAATACCACACTTTAGTGATTGCAGTGTCAAAAACAATACGTAATAATATGTGCATTAAAATTCCTATGTGTATCAACATTGTGAAAATATCCAAAAGTTACTTAGGACTTCTGCGTATTATCCTTAAATTTTAAATTTGTTTCAATTGCAGATGATGATCACATTTTTGGTCTTCAGGTTTTCTATAAAGCCATTTGTTTAAATGTGTTCTCGGCGTAGCTGGGATTGTCAGGCCTAATTATTAAACATTGTAATTACGTGTTTATGCAACTGTCCCAATTGTTTCAGTCCAAACATATTGCAGTTAGTTTTATTCTTAACATTAAAACCTATAATTAAAATCATTTTGATTGAGTGTTATCGCATTTGATTGTGATTCCATTTTTTATATAGATCGATTGGAACACCACGATGATTAAGAAGTGCATCCATTTGATCAGTTAAATTTCCCCTTTAAATGTGTATAAGCAAATGTAATCGCTTGTCAAAATGCTAAGTTTTTGTAAGATGCTTTAAGTTGCTTAAAGTTGATATAATAACGCATTATATCAACATGAAAAATAAAATTAGCATCGGTGATCTTGATATTTGCCGTCAGTCCTTGTTTCTTACAATGTTTTACAAGTAGGAAACTTTTTTCGTAATAATGGTTAACAGAGAAGGACTTGCTATGCATAAAACAGTATGTTAGAGAAATAAATGTCAGAAAAAGAACAAATCGCATCCTAAAGATTTCCCCGAAACTTGTGCTGGAGAGAGAATTTCTTTATATCCTCTTTGGCAAATTTATTTTTTAAGTGTTTCTTTCCCTTGTGTCATACTTTTTAAGTTACATAGAGTTATTTACAAAATATTGCTCAGCCTAAAATATGAGATCAATCGAGCTAGTCAAAATTAGATTATTATATATAATCATTAATACGCGTTGATGACTTAAACCTCTAATTAATATCGTGTATACTTTTCGATATTTAGAAAGCTAACTTCCATATACATGTAATTTAATGAAAATTGCCTTGTACCATGTTTAAAGACATTATCGTAACAAAATAATAACAAACTGCAATCACATTTTTTTAGAATTTCCCGTTTTTCAAAATCCTTAATATATTCAAAATTCCTTCAGGGTTTCTCAATATTCGTTTTAAAAGTGGCAATGTTTATCTTCTGCAGATAATAGATTTATTTGGTCAGGTGTGTGTTATACAGGGTGATTGATATAAGTGTGCCAGCTGTTTTCTTTAAAAGTAAAAGAGGTATTAAAAAATGCTAAATCGCAACTTCCCTGGATTTTTGGTTCTGAATTATTTTGTGATTTTTAAATTTGGATTTTATCAGTAATTTTTCCAATGTGGCGGTCAACTTTAGTTTTTCTTATAAAATGTCCATAGTTTTACTATTGAATCAGGTATAAAATAACACTTTAAAATGTTTTTATTCTTTGCACTTTTTCACTAAACCTAGCCGTTAAGTTGACTTTTATTGTTTTTAGCATTGAGTATCTCACCTTATGTGTAGCTCTGGAGGATAAACAGTTGGGTATAGGAAAGAAACACCAAGAATAAAAACTTTTTAAATTTAATTTTCTACCCTATTAATTAATAAAATTAGGGGAAATATATTTTCTAAAATGTTCCCGCCATTTTTACAATATGGCAACCAATTTAATTTTTTCTTAATTTTAATAAATCATGGTGTATAAAATTTAATTTTAAAACGTTTTTATTCTTTGTGTTTTTTCCTTAACCTAACGGTTTAGCCTCCAGAGCTACACATATGGTGAGATACTCAATGCTAAAAACAATAAAAATCACCTTAACGGTTAGGTGTAGTGAAAAAATACAAAGAATAAAACATTTTAGAATGTTATTTTATACCTGATATAATAATAAAAATATGGTCATTTCGTAAGAAAAACTAAAGTTGGCCGCCATATCGGAAAAATGGCGGATGAAATCCAAGTTTAAAAACCACAAAATTATATACAACCAAAAATCCAGGGAAGTTGCAATTTAACTTTTTTAATATCTCTTTTACTTTTAAAGAAAAACAGCTGGCACGCTTGTATCAATCACCCTGTATATACATTATAAAAGTGTGTATTTTAGTCGTCATAGTTATCTGTTTCTCCAGTGAATGCAGCAGAAACAAATTATTTCCTTCGTCACGGAGATCGTCAGGTAATTTTAAAATGCCTTATTTTTTAAGGAATACAAAATATTTGCACCAAAAAAGTTAATAAGTACTGTACAATTTTATTAAACTACGCAGTCAGTTTTTTGCCCCAATACCTACGTCGCATCATTGATTAAATAGCATTATTTTTATAAGAGTTTTTCACAAGACACAAACTAAACAGTAGGGTAAATTGGACAGTCCGAGGGCAGGAGGGACAGGAGGGACGCCCCCCCCCGAGCCACCCCCCCTCGCGAATTTTTTTTTCGCGAATTTTTTTTGCGAATTTTTTTTTTTGCGAATTTTTTTTGCGAATTTTTTTTGCGAATTTTTTTTTTTGCGAATTTTTTTTTTTTGCGAATATTAACCTAACCTAACCTAACCTAACCTAACCTAACCTAACCTAACCTAACCTAACCTAACCTAACGTAACGTAACCTAACCTAACCTAACCTAACCTAACCTAACCTAACCTAACCTAACCTAACCTAACCTAACCTCGGATCAGATTTCTGATTGCAGATTCTTGTTCGTCTAGTCGAGCCGAGAAATTTGCATACCCACAAAGTACATTTGGACGATGTAGGGGGGGGGCTATCTCGGTTACCATAAGTCGGATTCGAATTCTGATTGCAGATTCTTGTTCGTCTAGTCGAGCCGAGAAATTTGCATACCCGCAAAGTACATTTGGACGATGTAGGGGGGGGGCTATCTCGGTTACCATAAGTCGGATTCGAATTCTGATTGCAGATTCTTGTTCGTCTAGTCGAGCCGAGAAATTTGCATACCCACAAAGTACATTTGGACGATGTAGGGGGGGGGCTATCTCGGTTACCATGAGTCGGATTCGAATTCTGATTGCAGATTCTTGTTCGTCTAGTCGAGCCGAGAAATTTGCATACCCACAATGTACATTTGGACGATGTAGGGGGGGGGCTATCTCGGTTACCATAAGTCGGATTCGAATTCTGATTGCAGATTCTTGTTCGTCTAGTCGAGCCGAGAAATTTGCATACCCACAATGTACATTTGGACGATGTAGGGGGGGGCTATATCGGTTACCATAGGTCGTATTTGAATTCTGATTGCAGATTCTTATTCGTCTAGTCGAGCCGAGTCATTTGAGTACCCACATCGTACACTTTGGATGATGTTTACAAAAAAGGGGCCCGCACCACACTTTTGACCTTTTTTTTTTGCATTTTTGGATTCTCCTCGTCAAGCCGAGTATTCTCAGTACCCACATGACATACTTTGGATAATTAATACAAGAGTTGATCAGGGTAACGCTACAACCAACAGAGCTAGCCCATCAGCGCTTGCGGTCAATTGAACTAACAGTGAATGCAAATTTTAAGGAGAATATAATTGCAATGCTTTGAACATATACTGCAAAGGGAGGTGTATCGATACACCCCCCTTCAAGTACTCTGCACCGAGGCAGCTGTTCGCACAAATAACCGTCGCGTCCATTCTACTGTCTGGGAATGCGGATGTTGTAATTTGATACCTCGACTGGAGGGTGCAGGTGTTCACACAAAACACCGACAAGTAGAGACCTGTCTGGGAATGCGGATGCTGTAATTTGATACCTCGACTGGAGGGTGCAGGTGTTCACACAAAAAACCGACAAGTCGAGACCTGGTTGGGAATGCGGATGCTGTAATTTGATACCCCGACGGGAGGGCGACGCGACCCTTCCAGGAACCCATTATAGTCCGCCAGTATCGAATTCCGAGCAATAAATCACCAGTTGTCAAACACCCACGGTATCATTCTTGTTTTAGGCTTCATCAATTCCTGATGTATGGGGGAGCGAAAATCTCCCCCTAACCCATTATGTGTTAGGGGGAGCGAAAATCTCCCCCTAGTAATTAAATCAACAGAACACCAGTTGTCACGGTCTCATTCTTGTTCTAGTCTTCAACAATTCCTGACGTATGGGGGAGCGAAAATCTCCCCCCTAAGCCATTATGTGTTAGGGGGAGGAAAAATCTCCCCCTAAGCGGTGCGCGGGTCGCGACACGCCACAGTCTCTTGATAGACTTCTTCGAAGACGGACGTCTACATTAATTCGATAACAATGTCGTTTATTCATCAGAAATCGTGTGAATGTGTGAAGACTGAACTGGACTTGTTTTCGTTACCGCCTACGCAGACCAGCATCGAGAGCGGTAAATGGGTTCAATACAAACCGATCTCATCGCTGACGGACGATTCGCCAATAGAGTTTGTAATACCCGGTCACGGTGACGAGTACACGGACCTGACACAAACGTTATTACACGTGAAAGCCGCTATTGTGAAACAGGACGACACTAAAGCGGACGGTGGGCAACCTGCTAAAGAGGTGGGCCCGGTGAACAATTGGCTCCACTCGATATTCAGTCAAGTGGATCTCTATCTCAATCATAAACTGGTGTCACCACAAACTAACACGTACGCTTACCGGGCCTACTTGGAAAACCTTTTGAACTACGGATGTAGTGCGAAGAATTCGCACCTGACTAGCGAGCTGTTTTTTGAAGATTCGGCCGGACTAATGGACGATTGTGACGAATTGAACGAGGGATTGAAAAAGCGTCGCGATCACACGAAAGAAAGCGATGTTTGCGATATGGTCGGTCGATTGCACATCGATCTGTGCAATCAGAACAAATTCATGTTGAACGGTGTCGAGATGCGATTGCAACTTAACAGATCCAGAAACTCGTTTTGTATAATGTCCAAAACGCTAACTACCTACAAGGTGACAATTAAAGAGATTAGTCTTTTCGTACGTCGATGTAAGATCAATCCGAGCGTATTGTTGGCGCACAGCAAAACTCTCGAGACCGGCACGGCCAAGTATCCGATCACGCGTGTAGAAGTGAAATCCTTCACACTACCCTCCGGTATAATGAGTAAAGCTTTAGACAGCGCATTTCTCGGTCAGTTACCGAAACGTGTGATAATTGGACTGGTCAGTAATCTTGCGTTCAACGGAGATTTCAAGAAGAATCCCTACAACTTTCAACACTACGATATGAATTATCTCGCATTGTACGTGGACGGTGAACAAGTACCGGCCAAACCGTTACAGCCCGTTTACACATTGAACAGTGAGACATATATACTCTCTTATTACACATTGGTCACCGGCACCGGAATCCAGTTCTCCGACGCAGGTAATGAGATCAAGAGAGGTGACTATCCGTACGGTAATTGTCTTATGGCGTTCGACTTGACACCGGACATGTCCGCGGCTGAGTCGAGTCACTGGAATCTCCTGCGCAACAGTAATCTACGTATCGAAATTGGATTCTCCAAAGCGTTGCCCGAGACCGTCAACTGTATAGTGTACGCCGAACTGGACAACGTCATCGAGATCGATCGTCACCGTAACGTAACAGTTGACTTCAGCGGGTGAATAAAAGCGAACGCCAAACAGAAATATTGTCTGACAGCGAGTGCGTACAGTTTACTTCAAGGGTGAGCAGACGCACCACCAGTCAGTAGTACGGTTGAAGTCGCACGGTAAGGACGTTAACATGGACGCTTACGCTTCTGCGGACGACTATATCAAATCGTTGATTCAGGAGATTGAGGTTATGAACAATAATGCTAGTGATCAGACGTTGGCATCACCTCAGTCGTCATTTGTAAAACCGACAACTGCCTGCAAGAGACGAAGGAGACCAACTCCCATCGAAGTGGAAACCAAGAAACCAGGATGGGTACCAAAACCAACAGATGATTGTCCCATAGTGTCATGGATGGACGATGGGAATACGTTTGCTGTTCAAAACCCGGGAAACAAAGGACAAATTTTATTGAAAATGGAAATGTACGATGGTACAGATATGGTGTTCATGTGTGGTTTATTTTTGGACAAAGATGGTGATATGCACCAAAATGTCAAACAAGTAGTTGATAAAGTGGAAAACATGTGGATCTATAAATCAACAGGAGTACCGAAAATTACAGGCTTAACTCAAACTGTTACACAACGCAGTGCAGTTTCGCAGCCAACGCCTAAGAAACGAGCTGTGAGGAAGAAACAACGAGTGGCGCCGGCATTCAACTAGAGCATCCGCATTCCCAGACAGGTCTCGACGCGTCGGTTTTTTGTGTGAACACCTGCGCCCGACCCTTCGGACCACCCACGTAGAAGAAAATGGCGGCGAGGGTTTATAAGGCGGGGCCCCGCCCGATTGAGCATCATTCGCCACCAGACCGCCGCCTCACATAGACCTACTCCAACTACTACTACTAGAGATGTCGAGCAGCAGCACTTTCAAGCCAGAGTTTTCGATTTTGAACGGCACTGCAACAACCGCGGACCTGAGAGCTACCCTCAACAACTGCAAGTCTGACTCTCCGCTCTACACCAGGATAGCCGATCTCCGAGAGGAATGCGGCTATCTCATCACTGCGATGGAGCGAGCCATCACACCCTTTGGCGAGACGATCATCGTGATCCTGGAGGGGCAGGTCGGGGACGACTTCTTTCTGCGAGTCTACCTGCCTAGGCGCTTCAACGAGGTCCTGAGCAACACCGACATCGAGCGCTACAACAGCGGGTTTGGAGAACGCCTTCGCTTGGTGAAACGCAGCCCGAGGGGTTCCAATAGCAGATTCACACCGTTGGAGTTTATGTAAAGCAAGACTTGAAGATTATGTTAATACCTTTGTAAATTAGTTTTCGTAGTCAATACTTATAGTCACGTTCAGAACATAACCACTGTGTTATTTATTTCACTTAACCCCAAAAATGTCCTTTGGTAGTAAGTTTAAGAGTGTGAGTATGGTAACTGTGAGGTGTTTAGTAGCTCAGTAGTAATCATGGGCTTGATGTGGAAACATCCTTTCTCAGCCATTGTGGCGGGACCTTCGGGTTGTGGCAAGTCTCAGTTTGTGTCAAAGTTTATAAAACACATTACAGAAATGTGTGACACACCATTTACCAGTATAAACTGGCATTATGGTAGTGGTGGTGGTGGTGGTGGTGGTGGTGGTGACCCGAAAAATGTCAACATTAACCACTTAGAAGGTCTACCAAATTTGGAGGATTTTTCTGGTAACGAGCCGATACTTGTGATTATAGACGATATGATGCGTGAGGCCGACAACCGTGTGGTGGATCTTTTCACAAAAGGTTGCCATCATCGCAACATTAGTGTGTTTTTCATTACACAAAATTTGTTTCATCAAGGACGCGGGCAGAGGGACATCTCACTGAATGCGCATTACATTGTGTGTTTTAAGAATCCTAGAGATAGAGTTCAGATTAGGTACTTGGCCAGACAAATATATCCAGACAGCCCGAAATTCATCGAGGAGGCGTACGCTGACGCTACTAGGAATCCACACGGCTACCTACTGATAGACTTGAAACAATCAACAGACGAAAATATGCGAATACGAAGTTGCATATTTCCAGACGATTCTACCAACTATGTGTACTTGCCAAAGAAAAGGTAATTTCGCCATCAGTAGTAATCATGTCGTGCTTGCGGAAGGACGCAGCTCTGCTTACGGCTTTCATACACGCAACACCCAAGGAGCGGAAGGCACTGTTAAAGGTGTGTGACAAGAGCCGCATTCGCTCAGTGTGTGAGTGCGCATACAACGTGTTGCGAGGTAACGTTCCTCTGGCGAAGAAGAGTAAAAGTCAGCTAAGCAAACACAAGGCGACGCTACGTCGATTGGTGAAACGCGGCGAAGGCTGGTCAAAGAAACGAAAGTATCTCATACAAAAAGGCGGTGGAATCTTTATACCATTACTTTTGAGCGCAGTACTACAAGCAGCACTGAGTAGATAAAAATGGCTGGCATCAACAATCAGTTCTATCTGACACTGCCCAGCAACAGTTCGATGCAGTATTATCCGAAAAATACAGTTGCAAATTATATAACACATTTGCCGAGAGCTATTCAACTGGACGCTGGCGACTGGGAAATTGCACTTGTGGAAGCGCACTATCCAATGACATTTCTATCTGTCGGTAATGACGAAACAATTGACATTTGCATACAACCGCAAGAGGAAGCAAAAGTGAACATAGAAGCGTTGGCGCGGGTTATGGACAGCACTGCCGATGTAACACCGGTAGTGTCTGCTACTCCAAAACAAAACCACAGAATTAAATTGAAGACTGGTGATTACGCAAATATTCAAGAATTGTGTGATCATATCAATTCACAAGAACTAGCGATTACTTTTGGTGTAAAGTTCACCGTTGAAAACTCATACAACAAATTCATTGAAGTATCGATGGGAACTGATGTTGGAAAAATTACATTAAGTCCAACGTTAGCGCTTCAATTGGGGTTCGATCCGAATGAATTGACGCTGGAAGGTGATGCAGTTAACAAAAGCATCCGTTCGCCCAACATTCGTCTTGGCTTACCGTCACACATGTACGTGTATTGTGATTTAGTCGAGCCGCAGATGGTCGGCGATACAGTCGCACCGTTATTGAAAATTGTCAATATATCCACGTCTACTTATGTATACGGATTGCATAAATCAACATCATTCATCGATCCGCACTATGTGCCTGTTATGAATAGATCTTTTGACAGTGTGGAAATTGACTTAAGAGATAACATTGGTAATCATTTGCCATTCCACTTTGGAACGTCGTGCGTGAAGTTACACTTTAGAAAAGTAGCTAGCCATTAGCACAGAAATGGAACATGCGAAGAAGATGGTAGTTGTGCCGCAAGAGTTGATTGATCGACTGCAATCAAATGCTACGGATAACAGACCGACTAATCTATCCAGTGAAAACAGCCTCGACGCGGAGATGCAACAAATATTGAATAACAAACGCATGGACGATAGTGAAAAGTGGAAATTGTACAAACAGGCGTTACATCGCTTCTTGCATATTGCAGAGAATAGACGCCAACCGATTAGCATACCAATCGTGGAGACGGGTGGGATTAAACATAGTCGACGAGCGCACCCCGCTGCAGAAGGTGGTCCAGTGGAAGAGATTGTGGAAACGTTTTCAAAAACTTACAGATCTGATGCCCGCAATCTTTTACGTTTCATGAAACGTGATGGCAGCTTAATCAGTTGGGACAGTGGCTATTCAGTGTACATCAACGGTGTAAAAATCCCAGACTCAAATCTAGTGGATATCTTAAATTGCATAGTAAAGGTGCGTATGCGTGATTACATACCGCCAGGATGGCGGGAAGTGCTCAACGCATTGAAAGCGATGAACGTGCCAAAGGACTATATGAATAATCTAAGAGCACTAAAGGAAATAAATGCCGAATATCGATCATCATTCACAGGAGGAGAAGGATCAGACGATGAAGTAGACACATCAACTGAATCAATACTGAGAACACCGCTAGTAAATCGACTACGATCGGCTAGAGGAAAACGTGTAACATCTACACCGACAGAGCAGTTTGATCTTCTAACTAGAACAAATTTGGACAATTGGGAACCGTACACAGGATAGGTTTTCAGTATTATGGAGCGTTTGTATTACAATCCCATCGAACCTTCGTCGTATGGCGGTGTAGCTCCTTTAGCGCGAGCTGCAAAACCAGTTTCAAAACGCAAAGTGATTGAATGGTTACAAACACAGGACACTTACACATTGCACAAACCGGCACGCAAGCGTTTCCCGCGCAATCCTTACATATTGTATGGTCCATTTGAATTGTGGCAAGCGGACTTGAACGATATGCGTGGTCTTAGTAAACACAACGACGGCGTCAACTACCTACTGACTGTAATAGACGTGTTTAGCAAACACCTGTATGTGCGAACGTTGAGGCGGAAAGAAGGAGCTGAAGTGGCCAACGCTTTCGAGGAGATATTTGCCGAAGCGACCGATACACCTCGCTGTTTACAAACCGACAAAGGTACTGAATTCACCGGTGCCAAGACGAAAAGGTTATTCAAACAATACGAAATCATCTATGTCACTACACAAAACCCAGATGTTAAAGCGGCCGTAGTGGAACGCGTGAATCGCACTTTGAAAACGCGCATGTGGCGATATTTGACTTACAAAAACACATATCGTTACGTAGATGTGTTGGACAAACTGGTTAGCGCATACAACAACAGCGCTCACAAGAGTCTAGGCAACAGAATACGACCAGTCGATGTGACTGTCGACAACAAGCGAATATTGCATCAGGTATGGCGTCGCATGTTCGGTAAGATACCGCGTCGTGTTAAGGCAAAACTGAAAGTTGGCACCACAGTGCGCATATCTAAGGAGAAGGGCACATTCGCAAAAGGTTACGAGACTAATTGGAGTAAAGAAGTGTTTGTGGTGCGTCGTGTAAACACATTGATGCCTCTGCCAATGTACACTTTGTCGGATCTCAACGGTGAACAAGTGACTGGTCAGTTTTACGAATACGAATTACAAAAAGTGACAATATACAACGACCATCTGTTCAAGATTGCTGAAATACTAGCCGCTAAGGGTCGTGGTCGCAGTAAGCGTTATTTCGTCAAGTGGGCAGGTTACGGAGACGAGTTCAATTCTTGGGTAGGAGCGCAAGATTTGCAAAATGCCTAATAGCAACCAGTTCTATTTGACATTGCCCAGCAACAGCTCAAAGGATTATTTTCCAAAATACAGTGTCCAAGTACACTACACATCTGCCGAGACAAATTCGATTAGAAGGCGATGGCGAGTGGGAGATGGCTTTGGTCGAAGCGCATTATCCATGTTCCTTTATGACTGTGGACGATGAATCGTGTATTTGGCTCGACTATAAACTCGTTCTGCCTAGTATACCCGTCACACTCAGTGTCGAGCACATTATGCTAAAGATGAAACCCGGTTATTACAAGAACATAACCGATTTATTGAAAATGATCAATAAAGCGAAGGATGTAACCCAGTACTTGTACTTTGAGTATGACAAAGAGCAGGACAGAGTCAAGATCACGACAATGGTGGACGGTATAAGCAAAGTGCATTTCACCGAAGCGCTGTCTCTCCAGTTGGGTTTCGATCCGTACGAGAACGTTTTGACAAATGACCTCACAGCGATATGGCCACCAAATCTGACTATGGGACTGCCGACACACTTGTACGTGTATTGTGATCTGATTGAACCGCAGCTGATTGGCGACACTACAGCGCCGCTTTTGAAGATTATCAACATTGACAGAGATAACTACACACACGGCGCGCATAAGACTGTGCATTTCATCAGTCCTCATTATGCGCCAGTTATGAAAGGAACATTTGAAACGATCGATATTGACCTAAGGGATCACGCTAGTAAAAAAGCGTCATTCCTCTTTGGGACGTCGTACGTGAAGCTTCATTTCAAAAGAGTAGCTCAGCAATTATGAATACAAACGATCCCTACTTGGCTTACTACCGTCGCCAACAATTGCAGCAGACCGGCGGCAGTATCGATAGGGTATTTCGCGGTGCACCCTACCAGCGCGGACATGGAATTGGCAGTTTCCTAGGCGGTATGTTCCGCACCATCACACCACTGCTCAAGTCGGGAGCCTCTGCTGTGGCCAAAGAGGCGTTGAAATCCGGTGTTGGATTCTTGGGCGACATGGCCATACACCAGCGGGATCCCAAAGAAGCCGCTAGAGATCATTTCAGCCAGTTTACAGACTCGCTAAAACGCAGGGCGGATGGCAAACTTCAACGTGTGCTAAGTGGCGGCGGCGGCTCTCGCGCGAAACACCGTCGCGTAACGCGAAAGAATACCGCGAAACACCGACGCGCTACTCCTGCGCGAAAGACTAACGCGAGACTCTCGCGTAAGAGGAACGCGAAGCGCGCCATGTTCGGCGGCCGTCGTATCACACCGCAGTCTTTGACGAAACTCCTTCGAGGAAGGTCGTCGCCGTCGTCATCCAAGAGCAGCAGCAAGAAGAGAAGGACAGTTAGGAAGAAGACGAGGAAGACGAGGAAAGCAGTGAGGAGAACTTCCGTACGTGATATATTCAATTAACACACACGCTAGCAATGTCGTTTCTACATCAAAAGTCGTGTGAATGCGTCAAGACGGAATTGGACTTATTCTCCCTACCGCCGACGCAGACCAGTATCGAGAGCGGCAAATGGATTCAGTACAAACCAATCTCCACACTGACTGATGATTCGCCCATCGAGTTTGTTGTGCCCGGCAACGGCGAAGAATACACCGATCTTTCGCAAACAATGTTGGAAGTTACAGCGTCTATTGTCAAGTCGACAGGAGCGGCAATCGCAGATGCCGATGAATCGAACAAAATTGGCCCAGTCAACAATTGGTTGCACACGTTATTCAGTCAAGTCGATATGAGTATGAATCAGAAACTGGTCACACCACAAAACAACACTTATGCATATCGAGCGTATATTGAAACATTGCTGAATTACGGCTATGATGCTAGGAAATCACATTTAACATGTGGATTGTGGAACGCGGACGATGCCGGCCACATGGACAATACTCTGGACGATAACGATGGACTAAAGGCGAGACGAAAAATGACAAATAAAAGTCGTGAAATCGATATGCTCGGTCGCCTACATGTGGACATGTGTAATCAGAACAAGTTCCTGTTGAACGGTGTGGAACTGCGTTTTAAACTGATCCGATCAAAAGATTCCTTCTCCATTATGTCGGATGATGGTGACTACAAGGTGCACATTGTTGATGCGAATCTCTGGATACGAAGGTGTAAAGTTAGCCCCACTGTACTGTTGGCGCACAGCAAAACGCTTCAGACCGGCACAGCTAAATACCCAATCACCAGAGTGGAATTGAAAACATTCACACTACCGTTTGGAGTGAGGAGCAAAACTTTGGACAATGTGTTTCTAGGTCAAGTGCCGAAACGAATCATTGTCGGACTGGTCACCAACGCCGCTTATAATGGTGATTTAAAAAAGAATCCATTTAATTTTCAAAATTTCAAAACCAACTACTTCTCGCTGTACGTGGACGGTGAACAAGTGCCGTCCAAACCGCTACAACCACACTACGAAACCGGCAAGGGAAAATACGTGATGGCGTATCACAGTCTGTTTTCAGGCTCCGGCATACTTTTTAGCGATGCTGGTAATCTCATAAATAGAGACGATTACGACGATGGATACTGTCTGATGGCATTCGATCTAACACCTGATATGTCAGCAAGCGACACGACTCATTGGAACCTAGTGCGCAACGGCAGTGTGCGTATGGAGATTGCTTTCGACACGGGGCTCACAGAGACTGTCAACTGTCTTGTATACGCAGAGTTTGACAACGTCATAGAAATCGATCTCATCGCAACGTGTCTGCGGACTTTGGTGGTTAGATCGTCGGCAGCGGCGTCATCGTCCTCCTCCTCAGTCTACAACCAACATTCGCACAAGATGGATCGTTTATGCAGAGTACCGCGTAAAAATTTAGCATCTCCAGTTATTGTAGATTTTCAATGTTTCAAGGACAACGCAAATGACTACATTCTGAAGGAAGTGTGCGTCTTGGAATTGGTCAGTGGAACACTGCTAATGCATCATATCGCCAAATCACCATTCAGTCGAGATTTCCTATCACAAGAGAAACTGCGTGAAAGCTATTGGCTCACAAAACACTGTCACGGATTAGAATGGGACCAAGGTGATATCTGGTATCATGTGCTAGAGGAAAAGTTACGCTTATATATCGCCAAACGACCGATTGTCTACGTCAAAGGTGCTGAGAAAAAAGAGTTTGTACGATACAATTTCATCACGGATCACTGTACTACTAATGTCATGGATATCAACGATAATGGCTGCGGATCACTATCGTCAATTAACAGTCTACTATCAACAAACGCAGTGCGATGTCGCCACCACAGAACAGCTCACACACGATGCGCTCTAGCCAATTGCATCACATTACGCAGTTGGTTACATCTAAGTACAAATATCGCTGACGCTGATGATTACGCTGACGATAGTGAGAGTGATACCAGTTCCTGCTTTTGTTTTGCTACTAGCACTACTACTCCTACTACTGACTGTGGCGTCGACACAGTAGAATGAATACCTTAGAGATACAAAAGTGTATGGCTAAACTGCCCGTACAGAATGTTGGTGTCTACGCTGCGGATCAATTGCCCCATTATATTTCACCATCTACTGCTATGATTGTGAACACTGATCCACACAATGAAGACGGCACTCACTGGGTCGCTTTCTACCTTAACAAAGGAGGAGGAATAATTGAATTCTTTGACAGCTACGGTCAACCGCCACATCTTCAATTCTACCAAGGATTCCTGAGACGCAACGCTCGTCGCTACCTGTACAACGAACATCGCCTTCAAAGTGACAACACTCTGGTCTGCGGTCAATACTGCCTTGTATTCCTGTACTGCCGCACCCACTACGGCATGAAGATGAAGGACTTTGTGCAGCTCTTTGAACACTCTTCTGCCGGCCACAACGACACACTGATCAGAAGACTCTTTGCACAAATGTATACCAATTGAGTTTTGAAATTTTGCATTTTTATCAATAAACTAGTTGTGTACTCAGAATAAAAAAAAAACATTCTTATTATTTTCCATCCTCGCCTCCTTTACCCCAAAGTGGGGCAGATCTATCATACAATGACATTAGCAGGTGCATTCTTGTCTTCAACAATTCCTGTAGTATGGGGGAGCGAAAATCTCCCCCTAAGTCATTATGTGTTAGGGGGAGCGAAAATCTCCCCCCTGGTAATTAAACCAGTTGAACAACAGTTGTCAACCACAAATTGGGACAGACCTATCATACAATGATTGTAAAGTAACATTCATATCTGAACCTGGTTTATATGAATTAACATATTCCTGAATAATTTTTTTTTACTTTAGTATCTTAAGACTATGTGAGGGGAGAAAAAAAGACAAATGTATATACGAACAATTTGGCCATTTATTTACACACCTTATATATATATTTTACATCGAGTATGTGCTCCTGAACATTTGTGTTTGGCTAGCAAAAACGAGACTCGACACAAACTAACGACTAGAACAAAGGAGCACATTTCTAAGTTTTACGAGACTCGATACAAACTAATGACTAGATTTTTCAAAATAATTTACAAGTCAAGTCATGGTCTTTGTTAATATGACACAACCACTCAACGCTCCTCATCCTCCGCCTCTTCATCGTCTTGAGGGATGTCTTCGGGCTGAGGTGGAACGTCAACATGTCCCCAAGGCAGTGTATTTACACCGTCCGGAAGGATGTAGCGTTTGTCATCGTTACAGCTCAAGGATAGCTTGTCGACTTGGACTGTGAAGACGCGGTGGTTTCGGGACTGGAACCTGGTGTTGATGGTTCTCTTCAACACGCCGTTGAAGAGACATTCCCGATAGTCGTCAGAGGTTAAATTGTGTTTTACAACACCTCTAGCGACTCCCTTGGCGCGCTTCACCGTCATGACCTGCAACTCGTCATCTTCGGTCCTCTCCTCGAACTCGACAATGTCCATGAAATAAAGTTTCGAGCGAAGACCGAGGTACTCGAGCGAGGAAGTCCGTTTGCTTCATCCTTGAACTTTCCGATGACTTTTGCGTTGACGGGGCTGTAGCAGGGATGGTTTCGGGGGTACGCACTGGTGTCGAAATCGTCCAGATGCTCCATCATGTCCTTATAAACATCTTCAGTCTGGATGTCGAACACGAAGCTGTCAGTGTCCATGTAGTCAACCTTCAGACGGTCGCCGTAGCGGTTCTTCATCTTCCGAAGGAAGTCGTACATGAGCCACTTGCTCAGATCGAGGACACACATTCCGACGTAGAGCGGTTTGTCCAGGACGATATTGACTTTCGACATGTGTACAATGGCGACGTCATCGTTGAAGTAGGTTCGGTCCAGGAAGTTTGACTTGGCTACGTACTTCCTGAACATCTCCGGCGTACACACCAGTTTAGCGTTCATTCGCTTGCGAACATTCTCGATCGTCTTGCCAAAGACCGCATTGTTCATAAGCTTAAAAAAGTCTTGCTCAAACTTGGTCTTGGCCTTCTTCCTCAGTTCGGTGTTCATTAGGATGTAGCTCTCCAACCACCGAGACTGACGGAACGAGATGACGCGATGCACGTTCGCAAGCTCCAGTCCGTTTTCCAGCGCCTGCTGCAGGATTCTGTAATGACAGATGTAGTTCTTCTTGTCATCCAGAGTCGTAACGAGCTTCTTGAATTTCCCTCCTGGCGGACGTTTGGTCTCGTAGCAGTAGGGGAGATCCTTGTGAAGGTCGTGCAGGTGGGCGGGGTAGCGAAGGTCAACTTCCAAGACATAGCCGGTGGGTCCTTCGGGGTCCAACGCTGCAATGTCCAGGGACGCGATCTCCTCGCGGCTGAGCCATTGGAAGTCTCCCTGTGGAAGACACTGGGACATAGCCCAACCGTAAAGGTTGTTGGCGTCCAAGTATAGCAGGTGATTCGTTGGCTCTTCAGGTCGTCAATCTTCAGGGCGACATCCATCATGGTTGGCCTTGGCGTGTCTGGTGATCGCCTGGGAAATACCTCCTCTGATGCCTTGCTCGAAGAAGAGGTACATATCAAAGTCCTGTATCGTATCAAGCTCCACTCGACAGGTCCTTAACATGACATCCCAGGCGTATGACGGTAGGGTGTAGTAGTGCGCAGGGTCTAGTTCGTATTCAGCCATCGACGTGTCCCTGAAGCGTTCAAAGACGTCAGTCAACAGCGCAATGTCACAGCGCAGGTACTTCTCGGCGTAGTCCTTGAGGTTCCTACAACCGAAGGTTTCCCACACGTTGCGAGCATGCTCGTAGTCTGCATCCGTTATATCCTCCAGGGTCAGGTCGTTGTGGAAATCTCGCTGCAGAGGCAGTTCCGTAGTATCTTCCAATACGGCGTTCGACGTTACAAAGTTGTACGGGAACACGCCTTTCCTACGGACTAGATCGAAGAGGTGGTCTTCGGGGAATCTCTTCCTCGTCTCCAAGAGTTGAGCTGGTGGAAGTGCGGCGGCGAGGCTGGCGAGGCTCAAAGCCAGGAACCTGTAGGTGTCGAGGAACCTGACTCTGAATCCTGGCTGTCTTTTTCCACGCCCTTGCATCCCAACCGGTGCCGCTGCTCGGTCGAACAGGAACCGCTTCGTGAAAGCGATGTACCGCTCTTCCGTGTGAGCCAACACCTCAACATCACCGGGGTCGACCGCCAACTCCCGCACTATGAAGTAAGCGTTGTAGTTGGAGAGGTTGTGGAAGTAGCAGTTGACTACTCTCTGCTCCCTGTAGCGTAGGTTACATGATCTGTGTGCAGCGCCACGGAACTCGTAGGGCGGCGCGTGGTTGTGATCACGAACCTTTGGGTCTTCGCTTGAAAATGCCGATCCGCAGAGGTAGCAATTCGCTGTCGAGTTGTACTGCATCGTTTCCGCTGGGGTCAGGACAGGGCGCAGATTTCTTGCTTCGTACAGGAAGTTCCACAATCGCTCAACATCAGTTTTCAACATCTCCATAAATGTCTTTGACGCATCATCCCCGAAGTAGACTCGAGGCTCGAACTCCTCAAGTCCGTACGAGTCGATAATCTGGTACGCAAAGGCGTATGGGATGTGGATGTGGGTGGCTACTCCTCCGTGCGGTTCATCCACTTGTTCATCCATCTCCGCGGTCGGCAGTAGAGCACACTCACAGTCCGCGTAGATGGTGAAACGCTCGCGTCGGGTGAACTCTGGATGGCTGAATTTGATTTCTGTCTTTTTCGGCGTATCCATGCGAATAGGGGCCGAAGCGGAGCAGTATCGCCTGTGCTCCTCCAGACGCTGTGCACCCGTCAGACCGAGTTTGTTCGGACGGTTATCAAAGTGCGCGAAGCACCGCTTACAGATGAATATCCTGCCTATATGTGCTGTGAGTTGGGGACGGATCAGTCGACTAAGGTCTTTGATGTAGGCGTAGTGACTATCACCGTCCGTTGTCACGTACAAAAGGTCACAATGGTCTTCACGCTCCTGCCTACAAATCTTCAAGGGGAAGACGGTGTCCTGATACTTTGGTCGTCCGTCAGGTTTCTGACCCACGCACGTGTGATCAATACCATAGACGTTTATGCTGATGTTGTTTGTCCGCTCAAACGTCTTGATACTTTTCAGAGCAACGGGGAATTGAAGGCCGGTCCAATCGTATCGGGCGATGATGTCGTCGGTGTACGATGCCGGTCTTTTAGGGTTCTCTTGAACAAACTTTCCCAGGACTGCATACATAAAACACTGCTCATCGGTGTTCGATACGTTGACAACTGCTTGGGTGTTCTCCAGAGACATAGGCAGTGGGAGCCAAGCTCGACCACCTTCACCTAGAGGAGTGTATTCGTTAATGCCGACCTCCAAATCACGAACGCGAAGGTATGTCCACCCGGAGCCGATATGATCACACTCAGCCTTCTCTCTGATAAGCTTCGCAAAAGCTGTTGTGATGTAATGGTTCAGGTCCGAGGTCGTCGTCAGCGGAGTCATCTTCGTTTTGAAGTTGCGCAGGCAGGTGTTGTTGTGAATATTTTGGAATTCACACTCCAGCTTCAAGTTGACCTTAATGCTGCGGTGTTTCACCAAGGTGTTCTCAAGCAACTCCGTAAGGCTCACAATCAACAACGCCATCACTTCTCCGATTGTGACGAGATTCTCCATCGGTCGCTGCAGACGGTAAGTTAGGAGGCGGTTGCGAAAACCCCGTTGAATGAGTGAGAATACGGGGCTTGACTGTCCTGCTCCAGTCATCTCAACATCATCGGGTTGCGGGTGTGTACTCGTTCCAGGTTGTGGCTCCGTGCTGGGTCCTGGCTGGGGTTCGTCCTTTACCATAGCCACTCGGTTCAGGATCAGGTCCTTCATGATCGGGCAAGAGAACCGCTCATGATGGTCCTTGTTGAACCCCGTGTTGAAATCCCGGTCGCAGTATGCGCAAGGGAATCTCCGTTCTTGACCATCACCGTGAAATTGCATGGTGTGTCGACGCAGGTTGTCTTCCCTCTTGAATTCGACGCCGCATGTGCCGCATATGAACCTGCGGACTCTGCTGTGTACCGAATCCACACGTCGACGCAGGTGTATTTCACGACGGAAACGGCGACCGCATTCATGGCAGGTGTGGCGGCCAGGACCCGGTCCTTCATCTGAAAATAAAAATAAAAAACAGATTAGGATAACTAAAGATACAAATTCCCCTCTCTCGAGAATCACATTTCAAAATGTAGTTGTTAATTAAAAATATCAATTTTCAAACAGGGAATGTAATCTTCTGTACTGTTTGTCTACATTCATGATTCGGGGTTCAAGGCTAAGGATGTAGCTGCAACATTGAGCTGCGCCAACCCTAAAGAAGCATTATGTTTTAGGGGGAGCGAAAATCTCCCCCTAGTAATTAAATCAACAGAACACCAGTTGTCACGGTCTCATTCTTGTTCTAGTCTTCAACAATTCCTGACGTATGGGGGAGCGAAAATCTCCCCCTAACCCATTATGTGTTAGGGGGAGCGAAAATCTCCCCCCTAGCAATTAAATCAATAGTACACCAGTTATCACGGTCTCATTCTTCTTCTTCATGTACCTAGTTAAATAATTATAAAAAAGGTAATTAGTTTCAAGGGGAAAAAGTTATTTTAATGTAGATTCTCACCTTCATCGGAGTGTTGATTGACATAGGCAGTCGTCTGCGGAGCATCAATCACCTGCCGGGGTGGAATGACTCGGTGGTTCGCTTCCATGTGACGCTCTAAAGCTCCCCGGTCTACGAATGTGGCTCGACATGCAGCTTCTCCATCTGCAAACGCACAAAACGATTAGATTGTGAAATGTTTAACACCTACCTTTGTTTAGAGTACTTTCAAATTCTCAGTGCCCCCCCCACACACAAAATGGTCGGGGGGGGGGTTAAAATTTTGTTTAAGTATGTAATGTGGGTACTCTGATGACTTGACTTGATGGGGCGAGCAATAACATAAGTTATTAAAATTAAATTATATTGATATAGTCATGTAATTTTAAATTAAAAAAACAAAGAGTTCTCTATTCGCGCTAAATAGTTAAAGCCGTTAAATAAGAATAATTGTATCACTCTGCGGTTATATTGCATAACGTATTCCTATATTACTAACATTTAGGTCTGATTAAAACAATAATGCAACGCAAAAAACGTACCTTGCTGCGTTGGTGTTGGTGGTAGTAGTTGTGGTCTCAAGCCGTGGAATCTGATGTGGTGTTGCACCAAATTGTTTCTACGCACGAAAATACAACCACAAATGGTACAAACGTGTGTGGCGTTCATCTTTAATATGGATTATAAGTTTTGTTAATCACAAACAATACAGCACAACAAGTACGTTTTAAATAGTTCAAAGGTGCTTTACGCAAATCGCAAATCGCAAATGATGATAATCAGCAACTAACACAAATCGCGTAGAACGGAACAGGATCGGACTAACACGTCTTCACGCACTGAACTCTCGAACTGAACTGAAGGAGGGCTGGTGATGTGGGTGACTCTCCCCACTAATGGATTTCGGAGAAGGTCGGGGCAAAAACTCTCAACCGCTGTCTGGGGTAAAGACCACCCTGCTCTAATGGAATTCGACGCGGGTGGTCTATAATTATGGGTTCCTAGAAGGGTCAGCCGTCTTCCCGTCGAGGTATCAAATTACAGTATCCGCATTCCCAGACAGGTCTCGACTTGTCGGTTTTTTGTGTGAACACCTGCACCCTCCAGTCGAGGTATCAAATTACAACATCCGCATTCCCAGACAGTAGACTGGACGCGACGGTTATTTGTGCGAACAGCTGCCTCGGTGCAGAGTACTTGAAGGGGGGTGTATCGATACACCTCCCTTTGCAGTATATGTTCAAAGCATTGCAATTATATTCTCCTTAAAATTTGCATTCACTGTTAGTTCAATTGACCGCAAGCGCTGATGGGCTAGCTCTGTTGGTTGTAGCGTTACCCTGATCAACTCTTGTATTAATTATCCAAAGTATGTCATGTGGGTACTGAGAATACTCGGCTTGACGAGGAGAATCCAAAAATGCAAAAAAAAAGGTCGAAAGTGTGGTGCGGGCCCCTTTTTTGTAAACATCATCCAAAGTGTACGATGTGGGTACTCAAATGACTCGGCTCGACTAGACGAATAAGAATCTGCAATCAGAATTCAAATCCAACCTATGGTAACCGATATAGCCCCCCCCTACATCATCCAAATGTACATTGTGGGTATGCAAATTTCTCGGCTCGACTAGACGAACAAGAATCTGCAATCAGAATTCGAATCCGACTTATGGTATCCGAGATAGCCCCCCCCCTACATCGTCCAAATGTACATTGTGGGTATGCAAATTTCTCGGCTCGACTAGACGAACAAGAATCTGCAATCAGAATTCGAATCCGACTCATGGTAACCGAGATAGCCCCCCCCCTACATCGTCCAAATGTACTTTGTGGGTATGCAAATTTCTCGGCTCGACTAGACGAACAAGAATCTGCAATCAGAATTCGAATACGACTTATGGTAACCGAAATAGCCCCCCCCCTACATCGTCCAAATGTACTTTGTGGGTATGCAAATTTCTCGGCTCGACTAGACGAACAAGAATCTGCAATCAGAATTCGAATCCGACTTATGGTAACCGAGATAGCCCCCCCCTACATCGTCCAAATGTATTTTGTGGGTATGCAAATTTCTCGGCTCGACTAGACGAACAAGAATCTGCAATCAGAAATCTGATCCGAGGTTAGGTTAGGTTAGGTTAGGTTAGGTTAGGTTAGGTTAGGTTAGGTTAGGTTAGGTTAGGTTAGGTTAGGTTACGTTACGTTAGGTTAGGTTAGGTTAGGTTAGGTTAGGTTAGGTTAGGTTAGGTTAGGTTAGGTTAGGTTAATATTCGCAAAAAAAAAAAATTCGCAAAAAAAAATTCGCAAAAAAAAAATTCGCAAAAAAAAAAAAATTCGCAAAAAAAAAAAATTCGCGAAAAAAAAATTCACGAGGGGGGGGCTCGGGGGGGGGCGTCCCTCCTGTCCCTCCTGCCCTCGGACTGTCCAATTTACCCTACTCTAAACATCTCCCATCATTTGTAATTTAAAATCAACTAACTCAATGTTGTTTATAGCATTAACAAACTGTTGCATTGAAAGTTGAAAGTAAAATAGAATTGTGATCCTCGTATTTGAAGAGCGGCTTGTCATGTGGGAGATAAGCCGTCCAATATTTCCGCGGCGGCGGCAACCGCATTCACGCCCTGAGTATACTGTAGTTTCATTTGTAAACTGTCATTTTTTTACGAAATACTCAGTTTTGTATGTTTGTTAGTAAGGTGAAGAAATAAAAGTTTTGATTTTTAAAGTTTTTTATTTATGTTTAAATATTTTTTGATATATGTAGAGTATGTTATATGATTAAGGTATGTTAAACATAGATTAACATAACTTAATCGTATGTTAGATGATTCAGTAATAGAACATATAATAAATACCTTTAAATGTATATTCACTTATATTTTACCCAGCACCATGTCTTAAGTACATTTTCTTCATAGTTAAATGGTTTGTTCAACTATCTGCACCAACTTTATTAGCGAATTTACCCTATAGGGGAGAAGCTATTACCGCATGGTGAGACTTAAGCCCGAGACAATGATAACTTTTTGTTTTGAGGTCCCCAGATGCCAAAAACACTATTCGTTCAAATTTATATATATATATATATATATATATATATATATATATATATATATATTAAAAATTAATAAAATAAAAACTGAGTACCCTTGTTTATGAGTTTTATATTTGAACCAACATGTTTCGGCATCTAAGGCCATTTTCAAGGTTGACAAATTTCACATAGTTTGGTTTAATACAGTGAAAGAAATAATAGTAAAATGTAAACAAATAAAATCAGGGTAAAATTAAATTAAATTAAAAACATATGTATAAATAATCATGGCATGGTTGGGAGTTTCTTGAATATCTCTTCTATCTATTTATGTTCTTGTCTCATTTCCCATATTTTATTAAAAACTGGATTTGTAACGGGTACTTGTGAATTTAGTATACTTTGAGGATTTTCTTTGTATTTCATGAATATATGTAGTTCTTCTTTTTAATCCATTTTATTACCTTTTTTCATATATTCTAGTACCGTCATATTTGTGTCCATATTTTCATAGTTATGGTTTGAATCCAATAGATGCTCCGCATACGTAGATTTCATGCTTGTTTTGTTGTTACTTTTGAGGGCTTGGATATGTTCTTTAAATGGTCTTCCTGTTTGCCGTATGTAGCACTTTTCACAATCAGAACAATTAACTTGATAGATACCGGATTTGTTGTATTTGTTTTGATTGTCTGTTGGATTCGACTTTCTTTTGATAATTTCAAATGCATTGTAGCTTATTTCA
Organism: Allygus modestus; assembly: GCA_963675035.1. Taxonomy (NCBI): domain Eukaryota; kingdom Metazoa; phylum Arthropoda; class Insecta; order Hemiptera; family Cicadellidae; genus Allygus; species Allygus modestus. The sequence continues at coordinate 39,447,184 of OY776114.1, read as the reverse complement.
ATATTTGTTTTGTCAAATGTTTTTCGTATTGCCTTGTTGATGCATCTGTTATATGGTACATTTATAAATTTCTTCGGTTCTGTTATCTGATTCTGAATTGGTTGTTCTCTTTTCTTCTTAATTTTCTTTATCATTTTCTCAATTACAGTTGTTTTATATCCATTTTTCATTGCTAAGTATAATATTGTGTCTTTTTATTTTTTGAATTCATGTTATTTCATTAATTTTTAATATAATACCTTACTAGTGAATCGAATACAAATTTCACACACACACACACACACACACATATATATATATATATATATCCCTTACCGCGATAACTTTTGAAAGAAGTGCCCGATTTTTAAGAAATTTGGCACAAATGTGGAGAGTAACATCTATGACTTTCGAAAACCAGATCGATCGGCCTATGGGAAGGGGGTTTTATGGGGGTTTAAAATTTTCCAAAAATCAGTTTTTTTAACTTTTTACCCTAAAATTTTTAAAACACTTGATTTTGGTTATAGCCATTTTATAGAGCTTAAAAAAACAAACAATTTTTTAAATAAACAAACAAGAATCATTAAGCTAGGTTTAGTGGTTATGGATAAAAGTAAAGTAATTGGTCCATCAAATTTCCCATGTTAATCTTATGGGAATACGGTTTTTAGATTTTCCTCAGATAATTTCACTAACAACTCCACATTTCTTTCTACCAATCAGTTTAGCTCACTAAAACAATCATTAAGGCGTTTTTTATTGTTGTTTTACGTTCAACCGTTGCAGTGATATTCAAAGTGCTAAACACAGTACGTTGTCCAATGTTATCCTTATGGAGAATAAGTAAAATGTTATATTTAGATTTTTGCGATGATTGCAAAAAACTAATTTATTATCTTCTTTGTTGCAGCAAACCTGCGTACTCAATAAATGCTATATATCACTTATTAATGAATGTATTTTTGTGAAACTTGGCAAGTGGCTCTAGGTAGTAGTGATACCCATATATATGCATTGGAAATTCGCTTAGTACGCAGGTTTGCTGCGATGGGGGTATTTTTTATATGTTAATTGACCTGGTCTAGTTACTAATAAGGGTAAACCTTTTATTAGAGAGTTTTATTAGTTATTAGCTTGATAACAAATCTTAGATGGCTTTAATCCTTTTTCAGGATTTTGCTGAAAATCAACCTGTCGGACTTTGTATTTGAGTATTTGAGGCAAACGACACTCTAACGATTTGACTTAAAATATCGGATGGATGAATTAACTTTTAGGATTTCACTTGTATTACTCTTAAACAGCGACTATTTGTTCATTGGATTGCGTAAAAGTAACATATAAATAAAACAACCTGTGTAAAAAATTATATTTCAAAAACTCTCTTTTGAATTATGTAGCACATATTTTACCAATTTACTCTAGGTTACATTTCATACCACCCTGTACACAGCACCCTAGAAACTAAACTCTGCTTCCTTATAATTCACGTTAAATTGAATAAGTTATGTAATTTATTTGGTAGTCCATTTTTAATTTCACTATTTTAAATCAATCTCATTTTATTTACAACTACTTATTTATTATTTTTATGTTTTACGTATTATATTTATTATTAGTGAATTTCCTTTGGAAAGAGAAATATTAGCATGACCCGCACGGTGAAACATAAGCCCGGGACCACCATAGAAGTTCCTAGCGTGACCCCCTGAACACATTTTGGGGGGTTGTTCAAAATGTTATATATATATATATATATATATATATATATGTGTGTGTGTGTGTGTGTGTGTGTGTGTGTTTTCACTCTAGCGGTCGCATTTTTGTCCGATTTACTTCAAATTTGGTAGGGACGCTCCTTTCTATAATAAGTTGGACAAGTTCGTTGGGCAAAACAATCGGAAAAATCTAAACCCCTTTTTTGAGGATTAATCTTTCAAATTTCGAGTTTTGGGCCCAAAAAGGGTCATAAAAGCCCCAGATGTAAAATCACTGCATGAAAAAAGATGGGAATTAGAGAGGCGAAAGTTTTAAGCCCTCTCTCGTTATTCTAGCATAAATATTTAACGAGTTATTAAAGAAAATGTGCATCGACTAAACACAGTACGTTGTTTTGTGGGGGTTTTACACTAGAAAAGCCTGTTATTCCTTTGTTGTATTCCTGAGTACTTTTATCATACCCAACAACCTCACGCCTACTTTCAAGCCTGTCTGGACCTTCTCCTAACCTTATAATGTGCAAAATTTTATTCCCAGCTTTGCAAGCAAATGAAACCAGGAGTATCAGGACAGCCAAAAAAGCAATGTTTTCAGATTTCAATAAAAATTGGACAAATGTATGTTTTTACAATTATTTTGAGTTTTAAAAGTGTTTATATGGAAATTCACTTCCCTCACGTCAGCGTGCTGCGTGCGAACAATTATTTTGAGTTTTAAAAGTGTTTATGTGGAAATTCACTTCCCTCACGTCAGCGTGCTGCGTGCGAACTCGTTTTGTAGTTAACGGTATTTATATTTTAACGCAACAAGATTACAAAAGATAATTATAACTACAACCTATAATTGCAATGTAGATCAGTTAATACTGTACAATGGAAAGACACGTTACCAAGTAAGTTTTCTCGGGTAATTATAATTGTTTTATTTTATAACTATTTATGACATGAAGATTTTAGTGTTGTTTTAGTGAATTTAACGTCACAGAAATCATGAATAATTTTTCCCCTAAATTTGTCGATGATGTTGATGATATTTGTATACTCCATTTAATAACCTTTACATTTTTGTCTAGGAAACATAATCTGCCCTTCTCGTGATGCCATATGGGAAAGCTTAAATAATAAAGGTGTTAAATATGATAGCGGTTTGTCTGCCGCGCCAACACATAGTGTGTCAACGGGCTGAGGTAAAGCTTTGTAAAGGGGAAACTAGACCGAGACGGAGTCAGATTTTGGGACGAAGTTTATTTGTCACAGAAATATATGTTTCAATATAACAAGTCATTTGATCACTCGTGTAACCATGAAATATTTACAATCCCATATTTATGATTAGTTACATTTATTTTACATTTCCCAGGCTTAGGCGACTTATAATTTTGCTGTATGTGTCTCTCCATCAGTATAAAATCCTAAGATAAAGTTAATTCATTCCAACATTAAAACTAAACAAATATCGGTTAAGTATGTCAACATAATACACAATTGTTGTTCAATCGTGCTGCTTAATCGGCGCGGCGTCTACATCAGTCTAATCTACTAACAGCCATTATTTGCTCGTCTTCAAAGAGTATGACCGCAGCAAACTACAACCTTTTTTTAAAATCACAAGGTAAAATGACGCCAGTGAGTGCCACCCGAGTCCGCATTCAAGAATGATAATCAGTCTGTAATTGTTAAAGTTGGAACCGTCTCTACTATTTCACGTCAAACTAAAAATTAAATTTTCGCATACTTGGGCTCTATTAGTATGTGATATTCCTATTGGTTTTCATGTATGTATTATGATATTTAATCAAATTTTGTATTAATGACAAGTGTTAATTGTATTTAATGACGCATGTGAGCTCGTGGTTCAAATTAGTTTATGTTTAGTTTATAATGTTAGGAATGTGGCAGTCTGACAGTTGAAACATAATGCGAGAGAGCTAGTGGCGTTATGTTGGCAGCAGATAGACAGACGTAACATTGATCCGTGTTTTATATAATATATCCCCACACACGACCCTAAATGTTTTCCATTGTTCTTACATTTTTCAAATGGTTTTTGTTTTTTCATTTAACATTTGTATTTTAATATATTTATTGACTTATCTTTTACATATATTTGTTATAGCCTTCAACATAACATTTCTTATCGTTACAAACTAAGCCTTAACTGGGTCTTAGTGAAAACATTTTTTATAAGAATAATTAAATTGCCCGTAAAGATTTTTCCATTGATTCTTAATATAGGCCATCAGCCCTGTTACATTTCTGACAAAAATATTTACCAAATATTATCGAATAACTTAGGTATATTTCAATGTTATCTCATTTATAATCAGTGGAAAATATTGTGTCCATTATAAAATATTATAAATGTCCATTTTGCATAATTAGGTAATAAAGATAATCATTATTAGTTAGTAACCTGTTGATTGTCTGCAGTAATTAGAACATCTGTTACGGAGATGTTTCTAAGTTCCTCAATTGTTTTAAAGATTCAATTAAGTTTGAGCTCAAGAGATAATAAAATACAAAACCACTCCAATTAGAGAAACAATAAACTGTCTCCTGCGAGAGTCCTTTGCTTCGTTATGGCTGTTCTTTTATTTCTTTTATTAAATAACTTTAAACAGCAGAAAGTTTATTACAAAATAAAGCTTTATTAATAGGATTTGTTATATCCACTTAATTCATGGTTAAATGGGTTGTAAGGGATTATCCTAAAATAAATTATGTAATTTTTATATTATAACGTGTTGTTTATTATAAATTTATATCAATTTTATTTTAACTATTAAATCATCATTTTCTTAGCGCTTACCTCATTAAATTCAATAGTAATTAGAACGAGGGTGTGGTTTACATTTACCAATAAAATAAAACACAAATAAAACTGGTTTACTTAGAAAATTTGGAAATGACGACCGATACACACTATTTATTGATTTTAAAAATAACTATTTTTAATTTGGCATACTAAATAATAGATTATATTTCACTACTAAAAAGAAGAGTGAGAGATTGACAATCTTACATGCTGTTGGCTGTAATGTGTTGACAGCCTGTTTTTATACTAATTTAATTTTAATAAATTATTTATAGTTTGTAATAATTGTAATCTATACCTATAAAAGGCAAATATCTCACTGAATCACTCCTCACGATTTATCCTGCTTCCCATTTACCTAGAGAGTTGAAATTTTGTAAACTCATTCTTTAGGCATAAATTAAGAAAAATAAATCGGTTTCACCCTCATCTGACCTATGGGCTCTGCTAGAGATCCCAACAAAGTTCTCGTGTCTGAATTCCTTATGGATATTTATATTTGTTTGAGCTGATGAAAATACAAACAGCTGCTCTTGATTTGTAGTAGTTCCACAGGCTAACCACAGAATGCAGCACACACAACTATCATAGTTTTTATAACTCATTTGTGGGGCAAAGCTTGCGGGCAACATAAATTATAATGTATTTTTATTCCCTTTTAATTGGTCGTTTGTTTGTTAAGTATAGTTTCTTACATATTCTTTATTTTACAAACTCAAGTTTTATGCAATATTATATTTTAACATGTTTTGTTTTAGATCAAAAGAATATTCAAATAGCCTTAGGGGCCATTCACATATTACGTAACGCACTTAAGGGGGGCGGGGTTTTACGCAGCATTATGATGCGTTATGTGGTAGAGGGAGGGGGTTTGGATCAACGTTACGTAATTCACCTGGCGCACTCCCGTATCTATTGATACTGTTATAAATCCATCAAAATAAAAAAAAATTGATTTGACATGTAAATCAAGGTTAAAGTTAGTTATATAGCAAATACTTCCGTCATACTATTTTAATAACAGTTAACCTAAAAATACATAAATAACGTGTTTTGAGTAAGTTCGTATTTCTTTGTATATTTTTTGTGTTTTTTAGAGTGTAAAATCATGACTTTATACAGTATTGCGCAATGACACACACATCTTTAGTTTTTTAAGTTGTTTTGTATTTGTATTAGTTGTAAATTATTGTTACGTTTTAGGTAAACACCCTACTCCAGTCCACACAAAGGAGTCGATTCTCGACAGAGACATCTGAACTGGGGTCATAGGTCGTGTAACCTCATTTACGCATACCTTAGAAGCCCCCACACTAGCAGGACTTTCTACCACAAAACGAAGCACGTCATGATCACTAAGAGCATACGGCAGAACTTCCGTACCGTAAGAAGTAGAAGGCAAGTCAGCCTCAACATTGTCCAAACATGCCTCAAAACGGGCATGCTTACAATTCGCACAATACAGGTCCAGTAATTTGATAAGGTTAATAAAATCCTCCACCCGTGGGTTTCCATGGTCGAGGAAATTATAGTTGAAGCCTCCCCCATCACCAACTTACATTTAGTCCGGTATTTATTTAGGGACAAAACCATTCTTTCCAGTGCATCAAGAAATAGGATATGGTCCCCATCAGGTGATCTATATACAACTCCTAACAAAATGTCTACAGAGGTTAAAAAAGCACATGCAAAATCATGATGAAATTCCAAGCAGAATTGTTCAACATTAATTGTCACTAATGAGTGATATAACTCATCCATGGTGTACATGGCAACCCCCCCATGTATACGGCCACTTCTACAAAAAGCAGTTACTAAGCTGAACCCAGTTATTTTCTTGAATTCAATAGCATCATAGGTCATCCAATGCTCAGAGGAACACAGGAGACCGCAACTCTCATCCATTAATACCATTTCAACCTCTGAGATTTTAGGGTTCAATCCCTGAATACTACAAAAAATAATATTCAATGGAGATTTATTTTCCTCCAAATTTTCGCTAGACCTAGTATTAGGCAAAGCTGGACGGGCAGTAACATCTAATTCATCCATACAACTGTTTAGCCTAGGCCAGCTAGACCTATCTAATTTAGGCTTTTCTCCCTTTGGCGTTTGAATAAAAAACGCTTAAATATTGAGTTTTTAGGCCAGATAGAACTTTCCATAAACTCGTCCTTTCTATTAAAGTCCACCCTTATCTTGAAACTAGCATTCGAACCTTTGGACTCCAACTTTTCTACAACCAAGTTAGTGATACCTGAAAAGGAGTCTTTAATAAGATTTTCCATTGCTGTCACTTTTGATCTTACCCAGATAGAACCAGGCTTTCTTTTCGCCAGCCACAATACTCGTATTTTCGTTCGTACCAACAATAACGCGTTTGAACGGTAACTCACTATCTTTCAAAATGTCCTTTGCTTGAGATGAAAATTCACCATTACTCCATCCCACATATTGGGTTCTTCTCTGCCCCGATGCTTCACGGCCTTTCGAATCAGTGTAGCTATCACGATTGTCTCTCCGCTGTTTTACGTCACTCCAGTTTCTGTTAGAGTATTCACCCGCCCACACAACTTTATGATTTCGCCCAGCAAATGATTCCTCTGGTAAATCCGGATATTCCTTCTTGCTCCAAATATTTGTAACTTGACTACTATTTCTTCTATTAAGATGATCTTTATTTCCGTATACATTCACAACTTTCTCATTCTCCATCTTCTCGTCCTCTATGGTAACGATCGATACTTGTTCATTCGGTTATTGCAAGTCATTGTCACTGACACTATCGAATATTCGATTGTCTTTCTGCGATTTTGTCAGGTTATCAACTTTCCCACTCAAGTTCTCACAGTTAGTTAGTTAGTTAGTTCTCACTCATTTTCATTTACTGAGTCAACTTTTTTATTTAATAAAGTAATTTGCAACCCCTTTTACTAATTTAACCAAACTTCCCTCACCATATCATGAAGGTTTGTGTAGCCTTCAGCGGTGACTATATGATCCCGCATGTTCTCCAACTTGCCTGCACAACCCACACATATCTAAACATATACCACAAAAGGTTTAAGTGTAAGCAGTTTTAAAGCCTACTACGATTAAGTTATGTAACACATTGGTGGTGGGTGTGGGGAGTATGGTCAAGCCTTATGGTGCGTTACTTGTGGGAGGAAGGATCTAAAATGACGAAAAAAATGTGTTACGTAATATGTGTATGGCTCATTATTACCCTTTTTAAATCCATAAACACTTTCTTGAACCCAAGTGAGAGTAATTTAACTTGTCTAAAATCAACTACACTGAACAACTACACAACAATGTGACAAATAAGACCCTAATCGAGGTACATATTTGCTACTGAGATTAACTAGGTTCTTTACACTTCATGAATATACATAGAGTCAAACGAGGCACCGCTTCGCTTGTATAAAACCTGTGGCTCCAGTCTCGGTACCTGTTATGTGGCCGCATTACAACAAGATCCACGCTATGTCTATGGAGCTGGGAGTGGTACGTCATATGGCATAACTGTAAATCTACCTCTGTAAGAAAATTGTGGGCTTAGGTTAAATTGGAAGTTGATAATAGATGGCTAAAATTTAAAATACTAACCGGAGTGATTCTAAAAACATTTAAAAAATTTAATTTTAGTGTAAAGAAGGACAAATTTTCCCAAAGAAAAGACTGTGACTGTGAAACGCTTTAATTTCATTTCCATAGCTTATTTAGTTTTCTGCTTTGTGTATGTATTAATATGTTATCTTAATCAAAATGTTTGGGGATGTATAGCAAGAATAAGCGCTATAAGTTTAACGCTCGGTCCTCAGAGATAGGAGGAATGGGAAGTTGTATGCCATGATAATTTTTATTTTTATGATACTTGAAATTTTTCAACGATTAAGTATTTATAACCGTTATTCATTACATATTTAATATAAAAGTGCTTAGTTTGTTTTAAAATCTAATAAGTTTCATTTAATTAAGGATGGTTAAAGGTTTCATAGAAATCTAGCGTGGTCCTAAACCTTGTTGTATACCTTGGGAACAGAAAGCGTACTGAAGTAGGAACAAGCATCCCTTTCACAAAAAATTCATTGGGCCTGATCATTGACCAAATAATAAAGTTATTAATTGTATTTTAACATCTTGCAAGTATGTTTATCTTATTGTACAACAGAACACATTTATGCATCTTACGTGTAGATTTATTTGTATTTAACGTATTCCATTATATTGTTTTACACAACACCTATGTTTTCTTATTATTTAAAGCAAAAAAAATAACTAATTATATTATCCTTCATTCTTTTGAAAAATAACTTCATGAAGTAGTCACGAAGTTTTCATATTTGGGCCCTAATAGTTAATTATTTAATAGATAATATTAACTAACAGAGTCGAACTAATAATATCCATTAACTACTGGTACAACAATGTGGACTTAAATTTTGTTTCCTGAGTTAGAGTTTCAAAATAAATTCGAAGGTAATTTCTGTTTCGAAAATACTCGATTATTGTTTATTGATACTATAAATAAATATTATGCAATAGGTTTGTCTTTGTTTTGGGGTAAACCTTTGACATAGTTAACCATAAACTGCTTTTGAAGAAATTAGAACATTTTGGTTTTAGAGGCAATGCTCTAAGTTGGATATCTTCTTTCCTGGAAGGTAGGACTCATGCTGTCAAAATCCCCTATGTTGATGGCTGTATTTATTCGGAGAAGTCACGTAAAGTTGATGTTATATGTGGGGTCCACAGGGTTCAGTATTGGGGCCGATACTTTTCTTGCTGATCCTTAATGAAATTGGTTCATTTGTATCAAATGTTGATCTGTGTCTGTTTGCGGATGATACGTATTTAGTGTAAGCAGTAACTCTCGTAAAAACCTTGAGATTGAATCCTTCACTCGAAGTAGTTCTCTTTAGTGTTGTGTAACAGTCTGCGAGTAAACCAAAAAGACAAAGATCATTGAATTTAAACTGAGAAATTCAGTGAAAAATCCATATAGTGTTTTCATAGGTGAGAGTGTGATTGATTGTTGTCAGAACGCAAGTTTTCTAGAATTGGTTGTTGATTCTTGGCTGTTTTTTATTTCCAGATCATGATGCCAAGGTAAAGCTTAAAATCAACAGTGGTTTGTTCATCCTTCGTAGACTCTCTAAATATGCGAATACAAATGTTCTTCTTGCAGCTTATTTTGGGTGCATTTATCCTCACATCAATTATGGCATAGCAATTTGGGGTTCCGAATCATCGCAAACAAAATAAATTTTCCGTTTGCAAAAGCTAGCCCTTAGATTGGTTTTTGGAATGAAGAGGACTGATTCTTGTAGATGCGTTTTTGCCTTAAATAATTTGATAACTTTTTGTAGTTTATATATTTATGAATGTCTTTCTTTTTTCATAAGAAATAAGAACTTTTCCAGTTTGTAATTCTTGGCATTACAAGCTCAGACATAACTCTACATTAACAATACCACAACGTAATACAACTTTAGTTGAAACACTCATATTACAACATTATTAAATTCTTCAATGCTCTCCCCATAGAAATAAAAACAGACAGTAAACGACTCAGAGCCAGATTAGATCTTTTCTGATAGCAAAGGAGTATTACTGTGTTAAGGAGTTTTTTTTTACTGAAAATAAATATGTTTAGTTAGAAGTCTATTTTGTTATCTTAGGTTATTTATTTCTTGTTCATAATGTATAACACCTGACAATTGTCCATACTGTTACAGTTGATGACAATAAAGTTCTTGATTCTTGAAGTTGACTAACTAAACGAAGCTATGTTATATAATACATTAGAATAGTTACTTTTCAAAGCTCCTTATTTTATTTAAAAATAGATATATAAATCGCTTGGCATTTGTAAAGATAAATTACCAAAGACCGTATTGTTTTTCCTCAGTTTCGTCGATATTAAGAACCACTGCATAGGGTAGGGTTCCGAACCTCCGACCAGGTCGTGGCATAAATAAGCGTGATATCCACTGGGATCAAACTTGGCACATTAGATCCAAGCCACACGTGATTATGCGTCACCAATGATTTCACTTACAAAGAAATGTGTCGCATAAATATTATTCTTTTGGACTAATAATTAAAAATAGCACTACTGCTTCGTTCGTACCTATTTGTTTCTATTACACTAATTGAAAATGTGTTGGTAAAGCTATGAACTCCTCTACCTGTCTAGTTCAATTCCAGGCCGTAACAGCTACATAACACCGCCACTACTAACACAACAATACATCAGCAGTTTATCGGCAGTGACGAATGTGGCCAGGTGGTTGTGGCTAGTAGTTTGTATTGTTCCAACTAGTCGTAACGTCTTTATTATCTCATAACATCACCATTTTTACTGTAATTGTAATTCAATGAATTGTGTCAGAGATAAACAGTCATATTATCTTCAATATAACAATATTATAGAAACATTAACAATTTGTTTAAAACCCTAACACTTTCACGAGCTTTTAATACCCCAGCCTTCATAACATTTTCCTTTGTTCTTAACTAAACTTGTAACTATGTCACAATCTTTCACACACTTTTGGGACATCAAATCCCCGTTTGTAAAAGCTTTCACAACATTTAATTCCAGAGAACCATATAAAAAACAGTTTCCAAAGCAGGATCACTGTTGAAATATATCAAATAAACCACTCTGATAGACTGGAAAAACCTATGTTGGCAAAATTAATAATATCATCATTCTTATTCTACGGCTAGTTTTGAAACATTGCTGTTTTCACTCTCATGCTGTGCTATTTATGATTTCACTTTTCATGCGTTATGAGATATAACAATCAGAAATAATATTTGCAACCCAAAATAAATGTAACCCTAACTTCAGCAGATTTAAGATAAGGGCATAGTATTCAATTTTGAAGCTCAACAATGTGTTGATCTAACATTCTCTTGTAACGGATGTATTGGGGGTTTATTCAATTTACATTAATATTCTAGAAAATATTATATTATCTTAACTCGTGGGCTAGTGAGGGGTTCTCTATGAGCAAATGAAACTAAAGTATTTATCAAACACTGTATTTAATAATAGGCAATAATGATTAAGGTTCAAATTTCGAAGATATTCTATATTCATGATTTCTAATTGTCTAATTACAAAAGGTTCTTTAAATAACTTCGGTGAAATGTGTAAAAATATAAATATGACTCTCAAATCAAAAGAAAGAATAATGAAGTATAAGTATATTATACAAATATTGTTTTATATTTAAAGGAACAAGAAAGTGTAAATATAAATCTTTAATCTGTGTGTGTAGTAAAAAATATGTTTAAGAATGTATCAATGGTATTTGTGTGTGTAATTAAATATCTGACTTCAAGAGCTCTAAGTTCGAAACATGTAAAACGGTTTTACCTGGACGAGCAGGTGGTGGTTCTCTGTTGTCGCATGAATTGATTGTCAAAAGGAATGGCCACCAGTGGAATTGAATTTTAATAATCTGGGATGGTGGTAAGGCCAGTGAACTGCAATTGTTTGCAACTAAACAGCTGACAGCAAGTAGCACACGAACTCACCGTCTCACTTTGAGAAACCAATCGCTGTATTGGGAATTATTTAAAGTTGAAGTGGATTACTTGATTTAGAACACGAATTAAAAATAAGAAACTGTGATTAAAAATACAAGCTTGTTAGATGGTAAAAGTGACATAACTTCTCAAAACATTAATTTAAAATGTATTAGATTTTGTTTTAGTCAATTAATCATAGCTTAAAGAGTTCCATCTGTTGATTTTCATAACACACTAATTTAAAAGAATCAGACGATATAATAAAATAATAAATATTATTGATTTTAAGGTTAAAATTTATAAGATACAAGAATTGATTGAATATAAAATTATATTATGCTGATATTAAAGGTAATTAACAATATTTTATTTAATCTGCACTAAAAGGTCTGTTTCAACGGCAGATTGACAAACGTCACAATTTCATAAAAGTTCTATTTCCGGTTTTTGCATCGCACTCACGCTCTCTTGGGTGGTTATAACAATTTCAACAATCAGTATCTTGTATTTCCTGCTAACTCCATTTTTTAATTACTTATTTTTAGTTTTTTTTCGTTAATTTTGTATGGTCATAGGATTGATTAAATACTGCAACATAGATAAACACAGGCTATGATATCCTATAACTGTATTCTATTTAGTAAACCTGATTGTGTTATATTTAATCCTGACTATTTAATAACTAGTATTTAACACATGATGCCATAAATGGAAATTTAAAAAAGATTCCAACTAATGTTTATTTAGCAACAACATTTTTGAATACCCTGAAAATCTCAGGATGTTTGGGCATTCATATAAGACTGAGGAATAATTGGACTTAAAAATCCTCAAGAATGGCATAGGTTTATAACAAAGTTGTAACGCTACACGTTTATTTGCCTTATGTCCCGTATGAGACTGATCACCTCATTGGATTTATCTAGTTGAAGCGGTGCGCCTTCAATGTTTGGGATACTATGTAAGCGGAGCTAGCATGCGTTTGCCACCTTCGCCGTTCGGGCACTTTAAAAATTGCCGCCGCCCTAGGCTAAGCCGAACTATCCACGTTATCAACCTGTAGAGCGTCGCTTATCGGAGCGCCATCATTAGTGTTTTGACATGCCTGCATTCCACGGAACTTTCGAGAAGCTTGTGCGGCCTACTTGAGTAGATGATTTAGTGGACTTGATGCCAGTACCTCATTGTGGAAGCACCCTCAGCTCACCAATCTTCGGTGGATTATGGATTTTCGTAGTGATGAAAACTTCTGAGGTAAGCAGGGAGAAATTTATTCAACGTAAAGTCTGATTTAAATTGAGAACTAATTTAAACTGGAAAAATAATTAACATTCTAAAAGTTTATAACTTGAACAAATATGTTGATCGGCCGTTCGTAAAAACCTGTCCTGGAAATTATTCTATAAGGTCAAAACTTAAATTAAAGCAAGCTAATAAGTAAATGGTTTTATTTATAATTGAATACCATGTTAAATGAACTATATTTTGTAATTTTAAGTAGCTGTATTTATTTTAAATGTTATAAATTTGTAACGGTACACAATGTCTTTCCTGTCTTTGCAAAACTGTTTCATGTAGACATAAAATTTTATAGAGATGTACATAAGATGTTTTGTTGCTAAAATTTGGCTAAAAATAAATACAATTTTTAGTTGTAGGGTACATAAAATGGATTCAACAAGGTTAATTTGTATTTTATGTTCGGAGGCAATGAATAAACTGGAAGGAAATATTTAAAACGTAATTAAATCATGTTTTCTACAACTGCTAACTAAATTTTGTATCCTTTATGTAATGTTTGTTTTAATTGTGAAACATTAAATTGTATTTTTAACCATTAAGTAAATGAGTAACCTTTAGATATAAATGCTTAAAAAAACATAGATCTTTATATTGTTGTGTCCTAACAAGAAAATATATTTGCTTAAAAGATGCCACAAAATAATTGTTAGGATTTACAAATGTTTATCAATGTTTACAAAATGAATAACCATTATTAATTAATTATGTTATGTCATTATAAATTTGTATTAGTGTTTTGAAATCTACCTTTAAATGTTGTATTTTACCAATTTGTCGTAGTTTACTGTGGTTATTAATTGAAAGTGTGATATATGATAGGTCCATACAATCAACTGATTATTTTTCCAGATAATAATTTTGCTCAAATTAAGCTAGTGATTTTGTAAGACTCGAAATTATAGTTGCTTTCTTTGGAAATACCTTGTAGCATATGTTTAACCAGGTAATTTAGTAATTTGATACAATCTGATGATGTTTAATACACTTTGAAAAATAACTGTACATTGTTTTTGCCATCCAATTGTATAATGTAGGCTATACTACTGTAAATTGCCTGACTACTACTAAAAATGCTAGAAAAAAGGCAAATTAAAACTTAGGAGAAACATGTTGTTTTATAAAAAAAATGGCTCTGTAGTATTTATATTTAATTTAGCTTCTATTTCAAAGGTAGTTTAACAAAATAATACCATTTTTGAGAAAGCAATGCATTGTTTGTACTTGTAAACTTTTAAGAAATAGCCAGTGATTTGACTATTTTCATTTATTTGTGAATAAAAGCAAACTGTTGACTTTGAAGTTAAATAAATTAAATAATTTATTTTGTTGAGTAAATTATAATACAGTGAATTAGTGTCGATCTTTACTTGTCTTATAAACACAATTTTATAATATATATATATATATATATATGTATATATTATTCACATAATAAATTCTGAATTCCCTCAATGTAATTAAATCTTTTTTAGGGGTTTAATAGGAATTATAAGGCATCAGGCTATACAATGATTTTGTACAAACAGGGTTTTTTTGGACACCCCTTGCCTGGATCGCCGCTACTTCTGGATTTGACTGGCGGAACCTAGATGCCAGACCGACCCCTGGGCCTGGTGGACTTTTGTTGCTGCCGATATCGACCTACTACCGATCTACCGACTACCGCCCGTATCTCTCGCGCGATCGACTTGCGGTCGCCGCTAACTCGCTCGGTTCCGGCCGGATATCTTTTGTCGAGCGTGATTTGTGATTTGGGCCCGTTTTGGTGAGTGACTAAAATTATTTAACCCATACTCACGTGACTATTTTGGAATTCCTGTGACTGCCATCTCAACGCAGCGCACATCAGGAGTGCCCTACTTGAACTCTTGTGATCACATTCTATTGTATCTTTAGTTAAATATTCTTGTATGTCATTATGTTTCTGTTTAGGTGTTCCGGTGGCCACCGTCAATGCATTTATTTGTAGATATTCATGTGTGTGTAATTTGTAGAAATAAGTTTTGAGTGTCAACATATTTCTGGGGTATAACTTTTCGAAAATATTTCTTGATTTAATTGAAACATATTTAAACAAATAATTCTGTTGTGCTCCTTAATTCTGAGATTTAATCCTAGCAAAGCTGGAGTTTTGGTGTTGAGTTTATTGAGACAGCTATTGTTGCTCTTGTTGAGATTGAATTAATTGCCCTGAGCAAAAAGGTTATTTCCATTTAATTTACTTTAGTAGCTTGAGACTTGTGTATTTTGTGAGTAAGAATACTATAATAAATATTGTCTCAGCTAACTTGAGTTCTTTTGTTGCTGTTCCTGATAGTCAATCAGATTAGTATAGTTGGAATTTGAGTTATCATTTTTTGTTTAATGGAAAATGGCTGATAGTCACTTAGTAACATAATTTCTGGTAATAGATAAATCAAAATAAATACTCAAATTTAACTTCTTTTATATTGGTTGAATTCTGGTAGATGATTGTTTGATAAAGATTGCCTAGTTTAAGATGTATTTGTTGTGAATGCGGCCCATTGACATAAGAGGTAAATTTGATTTTATTGGTTTTTCAAATCCCTGCTTACTAAAAGAAGTCACACCTGCTGGGAAGGATTGGTTCCTTGTTACATCCTGGTCAAGAAACCCGAAACAAGGTGGTGCCCTTAAATATATCATTGAGAAATATCTTCAGTGTGACTAACAGGCCTGTGTTAAGGACACCTTACCCCGCCCAACTGAGCTAACCCGGTATCGCCTGTGGCAGTATATAAAGTTGGTTTATACTGTTTCAAAGTTTGAAAGATACTGGAAAGTCTTAAATTTAAATAAAAAGTCATTTACAATAGAAGTACAAAGCTACTTTTCTGTGTGGCCTCTCCAGGCCGAGGATATATTTGACTGTTGAAACATACTAGATCTGAAGTTGATGATTATGTCAAATTTGATCCTTACTTTACTCCGAAAAAGGTTTATAATTTATAAAAAGGAAAAAATTAAGAGGATCCTTGTTGCAGCAAACCTGTTTGGACAGCGTGATTTTATTTTTCCGAAGAACTGGTTAAATTGCATATCTCGCTTATTATAAATATATTGTATGAAACATGAACGTGGCTTCAACATAATAGCATTTTAATTTCCCTGAATATGCAGTTTTGATGAAACGGGGTATCTTCTCATATACTGCAGGTCTCTTATCAATAACTTATAGTATAACTTATAGTATTTTTAACTGTTTTGTACATATTACGATTTGTTTCGTTAAATAAATTATTACCGGATATAATTCAATACATTAAACAAATATTAATTTAAACTACGCTTTAATGAAAAACATTTCATGTAGTTTGAAGGAAGACGATTAATCAACTTGAATTGCATCCTCGAGCTGTCAGACCAATTAAAACCTATTAGAAACTTAGCAAGCTTTAGTCACGTGTCTGTAATTAACTAAATTACATTTGGAGAAGGAATTAAAATTTAGGCAGGTGTCTTATATTGTCCTCAATGACAGTTTTTTCTTTTCTTTCATGATACAAGTTCCTTATTGATTAATTATATTCTACTAGCTGTGTACCCGTCCTTCGTACGGGTTGTATGTCTAAGTACTAGATGAGTTTGAAAAGAATAACAACCGAATTGATTTTACAATATTTAAATTACATTTAACACTTTTTAAGTACATGAGGAAGGCACAAGGCACTTTCGAAATTAATCTGTTTATGAACCTCAGGGAAAAAACTGTCGATCAGTAGTTCTTGTTATTCGTCGATTGTACGTAGTGAAGGCGGGATGTTTATGAGACCACCTGTTTTCAAATGTCCTGTTCCCAACTCTTAAAACCTAGGACCTAATAAAACTCCTCAACCCCTTAACCATATCCAAAAATCATTTTCAAATTTACTGGTAAGTTGAGACACTCAGTAGTTGGCTACATAAAAGATCTATTTAGAGAGGCATAGACCTCGTCCCCCCATGTCCCAAGCACACCAAGTATCCGACGCGTTGCTGCCGCAGAAGAGGCATTGAATTCGTTTTATGTAAAATACTCGCTCATTTTCAATATTTTCTATTCAAGTAGGTATTTTATTTCCATAATCAACATATATTTATGTATTTCAAGTATATTTAGATATAAGCTGTTATGGTAGAAAGTTGATGTAGTGGTGGTGGGAGAATGTGGTGGGGGAAGGTAGTGGAGGGAGTGAGACGTGCGCTCAGGTCGGCGAGATTTTTACTGGAACTGTAATGCTAACACGTGGGGTCTCAAATTGAAAAAAACGGGGAAGGGGAGAGGGGGATCAGCAAAATATAAAACCTGGGGGAATATAAAATCGGGTGGGGGATCAAAAATATAAATGGGGGGGCAAACAGATATAAAATTGGGTGGAGGGGGCAAAAATATAAAATCGGGGAGACACATTAAGATCTCGGGGATGGTGGTTAGGGTGAGGAGTTGGGGGGGAGCGCGCTGAGTTCCCCAAAATCCCTACTCTCGCTTATCGAAAAAAGAGTTTGAGTTGCCATTTAAGTAGTTTTTTATTAGCGAATTTCCCCTATAGGGAAGACGCTATTACCGTAGGTATCATGGTAAGACTTAAGCCCGAGACCATGATAACTTTTCATTTTGAGGTCTCCAGATGCCAAAAACACCATTCGTTCAAATCTTTATATATGTATATATATATATAAAAAAGGTCCAATCTTAATTAAATTTTGTACAAATGTGTAAAGCACCATTTATTTGAACGAGTTCGAGAACTAGACGAATCGCACCATCCGAAGGGGGGTTTTTGGGTGGTTTTGTAATCAAAAATGTTTTTTTTTTTGGGTTTCCACATGTAATTTTTATTTAAATCAAATCTTAATTTTTCCCATTGAATTCAGCATAAAAAAATTTTGGTATTTATATCATTGCTCTACGTCAATTTGTTACTGAGATATTGAAAGTGCTAAACACAGTACGTTGTCTAATGTTATTCTTATGGAGAAAAAGACAAATCGTACATCTCGCTTATTTATGAACATAAACTGACAAAATTTGGTATATGGCTTCATCTGGTTGTAGTTCATTGTTGTTTGCACAAAAAAATTTCGCCTATGGTTGCCGTAGCAGCAAACCTAGGTACTCGGTCTCCATGTTATTCTTAGGCAAAATAATTAAAATGTTATATATCGCTTATTTATTCATGTATATGAATGAAACCTAGTATGTGACTTAAGATGAGTTCTATTGATATTTGCATATAAACCCATTATTTTGCGTTCCTTGTTGCAGCAAACCTGCGTACTCATCCCCAATGTTATTCTTATGGAGAATAATTAATATTTTAATTATCGCTTGTTTGTGAATATATTTCTTATGAATCCTGTTAAGTGTTTAATGTGTTATGTTATATATTCATTGGAAATTCGCTGAGTATGCAGGTTTGCTGCGAAGGGGTGTTTCCATTATGAGAGTTGCCATTCAAGTAGGTTTTTTATTTCCATAATGATAAGCAGCTGTTTACAATATTTTAAGTTATAGTGTCATATATAGTGTTATTAAGTCATAATCTGGTTCAATATCAATAAATATTTTTTCATAAGAATAACATAAGATCTTTAAAACTCCGTAGGGCAGCGTCCTAAGGTGATTTCCAAAAATTCAATTAACCTAAAACCTTCTAACGCACATAAAGAACATAGAACTCAGTGCACCCGTTTCCCTGTTAAAAGCGAACAAAACGTGTCCAAAATCGCACGTAATCACGTTTTTGAGCGGCCGCCATTATTTTTACAAAAAGTGTATGCCGGTTTAAAGTGGCCTAAAACCTTCTCATGTATAGAGCAAAGAAACAAAGTTTCATCAATGTCAGTGCAGCCGTTTTCCCGGGAAAAGCGAACAAAACCGACACTGTATTGAGCGTCACCGACAGACAGACAAACAGACAGACAGACAGAAATTGAGATAAGACGTGATTCTGCTTTCCTATGGTATGAAATGTAAAAATATCCAACAAGTTCATAATTCCAAACAATGTACAGACAAAACTCTAATTTTATTTATATAGATATAAATACCCCCGTAGCAGCAAACCTGCGTACTCAGCGAATTTCCAATGCATATATATGTATCTTAATACCACATAAAGCCACATACCAATTTTCATCAATATACATTCATAAATAAACGATTTATGACATTTATTCTCCATAAGAATAACATGGCGGCTGAGTATGCAGGTTTGCTGAAGCAAGGAGTACAAAAAATGGGGTTTTATACAAATATCAATACAACTCATGTAGGTAAAGCCACATACTAAATTTCATTAATTTATTTTCATAATGAAGGGAGATAACACGTTACTTATTCTCCATAAGAATAACATGGGGCTGAGTACGCAGGTTTGCTGCTACGGGAGCCATTTTAAAAAAATTGTTTTTTTGAGCAAATATCAATGGTCCACAACCAGATGAAGTCTTATACCAAGTTTCGTCAGTATACGTTCATAAATAAACGAGATATAAAATTTTTATTTTCCTCCATAAGAATAACATTAGACAACGTACTGTGTTTAGCACTTTCAATATCTCGGTAACCAATTGACGTAGAGAAATGATCAAAATACCAAATTGTGTGTTTTTTTAAGCCGAATCCAATGGAAAAACTAAAATTTGACTATTTCCAAAATTATATGTAAAAAATTCGAAAACCCCATTTTTGGGGTACAAACCCCCCCAAAATACCCCTTCGGATAGAGCGATCTGGCTGGTTTTCGAACTTAAAGTCATAAATGTTGCTTTACACGTTTATACCAAATTTCATCAAAATCGGATAATTTTTACGAGAGTTATCGTGCTCACGGACACATATATATATATATACAGTTTCGAACGAATGGTGTTTTTGGGGTCTGGGGACCTTAAAACGAAAAGTTATCATGGTCCCGGGCCTAGGTCTTACCATGCCGACTACGGTAATAGCATAGATTAAGCATACTCCTTATTCCTCATAAATCGTAGACTTCTTGACATTTCTGGACCACAACTAATTATGCTTATTGCTTATGAGGGATGAAGCAGGAAACAGTGAAGAACAATGCGGACATAATTAAGGAACAGTGAATTTATTATCATCTGAGATTATTAAGATTTCATAAATTTTGGACTTTCATAAATCACAGTGATTTCACAACCACTTTGGACTCGGTACTTGCTTTGAAAAAAAAAACATCATCCATTATTAAAATATGTTGCAACTACCAATGTTTAAATTTATGGTTCGCAAAAAATAAAAAAATAAAAATAACTAAATTAAATTTATTGGGAAAACTCAAAAACAATTAATATAATCATTAATCAGATTTATAAGGCAAGGTCGAACATATTCTTTCTCAGTCTTCACCTGTTAATAACTAGCGTATAATAATATAACATTGTAATGTGAATGGGTCATGACATTCCTATGAAAATCGAAAGACGCTTGCGGCAGTTTCAGGCAGTACACCACCTCGGCGAGGCGCCTCGGTCGTTGGCGGTGGCGGGACGTGGTAACGGGCTTCGGTCGGTGCCCTCAGCGGAGTGTGTGTGTTGGGGGTTGGGAGATGGGAGATTTAAGAGGGGTTAGCGGAGGGGCTGTTAGGATGGGCGCGCGGCCGAAGGGGGAGAGGGGAAGGGCAGCGACAGCAGCGCGGCAGCGTTGACGTTCCGAACTAGCTCCGCCGTCGCCTTGGACGTACAAGCAGATCGTGTACGCTTGTCCCATTACGATGGGTGATCTCCTAAGGAGTATGCTTAATCTATGGTAATAGCTTCTTCCCTATAGGGGAAATTCGCTAAAAAGATTAATTTGGATTAAGATTAAAGTTTCAAATTAAAGAAATTACACATTAATATAAAACATACGATTTTACGTTCCAAAAATATTAGTTACATTTTCCCTTTAGAACGTGTTCTCAAAAAGAGTAATAAAAATAATAACAATTTAACCTGATACAATATTAATTCAGGGTGATTATTCTTTATGTTTATTCCCTCTTTAAGAAATGTTTGAGATATCAAACCCAGCTAAGTATTTTTCTAATGGCTTTGAATTGAAAATCTTAACATAAATTGGAATTATTTAAAGAAATTATTGCGTACATTTCCCACCAGTAAATGGTAAAAACAACTCATTTAGTGATGGTAATTGTTCATAATTATATCTGATATAACATAACCTTACTATCACCAACAATAAATTATAAACAAATAATAAATTTGAACATTCTGTTTGTAACTTATTAAATTGTTGGTTTTAAAATGAATTCAAATTCGATGAGTATTTTTATTTATTAAAACATAGTATTACACTGCCGAATATTAAAATGTAAACTTATTATTAGCTATATTTTTCTAAACATAGTTCTTGATTGAGATAGGATAATTCTTTGGTAATATTCAAGATGCTTGTCACTAGTTATATTATTTGGTAAGGTAATCCAACAATTTAAAATGATATGTGGGAAAAACTACTGTTCTACACTTAGAAAGAATGACGTGCCCAAGGATCTTTAATAGGGTTCGATCATTTGAAGTGTGACTCTCCGTACTTTAGTTGCTTCCTACTGGTTATAATATATATTAACAACTTGCCAATTTTTTTTCTAAAAACACTTGTAATTTCACTCCATATGCAGATTATGCAAGTGCTCTTTTGAAAAGAAAAAACTTTAGTGAAATTAAATTTATTCTTGATGAAACCATTGCAAAAACTAATTAACGGTTTGAGAACCATGGTTTAAATGAGGCGTAGACCAATTGTTTGCAATTCAAGCTAAGAAATAATTTAATGGATCCTACAGTTAGTAATACTAAAGTAGTTAAATTGTTGGGTTTAAATTTGGATTAAAAATTCAGTTGGTCTGACCACATACATTTTTTGAGTAAGAAATTAAGTTCAACAAGGTATGCAATTAGGATATTAACCAAAGTTACATCTATATAAGTCTGCTTGACTGTCTATTATACATATGTCCACTCGCTGTTGGCTTATGGAGTTACCTTATGGTGTAACTGTAGAAGCCGGAAGTGTGTTCGTGTGTCAAAAGTTCAGTCTTAGGAAAATTTTCCACTTCAAACCAAGAACTAGGTGTAAGCCTTATTTAAAAAAAACATTGTATTCTAACATTACCTTCTCTTTAAATTCTTGAGATAGCAAAATTTGTTCATACAAAATCATCTGTTTTTTGAAAAATACAAAATAAATCACAGCTGTCATACCAGAAATAATGATAACATTTTTCGATATCCAAATCATGGTAATACAAAATTTGGAACGGGGCTTAAAATAACAATTATTGCTACAGCTTTATTGAAAGAGACATTGAGCTATAAAGCTTATTATAGAGTTGATGAGTTTTTTATGGATAAAATGTAGAGTATGATTTATTCATAGTTTTATGCATACATATTCTATATCGTAGGAAAACGTGAGGTAGGAAACTTGAATTTGTTAGGTTTAGTAGTAGTAAACAAACTTGACCATGTACCTACTTAAAAATTACTTATGTAATGTTTGTCAGGCGTTATGTACGATAACGATTTGTCTATTTTCTATTGTCCTGATCCACTTCAAATCGGAATCATGGATTATGTGAACCCAATGCAGTATAAAACACATATTATACCAAGACCACCTTCTATCAATGATTATAATGATGCTAAGGCATGAGTACTAATAACTAAAATCTTTCAAGATTTGTGGATTGAACTCACTACATGGCTGAATAATGTTGGGTTCATCACTGGCTCGCTCGGCCTCACTGCATACTACTGCCTCACTGATATTGCCGTAAATATTTAGCAAGTATAAAATAACAATCCAACCAATAGCGAAAAAGGAAACGGTTGTTCCCTTCTTTAGAGAAAAACATTGAAATATCAACTTTCTTATTCGAGAAATCTCTTAGATTTAAAACATACGATATATCAAGTAATATTAAAACTTCAAACCGATAATATAGTTTGAAACATTATAATTTGATCTATTTCACTAGAACTCCTGGTGTAGTTGAAACTTATGATGTAGTGGAGCCCCTCTAAGTTGCAAGTTTGTTGCCCAAGGTCAGACACAACAACAATCTATCCTCTAATCGATCCAAACTGTGAACTAACTGCGAATATTGAAAATTAAATATTACTATTCAGGGGCTGGCTTTACCTTTGGCCTCATAGCTCTGCGATATGTTTGTCAAAGACGTATTTATTACCTACTATGTGACATTCTTTTTTTACATTTTACCTACATGTGTTTTGGGATGTAAAGTTAACTAAGTCATATACTCATATTATTTAGCAGTTTTACTATCGATATTCATGTAAAAATAGGCTTTTAATAAACAATCATAATATTAGTTAATAAATCATTATGACTTCCTCTTGCGTTATTCGCATTGTTAATAAAGCAGGAAACTATATTATTATAACACATTTTTTTAATAGTCTAAGCAAAAAAATATAAACCTTAGATTTTACCTAGGATTTTACAAGGATTTTAAACGCTCGATTAGATATTTACAATTGACATTGCCTTTGTAATATAGTTTTAGTTTATACTAAACAATCAAATACACGATTTAAGTAAAGGTTTTTTATGGTGTTGAATCAGAAATACTTAAGGCAAGGAGGGTATCGGATACCGCTTTACCTTGTTGTTATTTCTATATTTCCTCTCGCAGAACAATATCGGCAGTCGTCCTCTCTATATTGGATTTTCCCAGATTTATTACTCATTTTTCCGATGCTGAACGACGGGACGCCATCCAACCATTGTTTTATTCCAGTAAATCCTTTTGAGATTCATTATCTCTATAAAGTATGCCTGCCACTCTTCTTTAATCTCAATAACAGTTTTTAGTTCTTAAGTTCATATTTTAAATATATTATTTTACATATTTACCATAGAGAGTTTCAAGTTCAGCCAAAATATGTAAACCTTGAATGTGTTTCTCCCTCTTGTTTAGTATAGTCCTGATTGTGACTTGAGTATAATATCAGAGCATTTTCCAATTGAAATGTTTCGTGTTTGTTGGTGTTGAAACAATAAATCCAAAAACCTCGGAAGTCAATTTTTCAAAATCTTTATATTAATAGGCAAGCACAAAACTGTCTCTCTCTTTATCTCAGCTCGTGTGAGTCTTAGGAAAAATTCAAGCATACTGTTAAAAAGGTATTGTCCTGTAGATGAGCAGAAATTCATTATAATTTGCATCAGCACTCAGGGCTGCGCTCCACAAACTTTCAAAGTTTCAATGTTAATCTTATTGAAGAACAATAATTGCTTGAATATATTTGTCAGATGTTGATATTACAAAAACTAGCAAATCAGCAAGAAAAGATGTTTCCCGCATAATGTAAATAAAAATACATCTGAAATGGCAACCTGAGGTTGATTTTGAGATCATTAAAACACAATAGGGAATGTGTAATCGAAGAATTATTCTATGTAACCATTAATACAAACTGAGATAGAAATAGAAAAGTTTATATCAACAAAATACATTTCAAGTAAATACAACATAAATATTTCATATTGAAAAAGCTTATATTTTTATTCTGACAATTTAAAACTATTTTTACGTTATGTGTACAGGTAAGTGTTTCGTTGTATGTGTTTTTTTATACAAAGTAGCCTACATTAATGACGATGTATTTTAACTGTTAGAGATTCGGGCAGCGCGTCCGAAAACATGGAAAAATTAGGAAACGTAAAGTTACAATCCTCTAGCAGATTCAAATGCAAACACCAAATCTTGTTTTGAACCTATATCATGTAGTTTATATTTTCTGTACATTCCATTGTTTTGCAATATTTGTTTTGTATTATTTACGCTAGGTCTAATCGATGTAAGGAAAGGCTAATCAGCCTAATCTAATCTAATCTAGCCTAGTCTAATCGGCTAAGGAAATTTGTGTGGTACCGATTTCTCGGATATGAGGCATTGTACAGGTATGAAACTTGGATCACTTATTTAGCACTATTAGAAGATGAGTCAAATATAAATAATTTTTGTTTGTGTATGTAGGGCTATGCCCTTTTGACTTTCAAAGTTTACATGTAATCCTGGGGACATGCGTTCTGCTTTTCGCTATGCTTTTCATTTAATAAACAGCTGCGTTATTCAAATAAATATGTAGCACAATAACAATAGATGATTCATAAATTTAAAGTATTACTGACTCCTGGAATGGTAACACCCTTCTCTTATCTGTTTTAACTTCACAATAATAAGAACAGATTATTCAGGACTAATGTAAATACAAAATATGACGAATTACTGGAATGGTAACACCCTTCTCTTATCCGTTTTAACTCCACATTAAAAAAAATACGTTGGGGTGAGGGTGGGGGCGTGGGAGGAGAGAGAAGATTGAGAGAGAAGAGAGAGAGAGAGAGAGAGAGAGAGAGAGAGAGAGAGAGAGAGAGAGAGAGAGAGAGAGAGAGAGAGAGAGAGAGAGAGAGAGAGAGAGAGAGAGAGAGAGAGAGAGAGAGAGAGAGAGAGAGAGAGAGAGAGAGAGAGAGAGAGAGAGAGAGGAGGAGCACAACAGAACACAATATATATTAAACTTGAACTTTTTTAAATATTTGTCAAATAATATTTTGTCGAATTTTGACCAATAATATGACCAATAATAATATGAGTCTCTAGTGACTATTACAGGGTACCTGTTCGTGAAAGTATGTCAGAATCTCTCCGTGAAGCTCTTTATGCCATTTTACTATGGTATCCGTTAATAGTATCAACTCAACTCCAGTTAAAAATTATATAAAACTTATTAACACATAAGAAAATAATTTATACCTTCAAGAAATTATACACACTTTTTAAATATTTTTCTCCATAATGAGAATTCTGATTCCTAAATTACCGGCATACTTTGTTTGATAACTTATCAGCTATTTTCGGTAGTAAAAAATTCAATCTTCTCACATAAATTATTCAAGGTGTTCAAACAGTACAAAATTAAAAATATTTTCTGTCAAATCATTTAAAAATAAAATGTTCAAACTTATATAGACAATGTAAGTTGTGGGATAGACCACAAGCTAAAATCCATTAATATTATTGAACCTACGGTATTTATGAGGGAACTAACAGGAACTAACGAAGAACTAATGATAGACATAAAGAAATAGGAATTATGTAGATGAATTGTGGGTAAGCTACTTTTCATAGTGTGAAGTTGGCCTACCCATTTATTTAAGGCTTTAACATGGTTAATACTGATGGAATAACTATATTTTTATAAGAACCAACTAAAAAAAAGCTAATTTTCATAGTGTGAAGTTTGCCTACCCATTGATTTAAGGCTTTAACAAAGTTAATATTGATGAACTAACGATATGTTTATGAGAACTAACAGGAACTAACGAAGAACTAACGAAGAACTAACGATAGACATAAAGAAATCTGTATTATGTAGTTTAACTGTGGGTAAGGTACTTTAATAGTGTGAAGTTGGCCTACCCATTGGTTTAAGGCTTTAACAGGGTTAATATTGATGAACTAACGATATTTTTATGAGAACTAACAGGAACTAACAAAGAACAAACAAGACACAAACGTAAATACAACAATAAACCTTAGTACTACACATAAAGATTTTGACCAATAATATGACCAATAATAATATCCAACTTATAACTATAAGTCAGATAGTTATATAGGTCTGGGGTGCTGCTCCAGACCTATATACTACGTTGTTGGGAACCAAAATATTGTGGATACATCTTTGTTCTTACCTCAGGGCTCTGCCTTTACTATCACCTCCAGACGTTTAATTTTAACGTATGATTATTCGTTGGATTCCCTTTGTTAAAGCAGCGTCTCCTGAAAGATGTCCCCACGTTTGATACGCCGCCCTCCTCAACCATAGCAGTTGCAGGGTTTCCCATTTTTTAACCTGAGTTTCCGTCCCCAGCCGCTGCAAGTGGAGGGAGCAAAGGTGACAGGGAAGTTTGTCATAATGGACAGCCAAAAAACCTACCATATGTAATAACAACTTCATTTGCTGTACCCAATGTCAGCCTCAAAACTGGTATAGACCAGTTTTAAGGTTTAAGGAGTGATTTGGGTAGGCCAACTTTACAGACCTTGTATTAGGTCCTTTTAAAAGTTGGGAACAGGACATTAGAAAACAGTTGTCTGTGATCTCATAAACATCACCATAAAACATTACATAACCATAAAACATTTCTTAATGACATTTTGAAGGAGTCATTTGGGATACCTAAGGGATGTTTTAACACAGCATCAAATAAACTGGGTAAGCTGATTTGGGTAGGCCAACTTTACAGACCTTGTATTAGGTCCTTTTAAAAGTTGGGAACAGGACATTAGAAAACAGTTGTCTGTGATCTCATAAACATCCCTCCTTTACTCTGTTCAATCGATCGATGAATAATAGGAACTACTGATCGACAGTTTTTACCCTGAGGTTCATAAACAGATTAATTTCAAAAGTGCGTTGTGCCATCCTCACCCCCACCAATGAAATATTGTAAAATTAATTCGGTTGTTATTCTTATCAACTTCAGATATTATTTAGACATACAACCCGTACGAAAGAGGGGTACACAGCTAGTTATAAACAGGGGTGCCCATCCCCCCCAAGCCTCATGGCGCCATTCCCCCCAAATGTGGCTACCCCCTCCCCGTTATAAACTATAAACTTTAACCTTAGTAGCTCTTGTGACAGTGAACTGAACCTACATACCTTTCTACAATAAAGTCGACGGGGTTGGTGGGGGGGGGGGGTCGACCACACCAAGATTCTACCAAACCCGAAAAAATTATACATACATGGATACATACAATAGCGACATTGAAAAAAATACCTTAGTTATAATTTTAGATTATTGATGAACTATGTGAATCACTGGATTGATGAAGAAGTATCAGTGGCCGTGTGTGTGTGGGTGTATGGGTGTGTTATCGAAATACTACATAACCATAAAACATTTCTTAATGACATTTTGAAGGAGTCATTTGGGATACCTAAGGGATGTTTTAACATAGCATCTGTATTTTATTTTGGATTATTAATAATTATTAAAACTAATTTTAATGTTTGATATTCAGTAGTTGAATTGGTTTTCGTAATAAGCTTTTGACTATGGGTGTCTTTAAAATGTCAGCTGGGATTTATCTGAGTTTCACTTGAGGGATTTTTATCCCATATATGGGATATTTTTACTGCTTATGGGATAAAATGGGATTTTGGGATAAAGTGGGATTTTTGGAAATCGGCATTACGTCTGCTAGTTTGCTTACAACTTACGACCAGAACACCTTAGCAATAGCACTTCTAGTAGATTTTCTCGCCGTACTGGCAGTTGCGGGGTTTCCCATTTATTAACCTGAGTTTCCGTCCCCAACCGCTGCAAGTGGAGGGAGCAAATGTGAAAGGGAAGTTTGTCATAATGGACAGCCAAAAAACCTACCATATGTAATAACAACTTCATTTGCTGTACCCAATGTCAGCCTCAAAACTGGTATAGACCAGTTTTAAGGTTATCCTGGGACGAATATTCTCTATTGGTCAATGCTAACACACCAAGTTTTGATAAAATTAATCAGTACCGTATACAAGAGAGATATGTTTTATTATTTCTCATAAGAATAACATCGGACAGTGTACTTAGTTTACTGCTGAATGGAAATTGAAATATTCTCCACAACCATTAGCCGAATAGCCTACTAACGAAATACTAATTTAACCGTGTGTGGATTGGAGTACTAATTTTTCAGCTTTTTGAGCTTTTTATGGCAATGAGTTAAAACTCTTGAAACCTGTTAAAAATATTTAAAGTTGATGGTATTAAGAAAGGTAAAAAAACTCATTTTGGGACCTCTTAAGCCCCGTAATTTCTGAACCCGAATAAAAAAAAATCAGGTGTGTATATTTTGTTAGAAACCTAATATAAACCACCAAATAAAAATCCAATG
The DNA here is from genome assembly GCA_963675035.1 of Allygus modestus. NCBI lineage: Eukaryota > Metazoa > Arthropoda > Insecta > Hemiptera > Cicadellidae > Allygus > Allygus modestus. The sequence continues at coordinate 39,417,860 of OY776114.1, read as the reverse complement.
ATTTCGAAAGTGGCTTCTAAAAACTGCTCCAGACCTATATACTACGTTGTTGGGAACCAAAATATTGTGGATACATCTTTGTTCTTACCTCAGGGCTCTGCCTTTACTATCACCCCAGACGTTTAATTTTAACGTATGATTATTCGTTGGATTCCTTTTGTTAAAGCAGCATCTCCTGAAAGATGTCCCCACGTTTGATACGCCGCCCTCCTCAACCATAGACCTCCACCACACCGGCAAATTTTCTATGTTATTATTTACGCCTGTTTTAGTAATTTAGAAAATTTTCAACTATACAAAAAATTGTTGTTACTTTTTTAACCCCGACCTTAGAGTTACGCCTCACTGGTTTTAAAAGTTGCCATGTTAAATTTATGGAGGAAAGTTGATTTTGGGTCAGCGTTCGGGAGTTCGGATTGAGTACTACTAGCTGGTCTGACAGACGTTCTTCTGTCCTAATGTAATTGAATTTGTTTTATATCAAAGATTCTCGTTCTTTTTAAAGATGAGCTCGTTCACTTCACTCACTCGCCTCCAGGATGAGCTCGTTAGCTACGCTCACTCGACTATTTTTTATATAGAGCTTGCTTTGGTATTGAAAAAGAGTTGCCATTCAAGTAGATTTGTTATTTCCATAATAAACAAATGTTTATATGCTTTTCAAGTATGTTTAGATATCATCCTTATAACAGCTGTTTGATGTAACTAACTAACTAACATACAAACCCGATTTTGTTTTATGTATTTAGGTGATGAAAAGCACCTAATAATATCTTGCCATGACGACGATAATATACACTAGGCAGCAATACGGATTTTGGCAATTTGAAATTTAATTAATTGCAAAACGCCATCTGCAGAGCCTGATATAAGCATAGGCTATATTAAACAAATCAAACAGGAAATTTGGCCGGGCTGGTAAGGGCCCGCACTTGCATTTAGCGAGTAGGCCAGGATCTATACAGATCCTAAATTCAGCCCTGGCCGTCTGTATGCAGAATTTCAAACATGCTAAAATCCAGAATCAATGTCCCTGTCTCGTGAACACTCTATGTGTCTAAGAGTAAGAATATGTCATAGTCAATCAATACAAATACTGAATTATTATTACTCAATCCTATCCTACACTATAATATGAGTAAGGTTTGCATGCTCGCTTGTTTGGTTGATTGCTTGCAACTCTGATCTCAAAAACGGCTTCACAAATTTTCTTGAAAAATAACTAATGTGTCCTTCCAACTACTTGTGTTTTAATAACTGACATCTGGGATAAAAATAAGTTCTAGACACGTCCCATCCCCAGGAAAAATCAAATAATGTGAAAAGCCACTGTGAAAAATTAAAAGATTCACATTTGATTAACATGGAGATTAAAATAAAAGCAAAAGAGTCATAATAGCTGTTTAAAATCAATTAGCGAACTATACAAGTTATACTCTTATTGTTTAAGTCCTACCCGTGGCTTAGCTTTGCTAGGGGAAAGTCAATCAGTTTGTTTATGACTTGGAGTCGTTTTTCACCGTGACCCCTCCTAACGAGCATGTTTGAGGTCACAACAGTTGATATTATAGCTCAATGTACCTTTGATTCATTATGGATATGACCACTCTACATGTAATCTTCATTCAAAGGTTGTTTTCTCTGATTTTAGGAAACCACATGGTAATATCCTATACTACTGACTATAAATACTGTAGTATAGTCAATGCGTACTAGTTGGTATACTCAAATATGAGTAAGGTTTGTTTTTTTGGTTGGTTGTTTGCTTGCAACTATGATCTCAAAAACGGATCCAAAGTTTTCCTTAAAATGTTGGAAATGACTAATTTCTGGGGTAACTGTAAGTTCTAGACAGGTCTCATCCCCAGGGAAATCAAAATGTTATAATCATACAGTGAGCTATCAAAGTAATACTCAAACATCTTTATGATGTTTTCTGAGATCAGTGACTAAAACCATTGAATGAAGATTGCATATAGAATGGTCTACCTGAAGGGACATTGGGTTATAATAAAACCTGGAGTGACTGTAAACCTGAATCGCTTTGTTTGAGTGACCAATCCAAGATTTTTGTTCATCCAGTTCTGTATTTATAAACATTTTAACAATATCATAAAAGTACAATAATAGCGAGGGGGGTTGGGGGGCGCATCCACCCAGTTAGATGAGTGTTCCATTAACTACTTCGGTATTTTATTTTCTGAATGGCTGATTGTCCCATGAATGGCGTATGTCTTTGTATGGGGAAACCCAGCCCGTATTTGACTGAGGGGACGAATATTCTCTATATCCGCTTGATATGACTGACCGATCCGCTTTTAGACCTAATTATTATCCAAGTTCATTATTTATGTGTATTTGAAACATTTTTTCAATCTGCAACAACAATGGAATTATTGGGTGTTAATGGGTTGTTACCAGGGTGTCGCGGTATATAGTGAGTAGAACATTTTGTTTGTAGCAGTATTTACTTCAGAGCATCCCTTTCTGCGATAATAGAAACTACTCCTTATATTATATGTCATTATGAACATTTAACAACAGCTGTTAATACTAAAAAAAACATAGTACAGAAGCAAGAACAGCTGCTTCAAGGTAACATCTAGAAGGGCATCACTATATAAACTAATAGAACCAAATATGAGTTGGATAATGACTAAATAAGATTTTTGATCGATTCGAGCAACTAGATTTATGTAAATTTAAAAATATTACCAAGCCTTTTTGTATTTTACTTTCTCCCCCTATACATAGTATATGGAGGAAGTATTGTTTTCGTCAACATTTTCGAATTAGAGTTGTTAGAGGAAATATTCGTTTTGGTGCTCCCTGAACCCAAAAAAGTGGTTTTTACGTGATGTCTGTCTGCGCGCGCGTTTGTGTGTGTGTGTGTGTGTGTGTGTGTGTGTGTGTGTGTGTGTGTGTGTGTGTGTGTGTCTATGTGGATGTGTACAGAGCTAGAGCCCTAACCAATGGTCCGATTTTATGAAATTTGGTATGTAGATACTAATCCACGATATCTCCAGGCGTTTTTTAATTTTTTCGAATTTTTTATTTTTAAGGGTAATTATCCGCCAAAGAACATGAAAAATCCAAATTTCTCAAAATGGGTTTAACGATTTTGATTTAACTTTATTCGTTTGTAGGAATTTTGTTTCCCAACAAAATGACACCCCCCGCATTTCTGTGAAAATTCGGGTTCAGAAATTACAGGACTTAAAACATCAAAAATCCAGTTTTTTGGACTTTTCATAAAAATAGATAAATACAAAAATATTACTATTCATCATTAAAAAGAGCTCAAAAAACTAAATAATTTAGTATTTTGAATTACTATTCTACGATTGATGGTTGCGGAGAAAATTTTAATTTTAATTTTGCAGTAAACGCAGTACGTAGTCCAATGTTATTCTTATGGGGAATACAAAAATTACTATTTCTCTTTTATATACTGATAAATTTCTTTCAAACTTGATATGCTTGTCAAGTTAGCATTAACCAACAGGGGAAATTTGAAATATGTTGCCCCTTAATAACCCTGAGGGGGGGGGGGAATAGGGGGCATGTCGCCCCTTAAAACCACGTGTGTAGCAATGGATTCTGTAGCGACTCCAAAACAGGGATTTGGGTGGATGTTTTTGAAAACAATTTGTTTACAAGATTTTCTGTACATTGCACCGTGATTTTTTTTCTATATTTAGTAAATAAAAATTGATAAATTCATTAAAGTTGGGCTAAAGGAGAAAGTATGTGTCAGTTTCCTGACATCATTTATTAACTATGTTTTCAAGTTACAATAACATAGACAGTGGTATAGCCCTTCAGTGGGCCAAAGTTCAAATAACTACGGTAATATATAAAATATCTTGACTGATTGGATCATGTGGACCTTGTTTTCTCCATAATATTCTTTATTGTTTTGTACCCCCCAAAAAAAGTCAAAACATTATAAATTTATAATTATGAGAAAGAGGGTCTGGGGACAAGTAACTATTATTGAAGTAATCGGCTTAAAGAACATGATTTGTATCCTTTTCAATATTTAAGAGATCAAAACAACTTACAACAACAGAGGGCCTGGGGGCCAAAGCCCCGCAGTGAGACCAAAGTAAAAATAACTAAATCAATAGTTCTTGGTCTGACTGATTTATCTGACCTGACTGACTGACGGATTCTGGACGTCATTGTCCTCCAAATCATTTATATGTTTGTATTTTAACATTATTTTTAACGTACTACAAAAAGGTCGGATCTGGGTGGTGTGTCCCACCCAAAAAACAAAATAAAGCTACAATAACAATGGGGGCTCTGGGGGGCGAAGCCCCCCAGTAATACAAAAGTTCAAATCACGATTTCAATATGATCTGGACTGACAGACCTCCATCTTTTTTTGGGCCTGGACCCCCCCCCCGCCCCGCTTGAGCCCAAAGGGGCGAGTAAATACTCTGATTCTGCATAGTCTGACTGACATACTAATTTCAGACCTCACACTGTCTTCAACATCTTTGTAAATTTGTGCCATATACACTTTAAAGTCGAAGTAACAATTGAGTTCTCATGAGGTATTGGTGATTTGAAAGATTATTTCGTAATGACAGCTGAGCTCATACAGTTACGGGATTACAGAGTGTACTCATCTAATTCTATTTAAAATAGCTTTAGGATTTATTGTAGCGCCCAAGTGATAGCTATCGGAAGCTTTTGTGGTGCAATGTTGCTAAACTAGAGACCGCCCAATGGTCGGAAATCGACCAAGTAATTAAAAAATTTAGTTTAATATCTGGTAGGTTTTAGTGCGCTCATTTCTCTCCCTCTCATTCCTACCCCTCCCCCACCCATTCCAACAGGTAATATTTTTAATGTAGAGTTAAAGCAGATAACAGAGGGGCGTTACCAGTCCAGTAGTCAGTAGCGTTTTTATTTATGCCTGAAATGTCTCCACCTAATCCTCTCCCCGTGAGGAGGTTTAATGTGGAGTTAAAATGTATGCAGAAGGGCGTTACCATTCCAGTTATCAATAGTCTATTCATTTATGCCTTAAACTCCTCCACATCATCCTCTCCCCGTCACTCATACTCAGCCCCTCACAAACAGGTTTAATGTTTTTAATGTAGTGTTCAAACGGATAAGAGAAAGGTGTTACCATTTCAGTAATCAGTATCCTTTTTATTTATGCCCGAAACCTCTCCACCTCATCCTCACCATGTCTCTCATGCTCCCTTCCCTCTCAAACAGGTTTAGTTTGTTTAATGTGGAGTTAAAACCGACAAGAAAATGGTGTTACCATTCTAATAGTCAGTAAAATGTTTTATTTATGAATCATCTGTTCTTGCTGTTGTCCTACATATTTATTTGAATAACGCAGCTGCTTATTAATGGAAATGAAAATTATAAACAAATACCCCCGTCGTAGCAAACCTGCATACTCAGCGAATTTCCAATCAATATCTAACATAACACATTAAAATACTTAACAGGATTCATAAGAAATGTATTCACAAACAAGCTATATTTAAAATATTAATTATTCTCCATAAGAAAAACATCGGAGATGAGTACGCAGGTTTGCTGCAACAAGGAACACAAAATAATGGGTTTTTATGCAAATATAAATATAACTCATCTTAGTGAAGTCACATACCAAGTTTCATCCATATTCATTCATAAATAAGTGATATATAACATTTTAATTATTTTCTGTAAGAATAACGTGGGGAATAAGTACCTAGGTTTGCTGCTACGGGAACCATCGGTGAAAAATAGTTTTTTTATGAAAACAACAATAAACCACAACCAGATGAAGCCATATACCAAATTTCGTCAGTTTATGTTCATAAATAAGCGATATATATACAATTTTTCTTTTCCTTCATAAGAATAACATTAGACAACGTACTGTGCTTAGCACTTTCAATATCTCAGTAACCAATTGACGTAGAGCAATGAAAAAAATACCAAATTTTTATGCTGAATTCAATGGGAAGAATTAAAATTTGATTTAAATAAAAATTACATGTGGAAACCCCAAAAAAAACATTTTTGGGTTAAAAACCCCCCCAAAACCCCCCTTCCGATAGTGCGATTCGTCTGGTTTACGAACTCGTTCAAATAAATGGTGCTTTACACATTTGTACCAAATTTCATTAAGATCGGACCTTTTTTACGAGAGTTATCGTGCTTACGGACACACATATAAATAAATAAATATATATATATATATATATATATAAACATACATATAAATTTGAACGAATAGTGTTTTTGGCAGTTGAGGATCTCAAAATGAAAGGTTATCATGGTCTCGGGCTTAAGTCTTACCATGAGACCTACGGTAATAGCTTCTTTCCTATAGGGAAATTCGCCAATACGAAAAGCAGAACGCATGTTCCCAAAAGGATAACATGTAAAATTTGAAAGCCAAAAAGGCATAGCCCTACACGCCCCAATACAAAACTATTTAAATTCGACACATCTCCTAATTGTACTAAATAAGTGTGCCAAGTTTTATAATTCTACGATGCCGCACATCCAAGAAATCGGTACCAAAACAATATCCATAGTCGCTTAATATAGATCTATATGCAACAGGTACGACGCATTGATGTGTATCGTTCATCTTGAATATTGTTGCTCGTTATCACAAACACAACAGCACAGCACAAGCGTTTTAATTGTTCAAGGTATGAATCACAATTCACAATAATCAGTCAATAGCTTAAATAAAAGGGTAGAGCTGGACTAATACGTCTGCACTCACTGAACTCCCAAACTGAACTGGAGGGGCGCTGGCGATGTGGTGTGGCGCCCCTAGTTTTGGTGGGGGAAGTTCTATAGAGCGACGGTTAGAGCGGCATTGTTCCATTTCTCGACCTTCTGCGAATGGTTTATTGTTATGTTGCTCGCTTTTAGTGGGGCTGTGTTTCTGACCCTAGGTTCCAGAAAGAATGGAATGTTTATTGTGGAATTGGTCCGAACTCACATCGCTTCCACTGTTTAATCAGCTGCTGATATTTCGCCGTGAGCCCTGACCACTCTTCCGTTTCTTCTTTCTCCAATAGATCCCGTCGATCCGTATATTTTGTTGAGCCAGCGAACATTATGCCCATATGATCATAGCATAACTCCCAATCCTCTTTTACTCGGAGAATCTCCTTCCTCATATTCTCCGCGATGCTCTCTTGAATGGGTCCTGGCAGCAACTTGACTCCCTCGGGCAAGAACTTTCTTATCTTCAAACTTGTTATCTCCTATAGAGATTTTGGACTCCATTTGCATGGTGTATCGGTGTTAACCCACTCGGTCTGATGAAAATGCATTATCACTATTACACACAAACGCACTGTCAACGTTCCAAAACCTCGGTCAGAACTGAGTGAGTTGGGTTGGATCGTCGCAGACCACGTGACATTGATGTAGATAATGGTGGGGGTTAATTTATCCCCGACCATTATCGGGGGGGGGTGTCACAGACGAAACCTCGGGGGGGGGGGGTCGGGGGGGGTCGGGGGGGTAGGGAGGGGTGGTCGGGGGGGTTAACTCCCACATTGGGAAATTTTCCTATTTCAGGAATATTTCCTTCTAGTCCCTAACATGAAAAGCTTAGGTGGCCTTGATGAAGGCCTTTTATGTTGTCTGGTTGACTTGGAGTCCGGTTGATGCTGCTTATTCCTCGTACCATGCTGAATCGTGCTGCAGCTTGTTTCCATGGTGGTGAAGTCTGCTTTCACCATGTTCACCATGAAAATGAAAATTCTTGAAAAAATGTCTGGATTCCAACTGAATTCGTGCGACATCGTGACTTTATCTTCGCCAATTGGTTTTTCACCTTTGATGGTGATGCTCTTAATACGCAGTCTTTGCTGCCTTATTTCCCGACGCATCAAATCGATGAAATTTTGAATAAATTCCTCGTACGTGTCCCCGGGCAAAACTTGTTCCTCTTCCATTGCGATGTCTGGACAGAATGAGTGTGATATTTCGCGCTCTGGTGGTGATGGTGGGGATGTGACAAAGACTTTCGTCTCGACTGGCATATTGTGGTATGGTGTCTTGTTTGTGACCACCTGCTGGGTAGTAAACTACCCACCCCTAATCGAATTCAAAGGAATCTAACTGAAAGAGTCAAGAGTCCTTTGTTGGAGAATGTCGCCCGGCAATAAATCCCATCCTCTGTCCGAAAATTCTGAGAAGGGTCTCTTGTTTATGGCCCGCTGGGTTGTAAACTACCCTCCTACAATGGACATGTGAAAGGGCCCTGAACCCTTTGTTGGTGATTGCATTCATGAAATAAATCGCATCCGCTGTCCTGGAATTCGTAGAAGGGCCTATTGTTAATACTCGCCCGCAGGGTGGGAAACTAGTTTCTCCCACCCTCACCACGCTCTCGGGCGCTTCGGGCTTCAGTTCAGATATAACAGCAGAGCTATGACCATGTCCGATGCTGAGTTGGTCCGTACATTGGAATTTGTGGAGGACGCATACTACCGCCATCGTCCTATCGCGACAATCCAATCGGAGTTGACTGATGCATATGGATATGCATTTACGAAGTGGTGTGGTCAACCCAAATGCCCGGAAGAGTATGCTGAGCATGATGCGGATTGGCGCTCGGTGAGTGATCTGGAGGAGGAACTGGAGATTGCGGTGAAGGCAGCTGCCGATGCTTTGCGGATGGCTGCTGATGCTGCTGCTGCACCTGATGAGAGGGCGTCTGCCGAAGCTGCATCGCCCAAATAGTTTTAAGATTATATTGTAAATATGAAAATAAAAATAAATGACAAAAAAAGATATAAAAAGAAAACCCGTTGGTACAATGATAAACAAATGCAGTTTATCTTTGTATCAACAAAAACATATATATATATAATCATTGCCTAAGAAGGTGAGTTGTCTATCGCCAAGTCCCAAGGCATGGACGCGGTGCGGGCCCCTAGGCATAAAGGCTAAGAGCTTAGTGTGTGTCGGGGGGGGGTAAAGTGTCACAGACGAGACCTCGGGGGGGTCGGGGGGGTCGGGGGGGTTGGGGGTGTCGGGGGGGGGGGGTTGGGGGGGTCGGGGGGGGTCGAGGGGGGTTTGGTCGGGGGGGTTGCTCATGCTCCCCCTGAGACAGGAGTCTCCAACCACCCCTACTAATGGAGCTAAACCATAAAGGAATTTCAAAACGAGAATAGGCCTATATGTTACTTTAGGATATTAGCAATCTTCCTACCAGATCAGCTCAATCGGTTTAGTAGTTAGAGCGTTATTGAGCCACAAACTAATAAACAAACAAACAAACTCACAAACTTTCAGCTTTATAATATTAGAATGATTAGTATGATAGCTGGTACTTCAAATTTTGTTTGTTATCTCTTATCTCTTAAATCTGTAACGTATTTTAGTAGACACGTTAACGTATGCTTGCGGACCTTTGCAAAGCTCCTCAGTTTTATAATATATCAATTCAAATTTTCTCCAAGTATTTTTAAATACAGGTAGGCTGTTGAAATCATTAGTATTTGTACTCGAACATTCACACGTTTATAATCTTTCTCTGTCAGATTACAATATAAAGAAATTACAATTATTTAGATATGTTGCATATGGTCGAGATATTTGTTGACCTATTGTAAAAGTGTTTGGCTAAACAAGGTGTAAGTTAACAAAAGCGAAATACGTAACATGTCTATTCAAATATATCTTTAAAAATTCAGTCTTCGTTTATCCTCTTACGGGAAGAATGAGCGTACACCTTTACTATACTATTATTTACTATACAGATCACGCAGAAAAACTTTTCCTCTGGTACAGCTGACAAAAACCATTCAGAAGATTGTCGAGGAGAGTGCGGGGGAATAATACCATTACAAAAACATAACCCTAAAAACCATTAACATGTGTTTCTTGCTATTATTGTTTGTTGTTGGTAAGCAAATCTAAAGCTGTAGTAAGATTGTTTTGAATAATCAGACTGATTTCTCAATTAATTCATAATAAATAATTTTTTTCGTTTGTTTGGAATTAGAGATATACATTTTTAGAAGATATATACGTCTTGGATTAAATGTTTGCACGTTCAAACGTAACCATGAAATGAATTACTGGACGAAACTGGAAGGTCGGCTGCTATGTGGTCTTGGGCTTGACTTGATTTTGGCTTGTGAACTTTAGCTGCAGAAAAACTGTGGATAGTTTTCGAGCCTATACAAAAAAATTCGGACGCTCATTTCAGAAGAAAGAAGTATATATAGCTCATTTTCAACTTTAGAAAAGAAAGACCAAGGTCGAGAAGACATTATTGTATTTTAAAAAAATATTTTAAAAACAATATATTTATAAAATATAAACTATATAATAAAACAATGTATGGGAGGAAATGTGTGAGGTGGCAAGATAAAATTAATAGGCTTCCACAAAAATAACATATTTCTTGGTGGAAGTAGAGAGATCAAGTGAAAAGATTATAGTTAGACCGGGGTTAATAGATTGGCGAATGGTTTAATTAGTAAAAACGAACACACCAGAGAGTGATGAAGAAAATCCTAGCATTTTTAACCAAGCCGTTTTCCATGAATCTACTTTAAAAACGGTCAATACGAGTAGAGAAGAACTGGCAAAGAGAAGCCACTTTCGGCACTTTTTTCCCATGTTATTCTTATGGGGATCAGTTTTTGGACCGACGCCCGATCCTACCCTACACAAATTTTCTTTTTGGCCTATACTAGTACCCTTGCCTTAAATACATTTTCCCCATATATTTTTTAATTTTGCTATAAATTCATTTTAATACATCCTTTGCAGAAATCCACGAGTTCAAAAATAACTCCACACTAAATAAACAACACATGTAAACAACTTAAAAGTGCACTCGGTTATCGCCACTAGCGCGACAATCAACCTTGAAGGAGATTCTGCAAGATCGGCACCAAGGACACAGCGACCGATGCATAGTAACCGATGCGTAATTTTACAAATTAATTTTGTGAATTGTCGGCTATATAAAGAGCTGCTGCAGGCTAGGGTCCTCACTTCATATCCTACAGCCCCAGCACCAACAAGACCTTCAGTGTTGCAGATTTTAACTTAAAATTCAGTGGTCCAATACTTAGAATAATTTCGGCTAAAATATGCTTTTTTTACTCTGGACTTAGAAAAATTCAGAGTGGTTCTTATGACTTAAGAACTTTGAAGATGAAAGGGAATCGTTATTTTTGAAAACATTTTCATTTTAGATTAAAATAGCTTAACTTTTGATAATTACTTTTGTTATTTATTTTTTTATTTTACTTTAACTACTTTTTATATTGGACTTTTGGAATTGTTATTACATGCTCTTTGACTTGGGTGTTTTTTAGTATCTTCAAAAACACCGCGGGGAGCGGAAGCACCGGGGAAGCAGAGTGGTACAGGATGCAAAAATGCAATTTTCGAAAATTGCATATATCTCGAAAACGGTAAGAGATATCGAAAAAATAACGAAATTTTAAAAAATACCTATTACAGTTTTCGGGGGTTCCCCACCCATTCCAGGTTTCAAAAATGTTTTTTGACCCCTTATGGTCCAAAATTTTTTTTGACCTTTGGCCTTTAATTATATCTCCGTTATTTATAGAGCTATTGGGTTGAAATTTGGTATATAGGTACATATAGATGTGAAACATTGTTTGGTAAAGAAAATTATCAATTTAGGGGACACACCTGCGCGCTACAGGCGATAATTTGGAATTCAAAAATTAGCTCCCATGTGGTTGTTTATCATCCAAATTTGATATAACTTGGATTGTACATGTAGAACATCAACCCCCACTTGATAGCATGTACGGATTTTTAAAAATAATTTTTGTTTCTTTTATAATTACAAATTTTGATTTTCCAAAAAACCCTCATAACTTTTTTGTTTATTGAGATATAAGGTTCAAATTTGGTTTGGAGGTACTTTATACAATTATCTAAAAAGTAGTTTCCCAGATTTTTGATAAAGGGCTTAGTTTTTATAAAAATTTTGAATTTGTGTTTTTGTCTAAAATCTTCATATTTGAATTTTGATCGTATTTAAATTTTTAAAATGGTAATTTTTGTTTATAAAAAGCAGAGCACGACATCTCTACAGTCATTTCAACACAAAATGTTGACCTGTGCAGTCTGTTTTATGTCTTACTCCAACAGAAGCAATTTATTAAGCCATTATCGACTTGTTCACAAAGTTATTCCTAAAATTTGTAAAAAATGCCATAAAATATTTGATAATAACAATCATTTTAAAATGCATATGCTAGAGAACCACAATACTTGTAATGTGTGTAAGAAGGCTATTAACTGTCAAAAGAAACGCCACCACCTACGATGTGACAAGCGACCCTATAATGTGTTTAAGTTTCAGGGTGAGTCCGTGGATATATTAAACACCCTTCAATCATGTCCTTTACCTATCAAATGGATTCTTATTAGGAGAGTGAAATTTATCAAACACACAGTTAGTAAGAATGGTGAATTATTAATTGATAAAGAAACTATCGCTAACATTCGAAGTTTAACTAATTTACCAATTGAGAAAGCACAATTAAAGACACAAATTGAAAATTCACTTTTAAAAATCGACACATCTTTACACAAATTTCAATCAGAAGGCAGTGGATGGATATATGACCATACTAAATACTGGCAGCTGCATGTTTACAAGTATAAACCCCTAACTCCCAAGTCATACATCCCCACACCAGAAAATATAAAATCAAAACACGCTGTTTTAAATATTAAAAATAGTGATAATAAATGTTTTTGTGGAGTATTTTAGCAAACCTAAATCCAAGGAATTGTATAAATGAACATGCAAATCGAGTATTTTACTACGAACCCCACGTAGGTCAGTTAAATATGACAAATATAAAATATCCCGTAAAAATATCCGACATTGATAAATTTGAAAAACATAATAATATAAGTGTTAATGTATATGGAATTGAAGGACAATTAATATATCCATTGAGAATAACTAAACTAAATAGTAATACGCACGCAAACCTGTTGCTTTTACAACAAGGCCGCAAATTACATTACTGTTTAATTCGTGATTTTGATAAGTTAATGCTACGGTCTACAAAACATGACCATAAGAAATAGTTTTGCAAGTTCTGTGTGCAACATTTTTACACTAAAGATATGTTGGAACGTCACATAACATATTGTAAAACCTTTGATGCCCAAAGAGTACAAATGTCTAAAAAAGATACATTACAATTTACGAATTACAAATATCAACTTAAAGCTCCCTTTGTGATTTATGCAGATTTCGAATGCTTTATAAACTCTGGCAAACACACTCCTTCTGGATTTGCTTATGTTGTAGTGAGAGATTCTAAAATTATTTACGAAGAGTTGTACAGCGGTAAAAATGTAATGGATGTGTTTTTCGAAAAGTTATTTAAAACTTATGACTTTATTAAAAGTCAGATGGGAGTATATGTTCCCCTTGTAATGACTCCAGAGCAAGAGACGTTATTCCAAGACTCTACACGCTGCCACATATGCCGCCAGCCGTTACTGTGTGATAAAGTGCGCGACCATTGTCACTTAACAGGTGAGTTCAGAGGGCCCGCCCATAATTCTTGTAATTTAAACTATAAAGTAACTAAGAAAATTCCAGTATTCTTCCACAATCTTAAAAACAATTATGGTCATTTATTAATGCAACACTTAGGAAAATTTAATCGCAAATTGAATTGCATAGCCAAAGATATGGAAAAGTATATTTCATTCTCTGTTGATGATTTAGTATTTTTAGATTCCTACAACTTTCTGTCCCTTCCCTTAAGCAAATTAGCTTCCAATTTAAATACATTTAGATTTATAGACAATCCACTACTACAACGTAAGGGCGAATTTCCGTAAGAATACATGACAGGACCAGAAAAGTTTTTAGAGCCTCTCCCACCCATAGAGGCATTGTACAGTAGTCTAACTAAAGAATGTATATCTCCTGCACAATATGAACATGCTAAAAACGTATGGAATCATTTTAATATAAAGAATTTAAAAGAATATCACGATTTATACCTTAAAACAGATGTGTTGTTATTGGCTGATGTGTTTGAGACATTTAGGGTCTTATGTTTAAAGGATTATAAACTTGACCCTGTCCATATGTACTCACTGCCTGGACTAACATGGGAGGCATGTCTTAGAATGACCGGCATAAAATTACAATTATTTCGCGACATTGACATGCATTTGTTTATAGAACATGCCATTAGAGGCGGTGTAAGTATGATTTCCACGCACTATGCTAAAGCCAATAATAAGTACATGGGCGAATATTATGACCCAAATCAAGAAAGCACCTATCTTTTATACTTAGACTGTAACTCGCTATACTCTACAGCAATGTGCGAGTCGTTGCCCATCGATGGCTTTAGATGGACAAATGAGAAAGATTATAAATACAATCAAAATAAAAACTTTGGATTTATTTTGGAAGTTGATTTAAAATACGATAAAAGTTTACACGATTTGCATAATGACTACCCGCTCGCACCAGAAAAAATGAATGGAAAATTAATACCAAATTTAAATGACAAAACTAAATATATTTTACATTATAAAGCACTAAAAAAATACGAAGAACTGGGTTTGGTAGTTACAAAATACCACAGAATTTTAAAATTTAGACAGTCGAAATGGCTTGCACCCTATATTAATTTTAATATTGAAAAGCGACAAAAAGCTAAACACGATTTTGAAAAAGACTTTTACAAACTGTTAAATAACAGTCTCTTTGGTCGAACAATTATGAACCAACGTAAGTTTCGTGATATACATCTTGTAGACGAGTCTAAGTTAACAAAGTACGTTACAAAGCCAAGGTTTAACTGTAGCAAAATGTTCGATAACAATTTGCATGCTGTACATTTAAATAAATTAATTGTAAAGTTTGATAAACCAATATATTTAGGAATGACCATTTTGGATATTAGTAAAGTAATAATGTATGATTTCCACTATAATTATATGTCAAAATTTAAGAATAAAAAGTTCCTAATGACAGACACAGACAGTCTTGTTTATTCTATAGTAACAGAGGACTTTTACAAGGAAATACAATGTGACTTGGACTGTTTTGACACCTCTGCATATAGTAAAGACCATTTCTTATACTCTGATAAAAATAAAAAAGTTACGGGCAAGTTTAAAGACGAATTAAATGGTCAAATTATGTATGAATATTGTGGTTTAAGGCCAAAATTATACTCTTTAATTCCTTTACAATGGTTATACGAAAAAGAAAAGCAAAATGAGCTAGAGGTTAAAAAGGCAAAGGGGGCTGACAATGCTACAGTTAAACATCTCTTAAGACACCAACATTACTTAAACTGTCTTGCAACCGGGGAAGATTACTATGAGAATGTTACAAGAATTAAATCCACAAACCACCATCTTCAAACATTAACAATGAACAAAAAGGTACTCTCTTTTGATGACGACAAGAGTTTTATTCTGGATGGCATTAACACTCTTGCCCTTGGTCATTATAAAATTGGTCAAACATAAATCTATATTTCCCATTATTCTTTGGCCTTTCCTTGTCTATTACAAAAAAGCCATATTTAGACCTGTCCCAGCATTGATGGCAGAGATTTTTAAATTGGTTAAATGAAAAATCATTTCCCACATGATTGTTATACATATGTTTTAAATTTAAATCATCTTGTTTAAATAATATTAGAAAATTAACATTGTCACGTAAATGTTTGTTTACTTTACTGTAAGATTGACACAAGTAAAAACTGTTAATATTTTTGTGTCTGCCCATTGAGAAAAATTGTGTGATATTTGGACTATTTATGTCGTCAAATACAACTATTGAGTGTGATTCTACATCATTTGGTGTGATTTCACAGTTTGAATATGTGTGTAATTTAACTTCATCACATAGACGGAATATTTCAATTATTTTTTTATATTTTTATCGTTCTAAAGATTTGGATATTATATATAAATTTGTAAACTTTAATCCTTGCTTTTTTACAATTAAGTTATAAATTACAACGGTCTTCCCCAAACCGCTAGGCCCTATTATAAGACAGCGAATATTATTAGGAAATAGACCCAACTTCTTTGGTGTATTTTCTTTATGTGCTATTTTAAATTTGTTCTTTTGTTGAATAAATGACATTTTTTATATAATAAAAATGGCAAAGAGAAAGTGTAAAAGGTAAGGGGATTATTCTAAAAGCCATATAGAGGCCGTGGCTTGTTAGATACCCTTATAAACAACCTTCCTTTCCCCCTCCACATACCGTCATATTCATATTGTGGTCCTGGAACTAAGATACGTGAAATTTAGCCAGAAATGTACCTCCAAAAAATAAGCTAGACTCTTATTGTAAAGAGCACGACATATTCTACATGAATAATCCTGATACAGCCGCCCGGAACAAGGCAGATATGAGATTAGCGGACCAGGCTTGGACTAGGGTTTCGGCAAAGGACGCCAATCTAGCTGAAAAAGCAGCAGCTTATGCAGTGACAAATTTGATAAAGGCCAAGTCAAAAATGGGAATGGGATTAAAATTTAATAAAAAAGATGGACAACTTTCAGCTGTTAGAGGCCGCAAGAGACGTGCCTCACTTTCGAGGAGTGTACCTAAAAAACGAGCTAAGAAAACAGAGACCTAAAGTAAGAGAATGTGGAATTATTAATTTAGACAGTGACAGGGGCACACATTGGACAGCATATCGTAAAAATAAAGATATTGTAATATATTTTGACCCATTCGGAATACAGCCTCCAAAAGAGGTAATTGAATATTTTGTACCATCTAAAATTTACTATACAACTGATCAAATACAAGATTTAAACAGTTCCATTTGTGGAATTTTAGGTTTATCATTTCTGAAAAATTTTAGTTTATAAAAATGGATTCATTTACTATAACATTTACGGGTACAGAGCCAGAGTTGAAGTCGGTGTTCTTTCCTCCTATAGAATTAAATGGTGATTATGTAATTGGACTGGTAGATTTTCAAAGTTATAATTCTATATTTAATGTTAAAAAACCTCTAAATACTTTGACATATTACAAAATGCACAAAATTACAACCCCAAAAGGGGAGGTCACAATTGACGAATTAAACCGGGCATTAGATGGTAAAGTTGAAGTTATTATACAAAATAAAGTAGCATTAATTAATACAAAAGTCAAACTTATATTTTACAAAGGGCTAGTTCCAAAATTAAATAAACTTAAAGACACAAAATTAACTATAGACGAGGGTGAGGATGTGTATTATTACGATCACAAAGCTCCAAATGTAATTGAAATTGCTGAAGGTACATACGAAGTGTTTGAGCTTGCGAAGGAAATTCAAAAGCAACTCCCAGATTTTGTACTTATAGCCGATAATAAAACTATGAAAGCCACATTGCATTCTAGCCATGTGTTTGATTTTACAAAACCGTGTTTAGGGTCTGAATTATTGGGATTTAAAGGATTTTCTACTCCAGATATTGCGTTTAAATCCATAAATAAAATCAACATAAATAATGTAAATGTGATTAGAGTAAAATGTAATATTGCGAATGGGTCTTATTTAAATGGTAACAAATCACACACCATACACAGTTTTTACCCAGAAGCTCCTCCCGGCTACAAAATGATTGAGGTTCCCAGAAATATTATATACTTCCCTGTAAATAAGAGAAGTTTAGATGTTGTTAGCATTACATTTGCAGATCAACACGACAAGCCAATTGACTTTAATAAAGAAGAAACTACAATTACTTGTCATATAAAAAAGATATGAGAATTTACAAGAACGGACTGAGTGTGCAAAATGCCAGGTTTCTGCGATCAATTGGGTTGAAGTTAAAATTTTCTATTAATAAAAATGGAAGATTTTCTAGACGTTTTAGGAAAATTCCAATACGACGATAGCGTGGTTAAAATTACAAATCACTCCTATGTTCCACACAACACTTTAGCAATAAATAATTCCGATGAAATTCGAATATGCATAAATAATCAAGATTTACTAACACTCCCATGTAGGAGTTATCTGTATATTAAAGGAGAGATAGAGAATCATGATAAAGGACATTTTATAAATAATGCATTTGCATTCTTATTTGACGAAATTAGATATGAAGTTGCTGGTAAAGAAATAGATATTGTAAGAAATCCGGGAATTTCCAGTCTTATGAAAATATTTTGCTCTTACAATAAAACAACTAAATTGTCAAATGTAGCATTTGATTCTGATGAAAATTTAAAGGAGTTCCATAAAAGCGGCAAGTTTAGTACTTGTGTCCCGTTAGAGCTGTTAATGGGTGTGTTTGAGGATTTTAATAAGGTTTTAGTAAATGTTAAACAAGAATTGGTGTTGAAAAGATCCAAAAACGACTTAAATTGTATATTAACAACATCTAATGCTCCAACTGGGGTCGATCCTATTCCTAAAATTACACTTAAATCGATTCAGTGGGTGATGCCGCATGTGGTGCCATCTGATGGGGAGAAGCTTCAATTACAAAAGATGTAATTGCAAAATAAAAATTTGCAAATTGCATTTAGAAGTTTGGAGCTACACGAACTCCCATCATACCCCGAAACCCAGAGACATACATGGTCAGTTAAGACGTCTTCGAGTTTGGAGAAGCCCAGGTATATTATATTTGGTTTCCAAACTGGTAGGGACAACAGTGCACGAAAAAGAACTGATGAATTTGATCACTGTAAATTGAAAAATCTCAAAGTGTTTTTAAACTCTGAATATTATGTCAAGCCTAACCAAGTAAGTGCTAAGAACTCTAAAGATGTACATGAAAGGTTAGCATCTAAAGTACAAGTTAAAAAGCCAAGATATAAGGTGGGGGATAGTGTAAGGATATCTAAATATAAACATGTATTTAGTAATGGTTATACCCCTAACTGGACGGGAGAGCTTTTTACAATAGCAGAAGTTAAGAAAACAAAGCCTGTGACTTATATTTTGAAAGATGAAAATGGCAATATAATCAAAGGAGGATTTTATACAGAAGAATTGTTAAAGACTAAATATAAAGACATGTATTTGGTAGAGAAGGTAATTAGGAGGAAGGGTGATTTATTATATGTCAAATTGCTCGGGTTCCCAAGTAGCCAGACCTCGTGGATTTCTGCAAAGGATGTATTAAAATGAATTTAGAGCAAAATTAAAAAATATATGGGGAAAATGTATTTAAGGCAAGGGTACTAGTATAGGCCAAAAAGAAAATTTGTGTAGGGTAGGATCGGGCGTCGGTCCAAAAACTGATCCCCATAAGAATAACATGGGAAAAAAGTGCCGAAAGTGGCTTCTCTTTGCCAGTTCTTCTCTACTAATACGGAAAATGTCCACGGTTAAATGTTCATATTTACTTATTTTGTGGTAGTTTATTTGCCTTTTTTAATAAGTTGTGGGCCAGTAATTTATTGCGTTTTTTCCACGCTCACATAAATAAACATTTAATTATCATGAATACTGTAAGAAGTTATGATAAATTATTTGGAAATGAATAGGATATCAGCACACTTAGATGTTAATATGGGCCAAAATAACAAAAGAATATAAAATAATACTACTTAATAATACTACTTGAATAATACTACTCCCTATTTTTGTTATTAGCTAGAAATAAAACCTTTAATTGTATGTAAGTATATGAATAAACAAAGTGCTTAGGACCTGAATTCGTTCATTACGTTGGAAAAATAAATTTAAGTAGGCATAGTTGTTAATACGGTAAAAACATAACATAAGCGACTACATTTATATGAATCCGTTTTGTTCACTATATAATTATTGTATTTACATTTTTTAAATAATAGTTCACTTAGTTGGAGCTCAAAAAGTGTGGTTAGGTTGCGAGCATAAATAGAAAACAGTAGTTTCAGGTGATATTTTAGGTTAATGTTTAAATCCAATCCGGTCCTATAATCGGAAGCATAAATGTCTAAGATTAGTACAGAGGAACACCTGACATCTCTCAAAGGAGATTATTTGGCACGTACTGTACATTAAACAATACATTTGCCAATAATGTTATTTATTATTGTCATCCTCCCGTACATACACGAATGTTCAATTGTGATTCACAAATTGTCACATTTATTTATAGTTTCGAAAATCCCTCCAACATTTTTAAATGCCCCCAACATTTTTAAATCCCCCAAAATTTTAAATCCCCCCAAAAATTTGATTTAATGGCGCTCTGAGCGCCATATACCCTCCCTTCTGGGCACCCCTGTATATACATATATAATATATATGTATATATTATATACATTTGAACGGATAGTGTTTTTTGGCGTCTGGGGACCTCAAAACAAAAAGGTATCATGGTCTAGGGCTTAACTCTTACCATGCCACCTACGGTAATAGCTTCTTCCCTATAAGGGAAATTCGCTAAAATTATCAACTCGATGGTATTTTTAATTTTACACTTGTATCCATGGAAACTATTTTTCTGCCAACTAAATATTGCCAAGAATAATTTAGTGCAAGATTTTCCTGTTTAAAATTCGGTTGAGTCCAAATTTGTAGTATACTATTTACATTAATAGGACCAGTTAAAATGTCTTTTATTCTGAAACAAACTCCAAGAGCTTTATTAGGAATCTTTGAAAGAAAAAGTAGCATTTTGACGTGTTTTAATACCGGCATTGGAGAAAGGAGTTTCTCGTTAGACGATTATATTAAGAATCATTCACATCAAACATTTCCCGCGACTCACAACAATCATAAAATGTCAGAAGAAGAAACGGAACAAGTATTAAAGATGTACCTTGAGGGTTTAGGTATGGAACTGTTTAAAGAAAAGTTCTCACAATTTGATTTGGACAAAGATGGGAAATTAAATAAGGAAGAAACTGGCATTTTATTGGATCATCTGCACCCAGTTGTAGAACCAGGCCAGTTGGACCACGTTATGAGTACATACGATAAAGATCAAGATGGAAAAGTTTCTTTAGAAGATCTCACAGAGTTTGCAAAAAAAGAATTACTTCTTCCAAAAAAATAGGATTATATGGAGGTACATCATAAAATTACTAAATTTGTTCTTTTCTTAAGTTTTTAGGATATTAATGCAATAAAGAGATATTATTCATATGCGAATCAGAGAATATTTTAAAGATAACAATGCTAATATTTATCGATATTCAACATTTGATGATTTTGGAAAAATAGGCCTTACACATATAAAAATAGTAAATTATTTCTTATTGTGAAAATTAAAATATTATATGGATAGGAAATTTACGACTGAGTTTGCTATCAATTTTTGTTCTTAATTTTCGCTATTTGCTAGGAGAGCCAGACATTTGAAATTTAGCTTGTAGTCTATTCCTGGCTTACTTTCAATAACGAAAATTACTAGGCCCTATAACTGAGCTATTTCGATGGTGTCAAACTGTTGCGCAATTAAGGCTCTGGTCTACCCTACCGCGCTACTAAAATGCAGTGGTTTGTGGGATAATCCTTCACACCGACCACATTGATCATAGAAATAAAGTTAAGGTCTCATCTTAAAGGGGATACAAGTTCATACTTATGTGGTTGTTGGATTTTGAAGTGAGTACTCTAAAAACCTTTGCTCTTTTAAATTAAAAATACATTATTTATAAATAAGCGATACATACAATTTTATTTATTCTTATTGTCATCCATAACAATAACATTAGAGCTCACATTAGGTCTGGTTTTGCAGGTTTGCCCAAGGGCAACGAAAATTGGGTTTTTATGCAAACTAGAGATCGCCCAGTGGTCGAAAAGTCGACCAGAAATATTTAATTGTTAAAAAAAAAATACTTATTAAAAATCTGTCAGTTTTTTTAACCTCAACTTCCCGTCACCATAGGCCAATAGGCATGTGCAGTTATCTAAAGACAGTGAGGTACCACAGCGGCATTACTCACATAAGCAAGCCAGTGGTACCCGCTCAAAAAGCACCAACCCACACAGCACAAGGTTCTCCCCAGGACATCCTCAAGGATATCACAGTGGGATATGCAGTAAATCCCAGGATCAACCCTATCTCATCCCAGGACATCCTCAGGATACCGTCAGGATGTCCCCAGGACACAAAAATGTCCTCTCCCTACGATATCCTGGGGAAATCCTTCAGGATGACCATGGGATATCCCTCGGACTACCAATGGATATGTATTTTGAAGCCCTAGGACATCCCCAGGTTGTCCCACAGGATTATCTGGGGATACCCTCGGACCACAAAAGGATATTGTATTTTGAAGCCCTAGGGTATCCCCAGGATGTACCACAGGATGTACTGGGAACATCTCTCAGACCAAAAATGGATATTGTACTCTGAAGCCCTAAGACATCCCCAGAATGCCCACAGGATTTACTGGAGACATGCCTTTGACATGCATTGAAAGGTGTCCCATTATTCTATCAGTATGAATCCCCTAACCCCATGTAGATATCCCTGCATACCCTATGATAATTCTGCGGTCATACTTAGGAAGCCCTATGGCTCCTAGTAATTGGTAGTGCGTATCCTAAAGCCATATGGCCTCCTCAGGATGATCGCAGAATTATGATGGGGTAGGCAGGGATATCTGTAGGGTTAGGGGATTCATACTGATAGAATAATGGGACACCTTTCAATATGGTCACACAATCTGATAGGAAGACAGTTCTAAAATAAATTACAAGACAACTTTAAATTATCCTTTTGTAAATAATACTATTATTGCCCATGCCCAGCTTGCACATAGAAACATAAGTGTTGTCTTCATATTGATGTTGTTTTCTGAATCAGGTTGACTAGTGTATAAACGTTAAATACCTGTAATCTGCCTTATGATCCTAGGATATCTTTTTAATGGATGACACTTTTTGTCAAATGTAATTTTGTCACCTTCAGACCCATACAAAACTTTAAATTGTGTCATCACAGTTCAAAAGAACAAATACTTGAAAATAATGTTTTACAACTTTCTATTGTAACCTTTGTCACATTTTATGCTAATTTTATCATTACTTAAAACATCATTATTCCTTATTTTATCATTACATTTTTATCTTGATTTAATTGTAAAAATTTCACAAATGTCTTGATTATAAGTACTTATTTTTTTTAAATTTACTCATATCTTTAAAAAATAGTTGTTTTAACAAGTTTATAATAAAATGAATATATGCATATGGAGGCTTAAACATTTCTCAGAACAAAAGTTGAATTAATAATAAATACAGATTTAAAAAATTAAAGAATGGATTCCAATTTATAATTGTTTGGTGATGTGATACAAACAATTAAGGATTTTTTAAAATAATACAGTAATGGATTCAAACAAAATGGCAGTATAATTGCAGTCAAAATAAGTTTATATAAAACCAAAATGTAAGTTATATAAACCAGGGTATATAAACACACAGTAAGTGTAGTGGTAGTTGATTAAATTCCTTCTCTGTTTTCATCTTCATCATGGCCTCATTTCCTGAAAATAAAAAAATTAAGCTAATACTGCATGTAGCCTTGGGTCACATTTTATCCAAAAATACCCACGTGGCAGCAAACCTGCGTACTCAGCGAATATTCAATGCATATATATGTGTCTCACTACTACATAGAGCCACTTCAAACTAATTTTCAAATAAATGTATTCATAAATAAGTGATATATAGCATTTCATATATTTCCATAAGAATAACGTTAGGGCTGAGTACGCAGGATTGTTGACACAAGGAAGATTATAAATTTCTTTTGTGTTAATCAATATAACTCAACCAGTTACCAAGTTACAAATTACAAGTCTATGTACATACTAAGTTTAATTAATTTAGGTTCATAACTAAGGGAGATATCAAACTTTAATTATTCTCCATATGAATTATTCTCCCTGTCCCCATCGCAGCCAGGGATGAATTTAGGCATGTGCAACATGTGCAGCTGCACAGGGCGGCAAATTTGGGGGGGCGGCAAATTTTAAAAATATACTTAGTAATACAACCAGTGGTGATATTTCGATATTGCTATGAGGGAAAATAAATAGGCGGCGTCTTTGTTTGGAAAGTGCAAACAAGACACAGTGTTTCTGTGCTAATCTCCACTGTCCGCTTATAACAGTGCAAACAAAGAACAAGTCGAGCTTAGCAATCGAATCTCTGCTCTGCCGTTCCATCAGTCCATCACTGTCGTCACGGTGAGTCATTGCGGCGCATGCGCAGGCCTCAGTTCACAGTCCACAGTCTACTACTTATGTCTTGGCCCTTAAGGGCACCACGCTGACAAAGTGGGCAGTCGCCCCGAAGTCTGACTCGTTTCTCTTCAGCCATCTCCAAGAACGTCCGTTCGGAATGGCAGCGTAGCCTTCGGAATCATTCGTTTATCTCCGCTATTCGTAAGCGTGGTGCCTGACAGAGCCGAGACATAGGTCTCGGGTTAGGGATTGGAATTATCGTTCACCTTGCGAGTCGTTCACTCCGGAGTTACTGAACTGTCGGAACTAGTTCCTTGGAGTAATTCCAACTCCGAGCGATGACTTAAAATACCCACATTGTTTATGTTTTGCTGTAAGAGAGTTAACTTACTTCAGACTATCAATTATTTTAGAAGCGATATAAACTTTTTATTGCTTTATTTGTACAAAACAACTTTTCCATTTATTTTATATTTATTTACATATTAATTTAGCGTATATTTTTAATTTGATATTTATTTTATAAATGTATTATTTATTTGTTTATTTCCACTTTGTTTTCCCGATGGCTCATCAATAAAAATATTGTAAATAGTTTTACCTCTGTAACTAATGACAAAACGCAACACGGGGACTCCTTATGTAGGTCTTTCAACACCTTTGAACTAAGCTGAGTTACTTAGTTCCTTTAGATACTGGGAGGAAGTGGGAATCAGCCGTTCTGTTTGTTCCGAGTCGGAGTCGGAGTTGACAGAGTTGAGTGGGGGTATCGGGCAGTTAGTATGACCGCAAAATCTTCCAATCTTTGCCTCAGGCCCTCGTTCCACACTCATTTGGTCACATTTAAATTTTGTCTTCTGTTAGCGACTTGTCTTAAACAGTTAATAAATATCCTATGGCGATTAAATGTTCATTAATCAACTAAAGCGTTTATTTGATATAAACTACTTCTTTGCCATTTTAGTTCCTTTTGAACTAACTCCGGTCTAAGTGTGGGAGTTGTTGTTATCGTTCCAGAACCTGGAGTAGTTCTTTCGGAGTCGTTCATTCCAGAGTTACACACCTCTACCTCGGGTACGATACGAGCGGCGAGCGGCGCCGCCGCTCTGTTTTCTGGTTGCATTAGTTAGGGTGCAAATCTAAAGACAGTGGCTGCGATATTTGTAAACCGCGGGCGTCAGAGAGCGGTGCCGCTTACTGCCGCCTGGTCAGGTTACAAAACCTTTTCACTGCCGCTCGCCGCTCACATTTCAATATTGTTCTGCCCCATTTGTTTTACTTAAAAACGCCCAAAAACTTATAGAAAAAAGTGTTTATATACATGAATGACGCTCTTGACAACAAGGGCCTTATAACAAATCGTAATGTTAACATTATAGCACTGTTAATTTCAGGCTACAGACCTTTTTTTGAGGTTAGGCCTAATGAAGCGGTCTTTTATGAAAATAAAAACGATGTAAAGTAAAAACTAAACATTGGCCGGTATATTACCGAACTCATTGTACTCTCAGCCAAAATAAACTATTCGAGTTCTATTCCAAACCCCCTAGGACATGAAAATCGCGATTTTACTTCTACATGCAAAACCAACATGCACCGCTATTCCGACTTTCCTTGTTCGCCTTTTTGTCATGAATTCTATTTTATGAAATTATATTTACATCACAAAATTATTTTATATATTAGTGTTTTATCAGCACCTATAGTGTTTTAAACCCCTATAACATAAGACAATTATACAGTTTTATAATACTTTTACAATTACTCAGAGCTATTAACTATTACACAAATACGTTTATTGAGCAAAAGTTACCAACTAATTGATTTTCTTGTTGCATTTGATGTTGTAGACCGAGCCTTTTCTTCTCGTGTGCATTGAAGACGGCTATCACAAACGCAGCGGCAGATTTTTACCGCTTTTATCGTAGCCACCCACGTCGCTCAAGAGCCGCTCAATGTACCGCTCGCCGACCGTATCGTACCCAAGGACAAAGTCAATCTACTCGCTCTCGCTGTCCGTCAGTTAGTCGAGTTAGTTGCCTTGCCTACTAGCTGTGGCTGTGAAAATATTGGCTTGCTTGTGCATCTGTTTGCCGCTTGAAGTTTTTATTGTAGACTACCGTTATTATTAACTACTGTGGCTGTTAGTGTTTGTTTTGACATTATCTAGTGTGAAACGGTAAACAAGTGTGTGTGTGTGTGGGGGGGCGATCATCTAAATCCGGCCCTGGTCGCAGCAAACCTGCGTACTCAGCGAATTTCTAATGCATATGGCCCGATATGTTTCTCACTACCACATAAAGCAACTTACCAAGTTTCATAAAAATACATTTATAAATAAGTGATACATAGCATTTTATTTATTCTCCATAAAAATAACATTAGGGCTGAGTTCGCAGGTTTGCAGCAACAAGAAAAATAAGAAGTGTGTTTTTAAGCAATTATCAATAAAACTCAACCAAGTGAAGCTACATACCAAGTTTTAATAATTTATGTTCATAATTAAGGGAGATATAAAACTTGACTTATTCTCCATAAAAATAAAATTATGGCTGATCATGCAGGTTTGCTACTATGGGGATGATAAAAAAAATAAAATTTGTTGTGCAAATATCAATATACTATTACCAGGTGAAGCCACATACCAAGTTCCATCAATACATTCATAAATAATCGAGATATCAAATTTAATTTACTCTCTATAAGGATAACATTAGGGCTGAGTAACTTACCCAAGTTTTCTGCGTCAAGGAGGATAATAAATGTGTTTTTATGCAATTATCAGTATAATTAAACCAGATGGAGCTATATACCAAGTTTTATTAATTTAAGTTTATAATTAAGGGAGACACCTATCAAACTTCTCTTATTCTTCATTAGAATAACATTAGGGCTAAGTAATCAAGTTTGCGGCTACGCGGACAGTAACAAATATTTTTGTGTAAATATCAATAAACCACAACTAAGCAACATTCAAAGTTTCATCGATATACAATCATATACAGTAGAGATATAAAGACTTAACTCTTAACTAATTGGCTTAGAATGACGTACTGGTGCCGTTCCTGGCCTTCAATTTTTAAAACCTTTGAATTGGAGTAGAAAAATAATGGTTTGAATGGATTAATGGTGTATTTTAGTTAAAATATTTTTTTTAAGTTTAAAGATTCACATTGGCACACACATAGAATAGATATAAGTAAAAAGTAGCAAAATCAGTGTTGACCATGTAACTTAAAAAATTAACCGATCCTGTCAACTTCGAATTATATTGGTTATTATATATAGGCCCCTATTAGTGATTTTAACTTATGACACCTTAAGGCATTTGTGTAAGTAACTAAACTGTTATCATTTTTATAGGTGTCAAGGCTATCTTAGACCTTGCATAATCGAATGAATTAGCCTACTGTACATAATCATAGTACCGGTATTCTAACCTTACTCCTTTAATAAACAGAAACAGGATTTTGTCTATAATTTTACCTGGATTTCTCTTCATATATAAGGAGTTAATTCTTTTAGGTCTACACAATCCATGAATCCAATGTGTTTTACTTTGGCCTCAGCAAACTGATTCTGAACAGCTCCTTAACAGAGACGCATACTAATTAATATAATTGATTACCCGGTAGCAAAAAAATAGTCCTAACAATTTACTGAAAGCACATAGTTACGTCATATGCCGACTTTTAATGTAGGCCTACCCAATCCCTCATAAGGCTTTTTAAGTTTAAGATCATATTGCAATTTAGGTTCAGTTTTAAAAGATACTTTTATCTTGTCGTATGCTTTAAATAGTTTACTTCAATTCAAACAAACAAAAATTAAATTGGAAATTCACTAGAAGTTCGACGATTCAAAAGGTCACTGTGCGTAGACAAAACAACTAAATAACAGGAAGTGAAGAGTCATATTACGATACAAAGTTCATGTAAAATAACTAGTCTGAAACTCACCAAATATTCCAACATGGCGTCTTTCTGCTGACCGGGAATGCGGCCAATAATAGCGGGGGCGAAAGTTCACTAATAACACAATTGGTTGTAGTGGGCGTGGTACGTCAAAATTGGGGGAAACATCGAACTGGTGGGAAAAACTTTGAAGGGGAGAAGAAGGTACGGGAGGATCATTCGGCAAGGGGAAGAGGAAGCGGACGCAAGGGATGGATTGAGTAGGCCCGGGTTACGTTAGGATAGGTGAGATTGCCACCTGCGAAGAGTCCAAGTCCTCATTGTCTACATCGCCCAATATCACTGGGGTACAGCGGAGCAGAAGAGTGGGGAGAGGACTGCCAGCCACCAGCCAGCATCCACGAGAGGAGTCCAGGAGCTTCCAACAGAGAAGGGAGAAGGTGACCAAACGGCCAGAGTCTGCGACCGGAGGAGTGTCCAGACGATCTTCAGGAGAGTCACCGACAAGGGACCAAGAGGAACCTCCAGGACCATACGAGGGGCCACGAGCACCACACGAGACCACGGGGGTTCGAGGACCGACATCGCACTGGGACATTCACCACTCTGGATCACCAAGTTCTCACTTCAAGGTATGTGAAGTCCTTATCTTCTGCTAACCTTGCTGCTCTTATTTAAAACGAAATTGTATAGGTAAGTGCTCTAAAAGTTGAGAGGAAGGATTCACTTAATAAATAATCATGATTTAATAAAGATTAAAAATTTAAAGAGAAAGCTTACAAAAATTAAGCATACATAAATAGAGTCGAATAGGAGAGATATTGTAAGCTATTAAGATCTGTCAGAACTTAGTTAATGGAATGAGTTGTTTGAGAAAGTGATAAACACAAGTTGTGTGTTATAAGAATGACCGCAGGCTGTAATAAGAAATGTAAAACATTTGTATATAAATGTCGTAGTGACTTGATATTATTGATGATTATTGTCGTGCTTTATCCGAGATGAATAAAAAAAATATAATTGGTATAGGTAACTAGATTTGAGCTTTATATGTGAGATTATTTATGGGAGTAGAAATGGCCACACGAGTAAAAGAGTTTAGGCATGATATTGTTTGACATTGGTTTATTGCTCAATATGTGTATGTGATTATTAATAATATGTTTTTTTAATAGCTGGAATATAATAGCATAATATATTTATTTTATAAAGGAATTTATTTGAGTGACGGGACCTTTAAATTTGAACTAACGGCCACCCACCCAGTATCTCACAATTTAAAGTGTGAATTTTACTTAGTAGTTGTAACTTATGTGATTTATAGGTTGACTCTGGCCGGTGCCGAAATTATGTGACTGTTTCAATATTTAATTAGGTTAAGAGGGTCGATCATTTGTTTTCTGTGTTTGGAATTTCATTTGTGTCTTGGTAAATAATGATTAGACCACAGAGACCTCTGATTTGAATGTACAAAGTCAGAAATTGTTTGTAGAGTTCAATTGATATTCTGGGTACTGTCTCACTAGCTAGGCTAAGCGAGAATTTCACGTAGTGTTAGGTGGTTTTTAGGTAAACGAATATTTAAAAATTTATTTGAGAGGGAGTTTTACATGGTGGAGACAGCCGAATTGGTTTAATTGCCAGTGAATCGTTTGAGCTAACACAGTGAGAGTTTTGTTTAGATTTAAAGAGTACAGTTTGGTAGATTTACCAACAAAAGTGGTTGCTATTGCACAGACAATTATTTTGAGTGTTATTTAGTAAGGGAATAATTTAAAACTTTACATTTCATGATAGGGAAGTGATTAACGAGTTAGAAGCAGGGAAATGAAATATATTTATTTTGAAAAAAAAAGCTGAAAAAATAACGATGAATTAGGGAGTTAAAAAAAGAAGTTAGTGTTAAGTGAGACTTGTAATAAAGCTACTTGATCGGAAGTTAAAGTGCTAGGGATAATTAAACTAGTTAGCTCCAAATGCATACCTTCCATTCTGAGGCATGACTTTAGCAAAATCAGGAGAGCCATGAAATGACTGAAGGGCTAGAATTTAATGTTTTACCACAAGATATTTATCGATTAAGCATGGGTAACCTACAAGGGATATTAACTAATTTTCATATAAAGTTTAGGAAAGATGACACAGTTACAGATTTAAGACCTATTGTAGCCTACTTAAAAGCTTATCTTAAACATAACTGGACAGAGGAAAAGAAAGTTTTATTAAGACAATTATCAGGCAAGAGATTTTTAACGGAGACAGAACGCGCAAAATACCCGTCATTACGGCGGATTGAACAGTTTATTAGTGAAAGGGACAATTTATATGACACTCCGGCGGTTGATTACGAGTTATTAGGGGAGGAATACGAGGAAATATAATTTAACGTAAGAAGTTCAAGCGACACACTGTCACAAGATTCACAAGAAGAAACGGGTAATAGGGACAATTTAAGAGGATCGACGAGTAACCCAGTAAAACAAAATTTTCCGGTAACCATTACACTTCCACCTAGAGGAGATACGACAATGTCTAAGGAGAAATTACCTTTAATATCGGCAGGGACATACCATGGACTACAGTCTGAGAATCCCAATGATTTTATTGATAAATATGAAATAGCTGCCATGTCAAATCACTGGCAGGAAAATTCAAAGTTAAATTTGTTTCCGGCACATTTGATAGGTACAGCACTAGCATGGTACCGACACTACTCGAAAGGGAAAGATATAGATAGTTGGGACGACCTTAAGAAAGCGTTCATAGCAGCTTTCAGTCAAATTGGGCAAGTACATACGTTGCAAAATATTTTGGAAAACAAAGTGCAGGGGAAGGACTAACCAGTCCTAACATATTAACTAAAGGTTTTGACACTATACAGGCGTTATGATCCTGAAACCATAATGACAAGAAAATAGGTCAATATATTATTAAGGCCTAAGGCCTGAATTTCGTGAGAGGATTGTGGGGTAAAATGTTGAAACGTTAGAACAGTTAGAGGAAAGTTTAAGGAAAATTGAATTGCAGTTGATAAAGGTAAGTTAATTTAAGGTAAATTGAATTGTTAGAGATAAGGGAAGCAAACAGGGAAAAGTATATGAGGGCAGAAAGTACGGGTAACCGCCAAGATCACTTAAACCGGGGGAGTCAGGAACTACATAATTTACAAGCGGAAATAAAATCTTTAACACGAATTGTACAAAACCTTAGTGTACAGAAAACTGCACCCAGAAACGAGCATCAGTATAGACAAGGGGCATCCAGAGCACCGTACACAAATATGAATAGAGGTCATTATGGTGGTCAAAATAACTACAGGCCAAATTGTGATCAGCACCAGAGTCAACCAAGATGGAACCCGAGACCCATGGCACAGAGGGGAAGCCACCAAGCACCATCCAGAGCGCCATGGAACCCAAATATACAGACACGAAATTTCAGGCCACAGATGCAAGCATTTGGGAGTGGGAACGACAGGATATATTGTGAAATATGCAGGAGGAATAATCATAGGACACAAGAGTGCAGATTTAGGAGAACACAGGAAGGAGAAATGAGACAGGCGAGAGCTAGATTTTGTGACTACTGTCAGATGAGTAATCACAACAAAGAGGATTGCTACAGATTACAGAGAGCCAAGACCACTACAAAAAACGTTTAGGTGGGAGACCTTCCTATACTAACAATAATGGGAGGCCTCCACAGCGACAAATAGCACTATTACCACAGGAAATAAAGCCAAAACAATTTAAAATATCTGACTAATATAAGGAATTTCCAAGTCTACAGGAAGCTAGAGACATGAGAAACAGCAAGAGTGTTACGTATGAGGAAAGCAATCCCAAAACAAAGGCAGGAGGAAGAAATACCACATGGGAAGATAAGGATAGAACATATAGCGTTCCGCATTATGTGAAGAAACATAATCAAAAATTCGTCCCGGAAGTGAAGGGTAAAGTTAACGCAAGGAAGCAAATGCATTTAGAAGACTGGAGGAAGGGTGAAGAAGGGCAGGAGCAGCAGGAGATAGTAAGAGATTGTAAGAGGAAAGAGGAGCAGGAGCTAGATGAAGAAGAGAAAACGAGGATATGTAGGGCAGGATAAGGGCAGGACTCGAAACATGAGATACACAGTTGCGATATCACAACAGTGGCACATGGAAGAATTCATAGGCCAAGGAATCAAAATAAATTGGGGAGTAAAGAAATAAATGACACTTTATTTAAAGTGAATGAACGGAAAGCGGGAAAATACCAGTATTAACCCTTAAGACAAAATCAGTCAATAAACCTGATACAGTAATAAACTCTATTGTTGATACGGGTTCTAATATAAATTTAATAAACTCAGAATTGATACAGGAAACAAAAATTGAAAGAGGACGTTTACCGAAGGTTGTTTCAGCTAATAATACCCCGATTAGGATTTTAGGAACAATACAAGTTATGCTGGAGGAGGACAATATTATTTTGAGAGACAAATTTTATGTGACTCCAGATATTACTGGAGAAATTATTTTGGGAAACCGTTTTCTAACAAGGAACAGAGTCGAGCTAAATTTCAATACTAAAGAAATAATCATAAATCTGGGAAGTTATAAACATAAAATTAAAATGGGAAAGAAATAGTTACTACAACTTGAAACCATTAATACAAATAATTTTGGTGAGGCAAAGAACTACTCGCTGAAATCGAACGAGTTGACAAAGTGAATCAAACGAATAATGAATCAATCTATATATGCATTATCTCCCATAACATAGGTATCCCATCTCTATATGTATTATCTATATGTAATTCCGTAAGGCCAAATTTGACAATGAAACTGTGAGTAAACGGAAGGTCGTAGAAAGCTGGAAGAGGTCTCATTTAAAAGGTATGGTTATGAAATGTTGGGAAAAATTATTAATTTTACTCAATTATGTACCGAAAATTTGTTCGGAATAAAATATGTCTGGTGGAAGTGGGGGATTCGTCCTCCCCCTCGTAGGGTCCTCGTGGCGGAATGCTTTTGTTTACATTTTTTTAAGAGCTATCAGCCCGGAAATGAAGTCGGTTCTGGTTTAATTTAAAGGGTTGCATGATTTAAGTAGCATGGAGATTTTAAAACGTCTGCTTTGTTTGCATTAAAACATATGATTAAGTGTTTCCTTTTTTGTGAACTGCCAATGAGTTCCTACTTAAATTTGTTTATTTTCCCCAGTATGTCAAGAGTAAACAAAATCAGATAAGGCAGAGAATTGGATAAAATTTAGAAGCTATGGCCTATTCGTCAGGCCACTAGTTACTTCGTAATCGGTTCGTGGTGAGAATTAAATGCAAACTCAGATCAAGAATTAAACCTAAATTTGTGGATAATATTTCACTCAAAATGCTGTTGATAAAAATAATATTGCACCGTACAAACCAGGCCTTGTTCTCAACCGGCTCTGGAGTTGTTGCGTATTCGGAACGTACTCGACAACATCAGAGACAGTAAAATACAATATTGAAGCCTAGATTCACACAGTAGCCCTCCCCTGCTATCTA
Organism: Allygus modestus; assembly: GCA_963675035.1. Lineage (NCBI taxonomy): Eukaryota > Metazoa > Arthropoda > Insecta > Hemiptera > Cicadellidae > Allygus > Allygus modestus. Next base: position 39,384,259 of record OY776114.1, on the reverse strand, counting down.
TTAGTACAGAAAAGGCTTGAACAAATAGTTTACCCTAAAATAGGTAGGTACGAGTAGTATTGTAATGTTGTAAAAATAAAGATAGGCACGCTTCATTTGTCCACAACAGGATGTTACAGAAGTTTTTCGCCGACAAGACAGGCACAAACAACTTGTTTGTATTTTATTTATCGTTTCTTTCGGAGGTAAGGTCGTTATAAAAGCCTAAAGTGTCAGTAAAATCTCTGTCTATGATTTTATAGTACTTAAAAACATTTAAAAGATACTTTAAAATACTGTTTAGCCATTATTTGTAAATCTATTATCGTACAATAATATCTGGGAAGCCTATTCTAATAACAAAAACCAACCAAACTAATTATGATAAAGCTGTTAATCAAAATTACTTTAACATATAAAGATTCTATGAACTTATATTAGTTTATTCGTTAATAGTTTGCCATGCTGCACTGTAAGAATAGATATGCAATAAACGGACAAAATAAAGAGGTATGTTCATATTTTGATTGCTTTTATATTAGTGATTTAAAAGAGTGGGTTCACTTTTAAGAACTGAACAACCCATTATTGCAATTCAAAGAACGATAAATTTTCCTCGCCAAGTGTACCAACCTGACAAAATCACCGGCTCGCGTTTTTGACCAAAATCGTTAAGCAGTGTTTTTACCTCCAGTTATACACTCCTATCGTTACCTCCAGTTATACAATAAACCTCCCTTTGTATAGATCATGAAACAATAATAATATTTTGCAAACCGCTGGCTTTTTACGTCCTAGGACTTATAAAAGATGACAGCTGATCTTTTAGGTCCTAGGACTAAAAAGTAACGTTTTGCGTACTATTTAGAGGACAAAAAACAGGTGGATTTCGTGCAGAATGATAAAACACATGTTTACAATGAGCTTTAAAGTAGATTGTGTGATTATTCTTATATACTTTTATGGATCGATCTGGGTAAAACTATGAAGGTAGAAATTTGAAACTATAACTAATGTACAATTTAAATAAAATAAAAATATCGGCCCGAAAAATAAAACTTATTTTTTCTTAGTAAAATTTTAAATTCGAATTTTACTTTTGTTTCGTGAGTAATTTATGAAAGCACGGTAAACAATTTATAAAAATAGTCACGTGTAAAATGTATACGTGTGTAAACATCACATAACAAAATTAGGATAAATACTGTATATAAAGAACTTTATGTTTCACCTTTAGTATGCTAACTTGAATATAAAAACTAACTAGGTAACGTCTAACCTATTTTTATCAGTTTAAAGTATTTATCAATATAGTTATAATTGTTCATGAAAGTTTAGTTTATATTAAATGTATTTTATTGAATTGTCTAATAATATACCACAGGTTATCATACTATTAAATAGAGTAAACTATCCTAAGATACTAACTAGGAATACATTTCTTTAAGGAGCGTAACAGGTTTATTTACATGGTAGTTAATTTAATGTAAAAGGTTAGTATTTTTTATATTTGAAGGAAAATTGTCCCGGGTAAATTAGAGACTGCAATGTCAAACAAGAGTAACAAGAGTTATAATCTCTCTGGATGAGAGTTCCGATTGACAAATGTCACAATCTCAGACAAGTTCCATTTCTGGTTCCCGCCGTTGTCTCAACATTGCAATACAACTTGGCGTTTAGGCTCTTTATAAATCCAATATATTTTAACAGTTAAAATATAATTATTTTAACCAGGGTTTATTGCTATATAAAATATTAAGTATAACAACGCAATACCTGCAACTTTTATTTCAAAATTGTCCTCAAATATTAGTAATGAAGTGTTTTTAATAACCGTCTCAGGTACTTAATACAAAGTACTTAATATAAAAGAATAACTTACAGTTATTTATTTAATGCAAGAGCCTTGTGTTTTAAAGTAACCACATTTATTTACAATTTTAAATTAATCAATTGCAACATACATTGTAAGTTACTTAATATACTTATCATGCAAAAAACGCAATGGAAATATGTCACGTGTTATGTTCGTAGAAAACTAGCTCATACACACAATTCTTGATATATGATATTACATATCTGCATAACATATTAAATCTTGTTGAAATATTAAAAGAATGTACTGTAGTTCTTTCTAACAGAATAAATTATTTCTAACGGTTTTGTCTGATAGAAAACTAATAATGAATTTTTTTAATCACATAAATATCATTAAATGTTTTAGATGAAAATATTCTATTTTTGATATAGTTTTACTGTGAACCCCACCCAACATTTCTAGTAATAAACGTCTGACTAAGCATGATATATTTTCCACCTGTGTAGCTCTGAATCAGCTTAGGTTTTCTCCACTTTTATACTATACAAATTTAAATCCTTTTAGCAAATTTCCCCTGCAGGGAAGAAGCTATTACCATAGATCTTATGGTAATACTTAAGCCCGAGACAATGTTAACTTTTATTTTGAGGTCCGCAGATACCAAAAATTATATTAGTTCAAATTTATATATATGTGTCCGTTAATGCGATAACTTGAGTAAAAAACGTCCGATTTCGTTGAAATTTGGCCCAAATTTGTAAAGTGACATTCATGACTTTAAGTTCGAAAACCAGAAAAATCGGGCAATGGGAAGGAGGGTTTATAGAGGTTTTAAATTTTCTAAAAGTCAGTTCTTTGCATTTTTAACAACGAAACAACTGTAAAAATACTCAATTTTGCTTTTAACCATTTTGTAGAGTGTAAAAAACAAATAATACAGTATTTTGAATCATTAACCTAGGTTAAGTGGTTGCGAAGAAAATCCAAAAAATATGTTCATAAAATTTCCCATGTTAATCTTAAGGGAAAAACGTTTTTTCTTTTCCTCAGTTTTATTTATGAATGTATATTGATGAAACTTGGCACATAACTTCTCCTAGTACTGGTATATTGATATTCGCATAGCAAATTTTTTTTTGTTTATTTTCCCCATAGCAGCAAACCTGCAAACTCAGCCCTAATGTTATCCTTATGGAGAATAATTAAATACCACCGTCGCAGCAAACCTGCGGACTCAGCGAATTTCCAATGCATAACATATGTCTTAATACCACATAAAGCCGCAAATCAAGTTTCATAAAAATGCATTCACATATAAGCAATTTTAATTATTCTCCATAAGAATAACATTGGTAATGAGTATGTAGGTTTGCTGAAACAAGGAACAGAAACAATTGGTTTTTATGCAAATATAAATAGAATTTAACTAGGCGAAGCCACATACTAAGTTTCATCGATATTCATTCATAAATAAGCGATATATAACATTCTAGTTATTCTCCATAAGAATAAAATGGGGGCTGAGAAAGCAGGTTTGCTGCAACAAGGAACAGAAAAATGGGTTTTTATATAATTATCAATATAACTCAACCAAGTGAAGCTACATACCAAGTTTTAGCGAATTTCCCCTATAGGGAAGAAGCTATTACCGTAGGTCTCATGGTAAGACTTAAGCCCGAGACCATGATAACTTTTTGTTTTGATGTCCCCAGATGTCCAAAACACTATTCGTTCAAATTTATATATATGTATATATATATCTATATATATATATATATCTATATATATATATATATATCTATATATGTGTCCGTGAATGCGATAACTTGAGTAAAAAACGTCCGATTTTGATGAAATTTGGCTCAAATGTGTAAACTGACATTTATGACTTTAAGTTCGAAAACCAGAAAAATCGGACCATGGGAAGGGGGGTTTATGGGGGTTTTAAATTTTCCAAAAATCAGTTTTTTGCATTTTTTACCCTAAAATTTTTAAAACACTTAATTTTGGTTTAGACCATGTTATAGAGCTTAAAAAAACAAATAATATGGTATTTTGAATTATTAACCTAGGTTAAGTGGTTGCGGAAAAAATCCAAAAAACATGCTCATAAAATCTCCCATGTTAATCTTATGGGAAAAAGGTTTTTGGCTTTTCCTCAGTTAATTTTACTTTAAACTTCACATTTTCTTTTACCAATCACTTCAGCTCCACAAAACAATCATTTTGGTGTTTAAATTGTGATTCTACGTCAAACCGTTGCAGAGATATTCAAAGTGCTAAACACAGTACGTTGTCCAATGTTATCCTTATGGAGAATAAATAAAATTGGATATCTTGATTATTTATTAATGTATATTGATGAAATTTGGTATGTGGCTTCATGTTGTACTGGTATATTGATAATTGCACAAAAAATAAATGTTTTGTTGATTGTCCCCGTAGCAGCTAACCTGCATACTCAGCCCTAATGTTATTCTTATGGAGAATAAGTAAAGTTTTATATCTCCCTTAATTATGAACATAAATTAATAAAACATGGTAAGTAGCTTCACCTGGTTCAGTTATATTGATAATTGCATAAAAAATAATTTCTTATCTTCCTCGTTGCAGCAAACCTGCGTACTCAGTCCTAATGTTATTCTTATGGGGAATAAATAAAATGTAATAAATAACTTATTTATGAATGTATTTTTGTCAAAATTGGTGAGTGGCTTTATGTACTAGTGAGAAACATATCAATGCATTGGAAATTCGCTGAGTACGCAGGTTTGCTGCGACGGGGGGTATTATTATTTTATGTTCATAATTTAGGGAGTCATTACATTTTACATATTCTCCATAAGAATAACATGGGGCTGAGTACGCAGGTTTGCTGCTACGGGAATAATCAACAAAAATCAATTTTTTGTGCAAATATCAATATACTAGTACTACTTGAAGCCACATACCAAGTTTCATCAACATACATTCATAAATAATCGAGATATCAAATTTTATTTATTCTCCATAAGGCTAACATTAGACAACGTACTGTGTTTAGCCCTTCGAATATCTCTGCAACGGTTAGGCGTAGAATCACAATTTAAACACCATAATGATTGTTTTGTGGAACTGAACAGATTGGTAAAAGCAAATGTGAAGTTTACATTAAAATAAACTGAGGAAAAGCCAAAAACCTTTTTCCCATAAGATTAACATGGGAGATTTTAAGAGCAAGTTTTTTTGGATTTTTTCCGCAACCACTTAACCTAGGTTAATAATTCAAAATACTAAATTATTTGTTTTTTTAAGCTCTATAACAGGGCCAAAACCAAAATTAAGTTTTTTAAAAATTTTAGGGTGAAAAATGCAAAAAACTGATTTTTGGAAAATTTCAAACCCCCATAAACCCTCCTTCCCATGGTCCGATTTTTCTGGTTTTCGAACTTAAAGTCATGAATGTCATTTTACACATTTGAGCCAAATTTCATTAAAATCGGACGTTTTTTACTCAAGTTATCGTGTTAACGGACACACACACATATATATATATATATATATCTATATATATTCATATAGATTCTATCTATATATATATATATAGATATATATTCTAAAAATATATATCTATTATATTTACACATATATAAATTTGAACGAATAGTGTTTTTGGCATCTGGGGACCTCAAAACAAAAAGTTATCATGGTCTCGGGCTTAAGTCTTACCATGAGACCTACGGTAATAGCTTCTTCCCTATAGGGGAAATTCGCTAAAATTGATATCTTGATAACTTACGAATGTATATTGATGAAACGTTGCATGGGGATTCACCTAGTACTGTTATATTTATATTTGCACAACAAATGTGTTTGTTGATTGTCCCTGTAGCAGCAAACCTGCATACTCAGCCCTACTGTTATTCTTATGGAGGATAAGTAAAGTTTTTACCTCCCTTAATTATGAACATAAATTAATAAAACTTGGTATGTAGCTTCACCTGGTTAAGTTATATTGATAATTGCACAAAAACTTATTTTTTATTTTTGTTGTTGCAGCAAACCTGCGTACTCAGCCTTTAATGTTATTCTTATGGAGAATACATCAAATGCTATATATCACTAATTTATAAATGTATGTTTATGAAACTTGGGAAGTGGCTTTATATACTTGGGTAGTGAGAAACATTTAAATGCATTAGAAATTCCCTGAGTACGCAGTTTTGCTGCGACTGGGGTATTTAGCTCAAAGTACCTGTACCTGTTTAAAAAGAAATTATTTATTCAGGTAATCTCTAAGGCTGATCAAACGTTGATAAGAATGGTCCACAAACCACTTTCTTAATATTCCATTCGTGAAGTATCTTTAGTATCAAATATCATAATTTTTACATCACATAACATTCTAACAATTTTGACATCAAATTACACGACGTCAATTAAGTTTTATTCATGCAATTCTTGACTATCTCTTGAATATCAATAAACACAGGTCACATAATATCAGTACAACCCAACCCTGTCCTAATCTCAAAATTGTTTAACTCTTCGAGTAAGTACTTGGTGATAAAATAATTATATTTGATCTATTCCTGACAGGGAAATCAGAGTCTTTAAATTGTCTGGTTTCATCTAAATAGACCGTGAGTTTTATTTTATCAAATTTAGATAATAGTATAATTCGCACCAAGGGCCGTAAGTTGGATTTTGCTGGCCCGAGATCGTGTTTTTTGACCGAGACGAAGTCGAGGCCATAAAAACGTTCGAGGGCTATACAAAATCCTTTCGGCAGAGGTGCAACGCTATTTTTCACCATACTACACTATGAAATAAACACTTTAAAATAAAAATATGAATATTTATTTGAAAATTAACGTCCTATAAACGAAACTATGAGGTTATGAATTAGTCTCATTCTATTTTACTTTTTGTCACTATTTACATAAAAAATTAGATTACCACTGCGAATTTTTGAAAACATAAATTCTCAGGGATGTTAGTAATTTTAATTATTAACGGGTTAAATGTGATCGGTCATAAAACACGAGCGGCCTCATGCAATCTCTGACTAAAAAAAGTTAATAAATAAACAACACATCGATAGTACAATGTATTTAATTTTGTTGTTATTTTATAAGTATTTCAACCAAAAAATACAAAATAGTATGCACGTGGAACTGCATACCACCAGGTAACGTCGTGTACGCTTGAAAACAAGTTGGCAACACTGGCTAAGTAGATCAGATAACTTTCGGCCCTGGGGCCGAAACATTTTCGGACCTTGGGCGGAAACACTTTACTTTCGGTCTTCAAATGACGTTCCGAAAAAAGGTGATTACAGCGTAGTCTGGTGAAAATTGTTTTTGCAGAAGAAACCTACTAAACGTATAAGTAGTATTGGTAGTTTGGTATTTAATTCCATTCTATTTAATTTATTGAGGAAATATCCCTTGCTAACAGTATTACTCCCTTTATTAGTAATAATTTGACTAAGCATAAACCAGTAATGTAGTTGTATGGTAGTAATTGGCCTTAATTATTTACTGCTCCGTAAAACCTTAAAATGACCGAGATTCAGGGTCTTGGTTTAATTATAACGAGTAGCCAGAGGGTAATTTACTAAAATGAAGGGTTAGCTTGTCAAAGCTTTGATGTATAAGGTTTTAACATAAAAAGTGTTGGACGAGGTTGTTTATAAACTGTAATTTACCACAGCATGGTTGTACACCATCATTAACTTGTTTTGTACTTTAAAATTCGTAATAATATTTTTCGAAAGTTTACGGATTCTTAAAATAAAATAATAGACAATGTTTTCCATGAGTGGTGTTCGAACAACACTAAGAATAGTCTTTTATTTCTTGTCATGATATTTGAAAGGGGTAGTTTTGAATACATGTTTGTAAGGTAATGATGATGGAGTGGAACCATGAACTCCACAAAGTTGCAAGTTTGTTGTCATAATCAACAACAGGTTCCAAACTATTCGCTGTACAGTTGAATAACAGCTATTCATTTCTAACAATGGAAACAATTGTTTTCCTTTATAACTATATGTTAAGTTGTGATTTTCTTTAACTTTTTCAAATTAAATCTACTTTGATCCATTATTCCTTATTGCATCGCTATATAACATTTCAATTATTCTCAATAGATAATATACATAGTATAGTTATATGTTTACGCATTAACAGTTATTTTTAAATAGTTCTGACAAATATGTAAACAATTATTGTGTTATTATTTTCGTCTTAGAACTATAACAGTTATAAGAATTAATATTCCTTAAAAAAGAAGAAATTAATTATAAGTTATTTCAAATGTTATTTTGACATCATACATATTTATTTAATTTAAAATATATTCGACTTTTAAAGTTGTATGCTTTTATAAATAAATAAAATAAATTGCATGGATAAATTGTTTTTATAAATGTATTTAAAATTTGTTTAGAAAGTGCCAGCAGTATTTAACCTAAAAGATTCACACATAAACGTTGGTTGTTGGATAGTTTATATAAGCATTTATATTTCATCTTCCACCTAGAGAGGAAGAGAAGCCTTAAAAAGAAGATAGGATGTCTGAAATGTCACTTGGCCATGTACTCTTACGATGCTCTTGCGTTTATTTTCATTCTTGTCATTTGTAGCAAGGTAAAACATTCTGTTTTTTGCAGTAATATTAGAAAAGCAGATTGCAGTAATATCACAGAGTATGAGTGGCTTCCTCACTAGACTCTTGTTCTGTGAAACATAGAAAGTTACCTCATATTATTTATTTTACATAGTAATTTCTAGGTCACGCATCAGCGACGATTGGACCAAAACTATGTTACAATCCGGCCTCAGTCATGAGCAGTCTTTCACTGTCACAATGTAACAGTGAACTGTAGTTGATACGGCTCGTCGAGCTTATAATTTGTTACTATAGATCTGAAACAGTCAGTCAATGACATTTAAGTCACAATCAAGACTACGCAAGCTATATAATAATCGATAATAACTCAGACTTATGACAAGGCCACACAAAGCATCTTCCCTTTCGTTTATTTCGAGTTCTTTCGTGATTATTTTATATTTATCTCTAAATGAATAATATATCTTAATATCTTAATATTAAGATAATATATTATTACCTATTAAACTATCTATCTTCTCTAAGACGCCATCGCGACTAGGGTGTATTTTTAGGCAAATATGAATTAATGAATGAAAGAATGTGAATGAATTGCTCCCTGTATCAACATCTACTACACAACACAACTACTATTGTATCCAAACAATATTCGTCAAAGCAATGTAATTGATAAACACGGTTTGTGAACGAAATTGGTATTGGACGCTGACCTTACTCTGATAAAGAAATATTATCTTTTACATTTCATTGGAAAACTTTAAGCAATGCAATTAACGTTCCAATAAGGAAAGTGAGCCGAATTTTTCCATTACAATATCGAATTGCCTCTAAATAAAAAACACTAAGACACTGAGTATATCGGTGTTGAGCCAATAAACGAGTTACAGTATTAAGCGTATATTTATAATAAATCGACGTTATCGAATCAAAATTTAACGAAGTTATTTGGTAATATGATACCTAAGAACAAGTGTATTATATCATTCAATTCTCTTTGCGCTTTACAAACTTTTCCAGGTCCTACCTAGATCAGACATTAATAAAAAAGGTTATGCTTCTTTTTGATTTGCTATTTCTAAGTGTAATTTATTTTAATGTTAACACTATGGACGCTGTTTTATTATGGACATTAACTTTTATCACACTTCTTATAGGTTGTGAGTAAACCACCTAACGTGAATACTACGCTGGCGAAGACTCCAAATGGATACAGCAACACAAATGCCTGGTTATAGTTGCAGGCGCCAAAGACAGAAAATCGTATCGGGGCACAGATCAAGTTCATATAAGATGCTTTTACTGCAGAAGAAAGCAGTTCAAGTAATTTCAAACGCTGGTAGGATTGATCATTGTAGGCCTCTATTCTTTGAGAATAAGATCCTAACTGTACATAGTCTGTATATATTACAATGTTTTGTATCCATAAAAGAGAAAACCAGTCTGTTCTCAGCTGTTACTGAAGTACTGACCACTATACAAGGGAACATTGTAACCAGTTTTTATCTAGAGTAAGGCTTGAGAAAACTTTAAGAAGCTTTCATGTTTCAGGTATACGGTGTTTACCCAACTGCCAGTACAAATCCGGAATCTGCCACTCCCGAGATCCACCCATGTTATGAGGTAATGGCTCACTCTCTATCCTTTCTACCATGCTAACGCATTTAACAGATCTGATCACAAAACCATTTTAAGTTGTCTTTAATCCACCGTTATGCACAAGCTACACTAACATACTAACCACCGCTTCCCTCCGCCCACAACAAAACAGGTATTATTTCCATTTTGTTTTTCTTATCAATCTAATTTCATTTTCTCCAACTTTTCCGATACTGGCTGTCATAACTCGTTCTTTAGCCTAGATAATTGTTGAGTTAGATTTTTGCCTCAGTGTTGCTCAGTTTATTTATTTAGTTTTAGACGATGAATATTGTATTTATTGTTAATATTTTATGGCAAATAAATCTTGAATCTTGTATACCGTAAAAGATTGGTTTGTTTGAAATAAAGCAGTTGTACCAATAAGTAAACAAAATGACAAATGCCATTAAACAGGGTAAATAAAATATATCTTACAACACTACAAAGTATATTTACACTTATACTATACTTACCTACAAAATGGTAAAATATACACAAAATATGGTACAAGGCGATGGATTTCACCAGTTACACCGGTCATCATCAGGCCCAATCAGAGAATGACAGAAATAAGATTGCGAACAGCTTACATACTATTGCTGAAACATGATTCTTGTATCTTTTTACAAAATTAACAGTTTGACCAACGTAAAAATTGTCACAATCATTACAAATTAGTTTATATACACCGGGATTAGCGAACTTATCACAATCTTCTATGTTTGGATGCAGAATTTTACTCATGGTGTTTTGGGTCTTGAAGGCTACGGATATTCCATACTTCTTCAATTGATTTGCAATATTCTGTGTATTATCGCCAGTGAAATATTTTATTTATCCTGTTTAGTTGTAACAACACGTATATCATGCTACTAAAGAAATTATTTAAATGTCATTAGACAATATACTTTGATTATATTGTAAAAAGTTTTGATGAAGTAATTTTCGTTTACTCGCTTCGGGAGCTGAGAGACCTCCCTCCCCCTCGCTACCAGTGGTGTTAGCCTTCTTGATGTCAGTCAATTCAAACACATTATTAATATAATACGTTACATGAAAACTTTGTAAAAAATAAGGCTTTTTTGTATTAAGATTTACCCCTACATATTATACACTACAACGCGCGTCTAAGTGTGCAGATGTGCAAACTGGCTTTAGATTTTTTATTTAGGTTATAGATCTCGAAAAAATTGCAAAAAACTTAAAGTGTGTAACATTTCAAATTTTCAATTCAAAATACCCTGATGTTTCGTTTGTTTTCCCACAAAAATAATTGGAGCTGTTAGTACTTTATGGACAATTTAGACAGCAATAATACCTCTATCTATATAAATAAAATAAGTTTTACTTCACATTTTAGCAAAGATGTTTCTTTTGTTTTCCACCAAATTTATTGCACCTGTTAATAAATTATGGACAGGTAATCAGCAAGAATGCATCTTACCATATAAATAAAATAACTTTTCTTTATAATTTCAATTTTATATTTATACGACCCTTAAAGTTTGTTTTTTGCCCTTAAGGTTAACATGGAGCATAATGTTATTTGAGTTGCAGATGTTAATACATTTTGGACAGGTAATCATCAAGAGTACATCTATCTAAATAAGTAAAATAAGTTGTTTTTATACTTATTGTTTATACCGCCCTGAATCTTTGTTTTTGTACTTAAGATTAACATGGAGAATAATTTGATTTGAATCGCAGATGTTAATACATCCTGGACAGGTAATCAGCAAGAATATCTATATAAATCAAATCAATTTTCTTTCTACTTCCCATTTTATATTTTTAAAATCGATCTATATTATTAATACGCTTCATGAAAACTTTGTAAAAAAGAATGCTCTTTTGATATAAGATTTACCCCGACTTGTTATACACTAACACGCGCGTCTAGTTTTGCAGATGTGCAAACTGGCTCTAAATTTTCGATTTAGGCCATATATATCAAAAAAGCGCAAAAAACTGAAAGTGTGAGAACTTCTAATTTACAATTTAAAAAACCCAGTTGGTTGTTTTTTCCACCAAAAATAAAGCCCAGCTGTTAAACCTTATTTATTAATAAGCTATGGTGATTTTTGTTAAGGGAACTTCTCGGTTATTTCTGAACCGATTTTGCCGAGTGAAAATCACAATATTTGTCCTGATTCATAGTTGTGCATGAACGTTTTTGTTTGTTTCTTATTTTTATTCTAAAGGGCACGTGCCGCCCTGAAAGATTTTTTTGCCCATAAGATTAACATGGGTATTAAAATTTCACTTGTAGCTGTTACTATGTTATTGACAGGTAATTAGCAGGAATACATAAATCTATATAAATAAAATAAGAAAATTTTACATTTATAAATAGATTATCATGGGGGATAGTTGGAGGACCGATAGTTAAAGCAAAAATAAAATTTTCATCTTGAAATATACAACAACGTGGTATCTTTATTTTAGTAAAATGAATGTAAACAAAATATAATAAACATTACAATTACACTCAGCTGGTAATAGTAAAATATAATCTACAGTCCATTTTTAAGACAGTGAGTAAGCAAACTTAATATTTAAAATAAAACTTCATTAAAAAACAATCTAAAATGTAATTCATACAACGAATATAGTTTTTTAAGAGATTTTGTAAACAATGCATTTCGATTTAATTAATATAAACATTTTTTCTTTAGTTTTTTAGCTTTACCTACCTTCAATTGATTTGTTTTGATACTGAATACAACTACTTATAAAACGAAAATTTGGAATTTAACATTCGTGCGAAATTGCGCGGGTTCACCTAGAAATATGAAAACCCTTTGTAGTTAAGGATTCAGTAAACTAAATTAAGGTTGCTAGGTAGGAGTCCATACTTCGGTTAGTTAAATGATACCCTTTGGATTAAATTACGCATATCAAAAGCTGGCTCTCCTGGGATAAAATATCACAGGCGATTAATTTCGTCAGGTCCACGGATTAATTTGTTTCAGTTTGTCGATCAACTCTAACTGGGATATACCTAAGAGTTAACACCACAGTTCTAGAACTACAAGAAAAAAGGTAATGAACGCATGGGAAGAATTGTATATTTATAACGATTAATTACAAGATAGGGATAAATTGATGAAAGAGTTTGTAAATGTTTACTCTGGTGGCACCAATAAGAACTTTTTTCATAATTATTCAGGTAGCCAATAGTAGAACTCCCTATTTCCGAGAACAATTTTACTGGCGAAACATACAAAATCTTAAATTTATGAATACATAGTGTGAAAGAGAATATCTTCAAGTTTTAGTTTTGCCTCGTAAACTTTGCTGAGCACACCATTCGTTGCTCTACATAGATCAAGACGATTTTCCACTTCTCGCCAGGTATTCGCCAACATTGCAGGACTGACGCAACTGCTCCGACGATCATTTGTCATAAATGATCAATGTCACGGATATTTTTAGCATATACTATATTCTTTATATGACCCCAAAAGAACAAGAAAAAAATGCCAGTGGGGTTAAATCTGGGCTTCGAGATGACCAGGACAAAGGATCATTGGAGCAGTTGCGTCAGTAACACCTGCAATGTTGGCGAATACCTGACGAGAAGTGGAAAATTTTATTGATCTGTGTAGAGCAACTAATGGTACACTCAAAGAAGTTTACGAGGACAAAACTAAAACTTGAAGATATTCTATTTCACACTATGTATTCATGGATGTAAGATTTTGTATGTTTCACCATTAAAATTGTTGTTGAAAAAATGAGTTATTTTTCAAACACCCGGTATATAAGGTTGGTTCTTCCATTCCCTCACTGGGCCTGATTTTTTGTTCACTATTTATTTACCGTTTTGTATATATATTGTAAGAGTAAATATAGTTTGTATTAATGTAAGAAATCTTTCTTTAGATCCGGTGTTCATAACAATACGTATCATTCTGATAAATAAGTTATTTCATGTTTTCTAATATATAATACTAAGTCCTCTTACACGATCAAATAAACGTCCAATTTCTATTAAATTGTAATCAAATGTGTAAAGCCCTACTCATGAATAAGTTAGAAAACTAGACGCCTTGGACCATGATAACAGCTTTTTATGGGGGTTTGTCCTATATGGATCAAAATGAAAATATTTAAAACGGACCAGTTTTATCCCATAAAATTCAATATTGTGAATATTTACAGCGATAGTTGGAGGAAAATATTAGTTTTTTAAACAAAGATTTTAACAAAATCTTATTATTGGGGGTAAAAATATCCTAATTTTATACTCATATTCTTGTGACTCTTCCACTTACAACTGGTCACATCGATCTTCACTGGGCCGAATGTGAGAATGACATGACGAAATAGAGATCATATTTTATGTTTATGTAGTGTATTGTGTGTGATTACGGTGTAAATGTTCTATATTTAAATTTTGTGAGGAGTTGTTCTTGATGGAATTACGTAATTTACGAACAAAAGTATTATAGTAAAACGTTAATGAAACAGTAATTTTAATCCATTTTCCAGTTGAATCATTCAACAACATGCACCGCAATTAAAACCTCATCATATAAAGTGACTAATACTACTCCAGCTATCAGCTATGAGTATGCACGCAGTTTTAATGTATCTACAGTAGCCAGTGAACATGATCAGTTGTCTAATGCGAATAAATATGCTTAGTTCTTATTAATTTATAATGTAGTGCTAAAATAAAAAAAATGGATCAAAATACCGAAGGCAAAGACAACAAGCAAACAACTGCATCATTAGAGGAAATAAAAATTATATTTAAAGAACAGTTTTGTGAATTCAAGCACACTAACAACAACCGCTTGGACAATCTAGAGAGACAAATTAGCATAAACAATGAAGCGAGCTTCAAATTATCAGAGAGAATATTCATAATGGAAGCTGGGGCCAAGAATAACACTACAAATAATGTGGGAAGTGCAGGAAAATTAAATGAAACTCCTACATTGCACACTTCCTATGTAACCGAACTCTTACAAGAGAACAGCTTGCCTGGAGTGCACAGTATGGTTGAGAGGGGAGTGTCAATGCAGCATAACGTATTCTGGACATTTATCAACACAGCAGCGGTTTTCATCAGTTCTACATTTATCCTGGGTGCATATTATAACTGGCAAAGTTCCCCGGTACTTCAAAGTTTGACGTTTACATATGTCAAGGCCTTTCCCAGCCATCACCATCTGCGAGCCGCTTCTACTAAAAGAAGAATATAAAAGGTTCGAAATCTTAAAAAGATGCGTGCTTCAAGATAACGAAACGTCTTGGCTGTGCAGTGAGGAAGAGTATTTCAAACGATATATATCCAGTAGAATATGATTTGATATCAATGAATGAATCGGATGGGAAGGTTATGAGAAAACTTATCAGTCCCATTTTTGGTCATATAGAAGAAAATCTTCAGGGAGACTTAAACCGCACGTTTAATGGAATGTAGTATCTAAAATAAATTAATGAACTCGGAAATAAAACGTGTAAGTAGCTTTCGAATTTATAATACCGATTTTCCTAATAGCACTTTTGTTTTGAGACCATCAATATATGAAAACCTATCTATATAATTAATAAAATAATCATAATTAAATGTCTAAGATATTATTTAAATTAAAAACAATTATTCAAACTCTATTTAAACATTAGGGAATAAAAATCTGGGGCAATATTATAAAATAAGCAGATATTGTTATATAATAAGTCTTAATGCAAGATATTCTATTTTACTTACCTGTTATACAAGTTCATATTTGAACGTCATATTTATGACAGTAGCGTAAATAATTTAAAGTAATTTCAACTAAATCCCGCGAATCTATGTTTATGCGCGAATTTAAATACCAAATATACTTAAGAAAAGAAACTATTTCATCTTTACCCTGAATGTTTCAATATGTGAAAGTGTAACCATATGAATCAATTGTTATATTAAAAATTGGTGGAAAACAAAAACAAAAACACTACAAGTCTTGATACAATATAGCTACCAAGAAGACGTGAGTTTTATTTCAGGAAATTTTACAAGAAATATGATAACAATAACCCAAGGACATTGACGAATGGAATATCTAACGGAATATGAACTTCAACTCCAATCAATTTGGTAAAAGCTAATCCAAAATTTCAGCATATCTTCAAGACTTCAGATAAAAAAAAGAAGTTTCAAAAAATATGTGATTAAATTACAATATTCAATTTGGTATTTTCGAGGAAAATTATCGAGGGAAAACATATTATTTTATTCCTGATATAATTATTATTATTGTTGCAATTTATATGGACTTAAAGGTAATACATCAAATGCACCCTTAAGGCAAAGGACTATGACCCTGAATAAGATCTTGAACGTAAACCCTGTGTAATGAGTTATTAGCCGAGGAACTTTCTTAACGATAAATTGAACTATTGTTGAAATATGATTGTATTTAAATATCAATTATGAAAGGTATACTATTAAAACTTGAAATTGTAACAAAATGTATGTCTGATTTATGAGTTATGTATATATTTTTTATGTGAATAATCATATTGTATGACGAATAAAATGGGAGGTAATAACGGCTACCAACAATGCAACTTTACAATATGACAATAATGAACATTTGCAAGAACAGAAAAAGGACCAAACTATAGTTAGCTATACATCGTACTTTTAACTATGATGATATGTTATGTTATTACAACTTAATGTGGCACATTGGTTTTCACCATATTCTGGGTCTAGCCTATTTCCTTTTTGTCAGATTGAAAACTTAAGTTTAACATAAATTTCTTTTCCTACAAAAATGAAAATTGTATTACCAGAACTACCCTACATAAGTGTTTATTCAAACTCAATAAGGCAATAAGGCAATAAGGCAAACTCAATAAGTTAGGTCCTTTTTGGAGGTTAATATTTGTAAGGTATACCTATCAACTTTAATTTTCTAGGCATAATTTATGATGTCCATACACCACTGTTTTAATCAAATGTTTGTCTAAATTTCTTCGTTTTTATCTAAAATAAACATTTTCCAAAATTGTTCCGTAAGGTAAAACTTAGTCTCTGGATAATTGCGCCTTTTGGCAAAAGTTCATCCTAGGCCTACTTTTCGATTAAAAATTATCAATTTCATTCAACTAACCTCATATAAATTTACCTCTAGAGTTTTGAAATCAAATTATGTTTGCCAAAAACAAGGGTAAAGTGATACAAATTTTAAATCCAAAATAGGCTATGACTTTTGTTTAACTTACATTTAATTTACCCAAGCGAATCCAATATGGTTTCGATCTTACTCGGCTCGGGTATACTTTCATAAGTGGAACAAAATAAAGAACCAAATGAAATTGTTTGATAGGCTACGGTATATTAATTAGGTTGATATTTTTAACACTGATAAATATTTAATAGCTTGTATGTTTGTAATTACCGTACCTACGTCATGTTTGTTTAGTTGAGTTTGTTATTCAATTAAACTTAAAATAAAAATGAAATAAACAAACATAACATGACAATATTGTTCCTGACACTGCATGTTTGAAGTAATATTGGAATCAGTGTTTGTTATTTGGACAAATTTCAAGACACCTAAACTGAAATATAACATACTGTAAAACCGGCTAGACCAAGACAGGGGGTCATGACCAGCATACAGTAAATATTTGTAAACATAAATATTTCTAAATTTACCTGCCAAGTTGAGCAGTCGTTCATTATAGGTAGACCTAAATTTGTTTAGAGCAGAACATGCTCTAAACGAGGCATACTCTAATCGTTTATAACTGACAACTTTTCGCAAAAATAAAATATTGTTTCTAACAAATACATGTAATTTTTGTTACGTTTGTCCAATTGTTTTTGTGCAGGCACATATTTTTATTCTAAATTCAAGCACGCATAATGTCATGCTATTTAAAGATATAAATAGCATATATGTAAAAAAAGTTCCACATTACGACAGGCCTAATCCAATTTTGTCCCGGACACTTTAATTATACTCCGTGGATGTGACTCGCGCTAACCGTTACGAATCGTCCCTACCGTAAACACAGTATTCCCGCCATTACTAATAACAACATTGTTGTGTTTAGCTCTGATGCGGTACCTATCTGTGTTTGTTATTAAAATTTGTGTTATAAATTTATAAGAGGAGCGGCGAAAAAGTATTCTTTGAATAAATCGACCATAAGTGATCATGTTGTGGAAAAACAATAGGACCATGTTTCAAACTGTATTTTAAACGTCTTTTTCCCTTACGGTTCTTCGTTTAGTTTCATTTTAGTTACAAAGAATAAGCAGCAGAAGCGTGACGTAAGAATACCCTTTTTTAATCCCCAACCCATAACATTTTTTTAATTATTTTACTTTTAAGCCTTTGATTGGTGAAAAGGCATCTGCAGACCTCAAAAAACCGTCCAACTACGGACAGAAGAGGTTAGTTTATACGTTATAACGTTAGTTATGTGGGTGCCCGGTTCAAGACCGTTTTTGAAGGTTAACCCGGACACTTTTATTTATTTTTTATTTTTGTTATAATAACATCCAACATAATAATATATAAGTTAGGATAAAGGTAAATGGATATAGTGAATAGTACCCACACTTTACAATGGTCTGGTTCTTATTGGTGACATCATTAATGGGAAGACACTATAACCTAAAAATAGTAAAAAAGTGTCCGGGTCAAGCCTGTTTTATGGTAGGCCTAACTGAAACCAAAATAACCGAAATCTTAATAGGCCTAACCGAAACCATAACCGAATAACCTAAATAATTGTTGTACCCTATCGAACAATTTCATTCGGTTTTTTATATCGTTCCACTTACGAAAATCTACCCTGGTTTCGGTTATTTAGATTTCAGTTATGTTCGGTCTCAAAAGATATTGTCTTATAATTTGTCCAGATAACAAAAATGTTGATTCCACTAATGCTTAAACATGTATTGCCAGGAACAACCATTGTAAGGAAATCGCACTAAGCAGGGAAAAATCCAGTCTTTTAGTCCTCCAAAAATGTGTTAAAGTCCGGGAGCAAGTTTGAGGAGCCGTTAGACCAAAACCTTTTCTCAATAAGAATAACATGGCGGCTTTTGATGCCACTGGGGCAGAGTTCTGAGGTCTGGAGGAAAAACAAAAAAGTACCTATCTACAATTTGTTGGTACTCTACAACATTTTGGTCCGGAGCAGTTTTGAGTAGGCGTTTTTAAATTCACCTGGGACACACGCACAAGTACAACCATTATAAGTATAGATTTTTCTCAATACAAAATACTTTAAGCTCCCGAAACAGCCCGATTAACATTTTTTACAAAATTCTTTATGTAAATATACTAGCAAAAACTACTGTTCCAATTTTAACTGTTTTGGTATTAAATTCAAGGTTTTGGCCTGCAGTTATGTCGTAATTAATTTTTTTTCTTTTGATTTGTTTTTTAACAGATAATGTTTGCGTTTATTACTCCTATAACAAATACTGTTCAACTTTCAATAAATCACTTACATTACTAACAAATCTATTAAATAGTTTTTTTTTTTATTAAATTGAATATTTTGACATACACTAATGTCATCAATATCTTTGTTTAGTTTGGATGTGTTGTTTCTAATGAGAAATTAATTTTAATTTTTGGCTCTCATAAGAGCCCATGTTCAAATATAAACAACATTCCTTTTGTAAATCCACTTACAAAAACTAAAGGACCGATTTAAATAGTTTTGATCTGAAATTGAAGCTCCTGTCCTACAGAGATTGGTACTTTTATTTTCAGAAAACACGTTTTCTCAGTGAAAGATTACTTTTAATGTTTAACAAGTAAAAGAGATGTTCCTGTTTAACATTTTGATCGAATTTAGTTGAACTATTTACCAGAAATTGCAATTATATATGTGTTAATGGACTTTGCAGGACTTGTCCTTCCAGGCCGATTATGATATTTTTTTACTAAGTTTTTTCTAACCATTTGCGTATGTGTGAACTAATACAATACATTTAAAAAATGGTAGGAAACGTCATTCCTATCTTGTATGATAATTTTTTCCCCCAACCTACTTAGTAAAGTCAAATTTTACTCCTTGTAATGAAGGAGTATAGTGCTACTTTGTCTCCCGCGGAACAGAATCAGCTGACACTCCGCTGCAATCATTAATGCTGCAGCTATAAGGGAATTGCATCAGCTGATTGATATTTCGCTCCAGCTGCAATTAACGTTCCGAGTTAACGCATTACGCAACCAAAATGGACATCGATTGTGAATGTGGCTTATCAATACTTGTGGCTTTTGGGGTGTGGGAAAAATGTTGTGTGTAAAGTTGTTCCCCTGGCCTACGGCGTCGGGTGTCAACAATTTCCCGCAGGGAACAAAGTTGCACTTTACCCCCTTAATACAAAAATAACTATTGTTTCAAGCAGAAGTATTATTTTTTACAGCAGCAATTTTTGCATAAATTAAACTTGAGATAGTCAATAATATAAAACATAATTGGGATCATAATACACCGTTACTTAAAAATAATGTGATCAAAATTTTGTTGGAAACTTAAATGCTACACAGCGTCTATTAAAACTGAACGATACACTTAATCATCAATATATATAACTAGCTGGCCCAACAGACGTTGTCCTTTCCTAATGTCATTGAATTTGGTTTATTTCAAATACTCGTTGATTTTCACGATGAGCTCGTTCGCTTTGCTCTCTCGCCTCTCGGATTAGCTCATTCGCAATGCTCACTTGAATATCGAAAAAAGAGTTTGAGTTGCCATTCAAGTACTTTTTATTTCCAAAATGAGAGTTTCCATTCAAGTAGTTTTTTTATTTCCATAATCAACATATGTTTATGCCTTTCAAGTATGTTTACAGCTGCTTGGTGTAACTAAACTTAGATAAAATCAATGGGAACTTTGAAGGTCTGTGGGGCAGAGCCCTTAGGTTGGATTAAAATTTGTCTTTTATAAGAACCTTGTCCTGACATAAACGAACACAATAAAAAATAATAATTCAATTTGGTCTACTAATTCTTAAGTTATGGCGTGACCCAGGGAAATAGGGATCCATTTTTATATATTAAGAGGTATACAAAATGTTGGACCTTGAATCAATCTCTGGTGGGTTATAAGAAGTGGGTCAAAGAGTTTTAATTAGTAGATATATTTAACATTAGATACTACTTTTCCTTTCTTTTTAAAATAAGTCAATTTATTCTTCTTAAAAACTAATTGACTAATTTAAGCCTCATTGTTTTTTAAGTTCTGCATTTATAGAATATGTATTTGAACAACAGTATCAAGCTACAATAACAATGGGAGGCCTGGGGGGCATAGCCCCCCCCCTCCAGTAAGGCTAATGTGTTACATTAAAACCTATGGATTAGAGTTTAAAATATTTAGGCATTCAAACCAATTGACTGATTTAAAAAAATATTGTTCATCAAGTTCTGTATTTATGCGTATATATTTTTACAGCAATATTAAGCTACAATAAAATAACAATCCTGATGGGTCCTCCAGTGGGACCAAAGTGTAAATAACTACTTTTAAACCACGTACTCTCACTGATTGGGGACCTTTACTGTCGCCAACATATTATATTTTTTATCAAAATCTTCAGCTAATATTATTATGAGGGCCTAGATGATACAGCCATCAGTAGACTGAGGGGTGGTGACTACTTCATATACACTTTGTCTGACTGACTGATTGACAGATTTCAGGCCTCATTGTTTGTCATGTTCTGGATTTGTATGTCATTGTCAAGCTGCAGTTATAATGGGGGGCCATGAGGTATATTGTCAATTGAAACATTTGGTTTGTATTGTTAACTGTGAGCTCAATCCTCATACGCGATATAAGAGCGTACTCCAAGTAATACGTTACATCAATCAAGCAACTGGATTTGTTAGTACAACGACCAAAGTTGCCTTTGTATGGTTAATGACCACAACTTTGCTCAACTCGCCCTGGTTGCATTACAACCACATCATAACCTCCGGCATTCATAAAGGACGAGTAATCTGGTCTGCTTGACCATGGCAATAATTTAGTTGATGTTGAAATGCAAAACTCATTCAACGCAGAGTCAAAGACCAAATGACAAATGGTTGCCAAAGACAAACGTTATACCCAAAATTGAATAGGTCTAACTTTCTGATTGAATACCACAGTTTGTCCCCATTCAGCGGTTGTTTAACATTTTAACCTTTTGAAAATAGTTAATTTTAATATTACGTTAACATTGAAAATAAGCTTATTCATTTTGCTCAGTGGAGCTACTTTACTTATATTTAATAAATATATATCCAAGTAAAGTTTTTTGTAAGGATTTATTATATTATTTTACATATTTTCAACAAATGAAAATGCATTTATTGACTTTTATGAATGACCTTAGGATGAAATGTGGTTACGAAACATGACATCATTGTAATAAGTTGACGGGACCAACTGTTTAGATGAAAAATATATTAGAACCGGACTTAAACTCGTAAAAAACAGTCCATAAGATTGAAAAAACGAGTTCGCACGCAGCACGCTGACGTGAGGGAAGTGTATTTCCACATAAAAACTTTTAAAACTTAAAATTAGTGTAAAAACATACTTGTATTCCAATTTTTATTGAAATCTGAAAACATTGATTTTTTGGCTGTTCTGATGCTCCTGGTTTCATTTACCTGCAAAGCTGGGAATACAATTTTGCGCATTATAATGTTAGAAGAAGGTCCAGTCAGGCTTGAAAGTAGGCGTGAGGTTGCTGGGGATGATAAAAGTACTCTAACAAAGGAGTAGCAGGCTTTTCTAGTGTAAAACCCCCATAAGACAACGTACTGTGTTTAGTCGAAACACATTTTCTTTAATAACTCAGTAACTATTTATGCTAGAATGACGAAAGAAGGCTTAAAACTTTTGTCTCACTAATTCCTATCTTTTAAGATGCATTAATTTTACATTTGGGGCTTTTTAGACCCTTTTTGGGCCCAAAAACTCGAAATTTGAAAGATTAATCCCCAAAAATTGGGTTTGGAGTTTTACGATTCTTTTGCCCAACGAACTTGTCCAACTGATTTCAGAACAGAACGTCCCTACCAAATTTGAAGTTAATCGGACAAAAAATGCGACCGCTAGAGTGAAAACACATATATATATATATATGTCTATATATATATATATATATACATATATATATATAAAATTTTGAACGACCCCCCAAAACGTGTTCAGGGGGTCACGTTAGGAACTTCTATGGTGGTCCCGGGCTTAAGTTTCACCGTGCGGGTCATGCTAATAGTTCACTTTCCAAAGGAAATTCACTAATAACTAAATTAACACTTTTAAAACCAATGTGGCAGTACCCCAAAAAAATTTAAACGCGAGTAAGCCTTTGTTTAACTATTAATTATACTTTGCATATCTTCGTATTAAATGCCAGCTCTATTAATTCATTAGTTGGTTTACTTATGGTTAACGTAGGAACTTATAACCCCTAAATTACTAAGGTATAGGAGTAGAGTCAAGTTTACACATAACCTATTACGTATCTAATTTTAACTCAATTGGGCAGGTAAATATTTATGTAAATAGTATTAAAATGGGAATTTGGAAGTTAATACAGTAGAGGCCCAAATGATTATCTGAATAGTAGTTTGACTATCGTTGATACTAATTTTCCTACAAATCGGTATAATAATATTAACATAGGAATAAGAGAGAGCCAGAAGAATAGACCAGAAAAGGTCGGGGAATGACCCATTCCTGATTTTAGAGGAGTTATATAGTATCGTACTCTTCAATACTATAGAACAAAACAAACACATGATAGCTGCCCTGATGTGTACTAAAATACTGAAGACCCGGCGGCAACCTTGAACAGTCCAGCAGCAATATAAGGAGTTTGCTGCATGATTAATTCAACATATCGCACCGGTGAGAATAAATTTAAAACATTTACCTCAGTGAAATGAATCTCGGCCATAAATCGTTTAACCGAAACCCCGCTGTTTATTCTCCACTGTTTCGGGAATTTCTTTTTGTATTAAGTTGAGATAAGATTTCCTGTACAAATGGGGTTCTCTGAGTGGAATATCAATGACTGAATGTTTGTTACAGAATTACATTAAATTGTATTGTTAGTGGTTGGACAATACATCTGAGAAAAACTTCCCAATTTTTCTTCCAATTCAAACTTTTTCTACTTTATTAGTGAATTTCCTTTAGAAAGTGAACTATTAGCATGACCCGCACGGTGAAACTTAAGCCCGGGACCACCATAGAAGTTCCTAACGTGACCCCCTGAACATGTTTTGGAGGGTCGTTCAAAATTTTATATATATATTATTAACGTTAACTCGGAACGTTAATTGCAGCTGGAGCGAAATATCAATCAGCTGATGCAATTCCCTTATAGCTGCAGCATTAATGATTGCAGCGGAGTGTCAGCTGATTCTGTTCCGCGGGAGACAAAGTAGCACTATACTCCTTCATTACAAGGAGTAAAATTTGACTTTACTAAGTAGGTTGGGGGAAAAAATTATCATACAAGATAGGAATGATAATTTCTAATATATACGCACAAGTTGTTTTGCCCAACGAACTTGTCCAACAGATTATAGAAAGGAACGTTTTATATATATATATAAAACGTTCCAACAGATTATAGAAAGGAACGTTTTATATATATATATATATAAAACGTTCCTTTCTATAATCTGTTGGACAAGTTCGTTGGGCAAAACAACTTGTGCGTATATATTAGAAATTATCATTCCTATCTTGTATGATAATTTTTTTCCCCCAACCTACTTAGTAAAGTCAAATTTTACTCCTTGTAATGAAGGAGTATAGTGCTACTTTGTCTCCCGCGGAACAGAATCAGCTGACACTCCGCTGCAATCATTAATGCTGCAGCTATAAGGGAATTGCATCAGCTGATTGATATTTCGCTCCAGCTGCAATTAACGTTCCGAGTTAACGCATTACGCAACCAAAATGGTCCTCAACAACTATTCCTAACTTGTTGAGGAATAGTAGAGGAATATGGTAACACTATAAGTTAAAATCTAAATTTAATATCACCTTGTTGAACCTGACTAAGAGTTATTATATTTTCCTGACTAAGAGTTATTATATATATATGTTTATGCACTCTAGCGGTCGCAATTTTTGTCCAATTTACTTCAAATTTGGTAGGGACGTTCCTTTCTATAATCTGTTGGACAAGTTCGTTGGGCAAAACAATCGAAAAACGCTAAACCCCTTTTTTTGGGATTAATTTTTCAAATTTTGAGTTTTTGGGGCCAAAAAGGGTCTAAAATGCCATGTATGTAAGAGTAATGCATGTAAAAAGATGGGAATTAGTGAGGCAAAAGTTTTAAGTCCTCTCTCGTCATTCTAGCATATATATTGACCGAGTTATTAAAGAAAATGTGTATCGACTAAACACAGTACGTTGTCTTATGGGGATTTTACACTAGAGAAGCCTGTTATTCCTTTGTTGAAGTACTTTTATCATCCCCAGCAACCTCACGCCTACTTTCAAGCATGTCTGGACCTTCTCCTAACATTATATGCACAAAATTGTATTCCCAGCTTTGCAGGTAAATGAAGCCAGGAGCATCAGAACTGCCAAAAAATCAATGTTTTCAGATTTCAATAAAAATTGTACAAATGTATGTTTTTACACTGATTTTGAGTTTTAAAAGTTTTTATGTGGAAATTCACTTCCCTCACGTCAGCGTGCTGCGTTCGAACTCGTTTTTAAATTAAGTCTAAGGGTTTGAAGTGAAATAGGGATGGATATGTTAAAAAACCTTTAATCATTCATTTAATGCAAGTATCGGGTTAACTTATCAAGCTCATTTGGTTGACATTTGTGTCCATCGGTGTTTTACAATTTACAATTTTACTTACTTAATTAATTATTATAGGGAAAATTACGTCCTTTGTAAAATTTAATACCGCTTTTCTAAACATGTTCATCCAATTACATCCAAAGTTACTGTGCAACAAACAAACATTGAGATTTGCAAAATAGGGAAATTGGTGGCTATATTTGTTGTATTATTTTGATTTACAAAGATCAGGGCTATACCAAAATATTTACTTACTTGGTCCTCAACCTAATTACCTAAGTCACCATCATTTGATTTTTAATGCCAGAGGCTGGAGCCTTGAAGTTATAAAATAACTTTTATAAAATAACCTACACAAATATGGTTCGTATTATTTACAGTATGTAGTGTTATTAGCGATGACTCAATGAAGGCTTTCGCGTTTATAAAATATTAATCTGATTTACAGTCTATCCATAAAGTAAACTTCGGATATCAGATGAGAAGTTACTGCTCTCTCTCCTGGCCATTATGACCTTTTACAGCTTGAGGATTAACTAAAGACGTTCTTCAACGCCTTAAAATATATTTACGCTTATCATAAAACATATGTTTGAAACAATTTAATATACGAGTACGACTTATGTATTGAAATAGATGAAGTAGTAATGCTGTTATTTAGAAAATCAAAACAAGCAGCGGAGAGTGTGATGGCAAAACCGAAAATGAACTTTTGTGGTATCTTGCTGTTCCGTCAAATGAATCCCTCTTCTGAAAACTTTGAACTTATTGCGTGGCTGCTCTTTTCGCGTCTTTCCTTAGCAAAGATTCGAAGATGAACTCTGGGAAGTTAAGTTTCATTGTAGTTAATAATCAACTGTATTTTTAAGCAACTGCTTGGAAAAATATAAAATTGGCCTTGTAGGCAAAACTAACTTAAGCAACCCTATTTAGAGGAATATGGTAACACTATAAGTTAAAATCTAAATTTAATATCACCTTGTTGAACCTGACTAAGAGTTATTATATTTTCCTGATTCAGAATAAATACAGGTCAAATATTGATATGTATTTTTCATTATTTTAATCCCGCTATGATATTAATAACGTCTTATAATATTTTAGCGAATTTCCCCTATAGGGAAGAAGCTATTACCGTAAATGGCTTGGTAAGACTTAAGCCCGAGACCATGATAAATTTTCATTTGAGACCTCCAGAGCCAAGAACACCATTCGTGTCCGTAAGCACGATAACTCTCGTAAAAAGGTCCGATCTTGATACAATTTGATACAGACGTGTAAAGTAGCATTTATTTGAACGAGTTCGAAATCCAGACGGATCGGACCCTCCAAAGGGGTATTTTTGGGGAGGGGGGGTTTGTACCCCAAAAAGTTTGGTATTGGTATCATCTGATTATGGTCTATTGTAATAGCACAAAAACATAAAATTTTACCGATGATTCCCGTAGCAGCAAACCTGCGGTCCCCATGTTATTCTTATGGAGAAAAAGTAAAATATCATAGCTCCCTTAAGTATGAACATAAACTAATAAAACTTGGTATATGGCTTCCCTCAGTTGAGTTCCATTGATATTTGCATAAAAAACAATTTTTTGCCTATGAATCTCGTAGCAGGAAACCTGGGAACTCAGCCCCTATGTTATTCTTATGGAGGATAATTAAAATCTTATATATCGCTTATTTATGAATGCATATGTTTGAAACTTGATATGTGACTTCACTTAGTTGAGTTTATACCGGATATTGGAATATTAGTAAAATATACAAATGTATAACAAACTATTAAGATATATATAAGTTGTTCGTTACCTGTAGATAAGTAGCGTATATCAAGTTGGCGTTGCAGACGACAAGCTCCGTATTTTAAGTCTTGTTAGCCGGTCTGAGTCTTATAACTGTCTTCCGATCAACATGTCAAATCCCCGTAGAAATTGTAAGTAAAAACTTTGATTTACTTTGAATTATATAATTGTTTTAAACTGTTTGAATATTGAAATGTCACTGTTTTATTCCTAGTCATGTTTATATAATTTATTTTGTTGAAAGATAATTGTATAATTGTAAAATCACTTAATTAAATATTTGGTTGCGCTTGTTCTATTTTGTCCAGTTGAAAGCACATGCAAAGTTATAAAGTAAATTGATTTTTAAGATGAATTTGTTGTAAATATTAATTATTAATGCGTTTGGATATTTTGTTTTATTTCCAGACGGGGATCGATCATGGTTTATCATCAATCTAGGGGTTTCTATCGGAAATCGGAATGGCAGACATGATAGTCATAAAGTAAGACGGACCCATATATATAGTTTTTAAGAAGAGCTTGATTCAGTTGTAATATTATGAAAAGGAAATGTTTTAATTTGATTTTAAAGACAATCCCAGGAGGGGTAAATAAATTTCATATTACAAGCTTCGTCCATGTATTCATTTCACTGCCTGTTGGTCAAAGGTTTTAGACGTACTAGGTCAAATAGCTATTCTAAATTAAATATTATGATACCCATAATTGGCATAAATAAAAAAAGGGTATAAATAATTTTTGCGCAACTCTGCTAGATATTTTGAACCTATGTACTGATAACAACATAACCTCAAAGCCACAGGTACAACAAAATTACAAGAACATTTTACCACTTACCTCAAGATAAAAAAATTTATTGGACAATTAAACTGCAAGAATCATTATTAAAATGCTGAAATAGCATTAATTTAATTTACTTGTAATATTTGTTTAAGTCCATGATTTATTGAAGAATTTTATTGATATAAAATATGGGATAAAAAAAGGACAAGTGTTTATATAAATCAATTTTCAAAATTTTCAGTGTATGAAAGGTGTATTAATCTACAAGAACTGTGTGTTATATATATTTTATTTTGTGGTACAATAAGTGAACAATATGTCATCCAAATATAATCTGAATTACTTTAGCAAGGAGGAATTACACTATGAACTAACTTTAAGGGCACAGGAAATAACTAATGATAGTGTTGATTTCATGAGGAAACTATTAAGGGATTGTTTGTATGTAAAACCTGAAGTTAATAATTTAACAGGGAAGTATACTTTGCAGAATGAAATAGATTGTGTGAGTCAAAAATTTGAAATATTGGGAGCATTAATTGAACAATGTAGTGAAAATCTAAGTAAACTGAAAATAGCTAAAATTAAGGCTAAATCAAATCACTTGCAAGATAGGGTAAACAACTTGTTAAAATGTAAAATAGATCCTCAAGAAAAACTAAAACTAGAAGACATAAATAGTAAATTAACATCTACCTTAGAAAACTTTAAATCCATTGAAAACACTGTAAACTCTGATGAAATGGCCGCATTTGAAAAGGATTTTAACACATCACTCATCGAAGAAGAAGAACTTATGGGTAAAACTGAAGAACATCAAATAGTGAGCACTAATCCTATTACTTCTACGCCTACTCAACCGCCACCGGAACCTAACCTAACTGTTGCTACTAAAAGACCACAATTAACTCATCCTGCCACAGTAATACATGAAAATATGCCACCAACCTCCACTGCTACACCATTAGTAACTGCCCATAATACATAACCTACAAGTTTTTTTGGAAAGTTAACCAACCCATTAGAGGTATATTTACAAAAATTCACTCCCTGTAATGGACTTGAGATAAGTCCCCTGTTACAATTTTTGAGGAATATTGTAGATATCCAAAATGAAACTGCGTTGACCGAAAATGAACTGTTTGAAATTTTGCCCATATATTCTACACCACCCTTGATAAATAAAATACTTGAGCACAAACGCACTTCAAAATCATTGGACTCTTTACATACTGATGTATTACAGACTTTCATTCCCATAACTCAAAGAGAGAAACTTAAGCAAGAACTTATATTCAGACCTCAAAACCACAATGAACCTTTATCTATATATATCAATGAAGTAAAAATTAATCATCAGATTTTGAAAAGTAATTTAACTGAAGAACAACTTGTGACATTTATTAAACATGGAATACACCCAGATATAAGAAACAAATTAATATTCGAGAAAAACCCACAAACATTTTCAGATTTGGACCAGTTATGTATCAACGTGAATAACATTGGTTATAATGATTTAGTTAGAAATCAAGGTTGCCTAAACGTACCTAATGATAATTATCTGCCCCCAGCAACAAAACCCAGTACTACAGATGGCTGATTTTACCAAAAATTTTATTGTACAATGTGATGCGAGCCAATTTGGAGCTGCGGGCGTATTGTTGCAGGAAAATGAGAACAATGACTTAATGCCTATAGCATACTATTCGAAAAAGTTTACTCCGAGCGTATTAAGGTATAGCGTATATGAGAAAGAGGCATACAGTATCATATTATGCATTGAAAAGTGGCTCGAGTATCTCGAAAACCAACCTTTTTAGGTAGTAACTGACAACCAGGCTTTGTCTTATGTTCTCGATAAGAAATCTCATCTCGGTCGTTTAGGAAAATGGATTGAACGGCTGTTAAATCTCCCTTTCACCATAGAACATATTAAGGGATCCGACAATAAAGTTGCTGACGCCTTGTCGAGGATGTTCGAACGGCCCGAGGACGAAAACCAAACGCCAGATAAAAAGGAATCGCCAGGAGTCGAAAATGTACGTGTGCTTACTGAATGCAACCTAAATAGCAAAACAAAGGTTCTTAATAAAGTTGAAATGGAAAATTTTGAGAGGGATAAAGAGGAATATTGATTTATAAATTGGATGCATAGTTTACCCTTTGATTGTTCAGACCTAAAATATCATCAAGAGAAGAACGAAGAATGTATAGCGATCAAAAAAAGTATTGTTGATAAGACGAACAATAAGAATTTTACGTTAAAAGATGGTATACTAAAGTACATGAGGAAAATATACCTGCCTCAAAATTTGATTAGTGTTGTGTATGCGTTTTATCACGACAATGTGATGGGGGGCCACCTAGGCATTTACCGAACGCAGACTAAAGTAAATGAGCATTTTTACAATCCTAAGTTGAATGACGCTGTAAAACAAATGGTGAAGGCATGTAAAATATATAAAATGTCTAAGTCTGATCAAGCTAAACACGAAGGAAAATTGATTTCTGTCCCCATATACCAGACGATGAATACTGTATTTATTGATGTGCTAGGACCATTGCCTCGAAGGAAAAATATGAATCAGTACATACTCGTGTTAGTAGATGCCTTTAGTAGATTTGTGTGGTTATACCCTTTAAGAGACTGCAAAACCCGACTAATTATAGACAAAATGAAGTTAATCTTTGATAATTTTTCCCTCCCTAGAGTAATCGTATCTGACAATGCCAGTTATTTCATATCGA
Organism: Allygus modestus; assembly: GCA_963675035.1. Classification (NCBI taxonomy): domain Eukaryota; kingdom Metazoa; phylum Arthropoda; class Insecta; order Hemiptera; family Cicadellidae; genus Allygus; species Allygus modestus. Next base: position 39,353,054 of record OY776114.1, on the reverse strand, counting down.
AAGAGTTTAAAAGTTATTTATTTAACAATCATATTCAACACCGTCGGATAGCGGCGTACAGGGCAAATGGCAATAGAGCTGAACGTTACATCAAGTCAGTAAACACTTGTTTGAGATGTTATTATTCTAAGGACAAAACATTGTGGGACACGGAATTAGGCCTGATACAAATGTCACTAAACACGGCCCGAAATTCGTCAACAAACTCTACAGCTTTTCAAATGATGTTTTCTTACCCATGTAATAATCCTCTGACGAATTTATGGAATATTCAGGACCTTGTCTCCCATAATCTAAGTCCTGAGGAAAAATCGGAAAACTTAAAAAAGGCCATTAACAATATAAAGAAGAGTATTGCTAAAAATAGGAAGAGGGATAAATATCAGTTTCCCAGGAGTAACCACCCGTTTAAAGTAAATAGCCTGGTGTACATAAGAACGCATTATCTGAGCAGTAAAATAAATAGGTTCAGTAAAAAATTGGCTCCCAGGTATATCGGACCATACAAGATATTATTTTTCATCAGTGAAGGGACTGTCCTAGTGCAAAACATGGAAAACCTAGAAGATGTAAGAAAAATACATATAGTGGACCTCAAAATAGCTTAAGACGCAAGAAGATAATCGCAAAGCTACAAATTCAAGAGAGCAAGATAATATATTGAAAACCTAAAGAAATTAAAATATGTAGTAAAATGAAGCAAAAAAATGTATCAAAATGAAAGCAAGAATATGTACTCGGAACATTTTTACATTTTCAAGCATTCACAATGAACAATCTGTTGTATATATTTAATTTTAAGTAAAAATTTTAAAAAGAATTTATTTTTGTATTTGAAGGGTAATAATTTGAGTAATATGTTTAACATAAATGAGGAATATTGAGGCATTTAATGATTTGATAATGAGTTCAAATGTAAAGTAAAGATTGGTACTTAGTTTGGCATTAAACTAAAATGCTTATTAAATGGTGTTGGGGCTCTTCTCGCTGAATAATTTTCTGTAAAACCAAATAAAAAATTAATTTGGGATTAGCAATCGCAGATAGGTTTTAACAATACGTTTAAAAACGAATGTCATAAATACATTTTAATTTCGAAATAGAAAGTGTAGTGTTGTTATTCATTTAAAAAAATATTGTTCGGATATAAAACGAATTGAATGGAAGTTCCATTTCCTGTAAAGCCGTGCTCAGTGTTCGGTGTTCACATTGTGCGCGCGGAGTGGAAGAGCGGCCGTTGTGTGGGGGAGACACTTGTAAATAACGACTTCCATTGTAAATATAGTTGAATTAGAAGAACATTTCAACATTTACTTTTAACGACCATTTAGAAACTTACAAAAAGTTATATATTTATCTAATCTCTTTGATTTATAACATTAGACCCGAATGCGCACATGTCGGTGGAGTATTATCGGTTAAACAGTTATCTGGTTTATTCAGGTTGATTTCTATTGGCGAATGTAATTCACTTAATTCGAAAGGACCAGTAAGTTGTACTTTTACACCATTTCGCTGAACAAATAGTGGTGGATAAAAATGTCTTTGTTGTAACTTTAAATCGGCTATAATTGTTTTTTTTAATATATTTGAGTAATTATCATAGTTATATATTAAAATAGTTTTCATCTACAATTTTGTTTAACTCAATTCCTTTTCCTAGCACAATGACATATAGCAAGTTGTATAGTCGGGTGTAATATTAACCCTACGTAGTCTTACAACAATAATTTCCTAAACAAAATAAATAAAACACAGAATATGTTTCCAAGTATGCCGTTGGTTTATTGTAATACAGTTAATATAATTAGGCTATATATATATATACAGGTTGGTAAATACAGGGTGCTGTAAAAACCAGCCAACCGCTGCAGACCAGGAGAGCGACATTGTTTATCTTTTGCTTATCTTATCTGGTATTGCGCGTAGCATTAATCTATATTCGTGTTGGCCAGTAGTTTGGGTATTGTGTATTGTGTATGACATTAATGTAGCCTGCATTGTCATTAATAGGTTTAAAACGGCAATGTGTTTTCCGTAAAATCTCGAAATTTGGATAGTTTGAGAGAACTTATAGGGGATGATTTCAACCATTTTTTACACCACAGTTGAGTAACAAAATGTGTAAACCAGTGATAAAAATACACTATAAGTATATAGAAGAGTATGAAAACGAAAGTGGAAATTTACAGCAGTTTCTGTAATAGGTAAATTACAATTCTACTATTATAATTTAGGAAAAGATATGGTCATATAAATAGAATCTTCGGTTAACTGACTTTTGCCACAGAGAAGTTACGAAACCGTCTACAAATACGCTTTGTTTTATTGTAACAACACTTGACACGCTAACCAAGAAAAGTGTTTAATCAAGTGAACAAATTACAAGCTCTGATATTTTATATTTAGTTGAGCTATGTTTATTAAAATATATCAGTTATTAACATAAATACATTTAGTCATAGTCTAAATAAATTTAGCGGAGTCAGGAAACACTGGAAAAAAGGATTTGAATATATCCGTATACAATACTAAAAAGTATGTATAATGTATATGTGTGAGTATAAATATATGTGAAATGTAAAAATTAGAAGTAACCGATTTTCCAGTAAAAAGTAGATTAAATCAAACCAATAGATTGCAAGTTGATAGTAAAATTTATACTAAGCCAACAAAATAATAACATGACACATATTATACACTAAAGGTTACTAAGGTATAAATAACACGATAATACACCGTGCGGTATTTAGCTTTGATGTCTGCCTGTTAGTGCCAGTGTCAATAATTACTGTTGTTCGGGTGTAGGCTTGTTGATAGACAACAAAAATGAATCCTAGTTAAATTTTTTTTTACCACCCAGAGCAAATTTGAATCTAGATAAAAGGAAAAATATTATATTTCCTGTTTTTTAAGATATTCAACGGAATTGCATAAAAAATTAATTCACAAAATATTTTACAAACTGTAACTCTCTATGACTATTATTCATCCTAAAATAATCAAAAGCATTATTTTGTATTTGAGCAAAAGTATTAATATAATGTCATAGATGGCTCGTTAAGGAAATTAATATTCGCTTGCGATTTTTGCGAGTATGATAAAAATAATTAAATGTAATTTTTTTAATATTACCATCAGCATGATATTTTTGCGAATAAACAAATAAAACAAATAAATATCAATACTAGTACGTTATCGGAAATTCATACGCATCTAATGTATATCCTTTGTAATAAAAGTTCACAACATTTTGTGGTTGATGATTTTCATTTCATTCATTGAGATCAGATCGAACACTCCAAACAGTTGAGCATCTTTCGATGTCTGTAGTTTTGTTGAGATTCCACAACCTCATTAAAAGTTTGTTTTGAACTATCGCTCGCAGAGATGTTTATTCACGAGATATTCCGATGTAATCAAGTCGCAGGCCAGTCGGTTGTATCTAGTTAGCTGCGTTGCTAGCAAATTGGCAGTTGGCTGAATTATTCAATAAGATCTGTCATTTCTGCAATGTGGTTTCTCTATCTCTGCTTGATTTGTGCTATATTATACTCTTCAAATTTTCTTGAAAATGTCTGATTTAAATTTGAGTGTTCAAATAGAACACACGTTATTAATATGTTCAAAACGTGATTTTATTTTTATGATGTGATTTTTCGAACATTTTAGCGTCTTCAGTTATTGTCAGCAAAATACTGCTTCTTTAATTAATTCTTATTTTATATAGTATAGTATTAACTAGTTCTATTGTCATAAAACCCCTTAACTGAAAAGCTGATCTTGTTTTTATGATGCCACCTAGACAATTATTTGTCGTTTAGAGACAAATTGATAAAATTTGTTTGAATATTTTGCGGGAATTGAGGCTTTTTACAGCATTTAAAAATACAGCAACGTCCAAGTGCTGATAATGGCCTACTATAACCTAATATGCCAACACATCTTCGACGGACGTAGTTTGTAGGGAAGCTGTTGCTGCTTCTTTTACGAAATTGTAAAAGAGTCATAAGAATGAACAAGGCAATGTGAATCATAACCTTTAACGCAAAGTTTAAATAGCTAGAGGTAATAAATAATCTTCAATGAACAATGATCTGTGCAAACTGAATTCCGTGTTGCCGGAGGAAATGTAATAACAAGTGGCATTTTTTTACTAACTAAATCAAACTGTTTTGTATTTGAGACAATATATTTTTTGAACTTTACATATCAGCAAATTTAAGAGTAAGCTTTAAAAGTAATTTAAAGACTTAAAAAATCATTAACTAATATTTGCAACGGTTATAATAATGATATATCTTGAAATTCCTTAAATACTAATAATTATTATCAACATTTAAATACGTTAACATACTAGCAACGGTTTGGCCGCGTTACACAGACAGACCAATTTTTATGTTCGATATGACACGTGACTCAAGCCGATACACGAATGCCGTAAATTCAAATGTTTATGTCACGAATACACTAGGGATCGGAGGAAGGATGAATTATATATACTATATATTCTGGGCACATCAAATTCGTATTGAAAAAACGCCACCCTCAAGACACGGCAGTTATCGTTATTGTTGATATTGATATTTTGCCCGTTTCTTGTTCCCTTTTATCTACGTTTTGCATATAATTGGCATTGAAAATAAAAGTAATCTATATTATTAAAAGAGTTTCTTGATTTTGTTTCGGCGACTTTCGACCCTAAAAGTATTATTTTATATACATATTTGGTATCAATCGAAAGCTCTTATACTCTAAATGTGCCTTTTGGGATCTCCAAAAGTTTTTTCTACATCGCTTTGAGCAGTGAAATTTTGAATGCAGCGGAGATAATTAAATTGTTGTTAAAATATGTTATTCTGTCTGTCTGTTTAAGGGCCATATTTGTTCTGCGTTTCACAAAAAAGAATGTACTGAATTAAATCAACAATTTTGTCCATTTTCGTGTGGAGGAGAAAACGTTTAGGTTGTTTTAAATCTTATTTCGGCATTAGTGTTATGTCCCTCTGTCCGGCACTGCTACAAAGTAGATCTTAAGGGTACAGGTTACTCAACCTTTCACTACAGGATGCACCATATTTGTTCCAATGAGCATTTAGCTAGCTAATATTTGTATCACAGAACGGAGGAAACAATTCCGCTTTACTACTCTACAAAGGTATACTAAACCATGTAAAATAACGGCACGGCAGTGAAACATTAGGTGCGGAAAACATAAGCCCTTTTAAAATGGTATTTAAAGCTCAGTTTGTCTGGGTAGTCATAGTACTAGATACCGTCTCAGTAGATCATAATACTGTACTGAATATTTTATGTGTTTTTAAATCCACCATCAATAAGCCCATCAAACTACAAGATTTTTGAGCAGAAAATGCTATACAAAACACGTAAGCCCTTACAACATGGTATTTAAAGCATTTTCAATATTAAAATGTAAAAATTGTAATGTATAAATAAAAAAAATTGCAACCGAGTGAGATAGCGATTATTACAACTTACATTCGGGAGGTCTCGGGTTTTATCCCATTCTGGGAAGAGTTTGTACGGTTTCCCATCTCACTTATGCAAGTGCCGGAATGGTTCCCCACAGAAGGGCCGTACCCCGCCAGGAAGGGAAAGCTAGTTCTCGGGTCTACCTTACCTTGTTAAAAAACTTCCCCATAAATTAACAATTTTGTTGAAAATCTTAATACATTGCTAAACATTATCAAGGAATAAATATTATTATTATTATTATAGCTCAGATGTCTAAATAGCCATTGTGATTATAATACCGAATATTTTATACGTTTTTAAGTTCACCTTCACTAACTCTAAAACACTACAGTATATTGAGCAGATATTTGGTGGTCCGTCCCACCAAAAAAATAAACAATTATGGACTTTTTCCTGTTCCAGTGAGGCTCGGCCTTAACAGCCTTCAACATTTCCATGGTTATTGTATACTTACTTGACCGTTTGAGTATATATTTGGTGGAACAGGCAAAGCGCTATAATTAGAAATAGGCCTATACTTTCCATCCTGTATGCCCTTTGGAACTTATCTGCTTATCGGCCTATACAATTTTAATTTACTCATCACTGATGTTAGTTGTTAACTGAACCGATTGAGCATACACATTTGTTGAAGAGGATAGTTAATACATCAGAATAAAACCTTAGCCTACTTCTGTCCCAAAAAAGGTTTATTAAATGTTGGAACTATCTATTTGTGGATTAATAAATGTGTCCTAATCAGACCTCATCCATGGAAAAATATATTATTGTACAGAAAGATAATTAAAAAACTAACATTGGGATTATGGTTAAGATTAATTGTAAATAAAACAAAATAAACATAACAGCTTTTCAAAAGCGAGCATTCAATTTTAAAAATAACACTCACTTGTCAAAGTATCATGTGATTGTTGTAACGTTGTAACTATGATTAGTTTATGTATAAATTGCGAGAACTATTCAAACTGAATATTTATTATAAAACGGATATGCCCAAAATGAAAATAAACGAGCAATGCACAATAAGCACAGCATATATGCTCGTCTTGGAGGGGAATCGTGAATATAAGTACTCTAGGCATTTTTAAGAAACCTATTGGCTTTTCGAGCAAAGCTCGGTCCCCTAGGTGCTTTATCAAATGGAACTAACTTCGCAACATAACATTGTACTGTGATCACGAGCGAAGCCGTGACAGGCCACTAGTATTTGTTTATATATCTAAAGTCTGATTATTTTCAATTATTATTCTAAAAACCAATTTTTTTGAATATTTATGGATAGCTCATTCTTAAGTAAATACACGTATATAAAGTATTTTTAGAGTACTCACCACACTCACTAAACATAAAAGCAACTGTTACCAGTTGTTACATACAATCTGTTAATCAAAAGTTTGATTTATCTGAGCATTAGCTTGAGCATCAAAACATTAGTAATTAAAACATTGTGCAACTGTCCGCCCAAGAGTAGATTTGAGAAGAAATAGTTGTAATTTTCTGTATTTAAATTTCACTTATTTACGAATTTATGCAAGTATCATGTGACATTTATTCACAAAAATTAGAGACGTTGACTGTTCTTAAAACGTTTTTGCCTAATCATTAAGTAAATTATCAAAAAATGGCCTTTAATCAAACCCTTTAGTCGTAATATTTCAATTTTAATGGTGAGGGTCACTACTTTCCTTGACTAAGAATACATGTTATGTGTTATTTTGAAATGGTCACTAAAATATAAAAACCATAAAAGAAAGAGAACATTGGAAACATCACCCTCCATACCTTCTTCTGCGCCAATAACAGTCCTAAGAAAATACATTTTTCACTTCAATGAAGGGAAAAATGTTCTTCTTGACGTCCATGAACCCATTCTTGTGATATTATTTCTTCAAGTGACACTATTAGCCTAGCTCAACATGACAAATACTACACCCGTTTTATACTTCAAGTTTGAATAGTTTTTCTTGTTTTTATATCAATTTAGCTTTTTTTAGTTGCTTTAATTTTATTCATAATTAATAGGATTATTTTTTTTATTCAGAATGTTTGTATACACATATTTTAGAAGATGAACATTGGTTAACGAAAAGATTGCATTACCTTGTAGAGTTAGGAGTTTTCGTAATCATACAGAGCTTTTGCTTTCATATTTGTTCAAATGGGATCTGTTTTATAGTTTTATTTCAGAGTGAAGCTTCTGTTTAATCTGAATTACATTACCATATTAAAACTTTCTAAGGACATGTCACTAACTTTTCAGCTGTAATTTTAATCTTAAATTCGAATTATAATCAAGCATGTGTAATTATATTGAAGAGCATAATAATTCCGTCTCCCTTTAGTAAAATAACTTTTTAAGGTTTTAACAAATACCTTAGTCGATATCGTCCTTTTTAAGGAACAATCCATCGTTTTCAGTTTATTGTATCGAAAAAAATCATCGGTATTTAAATTTAGCTATCTATATTAGATCTGAAACAACTTTAAAATCCGAAGGTCTTTAAATATTGGTTTCTCTTACTATATAGGTATATTCGTAAGACCTATAAAGATATAGTTATTATATATAAGATGATATAGTTAAATATATAATATATAAGAGATGTAGTTATATATACATACAGCAGTGAAACGTTCCGTTTTATACTTTTAAAGATATAGACAGTTTTATTCACATATTTTAAATGTTAATTGACTATATTTACTGTTACTGCCAACGTTAACCATATTAGAACAATTTAATATGGTTCTAGTATGGTTCCTCGTCTAAAGTTTAAGTGCTGGACCGATGACGAGGGAGCGGTGAGAGTAGATCTACTTCTGGAGCAATAAAAGCAACACGTGATTTCCCATGAGTCTTGACTGGTACTGCACATTACTTATTGATTGTAACTGAACTAGTTTCACTTTCAGTAATACTGCAAAACATTTCTCGTAAGAGAAATATATTAGTTGCTGAGATGTTTGGATATTCATTACTATAGATCAGTACAAAAAGGTAGTAAAAATAAAACCCTGAAACTAGTTGATTATAACTGGAGATGATTTGTGTAGCTGTAATTTCTTTTGCAAAATTATTAAACATTAATACTTAGGATAAATGTAGTATTATCATTTTGAGTATCAAATATCTTAATATACAAAATCCAAATACCACTGACTGACTCACTCACTCACTCGTCACGAAATCTCAAAAACCACAGAACGGATTGCAATGAAATTTGGAACATACCTTCCTCTTGGGTCTTAGGTCCTCACTAAGAAAGGGTTTTAAGAAATTCCATTCGGGCTCCGCCCCACGGGGAGTCAAAGTTCCAATCCTCTGTTATTATTACAGACATTCACTTTAAGCTTGAGCTGATGAAAACACAAACAGCTGACCTTGATTCGTAGTAGTTACACGGGATAACCACAGAATGTAGCACACACAGTCAGTTTTTAAATGTTAATATTATTTGCGGGACCAAGCCTGTGGGAACAGCTAGAACCAAATATAATCCATTATGTTCCTTATTTTACAGAAAGAACAATGTGTATACTATCCGTTGTAACAATCGGTTACATAGTAACTGTACATTTTTCAGCAATTAATTGTAAATAACAACCGAAATACGTACTTGTTTTAAAATACGCCGTATTTGGACGCCTAAATGTTAGTCTCAATCCGATGGGTAGAATAATATTCTCCTAATAACATAGAAGCGAATAATTGAAGAATGATTGTTTGATCATCGTGAGGTAACGTATTCAGTAACGTAATTCAGTAACGTATACAAAGTTAACAATATCACAGTTCATCAACCAGCACTGTTATTTCGAAGGGTGCGGGTCACCACACAACTGCGGCTTCCATAACAATGCATTCCGCTGGCCAATCAGTGTCATCACAGACTATTTCAATTCCTCAGAACATTGATCAGTGTTTATTTTTGGTAGGTGATCCATGGATTTTCTGATTAAACTACTAATTAATTATGTTCAGCCAGACCCTAACAAAAAAATCTAGTTCCAACGCAGCACGCTGACGGGAGGTAAGTGAATTTCCACATTCAAATAAAATAATCTCGCTTATTTATGAACGTATACCCACAAAACATTCATCTAGTAGTGGTATATTGACATTTGCTTAAAAAAATGTTTGTCAAAGATTCCCAGAGCAGCAAACCTGCGTACTCAGCTCCCATGTTATTCTTAAGGAGAATAATTCAAATGCTATGTCTCTTAATTTTGAACATAAATCAATAAAACCGGGTATATGACTTTATCTAGTTGAGTTATATTGATATTAGCATAAAAACCCATTTTTTGTGTTCCTTGTTTCAGGAAACCTGAGAACTCAGCCCCAATGTTATTCTTGTGGGAAAAAATTAAAATTGTATGTATCGCTTATTTGTCAATATATATTTATGAAACCTGGTAAGTGGCTTTATGTAGTATTAAGACGTATATGCATTGGAAATTCACTGAGTATGCAGGATTGCTGGAATGGGTGTATATTATTTTACTGAGAGAATGTTAACTTGTATATATAATTAAACTAGCGGATGTACCCATTCTTCGCACAGGTGTTATCTTTACCCGTTCTATAGTCAATGAAATTTGCATTTAAGTTAGCTTGAAACAGCTGTTCTTGCTTCTGCTCTTTAAGCTGCCAAATGGAAGCATCCACAGCTGTTCGCATTACAGTTTCTGAATGTGTACTTTCTTCTGAAATGTAAACATTGAAACTTAGAACGTTCACGGGGCGTAGCCCGAGAGGATTTTAAGGAAGTGAATAGGCATAGGCGTTGCATAGGTGCATAGGCATAGGTGTGCATGGGTTCAAGATCTACCTTTGTGTAAAGTTGCAGCCCAGTCGGTTCAGTAGTTTTTGCGTTCACCCGGAACATCAGACAGGCAGATATACAGAAACCACCTATTCTTTACAATATTATAGATTATAAAACATTGTGTTCTTTTATTGACACAGTTTATTCTCACGAAATGATCATACAAAGTAATGAGTGAAAAATTAACAAACAACCATATTAAGATAAAATATTGTTATTAATGCATAAAGACTATGTTCAAGCTGTTACCTCTCATGAGTTTAGAAACTTTTTAATTTTAAAACTCCTCAGTTTTAAGCACGGCCATTTTATCTGTCGGCTACCGCTAGAGTAATATTCAAATATTCTACAGAGCAGTGAGCAGTAAGTTGTGATGAGTCGTGACCTCCACCGAAGCCTAAGATTGCAAATTTATCGATCTATTCCACCAAATAAAAAGGTTCCCATCATCTACATGTTCAGATTGCTCCTAAACACAGCCCAAATTGTAGATAATACTCAGAAAATAATATTAGACCTTTAGATCTTTCTAAAAATTAAGTATTTCACCTAATTACATCCTTGAATATCTTAATTACAACGAAAAATACATAATAACACCCAAACTTAATGGTAGTATAGCTATACCTAAAACCGGAAAACATATTAAAAATTGGAGATTTTAGAGGCATCTATACTGCTGTGTTTAATGGGACACTCTAAAGTACGAAATGGAAATTTAACGATAATACAGAACAACGTTTACGTTGCTCGTCAATTTAGACAGGCTAAAAGGTTACGTCAACAGGCTTTAGCAAACGAAGCCCTCGAAAAATGAGACTAGCTTTCAGTCAATGCATCGCTAATAAAATTGTTCAACTGCAGTTTTAGGCCAAAGTTAAGATTAAATATAATTGATCTAAAAATACGTTATTACAAAAATAACAAAAGCTAATTCCAAATAAATTACCAACATGGTATTGAAACATGGTAAATTGAAGTTTGAATTGCATATAAAATCGTCCTGAAGTGAAGAGTAACAGTATAACATGGATCACTATGTTAAATACAATATTTAACTTCATGATATTCGTACTTTAATTAAAAACTAAAATAATATATCCAAAGTAATGTTTTTAATTATAATTGAAAACTGTTTTAATTGCACGATACATGGAATATTTCAACAAGTCTGCGTCTGATATTTAAGTCAACGGTACAGTCTTGTTTAATGAAGACAAACAAACTATTATATTACTTGCTGTTAAAAATAAAATAAAAACTAAACAAATAAGTTTGGCAGAATTCAATTTAAAAATAAGTTGTACAATGTTTAATGGATTAAGTAATGTATTCCATCAAAAATAATAGTCAAAAATTTAATGCAAGAAAAGTTTTAATATTAAACTTAAGATAAACTACGTTCATACATTTTATTTTTATTTCGTTATTTTAAGGGATGGGATTCCCCCATTTACTTGTATTTCGCACCATTTTCCCTTTATCCAGCGTTATGCAGCCTCCACACTCTGGCCGAGTCCAAGCAAGCGAAGACAAACACTGTGGATGGATGGTTCACCACCACTCTTGTTATTCCTGCTGATTGCATTGTAAAATGACTTGCTGAGTACGGGAACCATGCGTCCGGTCAATTTGGCGTTGGGGCAACGATAATGAATGAAAACCTCGTCAGCCAATGAAAACGTTCGGCGTCGTTAACAGATTAGCTTCGTTTCGTTACTTTGATTTGTAGCTAACATACATAACTATGGATATAATGCCTGGCACATTATATGACGTAAAATGTATTATAAAACGACAAATTTAAACTAGGCCCTTTACTATACCAACTGTGATTAAAAAGTGATGAGGTTAAATAATATTATAACAAGATATAACTCATATCGAACGATGTATGAATTAGGTTATAACAATCATCTGTTTAATATTCTTTTAAATAGTTTACTATCTTAATCTGCGTTCTACTTTTAACGCACTATCGTTTTGAAATAATAAAATAAACCTTCCACTTGCCGAACTAATTACAGATATTTTTGTCTCCACTTGGTACTCATAGAACAGAGTGTAAAAATTATAAATGAAAACATAGTAAAGCCTCGACTGACAGGTGCTTCGGCGAGCTAACAGCTGATTGGCTCTGTTCGTTACGGCGAGCTCGCGTTTTATTGGCTCCGCTAAACGGGACCCGGCGAGAGACTACCGTTGCCCCAAAGCCGAATTGCCCCAATGGCTTGTCCCCTGAGTACCTAGTCCAGGGGACTAGGTACCGATAAATTTGTCCGATTTGACTTGACCGATAAATTTGTCATAGTGTGGAGGCAGCGTTAGGACTACCAATGCAGGATATTACATGATTTCATCAATGTGCAAACACGCACGCGCCCACACACACACACACACACACACACACACACACACACACACACACACACACACACACACACACACACACACACACACACACACACACACACACACACACACACACACACACACACACACATACACACACACACATTCTCCAAGTAGGAACACATGTCAGTTGGTAAACACTTAATTACATGTTTTAATGTAAAAAAGCAGACTTTTTTTAATCAACATATTTTCTTATGGGGGATGTTTTACGTTATTGCTAGTTTGCTGGTACCTTTGTAGAAATACCGCTATTTTTCCCGAGTCCCTAAGATTGAGACCTTTAATTTGAGCTGTCTCCCATCATCCTGCGATTTTCCAAACGCCCACAATTTTGACTTAAAGATTTTGCTTACAGAATTATATATAAAGATTACTATCGTCAGCATCATCATTCATCATTGTTGCGGATTAGGAAACCCCAGCAAAGCTGCTGGTCACATATTCTACAAGCGGGATCATTGCGCAGGTTACTGGAAAGATAGGATATAGCAGGAAAGCAAAGGGTGGGTGGGGACGGCAGCCAAATCGACCATTCAGAGGACCAACTCCCGTGCCTTTGTGACAGCTGGGATGAGGCTCTCAAACAGGGGACCCGCATTCTGCCCTCCAACTGGTAAACTTAACAGACAGGGTATCCTTGTACAACAGCCAGGGACCATCCATTCTCAGGTTGGCAGGTGGGGACAAAACCCGGAGATTCTGGCCCTAGCCGCTGCAAATGGAGGGGCCAAAGGTGAAAGGGAAGTTTGTCATAATGTACAGCTAAAAGACTTACCATATGTAATGACAACTTCATTTGCTGTACCCAATGTCAGCCTCAAAACTGGTATAGACCAGTTTTAAGGTAGCCCTGGGACAATTACTATCGTTTAAAGTGTGTAGAAACAACAACCAAAAATACATTTTTCCTGCCAAAAATTAAATTATTAGTATGTACATCAGATTGTGGAATTATAAAATGCTATATATCCATTCATAAGTCTTAGGACCTATATAATAATTAAACATGATCTAGAGATGTTATATTGCGAAAAATATTGTATCCACTTCACAAACATCGACGCGCAAATAAACACGCAATACTTTACGTAGTAAACTATCACAAAAACACAGCCACTGTAGTTGGATAAAGTGAAGAAGGGTCCGGTCTTAAGTTGCTTTTCACATGTCACTGCTTCAATTGTTCACTTTACTTTTAGTTATTATTATTAACTACACATCGTTCTTTATTCTTTTATTAGAGTGTTAAAGGCTCACAAGTCAGTGTCAATAAAATAAAACTAATTTAAAGTTAAGTTTATATGTTTCAATAATTACACTTTTTCGCATGTCATGGTCTGCAAATCATTGCAACATTAATCAACCACATATAGTTCAGCGGAATTGCCTTTTAGATATTTACCATTTAGACTATATCTACTAAAGTGTTCCATTAAGTATGTGGAAAACTACATTTATAACTTATAATAATACCTTGTTTATTGTACTGCGGTTTTCAAACTCTGAAACTACGATTTGACAGACGGATATTGTGTAAGCTAATATAACATATTTGTGCTTTTGGGAGTTCTGTGAAATATCAGCCTGGAGGTGCACTCAATTAGCTTTCAAAATTTCAAATGGATATCCTGAGGATTTACGTCAAAACTATATTTAAACCAGTAGTTTTGAAATACATGAATCAAAAGGGAAATTCTCAATGCACACTTTAGTGAGTCATGTTGACAAAAAGCAATATGTGTATCACAATTTCTATACGTATCAACATTACGACAATTTCAAAAGTCACTTAGGACTTCGCCTTACACACTTTAATGTTTTAATGTGTATCTATTGCTGACAATGATTACATTTGGCCATCAGGTTTTCTATACATCAATTCGTTAAATGTGTTCCCGGTGTAGCTGGGATTGTCAGGCTTAATTATTAAACATTGTAATTACATGTTTATGCAATTGTCCCAATTGTTTCATTCCAGAAATAGTGCAGTTAGTTTTATTCTTAACATTTCAACCTATAATTAAAATCATTATCGCTTGAGTATTATCGCATTTGATTGTTATTGCGTTCTTAATATATATCGATTAAAACAACACAATGATGAAGATATGCATCCATTGGATTAGTTATATTTTTCTTTTAAATGTGCATATATAAAAATGTAATCGCTTTTCCAAATGCTCAATTTTTGTAATATATACAATAATGCATCAATTACTTAAGAAACAGCATTATCATTAAAGATCTTGATCTTTGCCGTCAGTCCTTGTTGGTATCATTAAGTCTCATAGACATCTTTTTTGGAAAGTTGTTTAACAGTGAAAGACTTGATAAGCATAAAGCATTATGTTAGCTAAATAAATGTCAGAAAAAAAACAAAGTGCGTCCTAAATATTTACCTGGAACTTGTACTGGAGAGAGAATTTCTTAATATCCTCTTTGACAAATTTATTTTCTGAAATTTTATTGTTGTTATCCTGCATCAGAAACATTTTTCCAGGTTTCTCTTTTCTTTGTGTCATACTTTTGAAGTTACATAGAGTTATTTTAAAAATATTTCCCAGCCTAAAATACGGGATCAAAAAACTAGTCATAAATAGTTATTACACAATGTTGATAATAAGCGTTGATGACTTAAACATTAAACTGTAGGCCAAATATCGTGTATACCTTTCTACATTTCAATAGCTAATTTCGAAATGCAAGTAACCTAATGGGAATTCCATCATACTATCGTTAAATTATCCTAACATAATTCTAACATATTGCACATAAAAATTTTCATAGGAATTCCCACATCTATCAGAAGCCATGCGATATTCTGAATTCATTCAGGGCTTCTCCCTATTGTTTTTAACAGTGGCAGTGTTTATTTACCGCAGATGATAATGTTATTTGGTCAGTAGAACAGTTTGTATGTTAGTCGTCAAAGTCCATCTGTTTATCCTCTGAATGCAGCAGAAACAAATGTTTTTCGTTTTCCATGAACCTTTTCGGTGAGTGAAAAAAATAAAATAAAATAAATATGACACTTGCATCACAAACTGAAATAAGTAATAATTTATTAAACTAACCAGTCAGTTTTTGTCTCAATAGCTATTTCATATCCTTGATTAAATATCATCATTTTATAATCAAGAGGTTTTCACTAGCCATGAGCTAAACATCTCCTATTATTTGAAATTTAAAATTAAGTACCGTAACTTAACTTTCTTTATAGCAGTAACAAACTGTTGCACTGAAAGTTGAAAGAAATATAGAGTTGTGATCCTGGTATTTGAAGAGCGGCTTGTCATGTGGGAGATAAGCCGTCCAATATTACCGCGGCGGCGGCAACCGCACTCACGCCCTGAGTATACTGTAGTTTCTCTTGGAAACTGTCATTTTATTACGAAACACTCAGTTTTGTATTTTGATTGGATAAGGTAACAAAATGAAAGATTTAAAATACAATGTTTGTAGTGATGTTTAAAAGTATGTTGATATATGTAGTCTGTTTACTCCTCAATTGCATGTTAGATGATTCAGTAATAG
The DNA here is from genome assembly GCA_963675035.1 of Allygus modestus. NCBI lineage: Eukaryota > Metazoa > Arthropoda > Insecta > Hemiptera > Cicadellidae > Allygus > Allygus modestus. Next base: position 39,336,780 of record OY776114.1, on the reverse strand, counting down.
AACGTATAATAAATTCCTTCAAATGTCTATTCCGTTATATTTTACCCAGCACCATGTCTAAAGCACATTTTCTTCATCGTTAAAGGTTTTGTTCAACTATCTGCACCAAATATTTTTTTTAAATATGTTAATTGACCTAGTCTATTACTAATAAGGGTAAACCTTTTCTTAGAGAGTTTTTTTAATTATTAGCTTAATAACAAATCTTAGATGCATCTAGTTTTGAACATTGTTCAGGATTTTGTTTAAAGTCAATTTGGCGGACTTTGTATTAGAGTATTTGAGGCAAACGCTCTAACGACATCGCTTCAAAGCTAATAGTGTAATGGCCGCAGTCGATATATGTGGATTATAGTCTCATTTTGACTTAGAATTTTGGAGGGATTAAGTAAATTTTAGGATTTTACTTGTTTTCATCTTAGACAGTGACTTTTGAGATTTTTAAATTGGGTTCCAATAGAGAAATGTATAAATACAAAATCCCTGTTTAGATTGTAAAACTCTCTTTTGAAATATGGATAACATATTTTAGCAATCTACTCTAGGTGACTTTTAGTCTCTTTATACAGGGTGATTTACGATGGTATGCAGAAACCTCGAGAGCTCATCTACATTTAAAATTAAAGAAAAAAAGTAATATAAACAGAGATCCGGAAATGCTTCGTTTTCCATCTCTCTGTCTGTTTATGTTTTTTGCTTGGTACGTTATATCTTAGGAAAATCTCAATATATCAAATTTAAACATCGTACATGAATTACATAGAATAAGATTAATTTTGGTATGGAATATAAAGTTTATACTTTGTACCATATAAAAATGGCGGCCATTTTTGTTTTCCAAAGATAAATAACTAAACAACCTAATAACTAAATAACTAATTCCTACATAACTAATTTCCTAAATAACTAGTTTCCTAAATAACTAATTATTTAGGAAGTATCTGTAGGTTACATGAATATACACACAACAAAAATTATTAGCATTAGTGACACTATAATATCCACCACGCGGCTATTAGATGTTTGCTGTGATACGTGATTACAAGCGAAACTGGAGCCCTAAATTTAAATGTTTATGCCAGGAACACACTAGAAGATTTCCCAGCAACTAACCACAACAATAAACGCTATTAAACTCTAACACATAAACTTAGAATTATGAAGCTAGAATAAAATATCGAAATTTGAATTAATTCTTCGTCGAATGGACAATTGAAGGTTAGTTTATCTAATATGTCAATCATTCTTGCTGCGTTTTGTATCTTAACTGTTAGTGGCTGTGTTTAGTAATGATAAACTAATTCAACCGGACCATCTAAAATTTGGCTCTTCGTAATTATACGGTATCTAGGTCCAAAAATCCAAACGTAATTAACGATGATCTGGATTTATTATGACGGTTGACGCATAATGCATAGTTGTTTTTTGGCTTTTCTTGAACATGGTTTTGCTAACGAGCATGTTTTTTTAAGAAACGTCTATGTTAGGTGTAAGGTTGTTTCCAAACATTTTTTTATCAAATTTAAATTGTTATAAAAGTGATTTAACTTAGAGATGTCAGAATCTGGAAGTTTTTTATAAAAATATATACGTTTTAAATATAGGCTATTATAAAAAGCAAGCAGATGTAAAAATATGATTCTGGAAGCATTCTGGAAGCATTCTGGATATTGAACTGGTTGCATGTTGGATTATGATTTTAATGGAAAGTAACAGCTACACCTGATTAAGGTCATTAAAATTGTCTTATTTTTAGAGTGACTTGGAAATATTTTAAAAGTAGTACGTAGCTTAGGGTTTCTACTGTTTGTTTAAGCAGATTTCCTGAACATTTTAAGATGAATTTTGCATACTTTTTAAAAGTAATATAAAAACAATTATCAACCTGTTACGCTTTTATTATTTTGTTTGAATAGAAAATTAAAAAGTTTGTTTGAATACAAAATTATAATTCTTAATTAAGATTAAAAACTCCCCATTTTTGACGGGCTAACAGCTAATTACATACACAGATATGTGAGCTTAAATTTTTTGGCAGTTTCAACCCACGAAGAGTTCGCGTCAATAGTCTTTGACAAACATGGCAATGGAAACAAATGTATTTGCTTTTGATTCATCGCAGCTCTTAAAAAATTGTACAGTTCAAGGGTATTTTTTAACTCAATAACTTAAAAATCAAATTTTATATTTATATAATATGTTATTTTTATAACATCAAAAAAATCTGAACTGTAAAGATATGAAAATATGCCTGTGGCAATTAATGTTAGCCTTGTGACCTTTTCTTAAATTTCATTTTTAATTTACAATTGATGACAAATGTATATTAATCTAAGTAGAAGAGAACTAGGGGTTTAACATACTATTCGGCGCTTTTTTCCCATGTTATTCTTATGGGGAGCCGTTTTTGCGCCGACACCAGCTCCCGCCTTACACAAGTTTCCTTGTTAGCCTATACTAATGTCCAACCCTTGCCTATATTAAATATATTTTCCCAATCCCCATCCCTCCTCTATATTTTTTAAAATTAATTTTCAAATTCAGGCTAAAAAACTATCTTTAGTGTTTATAGTCCGATTTGTCTGCAATTTGGATATATTACTGTCCTAGGCAAGTGTTTTAATAAATTCCACTTACATTTCCCAAATTCACTATAACGGTCAAATTAAAAAATATTTTTGAAAAATACTATTGTGCCAATTGCCAACTTCTTTATTTACTGCCCAATTTATTTAAAATTTGGATACGTTATTGACCTAGGCAAGTGTTTTAATAAATTCCACTTACATATCCCAAATTCACTATTACGGTTAAATTAAAAAATATTTTTGAAAAATACTGCCAATTGCCAACTTCTTTATTTACTGCCCGATTTATTTAAAATTTGGATACGTTATTGACCTAGGCAAGTGTTTTAATAAATTCCACTTACATATCCCAAATTCACTATTACGGTCAAATTAAAAAATATTTTTGAAAAGTACTGCCAATTGGCAACTTCTTTATTTACTGTCCGATTTGTTTAAAATTTGGATATGTGATTGTCCTAGGCAAGTGATTTAGTAAATTCCACTTACATTTCCCAAATTCACTATTACGGTCAAATTAAAAAATATTTTTGAAAAATACTGCCAATTGCCAACTTCTTTATTTACTGTCCGATTTGTTTAAAATTTAGATATGTTATTGTCCTAGGCAAGTGTTTTAATAAATTCCACTTACATTTCCCAAATTCACTATTACGGTCAAATTAAAAAATATTTTTGAAAAATACTACCAATTGCCAACTTCTTTATTTACTGTTCGATTTGATTGATTTTTGGATATGTTATAGCCTTAAACTATTATATGTATAATTACCATATCTAAGTTAAAAATTGTATACTTTATATAGTTTATATATATAATCCATAAAAAATTAAATTTTGTGTTTATGGTCTGATTTGACTGATTTTTGGATATGTTACTATCCTAAGCTAATGCATTAATAAATCCCACATACATTTTCCAAATTCACTATTACGGTCAAATTAAAAAATATTTTGAAAAATATACTATCAATTGCCAACTTCTTTATTTACTGTCCGATTTGACTGATTTTTGGATATGACCTTAGACTATTATGTGTATAATTATCATATCTAAGTTCCAAATTTTATACTTTGTATAGTTTATATATATAATCCATAAAAAATTAAATTTCGTGTTTATGGTCCGATTTGACTGATTTTTTGGATATGTTAAGCTAATGCATAAAAAAAAATTCCCCCTACGTTTCCCAAATACTACAGTCAAATTAACAAAATATTTTGAAAAATATACTATCAATTGCCATCTTCTTTATTGTCCGATTTATTTTTGGATATGTTATAGCCCCCAACTATTATATCTAAAATTACCATATATTATTTCCACCTATAATACAGTCGTTATGTTGTTTTGACCAACCTAAAAACCAACTTTGTGGTCCGATTTGTCTGCAATATGTTACTGCCCATTGCATAAGTGCATTTCCAAATTCACTATTACGGTTGGATTAAAAAAAAAATGCAAGCTTATTTACCATCCCGCTGTTATAATTGCCATATTTCCAATATTGTTGGGGCCCTCTCAACCACCTCTCACTGTAATATATATATCCACAAAATGTTTATGGTCAGAACTGTCTAAATTTTGGATATTAAGCTAATGCATAAGTCCATTTCTAATATTTTGCAAATTAGTCTGGATATGTTGTTGCGTATTTCCAATTCTTAAATTATAGCACAAAAAATGAATTTTTAAAACCCAAAACAACTAAACACAAAACACTAATCTTTCTTTGTGCTTGTTTGGAGTAGTCTTTATTTTATCCAACTTAATTTTAATTTTGTAGTTAAAATCAAACTTCCCACATTCTAGCTCCCTTTCCAGCCAGTGGTTGGAGACATAAAGGTTACGAATATTTTCAAACTGTACAATATATCTTGTTCTACCCCTATGTTGGACTTGTTTAATAGCGCTTATTAATAATTCCGCACCATATTCCAAATCCTCCAGTCTACTACATTCTTTAAATTTAACATTGCCTTTAATATCTTGCATCTCTATGTCTTCTTGTCCAACATCATCCCACTCATTGTTACGGAAACTTAGGTTTTCTATTTTTGGAAAGGAATTGCCATAAAATGTTGCGGTTCCGTTAGTGTTAAAGCTTGCAAGTGGCTCGTTGGTAGGTAGATAAATAATGTCCAAATCACCACTGTATGGCAACACGCTATAACCTTGCCTATTCTTATTTATCTCTATAAATACAGTTTTACAGACACCTTTAACATAGTATACACCCCTCCGTCCATCCTTTTCTGCCAACACTCCCACAAACTTGTTGTTTACTACAAACGCATACACTATATAATGTCCATAATGCTCTAGATCCTCCCAACGTCGCAGGAAGTAATCTTTTAATTTATCCTCTCTTTCCCTTCTTTCTTGTTCTTTAGCCAACTGTGCTTTGTATTCCTCTGCAACAGTATTTTCCACATATTCCAATTTACGCTTATTACTGTCAATGTCTTCTAATTCCAATTTCCTCTTTTTGGAACAACTCCCTAAGAAAGGCTTTGAAAGTGGCTCTATTTCTTTAATAGTGTATGGGTACAGTTTATTGGTCCGGCTTCTTAAAACGTAGGGAGTAAGGTTAGGACTTTCCACTAAGCCTAATTCTTCTAAATTGATGTGTTTAGGTATAGTGGAGAAAGGTGTATTTGATTTTGTAAAACATGTGCCCCCAGATTTGATGTAACACTTATACTTTACACTTATGGCATCAGGAAACTCCTCTATTACCTCTCCATAGTTAGTTGGTAAACAGTTAAAGCTAAATGCAGATAGAGCATACTTTATTAACTTGTCCCTTTGTGTACTATCTTTTGGCATTTTTAGTTGTACTCCAGTTATCTTCTTCGTATTACTATTACCCCAATATGCGTATTGTAATAAATCGTTAAACACTAAACAACAACTGTTTTGTAATTGATTGGCAACTTTCACCCACATCTTATGCAGAGGTACAGCATAGAATGGAGCATTTTGAAAGTACCGTTTGTTGTCTTCTATTAGACTTAAACAATCTCTTAAAGGTTCAAACCCTTTACCAAAACCTCTACAATAGTTATAGATTTTTGCCTCTAACCTTGTTATTCCATTCTCTCTAGCTAGTTTAGACGAGAACGTTTCTTTTAGTCTCGCATCTGGACAGTTTACAAAGTTTATTATATGGTTTCCTATACTTTTAACTACTCCAGGGCTTGTAATCTGGCATATAAATTTATTATATATTTTTACCCTGCTATTTACATTAAACCATGTTAAACAGTCTTTACTAACATTATCTACAATAACATTATATCCATTCTTGTACGCCCCTTGGTAGCAAAAGTTAAAGTTTTCTGTAAGATATTGGCACATTTCCTCTTTATTAAATATTCCAGCCAAATCTAGTGTTATATCGAAATCCATAAGATAGTACATTTCTTTTTCCAGATCTTGCAGTATCTTTGGAAGATCTTCCAACAAATCCTTAATTTTAACATTTGCAAGCTCTATTTTATAGGGAATTGCTATAGGATCATCATACTTTTGTTTAATTTGGTCAATATCTTTCTTTATTATTTGTAACACACCCTCGCTTTGGACCCCAGAGGACCTCTCCAAGGAGAATGGTAGTTTGGCCACAACACCATGTCGAGCTAAAGAGAACTTTTTAAATATTCCTCGTAAGTAGCTATTAAACGAGCCACATATTTCCTTCTTAACTTTAAATTTATTCCGAACGTCCCCATCACAATCCGTAACATTGGTTATCTTAACTAACATTATGTTATCACAAAACGCATCCGTTATAGATGTTAAGTTATTTAATTTTGGTTCGCCCTCGCAATAGTTTATATTACCTATGTCTGTAAGAAGGTTATTATTACGTAGATTTTCTAATAAAAACTATATACCGAATCTTTCGTTAGTAGGTTTAATACAATTTCCCAATAAATGGCTAACAGAGTACATTTCTTTTATACAAAAAAGTAGCGGAAACATGTAAACAGGACAGATATAATTACTCTATAGGCATATAGAGGTTGTAAATATATGGATATTGTATATAAACATAGGCGAGCGGTAAGTGTAACATGTAAGTGGACACCCATATGCAAATATGGAATACCCACTATTAATATAATTCCAAATTCGACTAAATAAGTTTATAGTCTCAATATAATTAACATATTAACTAACGGTGCCATCCCGCATTAGTACCCAAATTGTCGAAATTCTATAATTCTATTCTTAGTCCTTGTATAGTATTAGGTTTTGTACTATTAAACCCTACATTCTTATCCTGTGCAGTAGAGTAATATATGCATGTTATTTAATACAGATACGCACATTCTACAAGACCTATACATAGATCTGTTGTATAAGCAGCAGAATAGACGTCTCATTGTGTTGTTGTAAAGTAAATCATAAATGTAAATTGTGCTGGATACAACCGGCCAGATATTAGACAGGAAATGTGTTGGAAGTGTATTGCCAAATAGTAAGACAAACACCACATAGTGCAGCATGTAATCAATCCATTACTATTTAGACAAATGTATAAGGTCAGTATTGGTACAACATCCGATATATTAGCCAAACCCACAATCAAACTCGGAAAACAAACAGTAAAAAATTAATATTATAGTAACAGAAATAGTAAGAGTATAAGGACATAGTAATATTTAAAGTTTATAAAACAACACAAATGCAGAGACACAATAAATGACACACTCCAACACATTACGACACAGGCACAGATACTGGTTTACAGCCATTTTACACAACTTTACAGGTTCTGTCAACTGACACAAAAAATAGTTTGTAAATTCTGTAAGAAATATATGTAATATAAACAAATTTAACACAATCGTAACATTTTGAGGACACAATGTTTGGACTGGGTTTGGCTAATATATCGGATGTTGTACCAATACTGACCTTATACATTTGTCTAAATAGTAATGGATTGATTACATGCTGCACTATGTGGTGTTTGTCTTACTATTTGGCAATACACTTCCAACACATTTCCTGTCTAATATCTGGCCGGTTGTATCCAGCACAATTTACATTTATGTTTTACTTTACAACAACACAATGAGACGTCTATTCTGCTGCTTATACAACAGATCTATGTATAGGTCTTGTAGAATGTGCGTATCTGTATTAAATAACATGCATATATTACTCTACTGCACAGGATAAGAATGTAGGGTTTAATAGTACAAAACCTAATACTATACAAGGACTAAGAATAGAATTATAGAATTTCGACAATTTGGGTACTAATGCGGGATGGCACCGTTAGTTAATATGTTAATTATATTGAGACTATAAACTTATTTAGTCGAATTTGGAATTATATTAGTAGTGGGTATTCCATATTTGCATATGGGTGTCCACTTACATGTTACACTTACCGCTCGCCTATGTTTATATACAATATCCATATATTTACAACCTCTATATGCCTATAGTGTAATTATATCTGTCCTGTTTACATGTTTCCGCTACTTTTTTGTATAAAAGAAATGTACTCTGTTAGCCATTTATTGGGAAATTGTATTAAACCTACTAACGAAAGATTCGGTATATGGTTTTTATTAGAAAATCTACGTAATAATAACCTTCTTACAGACATAGGTAATATAAACTATTGCGAGGGCGAACCAAAATTAAATAACTTAACATCTATAACGGATGCGTTTTGTGATAACATAATGTTAGTTAAGATAACCAATGTTACGGATTGTGACGGGGACGTTCGGAATAAATTTAAAGTTAAGAAGGAAATATGTGGCTCGTTTAATAGCTACTTACGAGGAATATTTAAAAAGTTCTCTTTAGCTCGACATGGTGTTGTGGCCAAACTACCATTCTCCTTGGAGAGGTCCTCTGGGGTCCAAAGCGAGGGTGTGTTACAAATAATAAAGAAAGATATTGACCAAATTAAACAAAAGTATGATGATCCTATAGCAATTCCCTATAAAATAGAGCTTGCAAATGTTAAAATTAAGGATTTGTTGGAAGATCTTCCAAAGATACTGCAAGATCTGGAAAAAGAAATGTACTATCTTATGGATTTCGATATAACACTAGATTTGGCTGGAATATTTAATAAAGAGGAAATGTGCCAATATCTTACAGAAAACTTTAACTTTTGCTACCAAGGGGCGTACAAGAATGGATATAATGTTATTGTAGATAATGTTAGTAAAGACTGTTTAACATGGTTTAATGTAAATAGCAGGGTAAAAATACATAATAAATTTATATGCCAGATTACAAGCCCTGGAGTAGTTAAAAGTATAGGAAACCATATAATAAACTTTGTAAACTGTCCAGATGCGAGACTAAAAGAAACGTTCTCGTCTAAACTAGCTAGAGAGAATGGAATAACAAGGTTAGAGGCAACAATCTATAACTATTGTAGAGATTTTGGTAAAGGGTTTGAAACCTTTAAGAGATTGTTTAAGTCTAATAGAAGACAACAAACGGTACTTTCAAAATGCTCCATTCTATGCTGTACCTCTGCATAAGATGTGGGTGAAAGTTGCCAATCAATTACAAAACAGTTGTTGTTTAGTGTTTAACGATTTATTACAATACGCATATTGGGGTAATAGTAATACGAAGAAGATAACTGGAGTACAACTAAAACTGCCAAAAGATAGTACACAAAGGGAAAAGTTAATAAAGTATGCTCTATCTGCATTTAGCTTTAACTGTTTACCAACTAACTATGTAGAGGTAATAGAGGAGTTTCCTGATGCCATAAGTGTAAAGTATAAGTGTTACATCAAATCTGGGGGCACATGTTTTACAAAATCAAATACACCTTTCTCCACTATACCTAAACACATCAATTTAGAAGAATTAGGCTTAGTGGAAAGTCCTAACCTTACTCCCTACGTTTTAAGAAGCCGGACCAATAAACTCTACCCATACACTATTAAAGAAATAGAGCCACTTTCAAAGCCTTTCTTAGAGAGTTGTTCCAAAAAGAGGAAATTGGAATTAGAAGACATCGACAGTAATAAGCGTAAATTGGAATATGTGGAAAATACTGTTGCAGAGGAATACAAAGCACAGTTGGCTAAAGAACAAGAAAGAAGGGAAAGAGAGGATAAATTAAAAGATTACTTCCTGCGACGTTGGGAGGATCTAGAGCATTATGGACATTATATAGTGTATGCGTTTGTAGTAAACAACAAGTTTGTGGGAGTGTTGGCAGAAAAGGATGGACGGAGGGGTGTATACTATGTTAAAGGTGTCTGTAAAACTGTATTTATAGAGATAAATAAGAATAGGCAAGGTTATAGCGTGTTGCCATACAGTGGTGATTTGGACATTATTTATCTACCTACCAACGAGCCACTTGCAAGCTTTAACACTAACGGAACCGCAACATTTTATGGCAATTCCTTTCCAAAAATAGAAAACCTAAGTTTCCGTAACAATGAGTGGGATGATGTTGGACAAGAAGACATAGAGATGCACGATATTAAAGGCAATGTTAAATTTAAAGAATGAAATAGACTGGAGGATTTGGAATATGGTGCGGAATTATTAATAAGCGCTATTAAACAAGTCCAACATAGGGGTAGAACAAGATATATTGTACAGTTTGAAAATATTCGTAACCTTTATGTCTCCAACCACTGGCTGGAAAGGGAGCTAGAATGTGGGAAGTTTGATTTTAACTACAAAATTAAAATTAAGTTGGATAAAATAAAGACTACTCCAAACAAGCACAAAGAAAGATTAGTGTTTTGTGTTTAGTTGTTTTGGGTTTTAAAAATTCATTTTTTGTGCTATAATTTAAGAATTGGAAATACGCAACAACATATCCAGACTAATTTGCAAAATATTAGAAATGGACTTATGCATTAGCTTAATATCCAAAATTTAGACAGTTCTGACCATAAACATTTTGTGGATATATATATTACAGTGAGAGGTGGTTGAGAGGGCCCCAACAATATTGGAAATATGGCAATTATAACAGCGGGATGGTAAATAAGCTTGCATTTTTTTTTTAATCCAACCGTAATAGTGAATTTGGAAATGCACTTATGCAATGGGCAGTAACATATTGCAGACAAATCGGACCACAAAGTTGGTTTTTAGGTTGGTCAAAACAACATAACGACTGTATTATAGGTGGAAATAATATATGGTAATTTTAGATATAATAGTTGGGGGCTATAACATATCCAAAAATAAATCGGACAATAAAGAAGATGGCAATTGATAGTATATTTTTCAAAATATTTTGTTAATTTGACTGTAGTATTTGGGAAACGTAGGGGGAATTTTTTTTATGCATTAGCTTAACATATCCAAAAAAATCAGTCAAATCGGACCATAAACACGAAATTTAATTTTTTATGGATTATATATATAAACTATACAAAGTATAAAATTTGGAACTTAGATATGATAATTATACACATAATAGTTTAAGGTCATATCCAAAAATCAGTCAAATCGGACAGTAAATAAAGAAGTTGGCAATTGATAGTATATTTTTCAAAATATTTTTTAATTTGACCGTAATAGTGAATTTGGAAAATGTATGTGGGATTTATTAATGCATTAGCTTAGGATAGTAACATATCCAAAAATCAGTCAAATCAGACCATAAACACAAAATTTAATTTTTTATGGATTATATATATAAACTATATAAAGTATACAATTTTTAACTTAGATATGGTAATTATACATATAATAGTTTAAGGCTATAACATATCCAAAAATCAATCAAATCGAACAGTAAATAAAGAAGTTGGCAATTGGTAGTATTTTTCAAAAATATTTTTTAATTTGACCGTAATAGTGAATTTGGGAAATGTAAGTGGAATTTATTAAAACACTTGCCTAGGACAATAACATATCTAAATTTTAAACAAATCGGACAGTAAATAAAGAAGTTGGCAATTGGCAGTATTTTTCAAAAATATTTTTTAATTTGACCGTAATAGTGAATTTGGGAAATGTAAGTGGAATTTATTAAATCACTTGCCTAGGACAATCACATATCCAAATTTTAAACAAATCGGACAGTAAATAAAGAAGTTGCCAATTGGCAGTACTTTTCAAAAATATTTTTTAATTTGACCGTAATAGTGAATTTGGGATATGTAAGTGGAATTTATTAAAACACTTGCCTAGGTCAATAACGTATCCAAATTTTAAATAAATCGGGCAGTAAATAAAGAAGTTGGCAATTGGCAGTATTTTTCAAAAATATTTTTTAATTTAACCGTAATAGTGAATTTGGGATATGTAAGTGGAATTTATTAAAACACTTGCCTAGGTCAATAACGTATCCAAATTTTAAATAAATCGGGCAGTAAATAAGGAAGTTGGCAATTGGCACTATAGTATTTTTCAAAAATATTTTTTAATTTGACCGTTATAGTGAATTTGGTAAATGTAAGTGGAATTTATTAAAACACTTGCCTAGGACAGTAACATATCCAAATTGCAGACAAATCGGACTATAAACACTAAAGATAGTTTTTTAGCCTGAATTTGAAAATTAATTTTAAAAAATATAGAGGAGGGATGGGAATTGGGAAAATATATTTAATATAGGCAAGGGTTGGACATTAGTATAGGCTAACAAGGAAACTTGTGTAAGGCGGGAGCAGGTGTCGGCGCAAAAACGGCTCCCCATAAGAATAACATGGGAAAAAAGCGCCGAATAGTATGTTAAACCCCTAGTTCTCCTCTACTAATCTATATTTTAATTTTTAAATGAATATTAAAATTACAATTTTCAATGATACTATTTTCACTGTAAATTGTAATTTGTGTTTGATAAGTAGGATAAGCTTGGCTTCAGGCGCTATATTTTAGAACAAGCACAATAAAATAGAATTATGTATAATCTAATTAATTTTTTTAATATAAGATTTTTTAACTATTTTAAATGCGTTAATCCAGCTGAGTCGCAGAAAAAACAGTATTATGTGTACCCGTTGTTTCCCCACATCAACATTATCTCGGTTTTCCAGCGATAACGTAGTCGCGTCCGCGGCTGATCTCACGATAAGCTCTCAGTTTGTTTTCTCATTTCCATTCCGGATGGTTTATGATAGACAACCCTGTCACTGGTTCATACACACTAACACTTTCTTAAGAATACTGTGACAACGATGGCGGGTCCGCGGCTGATCTCGTGATAAGCTCTCAGTTTGTTTTCTCATTTCCACTCCGGATAGTTTATGATGGACAACCCTGTCACTGTTTTATACACATCAACATTGTCTCAAGAGTCCAGTGGCAACGTTGGATTCTCCGCGGCTGATCTCCCGATAAGATCAGTTTGATTTCTCATTTCCACTCCGAATATTTTATGATGGACAACCCTGTTACTGGTTCATACACATCAACACTATCTCACGTGTCCAGCGATAACGTAGGCGCGTCCGCGGCTGATCTCGCGATAAGATCAGTTTGTTTTCTCATTTCCACTCCGAATATTTTATGATGGAAAACCCTGTTACTGGTTCATACACATCGACACTATCTCACGTGTCCAACGATAACTTAGGCGCGTCCACGGCTGATCTCGCGATAAGCTCTCAGTTTGTTTTCTCATTTTCACACCGGATTGTTTATGATGGACAACCCTGTCACTGGTTCATACACATTAACACTATCTTAAGAAAACTATGACAACGATGGCGCGTCCGCGGCTGATCTCGTGATAAGCTCTCAGTTTGTTTTCTCATTTCCACTCCGGATAGTTTATGATGGACAACCCTGTCACTGTTTTATACACATCAACAATGATTCCAGAATCCAGAGGCAACGTTGGATTCTCCGCGGCTGATCTCCCGATAACATCAGTTTGTTTTCTCATTTCCACTCCGAATAGTTTATGATGGACAACCCTGTTACTGGTTCATACACACCAACACTATCTCACGTTCCCAGTGATAACGTAGGCGCGTCCGCGGCTGATCTCGCGATAAGCTGTCAGTTTGTTTTCTCATTTCCACTCCGGATAGATTATGATGGACAACCCTGTCACTGTTTTATACACATCAACAATCTCTCAAGAGTCCAGTGGCAACGGTGGATTCTCCGTGGCTGATCTCCCGATAAGATCAGTTTGTTTTCTCATTTCCACTCCGAATAGTTTATGATGGACAACCCTGTTACTGGTTTATACACATCAACACTCTCTCACGTGTCCAGCGATAAAGTAGTCGCGTCCACGGCTGATCTCACGATAAGCTCTCAGTTTGTTTTCTCATTTTCACTCCGGATTGTTTATGATGGACAACCTTGTTACTGGTTCATACACATAAACTTTATCTCGGTTTTCCAGCGATAACGTAGTCACGTCCGTGGCTGATCTCACGATAAGCTATCAGTTTTGTTTCTCATTTCCATTCCGGATGGTTTTTGATAGACAACCCTGTCACTGGTTCATACACATTAACACTATCTTAAGAATACTGTGACAACGATGGTGCGTCCGCGGCTGATCTCGTGATAAGCTCTCAGTTTGTTTTCTCATTTCCACTCCGGATAGTTTATGATGGACAACCCTTTCACTGTTTTCACACATCAACAATGTCTCAAGAGTCCAGTGGCAACGTTGGATTCTCTGCGGCTGATCTCCCGATAAGATCAGTTTGTTTTCTCATTTCCACTCCGAATAGTTTATGATGGACAACCCTGTTACTGGTTCATAGACATCAACACTAACTCACGTGTCCAGCGATAACGTAGGCGCGTCCGCGGCTGATCTCACGATAAGCTCTCAGTTTGTTTTCTCATTTCCACTCCGGATGGTTTATGATGGACAACCCTGTTATTGGTTCATACACACCAAACCTCGGTGTCCAGCGACAAAGTAGGCGCGTCCGCGACTGATGGCGCGATAAGCTCTCAGTTTGTTTTCTCATTTCAATTCCTGATAGTTTATGATAGACAACCCTGTCACTGGTTCATAGGAATTGACACTATTTCGCCAGTCTTGCGACAAGGTTAACGCGTCCACGGCTGATCTCTCGATAAACCCTCGGCTGGTGTTCTTATTTCCACTCTGAATTTTTTGTGATGGACAACCCTGTTACTGGTTCATACACACCACACTATCACGCGAGTCCAGTGATAACGTATGCGCGTCCGTGGGCTGATCTCGCGAAATGCTTTCGGTTTATGTTCTCCTTTCCACTCAGGATGGTATATGACGCACAAACTCTGCCACTGGGTCATATTTATCAACTACTGCTATATCAACGCCTGACTCAGTATTTAATGATATTCTTGTTTGGTTTATTTTACTAAGGTGCTATTATTTTAGAAAATGTATTCATGTGATATGGATAGTATTTTTAAGTAGGCCTACATATTTACGATATCCTTTTAGATTTTTTTTTTATAATGTCCAAAAATAATAATAATATCGTGTGTTTATTAATGATCTGTTAATTAACGTAAACATATTTTAAATTAATACTGTAGTATAAAATAAATTTTAAAAAATTGTTTAGTCACTTGTAATGCAGCATAGATTTTCAATAAACAAAAACAACCTTTTGTACTTACGTCTGAGTAGTATGTATCCTAATACAAAATAATAAGTAATAAAAAACGTATACGACTAGAATTTTGGAATAAGGTGCTATCAGACTTGAGTAATGAAAGGGGTTATTATTTGTTTTAAATTCTCATTAAAAACCAATTCTCCCAAACTCATGTGTGAGTTTACTACGTTACTTACTCAATGTTTGTAACATAAAATCCAAATTAAAAACACTTGTTTTGTATCTGTATCACAATCATGTTGCTGTGTAAACTAATTACCGCTTTTCAGAAAGATTGTAAATCCTATACCGAAATAAACATTGAACTGAGTTCCAATGCGATAACATAATGCAACTGAGATAAACTGTAAATTTAAAGTTGACTGATTACATTGAGTGAATTAATCGAAACCCTTTTTTTAGGGGCAACGGAATCGGTGTTACTTATTAATAACCCTTATTTCGTCCACAAATATTATAATTTTAAACATGTATTTACAAGCAAGAATATCACTACTAAAACGAGATTATTATAATTATAGGTAGTTTCATAGTTTTATTTTTTTCAAAATTGGGTACTTATAAATTTTTTGCAAAAATATACTCCGTTTTGATTACAACAGTTCGCATGATCACCATCAGCTTTAATTAAATTTATTCAAATGATCTGGTGGAATATACAGTATTATGTTTATATAAGGCAACTACTGACACCTAATTTATATAATATTTTCTTTTCACACCTCAGATAAATGTTTATTACATGTTTTTAGCTTTTCCTAAGTTAATTTTACTAAAACTTCACATTTGCTTTTACCATTTAGTTCAGCTTTATAACACAATCATTTTGGTGTTTAAATTGTTATTCTACTTCCAACCGTCGCGTCGCAGAGCTATTCAAAGTGCTTAACACAGTACGTTGCCCACTGCTATCCTAATGGAGATTAAATTAAACTAGTAAACCCGCTGCTCGAAATCTAGCAATATTTCGCTTTTATATGCATGAATTTTAGCAATATTATCATCTGTATTTCTAACTCATTCATTATTGTTTCAGATTATTAATAGACGGGCGTGTGGCAACTCAGGATTTTGGAATTCCGATTGTGTATAAATATGCCAAATATTTTTCAAATACAATAAATGATAACTCATTCTTTTTAAAAACTCATTTACAATATTTAACTTTATATTGGCTACTTAGCTTTCCTTTAAATTCTCCCTTCAATGTGCCAACACTCTTGTGTTCTGCGTTTTAAACAATTTTAACACATTTTGGATAAAATGCAACTGTCAAATTGTTTACAAAATTCATGGCATGCTAATTTTGATTTACATTTTATGGAGACTCTGAAAATAAGGTTGGGGTAATTTATTGTCTTCCAAGACGTTAATTCTGATTCTCAACATGTTACATCTGACTGACACATTCTGATAAAGATCTGCTTGAAGCTGGCTTTGGTGGTTTTCTAATAATCTAATCTTATTCCCATAATCTATACCTATAAAAGGCAAATTCTTCACTTACTCACTGACTGACTCACTCATCACGAATTCTCTTACTTACCATTAACCTAGAGAGTTGACATTTATAAACTGATTCTTTAGGCATAAAATAGGAAAATAAAAGGTTTTCATCCTGATCTGACCTCAGGGCTCCACCAGACCCCGACAAAGTTCCCAACTATTCCTTATGGACATTTATTTTTGTTTGAGCTGATGGAAATACAAACAGATGATCTTGATTCGAAGTAGTTAAACAAGCTAACCACAGAATGCAGCACACACAACTGTAATAGTTTTTATAAATCATTTGCGGGGTGAAGCCTGCGGGTAACAGCTAGTTCTAACATACAATCAAAAACCTGATAATTACGAATCATTAGTATTTGTAGTATTCTACGTATTTAGAATGAATATTTTTCGTGATCGATGGTTTACCCTTCGGTTTATATAGTCATAAATAATTTGTATTCCCCCGTTCCGCAAATGTTTTAGGGCTCCGCCCTCATCACTTTCAAAATTATTATTCGAACCATCTTTCACCTACTACTTGACTGACGAAGTAAAACTCAGTAGAAAAT
Organism: Allygus modestus; assembly: GCA_963675035.1. Taxonomy (NCBI): domain Eukaryota; kingdom Metazoa; phylum Arthropoda; class Insecta; order Hemiptera; family Cicadellidae; genus Allygus; species Allygus modestus. The sequence continues at coordinate 39,319,565 of OY776114.1, read as the reverse complement.
TAGATGATAACTCTAAGCAGATATAGGCCTACCTCTGGTAATAATATACTTTAGGACTTCGTCCCACTGGTCTTAAATATACCCAAGTTAAACATTATACAACATTAATGAAACGATGGAGCTGAAATTTGGTAGGTAAATAAATTAATAAATAATACATCAGAATCAAAGTAGACGTTCGCTCAATCCAAAGATCATTTGGAATCCCACCCAACTTTGCAAGTTATGTTTACCATCTCGGACCTACTACTGGACTAATAGGGCTGAAGTTCGATAGGAAGATGGCTAATTAACTCAAATCAGAAGAAGCTTACCACTAATGAAAATATTGTTTAGGGCTCCGCACCGCAGACCTTTTTTATTCCCATACAACTATTGCATACCCATCTATTGAACCGATAAAACTTAAGTTTGAAAAATATACTATACCTTAGAATAAAATGTTGTGCTAACTCCTGTTCAAAAACTTATAAAACTCCACCTCACTGGCTTTTAAAACCAAGCTTATCACCTTGCACCTAATACTGGACTTAATTATGGATCCAAAGTTTGGGTGGAAGAAAGCTAATATACTCAAAGCAGACATAGGCCTACTACTAATCCAAATGTGATTTAGGGCTCCACCCCACTGGACTTAATCCCATGTTAACTATCACAACAAACTACAGAACGTGTGATCCTGAAATTCTACACAAACCATGTCCTTCTCCCTTTAGGAAAGTTCTATGGGGCTCCACCCCACTGAAATTAATAGGTAGTTATGTTTAATAACAAATGTATAATTACGGAATGATGTTAATACAATTTGGTAAGAAGATAAGTACATGAGAATATAACCTACAGACCCATACTGAAACTCTTTTGGGGCTATGCCCTACTGGCATTCAACATGTGCATGCTTAAAATTGTAACACAGTTAATCTCATGGGGAGGTAATTTAATTTTAGTTTCCACGGTAACAATATTTTTACCAGTGGAAAAATAAACGGGAATCAGTGATAATAAAGGAAAATAACGTGAACAAAACCCCACCGGGTACCAGCTGGTGCCATATATTTTAACAATAAATAATAATTATAATTATAAAAATAATACTTCCTTGAATATAAACTACAGTGTGCTATTCATTTTGATTAAAAATAAAAATTGCAATGTTTAAAAAATTATTTTCATTTTTAAAAAGTAAACTGAGATTTTTTAGATTAATTCAGCCTTCAGAATATATTTATTACTTTTTTACATGAAGTTTCATGTGCTTAACTCCAGGATAAACGTATTATATCACTCTATGAGTAATGCTAACACTCATAATCAAATTATGTACACATTGTGTTACCTTTTCAGTTGGGAACATTGTGTTCTAGCTGATAATTAGTGTTTACTCTATCCAGCTGATTTATCATACAATTCAAAACAATTCTTTCTAAATATTAATCTTAAGGTAAAATTGCGAAATTTTTTGTAATGTACAGGTAAGGTTGTGATCCAACATTTCCAACTGCTTTTTCACGCTGAAATCAATGCCGCAATCTGTTTTCAAATATCACCTTTCGCTTCATAATTTAAAAAGATTTCTGTTTAACATTTCAAAAGGTGACAATATCATAAGAATGAAAGGTGTTATTGAAATTGGATTTCATTGTGGAAAAAGGTTAGAAATGATGGGTCACAACACACCTTTACATTTGAAAAAAAAACTTATTCCAAAATGGTGGATCCAAGATAACGGCCGAAAAATTTAATTTGTTCATAATGAAGCAAATGCCACTCATCAATATTTGGTGGTAGATCTTGGTCATTGGATGTAATGATGAGAATATGGGCATGTTTTAAGGTTGGGACCTTTAAAACCATCTCAACTGTTCACCGTAAAAAATTACTTTTATATGATGGGTCACATTCCCACCTTTACATTTAAAAATAAATAGTTGAATTCAATATGGCGGAAAAAATATGAACTAAGTCAAAATTAAGTATAAGTTGGTTAAAGACGATCAGGGCTGATCCGGAATCGATATATTAAGAAATGTTGACAAGATTAAGGGGACTCATTTAAAAGGCACACTATATTTTATGTGTTGTACTGAATTCCATTATTGTTCCTTTACGTATAAATTGATAAAAAAGTTTTGAAAAACTTATAATTTTGTATATAAACTAATTATTTATACAAATCAATAAAACACGGGACATTTTTTTACGTAGCAAGACTATTGTATCAATAATTTAAGTAAGTGCGTGAAATTCAAATGCAGAAAACTACTAAGTTTTTATCAAATCCATTTGTGGGCATTAAATTGTAGCACAACGTTTTAATCCGAAAATATTTTCAACCTAAGCCATTGTTCAAACAAACCAATTTTTTGATTAAGAGATTCGATAACAAGTCTGGTGGCAGCTGACTTGACCTTTAGGGAGTTAATAAAGTACAAAATAACTTTACATCTGAATTTGCTGTCCACAAATTATAAAAACATGAAATGTTAAAGAGTAATAATAATTGAAAAATACACGGTTGAAGATATGTTTTTAATGACAAATTATGACTTTTCACCTCAAAGCCGATTACGCATACTGCAAAACGTAGATATATGGGAACAAGGAACTGATCAAATATCAATATCAACGATTTATAGCCACCGTCTCCTCAGTGAGGCATTTTTCAAAACGCACTTTGTGAGATCAGAATATATTTAAAATTCCATCCTTCCCCCGTCCCCTGGTGTGTTTGTGATATAAACATTTGAGTTTACGGCCTTCGTGCATCGGCTGGGGTCACGTATCATGTCCAACATCAGAATAGTTTCCGTGCAACGCACTGCTGGACTTATTTTTTTTAATTTAGAAGCCTGTTTATTATTTGAAGGATTTTAAATAGCTATTATTAGTCTTACTTTGAATATTTACTTATATAATATATACTTTGACTTTTGAATATTGTTTATCTATGCTTTTTTGGTATTGAAGTGACTTTAAAAGCTGACTCTTAAGTATACCGTAATTATTTGTTTACATTTTGTAGCATGAAAATATATTGCAGTGATTTTTAAATTTGAAGTATAAAGTACCTTTGTGCTTTTATAATTGACCAATTTCAAGATTTTATTTATTTTTAACTATTGCTCAAAATACACAATATTATTTTTATTTAATGCTACTTGTTATTACGTACTGGTAATATGAATACTAGTTCACACGTAGCATAGTTTATTTGAAAGAAGTTTATTTCATAGTTTATTACCTTAAGATATGGATTGTGATGGAATGTATGATTTTAAACTATTTAAGGTGAACAAATATTGTTGCATGACGAAACATTTACATACATAGACCATCTCGTTGCATTAAAAAGACGCAGTTTTGCTGAAGGTAACATACCCGTGTATCTCCTTTCTGTGGATTTATTTTTATAAAACTAATCCTCCCTATTCTTTGATAATTTATTTGATTAATATGTTTCTATATTAATAGTAAGATCACAATGGCGTTATATTAGATGTAGATCAATACTTAAATTCGACATATAAATGTGCCTTAACTGAATGATTGGTTCTAATTCAATTTTATTCACTATGGTGTTTCCAATCTTCCCCTCCCAAATTATGGTTCAAACCATTACAACTGTTTCGATGCTAAATGTCTGGTAAACACCCTTTAAAACATTACTTTGTTTTTGTCCCTCCAGCCAAATATTATCGATAAGGGTGACCCCTGTTGGCAACTGCCAAAACACCTGCTTTATGCCACGTAACAGAATCTATTTCAATTTCTATATCTAAAAAAAAAAAAAATGCACCTTAAAGATAAACAATATTGTAATTAATGTAAAAATACAGTATGTAATATGTTAGATCGTGTATTAGTTTTATTATATTATTAATCCTTTGCTTAAAATTAGTTGTTTGTGACGGTGAGGATATGTTTTTTACCAAATTATTGGGGACGTTTCCATCACTGGTTATTAAAATGTTACTTTGTTTTTGTTTTTATTAATCAATGACGGAAAATGTCCGCCAAATTTCTTTAATAACATAATTTATTAAATTTGTACAACAAATATCATTATGTTGCTTTGAGTCTCATACATTAGTTATTTAAAAGTCATATACTTGGGTCCACTTTTATAAAATGCCAAGTACATTTTAGGGCCAATCACCGATATTTTATACCTTAAAAGAGGGCGTAGTTAAAAAAAGAATAACAGGGGGTGTCCCTACTTTAGATTATGTATTCGTTGCCACGCGACGCGGCGACGGCGACGCACCGCCCAATTCGCTCGTTCGGCCACCTGTCGCCCAACAATGTTGCACTGATAAGATAGGATTACGGCAATTAAACGGAAAATTTATGTGATAACAGTGCAAATGCCAGTATTTTACTATGGGAAAAGATTAAATAATGCTGCATTCAATATAAAATACTCTGTAAGCTCCCATATCGTAGACCCTGATAAAACTATTATCATCGTAACCATAATCTTTCAATTTATTTATAGTTGTAGTCCATGGTAAACGATTCCCTGTGGTTCCATGAGTGTGATCGAGTGCTGGCTTTGCTAGGGCGGTGGTTGTTTACTATCACCGTAGTCAGGCTGCGCCACAAGCGACTGGGGAGACCCCGACGGGTCCAGGCTATTTTTACACAATAACTCTCTTCGTGATGCCAGATGCTCATATATCAACAATATGTGCTTTGAATAATGTATACGTTTTAAATAATGATTGGTAATGGGTTAATTTGCTAACTTAATAATTATAATAAATCGTAGTATTAGTTTTCTACGTACATTATTGTTCCAAGTACATATTACAATAACGACACCCATTTCTTAAAACAAGACTCTGTTCTTTAAGACCAATTTATCAGTGCATAAAATTATAATTTGTAAAGCAAATATTAAGTAAAATACTAACAGAGTTTGTACAATGGTATTATCTATCACTTATAAGTGAACACCTGAAACAATTTTACAGCATCTCTGCTCTCTCGAGTTCAACAAGTGAACTAAATTGTGTATAGTAATGAAATTATTTGATTAATATGAAAATTTGACTTATATACAAGGGGTAACATAAATTTGCACTGGATGCACATTTTCAGTATATACAACCGTAAACAAACAACAAATGTAGAGTGAAATGTGTTTTAATTCATCTCCGTTTAGCGTCACTCAGACTGTTTGTATCTTTTATTATATTTAGTAAATTGTTTTAACAGTTAAAGGAATTGATTCAAAGCGTAGCATGCATTGTTAATATATCTAATTCTATTTTGGAATTGAATTTGAAGTTTCTAACTCACACCGCTTCAAAATTGCGGCTATTTTTGTTTTTTAAAGCTAAATATCTTTAAAACCGTAATGTTTATGAAAAATAAACTTTAACACCCAAATAGTTGTGCCTTTTTGTCATCTAAATAACAATATGAAGAAATTAACTATGAGTTGGTAAATCACTAAGAAAATAGGTTTTTTATCTTTTAAAACATATTTTTTGCTCTAGAAACAAGAAAAAAGCATGTTTAACTAAAAAAATCACAATTTGTCAGTTATTTTGTATTTCTTAGTTAAAATATTCATAGTTCTTAATATTCATATTCTTAGTTAAAATATTAGTTTTAGGACCAAAAGGCTCCTAAAACTTTTAGATTCACATAGTTTCATCATAATTATTACGGTTTAAAGGTAATTAGCTTTAAAGCTATAGCTTTAGCCTCTAGCAAAAATCACCACAATTGTGAAACGGTGAGAGGCAGAAACTTAACATTCAATACTTAAATTGAATCAGGTGTAGTAAAAATTTATGCCAAATTTCAAATAAATGCCTTTACGGAATGGCAATAAACGGAGCGGAATTTCAACAAATGTCATTTTCCATGTTTTGTTTCTTCATGGGTAAATATTCCAAAAATGTACAGCCAGTACACCTTTTCTGATAGACTCAGTATAATGTTGAGTTATCAATATTTAACCAAATATTTTGAAATATTAGTGCAAAAAGTTTTACGAAAAATAACATGAGTTATTTATATGTTATTTATGAGTTATATATTTTTGAAGATATATTACAAGACATATTGTACATCAACAACAAGTCTTGTAGGAAGATGTATGAAAGATGATATCTTGGTAATTACAAAATAGCCACGGTTTAAACAAGGGTGACCGAGCCAAACAGCTTTGTCCGACAAGCTTACAAAGCTAATAAGCGTAACAGTTTCCCCCTCAATGTGCATATTTGCTTTGCGGTTAATCATTATATAGCAAAGATACTCTGTTCTTGTTTAGTGAAATTTATCCTTTTTTAAACGCAGTATCTCAATTAAAGGGAATTACACAAGTAGAGTTGTCCTTAATAAGTTGGCACACTGAGTTCCGTGCTCTGACGTATAAATCCCACGGATCTAGTAACATTCCAGTCGGTACTGTTGGCAACAGGACAGGCTGACACACTGAGCAAAAATTGGTCCTTACATACGTGAGTGGCTCACGTAACTAAGGGTTTGCGGGTTACTCAATGCTGTCAGGACTTGGCTCATTACCGGAGCATTGGTATTGAGGCCGCCTCACGTTAAAGCAGGACTAAGTCTGCTAGCAAACTAGTGACGTCAAGGGCTCTGACGTCATAACAGCCAGTGGCAAATCCTGCCTAGCTTGGGTTTGCTCTCTTAATTGCAGGGCCTTGACTCTGCATTCTCTACCTTACAGTTTGCATTTACTCTTGTTATTTACTGCATTTACCATTCTACTCACTGCATTTACCCCTTCATTCATTGTATTTACCCTTCGTTCTCACTGCATTTACCTCTGTATTCACTGCATTTACTAAGGATCTCCTACTGCATTTGCCCTCCTATTGACTGTATTCACCCCTCTATTCCCTGCATTTTCTAAGAATCTCATGTAATGTCTGCACAATGATTGGTACTTTAAGTGAGTTCGTTGCAATATGTATTGCATTTTCCCTGCATTTACACAGGGCAACACAGTGAAAATACGTTTATTGTATAGTATTACTTAGAACAAGTTTTGTAATTAAATATTCTTGTTCTATTTTAATAGTTAATGGTCTGCAAATAATACACTAAATCTGTATAATAAATCCGACTTTTTTATTTGACTAGAATTCAATCAGCAAATGTAGAATTGTTTTAGTGCTTTACCCTTCTTCCCATAATCAGTAATTAAAATTACACTGATGGGCTATGTATATACCTTTATTTGCCTTCAAAGTCCCCCCACCTATGGATAGTTTAATGTTCACCCTTTACCCTTATTGTTATTACTCGTACAATATACCCTTAATTTATTTTTATTCCAGTACTCAACCACCCCAACAAATGAAGGATAGTTTCCTTTTCCCCCTCTTACACCAAAGCAAGAATTAAAAGTGCACTGATCACTGATTGGTTGTGAAAATACTTTAATTTTCCCTAAAAGCCCTTATACTACAGACTTATCATATCTATATCCCCCCTTGCAAAGTGCCTCTTGACTTTTAGGTGTATCCTTGCTACTACTTGTACAGGTTTTGCTGTGTTGTATTAAAGTACAGTAGCAAGGTTTTACACCTAAGGCTGGAAGTAAAGCAAGCAATAAACCTGGGAAAAATAATAATTGCAAGGCAAGTAATTAGATAGTTACTAGGTAATTAAAAACAATTTAGCTCAGAAACTGATTGATTAAAATCCACTAACATCAGGGGACTCATATTTTAGTTTGTACTTTTTTGCTCTTGAAAAACAATGTTAATTTTTCAGTTACATAACGATTATTCAAAATCATATCTCATTTAAAATATACCCAACATAAAAAATAACTAATATAAGTGCACTAACACAGTTAAGAGTTTTGATAACAGAAGTTGTGTTAATCTTTAAACAATTTGCTACAGTTGAATATTATAAAATTGGATAGAACTGTTTTTCCTTTTTACTTTCTATATTGTACGATAATTTGTTGTTATAATTGTTAATGACAGTAACTGATTTTGCTTTAGGCATTTTGTTTTTAAATTGTATGATAAAAATAACACAACATTTTTATAAACATATTGACTTCAATAATGGTTTTTGGGGATTTTACATCTATTTTAGTGAACTAAAATAGTAAATAAATAAGGATGTTAGTATTAAAATTAAATATGTACAGTATTTTTGTAACAACATGATCAATCCAATCAGTTGTGTAGTTTTTAATTGAAAGTGAACTAGTTTTAAGTGGTGAAATGAAACAAAACGCCAAAACAATGTTATTTTACACTTCTTCTGACTCTTAAACATGGCAAAAGAGTAATTCTTTTTATTTCCGAAACTGTATTAAGTATTTCTTGCAGAGTCCTCAAGAGTGAAATGAGATAGTGAAGGCATATTTTTAAATTGTTATAGTAAAATTGATTTCCAAACCTTAAAATAATCTGGTTTACGTTAAATACAGAAAATATATTTAGACATAATAATAGTTTACTAAAATATTCTAAGAATTACAAAATCTAAAAATCTTTATTTTGTGAAAAAGGACATAACAAAGTTACCATGTAATACATACATACAAAAATAACGTGTAATACGTCCAAAACACAGGAAATTATGCGTTCCCTAACACAAACACCTCAACACTTTTGTAAGGGAACAGTTAAATTCACAAACTAGGAAACTCAAACTAAATCTAGTCGAATCACAACTCACGAGCCTCAACTGGTTATTTTATAGCATTTGACAAATCTATGAGCGCTTCTGAAAGGTGGAATAAACGTGAACTAAATTAAGGAACAGTCTGACTGCATTCACCAATCCATTACCGGATTTTCTAACAACTATGCCGTCACATGCATACTTTCAGTAAAATAATGGTAAATACTCTGACATATAAACGACTCCGTCGGTTGGAGTAAGATTGCAGTGGAAAATTCAGACGAAGGATTGCAACAAAGAAGGACGGCGAGTCCTGCGTACGTACTAAGGATTATTCTGCACCGTCTTTGAGCTAGGTCCAGACACAAACCTCTACCACGTGAGCCAAGTCCTTCCTTACGTACTGCGAGTACGTATACTGGACTTGGGGTGAAAATTATGCTTTTCCGTTATGAGATTTTTTTCAGTGCAGTGAGGATATAATGTGGGAGTATTGATAGTGTTATGTTGGCAGCAGATTGACGTACCATCGATCTGTTTTCAATGATTATGGGTCACTTACGGTATATTCCTCATAAAAATGATCGTTGCATTACTTGCAGAATACCTGTGCAACTCTTTATATTTTGCTTGAATGAGGTTAATAGTTAGTTTAAAATTATAACTCTCACTAATATTTTTTAAATTTGTATATTTTGTGAGGCCTTTAGCCAGCAACGATGCGACAGACCTCACTAAATATAAACATTTTAAAAAATATTGGTGAGTGTTATAATTTTAAATTAATTTTTAACCAATATTACGGCTATTTATTGAAGAGGTTAATAATGTTACTTTTAGTGAGGTGTACAAGCAACGTGTATGTCAAATTCATCCCCTTTTCACTGTACAGTATGAAATATTCCTTGTCAACTACGTGATTAAAGCTAGTACAGTATTAGACACATTTGTTAGGATGACGTAATACGAAGTCAAATAAGCCATTGTATTTCCGATAGAAATGTCGTAAGATTGGTTGCTGTCGTTTTATTAACAACAAAATTTAATATACTGGCTGAAAAACACGTTTTGGCTGTAGTCTGTAATAATGTCATTATATAAAGAAAAAATAGGGATATTTCGGTAAGTAATGTTGGTATCGTGCCTGGCTGAAGCGTTCTGACCGTTGCAGTGGACATTATGTTTAATAGCTACAGTAACTCTATATGGAAATATATACTTCCCGATAGTAATAGAAGTATCGTGGCTAAACACTAGCAGTAAAATAATTACAACACATATATGTATAACAATATGAAATTTCCAATTAAGGCAGATTCATCTTGTGAGTTTTGCATTTTGTAATTTTTCATTATAAATAAGCTTAACAAATAGTTAACACTGTAGTAAAGTAAAAACAAAAAACGTTCTCTTATTAGATAAGCTGGTTTAAAATTTATAAAAAGCCATGAAAATGGTTAATTACTATTTCACTCTTTATAATTAGTGATTCATACCATAAGTATAACGATAACCATAAGTTACTGAGATGTGTTCAATGTACAGACGAAAGATTCTTCTTCGTTCAGCCCACCATTGTTATTTATCTATATCTATAATATAATAAAGAAGAGTTGATTTCTGTCCGTCTGTCTGTTTGCCTGTCTGCCTGTCTGTCTGTCTGTCTGTCTGTCTGTCTGTCTGATGTTCCGGGTAAACGCAAAAACGACTGAACCGACTGGGCTGAAACTTTACAAAAAGGTAGATCTTGAACCCATGCAACACATAGGCCTATTCACTTCCTTAAAATCCCCTCGGGCTACGCCCCGTGAACGACCTATGTTTCAATGTTTACATTTCAGAAGAAAGTAAACATTTAGAAACTGTAATGCAAACAGCTGTTGATACTTCCATTTGACAGTTTAAAGAGCAGAAGCAATAATAACTCTTTCAAGCTAACTAAAATGCAAATTCCATTGACTATAGAACGGGTAAAGAAAACCCCTGGGCGAAGAACGGGTAAATCAGCTAGTATTATTATATTACATTATACATTTTCTTTTAGAAGTCGGTAAGCAAACAGTGTCGTTTATATTACGTGAAACAAATCAAACAAACCAGTAAGAAACAGAAAAAAAGGGTTAGAAAATGGAGGTTGGGGTATCTACGTGTTACATTAGATATAGTTTTCCTAGGTTGACCTCTGCCTGTGCAAATATAAGCTGTAAAAAATATTAAACCAGAAACATTTTAATATAAATTAAAACATGGGTCCATCAAAAGTAGTTGATTAATTGTCTTATATTGTCTCATAATAAAGAAATTACAATATTTCGATCGCATTATTGTTTTAGTAATACAAGCATACTATATTATACAGTATAATTACTTGTTTAATACAAATAACGAGTTCGCACGCAGCACGCTGACGTGAGGGAAGTGAATTTCCACATAAAAAACTATAAAAACTCAAAAACAGTTAAAATCATACAATTATACCAATTTTTATTCAAATCTGAAAATATTGATTTTTTTGCTGTTTTGATGCTCCTGGTTCTATTTACCTGCAATGCTGGGAATAAAATTTTGCGCATTATAAGGTTAGGAGAAGGTCCAGTCAGGCTTTAAAGTAGGCGTGAGATTGTTGGGGATGATAAAAGTACATCAACAAATGAATAACAGGATTTCTGAAGTAAAACCCCCATAAGACAACGTACTGTGTTTGGTCAATACACATTTTCTTTAATAACTCGGTAAATATATATGCTAGAATGACGAGAGAGGGCTTAAAAGTTTCGCCACACTAATTTCCACCGTTTTTCATTCGTTAATTTTACATCGGGGGCTTTTCTGATCCTTTTTGGGCCCAAAAACTCAAATTTATAAATTTAAAATCCCAAAAAAAGGGTTAGAGTTTTCCGATTGTTTTGCCCAACGAACTTGTGCAACTAATTCCAAAAAGGAATGTCCCTGCCAAAGTTGAAGTAAACCGGACAAAAAATGCGACCGCTAGAGTGCATACACACACACACACACACATATATATATATATAAAATACAATATATATACATAAAGTGTTTAACGAACCCCCAAAACGTGTTCAGGGGGTTTCATTAGGAACTTCTATGGTGGTCCCGGGCTTAAGTTTTACCGTGCGGGTCATGCTAATAGTTCACTTTCCATAGGAAATTCACTAATAAATATAATAATTTCTCATTAAATAATTTTTGCTCTTGAAAGTTCAGTAAATGTTGGAGTTTTGATCAGATTCGGAGAAACTGTACCTATAATCAGCTTTATATCAAACACATAAAAAAGCCTACATCTTTATCCTGTACATTCTAAAATAAATAAAAATGATTAATGGGTAAACATTATAATTGTTAAATGTTGGTATATGGATGGCCTTAGGATTTAAATTACATCGCTTAACATATGTATATAAATAGTTCTGTTAGTTTTACCATAATCGACTTACAACATTCATGAAGTATTTTTAATAATTATGTACATCGCTTGTATGGATTGTTAAACTTAATGTAAGTCAATTAAATTCCAATCACGTGATCGTATTTGAGTTTATTGAGTTCTCCGATATACTCAATTACAGTTTGAGCTCGAGGGATAATAAAGTACAAACACAACGCCAATTAGAGAAACAATAAACCCGCCCTTGCTGAGAGCCTTCCGCTTCTTTATGACCGTTCTGTTGCTGGATGACTTTCATTGGTAATGTGATTGCTCAGCTATTGGTTCGCAAGAATTTATCATCAAACGTATTCTTAGTAAAATAAAACAGTGCATTTTTTAATGACCACAAAGCGGATTGATACTAAGTAAGCAAAAATCCCGAAAACACTGTACAACTTTGTTACTTTTACTATCAGAACTAAAAAACGAATAACGTGTACAGAGTCCCAAGAAGTTACAGTGTCAATAAAAGTAAAATAAATAAAACCCTTCGAAATCAAATGATATAAACCATGTGATAAAGGGACGATTAATGGGAATATATTCCACATCAACGTAGCTTTTAGGAGTTGCCAAAATGTGTTGTTTACAAAAGTTGTCAACATTCTCTAGAATAAAATAATCTGTTGTCAATGTTTGGGATGTCACTATTAAAGTTGTTTTTGTAAGTTTAAGAGTTGTGTTTGTTCATGGTAATTAAATTTGTTCTACACAAAGTGTTTCGTTACTCGCTGGTTCCACAGCTGTTATGTGGTTACTACCCCACTGATGTAGAACTTGATTGTCTTGCAGCTTGTATGAGGTACATGGGAGGAAACAAGCCTTCTTATGAGATATAGACAATAGTTTAATTTGGCAGTCTTAGTTGGTAGTCATACAAATTATAAACATGAACCTAATACAGCAAACCAGACCCTTACACAACATTAGAAAGTCTCTAGTAACCACACCGTTCTTAGCAATTACCCATTTTCGTGGGTAATTACCTCTCAGCCCCATTCGTTTGAAACTGTATATATATATATATATATATATATATATATATGTGTGTGTGTGTGTGTGTGTGTGTGTGTGTGTGTGTGTGTGTGTGTGTGTGTGTGTCCGTGAGCACGATAACTCTCGTAAAAATTATCCGATTTTGATGTAATTTGGTATAAACGTGTAAAGCAACATTTATGACTTTAAGTTCGAAAACCAGCCAGATCGCTCGGTTTTTCTAATTTTTTACATATAATTTTGGAAATAGTCAAATTATGTAAATTTATCTTCCCCATTGGATTCAACTTAAAAAGCACACAATTTGGTATTTTGATCATTTCTCTACGTCATTTGGTTACCGAGATATTGAAAGTGCTAAACACAGTACGTTGTCTAATGTTATTCTTATGGAGGAAAATACAAATTTTATATCTCGCTTATTTATGAACGTATACTGACGAAACTACTGACGTATACGGCTTCATCTGGTTGTGGACCATTGATATTTGCTCAAAAAACAATTTTTTACCCAAGGCTCCCGTAGCAGCAAACCTGCGTACTCAGCCCCATGTTATTCTTATGGAGAATAAGTAACGTGTTATCTGCCTTCATTATGAAAATAAATTAATGAAATTTGGTATGTGGCTTTACCTACATGAGTTATATTGATATTTGTATAAAACCCCATTTTTGTGTTCCTTGCTTCAGCAAACCTGCATACTCAGCTGCCATGTTATTCTTATGGAGAATAATTAAAATGTCATAAATCGTTTATTTATGAATGTATATTGATGAAACTTGGTATGTGGCTTTATTTGGTATTAAGATACATATATATGCATTGGAAATTCGCTGAGTACGCAGGTTTGCTGCTACGGGAGTATTATTAGTTAACAACAAACTCATTTAAAGAATTAAAGTGTGTAGTTTTTGTAAATAAATTAAAATCTTACAAAACGTTTTATGTTTACCACAGCAACAAATCAGAGTAAAAATAAATAAAGCAGATAATGTTATGTACAATTTGTTCCACTGAAAATAAAGTTTGAAAAATAAAAAATAAAATTATTAACAGAAATAAATAAACTTTTAAATACAAGTAAATCAAAACAGTTTATCAGAAAATAGCATTATTTTTATTATAAAGTTAGTTTGCAACTTTAAATTTGTATAAATATGATGAACATTTATCTGAGGTGTGATAAGAAAATATTATAAAAATTAGGTGTCAGTAGTTATCTTATATCAACATTATATATTCCACCAGTTCAATTGAATACATTTAAATAAAGCTGATGGTAATCATGCGACTTGCTGTAAACAAAACAAAGTATATTGTTGTAAACAATATATAACTACCCACTGTTTAAAAAATATCATTTTGAAATTACCTAAAATTATAAAAGATATCGTCTTACTAGTGATATTCTTGCTTTTAAATACATGTTTAAAATTACAGTATTTTTTCGACATACGAAAAACACCAATAATCAGTAACACCACTTCCGTGTCCCTAAAAAAAGTGTTTCGATTAATTCACTCAATGTTATCAGTCAACTTCAAATTTACAGTTGATCTCAGTTGCATTAGGTTATCACCTTGAAACTCGGTTCAAGGTTTAATTCAGTATAGGTCTAACAACCTTTCTGAAAACCGTTAATTCGTTTATCCAACAACATGCTTGTGGTATAGGTATAAACAAAGTGTTTTTGGTTCGGATTTTATGTTACATACATGGAGTAATTATACGTAGAAAAATCACAAATAATTTAGTAAAAATTGGTTTTTAATGAGCATTTAAAACGATTAATAACACCTTGCATTAATTAAGTATGATAACACTTTATTCAAAAATTCTTGGTGATTACGTATTTTATTACTTTATGAATGGCATAAATCGTTGACATACGTTTAAACCAAGAATTTGGGATAAATATTTCTCAGACGTAAGTTAAAAAGGTTGGTTTTGATTATTGACAATCTGTGCTGCAATACAATTGACCAAGAACAGTTACAAAATTTGTTTATACAACAGTATTAATTTTTAAAAATGTTTACGGTTAATTAACGGTTCATTCATAAACACACGGTTATTACTATTTTTAGAAAGTTTATAACAAGTATGACAGCTAAAAAAGTCGTAAAAAACGTAAGCATAGACTACTTAAAAATACTATCTATATCGCGTCAATACATTATCTAAAATAATAGCACCTCAGTAAATAGAGCAAACAAGAATATCATTAAGAACTAAGACAGACGTTGATATCGCAGTAATTGATAAATATGACCCAGTGGCAGGTTCGTGCATCATAAACCATCCGGGATGGAAATAAAACACAAAACGAAGGCTTATCGTGAGATCAGCTGCGGACGCTCCAACAAACGTTGCCACTAGACTGGCGAGATAGTGTTGATGTGTATGAACCAGTGACAGAGTTTGTAGATCATAAACCATTCGGGATGGAAATAAAACACAAGCCGAAGGCTTATCGTGAGATCAGCTGCGGACGCTCCAACAAACGTTGTCACTGGACTTGCGAGATAGTGTTGATGTGTATGAACCAGTGACAGAGTTTGTAGATCAAAACCATCCGGGATGGAAATAAAACACAAGCCGAAGGCTTATCGTGAGATCAGGTGCGGACGCTCCAACAAACGTTTTCACTGGACTTGCGAGATAGTGTTGATGGGTATGAACCAGTGACAGAGTTTGTAGATCATAAACCATCCGGGATGTAAATAACACACAAACCGAAGGCTAATCGTGAGATCAGCTGCGGACGCTCCAACAAACGTTGTCACTGGACTTGCGAGATAGTGTTGATGTGTATGAACCAGAGACAGAGTTTGTAGATCATAAACCATCCGGGATGTAAATAACACACAAACCGAAGGCTAATCGTGAGATCAGCTGCGGACGCTCCAACAAACGTTGTCACTGGACTTGCGAGATAGTGTTGATGTGTATGAACCAGAGACAGAGTTTGTAGATCATAAACCATCCGGGATGTAAATAACACACAAACCGAAGGCTTATCGTGAGATCAGCTGCGGACGCTCCAACAAACGTTGTCACTGGACTTGCGAGATAGTGTTGATGTGTATGAACCAGTGACAGAGTTTGTAGATCATAAACCATCCGGGATGTAAATAACACACAAACCGAAGGCTAATCGTCAGATCAGCTGCGGACGCTCCAACAAACGTTGTCACTGGACTTGCGAGATAGTGTTGATGTGTATGAACCAGTGACAGAGTTTGTAGATCATAAACCATCCGGGATGTAAATAACACACAAACCGAAGGCTAATCGTGAGATCAGCTGCGGACGCTCCAACAAACGTTGTCACTGGACTTGCGAGATAGTGTTGATGGGTATGAACCAGTGACAGAGTTTGTAGATCATAAACCATCCGGGATGTAAATAACACACAAACCGAAGGCTTATCGTGAGATCAGCTGCGGACGTTCCAACAAACGTTGTCACTGGACTTGCGAGATAGTGTTGATGTGTATGAACCAGTGACAGAGTTTTTAGATCATAAACCATCCGGGATGGAAATAACACACAAACCGAAGGCTTATCGTGAGATCAGCTGCGGACGCTCCAACAAACGTTGTCACTGGACTGGCGAGATAGTGTTGATGTGTATGGACCAGTGACAGAGTTTGTAGATCATAAACCATCCGGGATGTAAATAACACACAAACCGAAGGCTAATCGTGAGATCAGCTGCGGACGCTCCAACAAACGTTGTCACTGGACTTGCGAGATAGTGTTGATGTGTATGAACCAGTGATAGAGTTTGTAGATCATAAACCATCCGGAATGGAAATAACACACAAACCGAAGGCTTATCGTGAGATCAGTTGCGGACGCTCCAACAAACGTTGTCACTGGATTGGCGAGATAGTGTTGATGTGTATGAACCAGTGACAGAGTTTGTAGATCATAAACCATCCGGGATGTAAATAACACACAAACCGAAGGCTAATCGTGAGATCAGCTGCGGACGCTCCAACAAACGTTGTCACTGGACTTGCGAGATAGTGTTGATGTGTATGAACCAGTGACAGAGTTTGTAGATCATAAACCATCCGGGATGTAAATATCACACAAACCGAAGGCTAATCGTGAGATCAGCTGCGGACGCTCCAACAAACGTTGTCACTGGACTTGCGAGATAGTGTTGATGTGTATGAACCAGTGACAGAGTTTGTAGATCATAAACCATCCGGGATGTAAATAACACACAAACCGAAGGCTAATCGTGAGATCAGCTGCGGACGCTCCAAAAAACGTTGTCACTGGACTTGCGAGATAGTGTTGATGTGTATGAACCAGTGACAGAGTTTGTAGATCATAAACCATCCATGGTGAAAATGAAAACACAAACAGTGGCCTTAGTATACAAATATTTACGTACCTTTTTTATATAAAATAACGTTGTACCTAAAGACATGTTTTTTTAATTTATGTATAAACAAATAAATAGAAAGTGAAAAACGACTAGATTTTTACTAATTTAACCTTGTTAAAAACTTAGTAGTAATCATCATCATAAATTTAGTTTTTCAGGATTTTTAAGAAAAATGTTTTGAGTACTACTAAACTGTTGTGCTTGATGAGTGAATTCAAAAAGGTCAATGTATCGATTCTACGATTTTCGTTATTATTTACATTAGTTTTTAGGGCCCACAGGCCTTTAAAGCTATACTGAAATTTTTATGGGAAAATATAAACGAATTGAATAGGCTAGTATTTTACCAGCTGATGTTATATTGATAAAACACAGCATCTCAGTAAGAATTGATGTTACAGATATTATTGACTACCGTAATAAAACGCAGTATACATAATACATTATGAGGGGTGATGTAAATTCAGTAGCATCAGACGAATATTTGATGGGATTGAGCAGTAGATCCTGTTAGTCTGTTGTTAAAGTACTAAAATCCCGTAATCGAAAATATTCTTATGGTATATTCAGATGATACCTTTTGATGTGTAACAAACACTCTTAAGCTGTGTTTTTGAAGCCCACCCATAAAATGAAAACCCAATAAATGCCTTTTAACTGCCATGTTTGCCAAAAACTGTTGACGCAACCTTTTAGCTTGTCAAAACTGACAAACAATGGCATAACTGCATTCTATTGTCATTCAATTTTCATTTTCATTTCAGTTCACACATTTCATCTAAGAATGTTGTAAAATGTTGCAAAGATAATCAAATACATCTTGAAATGTATCTTGAAGATAATGCAATCCAGCAAGGTATGGCATATAAATCCGAATAAAGAAATCTGAATCCTAAAATGTTTCTCTAAATTACTTAAGTACATAAACACAGATAAAACAACAGTTATAAAGGATCCTAATGTTAAGGCAGACTTAATAGGATTGCCTGACCTAATTTAAATAAATAACAATTATGAAATGTTGATCTAATATTGTTCCTCCAGTTTCGCTTGTAATCACGCATCACAGCAAACATCTACTAGTCGCGTGGTGGATATTATACTGTCACTATTCCTGTGGTACTGCTGTATCGTATTTAAACACATGCTATTTCTGAGTCGTATAAATTGTGAATTCTTCCCCACTTATTTTTGATGCATGTGTATAAAATTCTCGCTATTAACACATCAGATATTAAGCCTATAACGTTATAAATGAAATGTTATTACTATAGTGCCCTCAAAAGTGTTTCTGATTTATTCAATACCAACACAAGATTCTAAAATATAAGTTAAAATTATAATAATTTTTAGAAAATGAGAAGGGATTTTTTTAATTCGAAAAAATAAGTGCTTTTGGAAAATTATTTTGTTTGGAGATTTTATTCATTTTTTATATCAAAAGAAACAGCATAAATAATTCAAGGATATGTAACGTGTCCCAGGTTTAATTTTTATTGCATTGAAGACTTTATGAACTTTGATTTTTCAGATGGACCTATATTATGACTGTTCTTACTTGTACTTTCAGTGTTATTGATTGGTGTAAAATGTAAAATTTGACTTGTAAATTTGACTATTGCACTGCATACATGTTTAATGGCATGAATAAAAGCTTATTGAATCTTATTGTTTCATTAGTGAATTTCCTTTGGAAAGTGAACTATTAGCATGACCCGCACGGTGAAACTTGAGCCCGGAACCACCATAGAAGTTCCTAACGTGACCCCCTGAATACGTTTTGGGGGGTCGTTCAAAATTTTATGTATATATATATATATATATATATATATGTATATATATTTATAGACATATATATATATATATATATATATATATGTGTGTGTGTATGCACTCTAGAAGTCGCATTTTTTGTCCGATTTACTTCAAATTTGGTAGGGACGTTCCTTTCTATAATCTGTTGGACAAGTTCGTTGGGCAAAACAATCAGTAAACTCTAAACATATTTTTTGGGGATTAATATTTCAAATTTCGAGTTTTTGGGCCCAAAAAGGGTCATAAAAGCCCCGGATGACCCTTATTACAAAATACAAATACCGTTTTGCCGTTTATACAAAATTGATTGACGGCATTAATGTATTAATGCATTGAAAAGATGGGAATTAGAAAGGCGAAAGTTTTAAGCCCTCTCTCGTCATTCTAGCATAAATATCTACCGAGTTATTAAAGAAAATGTGTATCGGCTAAACACAGTACGTTGTCTTATGGGGGTTTACACTAGAAAAGCCTGTTATTCCTTTGTTAGAGTACTTTTATTATCCCCAGCAACCTCACGCCTACTTTCAAGCCTGTCTGGACCTTCTCCTAACCTTATAATGCGCAAAATTGTATTCCCAGCTTTGCAAGTAAATGAAACCAGGAGTATCAGAACAGCCAAAAAATCTGTTTTCAGATTTCAATAAAAATTGGAAAAATTTATGTTTTTACACTGATTTTGAGTTTTAAAAGTTTTAATATGGAAATTCACTTCCCTCACGTCAGTGTGCTGCGTGCGAACTCGTTTTATAATAATTTTAAAATTTAATGGAGCCAGACATTCAATTATCATTAACATATTATAATAAAAATAACAATGATTGCAATACTTTAAACAGGATAAAGACATAAAGTGACATGGTTTGTGGATAATAACACGGAAATATGACTAACCATAGCCGTAAAAGTAGAGAGGATACTATTTCTCAAGCTCAGATAACACTTTTGGAATATTGCGTGTGGGTTAAATCCCACGGTGATTTTACACGGTACAATGTGCCCACTTATCAGCTAGAGTTTTTTAGTTGTCAATGGCGAATTTTAGCTTATGTATTTGTTGATATTTACTACAAAATTACCAATTAAAATGTCCAAACCGACCAGTTGTCCTAGAGATGTTCTTCGTTACGATAAGGAAACCTGTTATAAAAGCTACCAAAAATTAGCATAAATACATTTTCTTTTCACAGTAGTATGTTTTATAAAAATAAATTACGGGATGTAATAAAAGACGTCTTATAAAACTTAAAAATAGAATTACACTTATACTGTATTCACATAACTGACGGTAAACATATATAATAGATAGTACAAGGCTATCGATTTCGACCAGCCACAACGGTCATCATCAGACCAATGACAGAAAAGACAAAACTAAAATGACATGCCGTAATACAAAAGTTTTTTATGAAAATAAATTATTATAGGACAAATTTCTGTTTAAAAAGAAAAATTTAAATACTTTTATGGATGAAAGTTTTGAAATAAATTAGATACTAAACCGAAATATTTTACTATACAAATAAATTTACGGTTTGCAAAGGTAAAAATTATTTCGCAAATCTGAAAACAAGTTTTTTATCTGGTGGTTGTTTAGAAATGTAAAAGCTTAAACTAGGATCCAGATTACAAGTAGCATTTTATCCGGCAACAAAAGCCGGCACTGCGCGAGCAAATATGTATTGTCGGGAGTTTAACAATGGCTACTGTGTGATTTGTGTACGGGGTCAGCTGTGTTGGCTGTGCTTTGCTTATAAAGGGTTCACGTGTGGAACTCTAACAATTTAAACCTAGCCTTCAGAACTTCTTGAGGAGAAATGAGTGAGCTCCTTGAATAATCAGGATGATTTTATAATTTTTATATAGACAGAGCTACAGGCGTGTCTCACATTAAAGTGTTGAACAAGTCACGGGAAGGAAAGGAACTAGCAGGGAAGGAAAAGTTGAGACGGCGTAGAAAAATTAATTCCTTTTTTAAGAGGTCGGCAGCCATAGGTTCCCAAGAGGTTCCTTAATTTTCCCGTCCACAACGACTACGGTGGAAACGTGTTGGATCGTAAGCAGCAATGCAATACGAGTTGAACAGTACTGATAAAATGTACGTTCCAGGACTGGGATTCGAACCCACGACAGGGTCACTGCCACGGTTCTGAAGTCCGTCGCCTTGACTACCACGCCAACCACTCACATAGATTAACGTTTATCGAGATTATTTGATGGGATTGGATGACTAACTCTCTTGATTCCTGTAATTTCCTTGATTTCCTCTAATTCTCTTGAAAACTGCGTTTCAGCCCTTAAATTGGCGTTATGCTTAACATTCTAGGCCAACTGGCAAGGTCAATGCCAGTGTGTTCATCAATTGAGGACCACAGCTGTCCATCCCCTGTTTTCAAAAACCATTGAAGGATAAAGGTACATGGGAATTTTGTTTTTGTGTAAAACTAAAGGACTACCGACTGCGATTAGTGTATATATTTGTAATTTCTTGATTATTTATGTTTAATTGAAAAAATAAATTTGTCAATACTTTCTATAGTTAGTTTCTACAATAAATGATGTGCATTCTTCGTTCGTATTTAATAGTATTCACCCACAAGGAGTAAGAATAAAATCTTAAATATAAGCTATTTAGTTTTATTATTAGCGTATTTAATAAAAATCTGTTAGATGTAGTAAATAGAATCAATAAGGTGGTCTTGATCCACTCATGTCTACACAAAGGCTTAAGCCTATCTGGGCATATTCCTAAACATAAATGTATGTGCTATATGCAACATGATAACAGAATGTTGGATTCATATTTGCTATTTATTCCCGTTCAGTTATTTGTTAGAGATAGATAAATTATCAAACTTGTTGATTTGCCTTTGTAAAATCTTATCAACTGTACAACCATACCAAGAGTTTCTTTTACTATTCGGAAGAAATTTCAGAATATTATATTTGTATAAAATACACGCCGAGAGTTCACCCGACAAATATTCCGACAGCCTTGTCTGTGTTTGATAAATCTTATCCTCTCAGCTTTCATACAGAGGGCTTAGAACATTTTTCGTTTCCACTTCCTGACAAGCTATAGAAATTGTGTTCTATAAATATTAGCCTATATTATTTTTTTGTGAAGCACTTATAAACTGATTGTCACTTAGTTTATAAACTCTTTTAAAATTAAATTAAATCTAATATATTTCACCTGAATCTAAAAGCATTGAAGATAAAAATTGCTTTTATTTTTCATTCTTAAAACCTAGGTTTGTTTACAGATTCGTTTCAATAAAGACTTTCACAAATGATCTATTTTCAATAACATTTTACATTGCTCTTAATTGTTACAAACAAGTAAAAAGTATTTTGACATTAGAAAAAACTACTTTGGTTAAAACCTTAACTGGTATTTCTTCCACCTGGTTATAGTTTCTACCTGTCCATATAATACTTACTAACCATTCAACACATATTTTAATAATTGGGTTATTAAGGATTGAACCCATTTTTTACTTTACAAACTATTCAAATATAATACAAAAGTTACACCCAATTGTGATAAATTTTACTATATTGAACAATTTATTTATATTTTATTACGGGGGTTTTCTAATATTTTAAAAATTGATACTGAAAACAGGGTTTTCCAATTGAGTTTCAAGGCCTATGCACATGTTCAACTGTTTAAAATATACGGGAGGATTTACATAAACATTTCATATATTCCTTGAGTTTAACTACTGTTCAATAGAAAGTCATTTACTGTATTATAAATTAAGGATAATTTAAAGAAATGTGTATTACAAGTAACTATAAACACGCCTTAATATCTGGACTAAAGTTAAAACCAAAGTCGTCTCCTCGAGTAATAAAAGTGAAACGTGATTCCCCATGAGTTCTAACTGGACCTGCACATGACTTACTGATTGTAACTGAAGTAGATTCACTTCCAGTAATACTGCCACTCAAAGGAAATGTTATAGGTGCAGAGATGTTTGATATTTAGCAGATAAATTCGGCTGATCCCTTGAATGTTTATGTTAACATTTGTAAAATGTCTTATCCTGTACAGTACAGGGGTATCTAGTAAAACAATAATGAATATAATAATGTAAAGAGAGTTTGAAATTTTAGGAAAATGCTGAATGGTCTTTGTACTATCATCATTTTAAATCGTCATAACTGGAAAATATTTATGTTATCAGTTAAAGTTAAATTTATCAAAACTAAGTGTAAAAACAAATGATTAAACATTTCAGCTTTTTAATTTAAAAATGTTATAAACATAACAAGCGATTTGTACTTATTTATTGCAGGACTTGGAAGCTCAGAGGCTAGAGGTAAAGCAACAAAATTGCAATCCAGCGTAATCGCGTCAGAGTTCGATCCTGACTTAATTATTATTGCATAACTATTGGTATAACATATGCTATCATAATTTCAAGTATTCAATATATAAATATACATATACATATATATATATATATATATATATATCGTATGGTTAATTGTATATCTCTTATTTAATAGCGATGAACATTTTTACCCGTCGTAATAATTAGACACGGAAACAAAGTGGTGAATAGGATAATTAAACTACGTTTCTCAACACTATGAAGTAAATTATTTATAATGTTTAGTTGTAACAACACATATCATGCTACTAAAGAAATTATTTAATATAGTGAATGTGAATAATAATCGGAAGACAATAAGCTGTTGTAATGTAGATTCACAATTTACTCAATTAAAAAGATACTAAAATAAAAAATAGGGGACCGCTATATTTTTAGCATAGTGAGGTATTTACACAGTGGCGTAAGTTAACATTATCACAGTTCATCAACCAACACTGGTATTTCGAAGGGGTGCGCGCCACCACACAACTGTGGACTGTCACAACAATGCATTCCACTGGCCAATCAGTGTCATCTCTGTCTATTCAATTTTCTTGGAACTGGGGAAATTCAGTGTTTATTTTGTTTATTGTCCCGTTATTGGTTTACTCAATCAGTAGTTTAACTCACCAGTATTTAATTTAAAAACTCGTTATTCACCGCCTGAGGTTTGATGAAATGCTTGACATAAGATCCTGCAGTGACGTCAGTCGGTTCAAATCATATAAAACCTGACTGACGTACACTTTATGCGTATAATCTTGAGTTTGTCGCCGAACATTCGTCACTGCTTATCAAAAATGTAAAGGTTTGTATTCTCAATTCGTGAAGCTCCCACACTACTCGCTGATACGCTGAACATTCGGAATTCGGCCAAATATTCGGGTGTATTCGCCTCAGCAATTTGCTTGACATTGGGTACAGAAAATTAAGATATCGTACTTAAATTTGACATAGGTTATTTTGTATATCATTGCATAGTTCTAAATAGCTTAAAAACTACCACTAACCGGATTTCAAAGGACGATTTTGTCAGATATAACTCCATTTATAAGTTGTCAACAGCGCTTAAATTAAAGTTTACCTGCTGCCACTTTTCACCCAGTCATCCATTTGAAGTCAGGTTTCTGGCATTATGGTATAGTAGTTGAGGCCTTTAATTTGGAGTACAGCTAAACACTCACATATATACATAAATACACACATATACACATAAAACTAAATAAACAATGATAAACACATACATATACGTATGTGTGATTCAAATAATGTAGATAGGATTACAATCATATAGAATCATATATAAAATCATATATTCCTGAGTAAAATTAAAATTGCATAAAAAAAGATTGCCAAATTAGTATAAGTATTTCTTAAAATCTTAGTTCTTTATGATGGATATAAATAGGAAAACCTCACTATTTAGTACTACGGACACCATATTTGAAATACATTTTAAAATCAGCGTTATTAAATATAAATGTTAAGGACACAAATATTATGCAGTAACACTTTTACCCCGGAAACAAAAGCCAACGTTTGTGAGAGCAAATATGGATTGTTAGATTATCTTCTACCCAATAATAGAAACGCTTCGAACCCTGAAAAATAAATAATTGTTTTACAGACTGATCCCCTCTTTTGAAAAACAAATGAGAAATCACTGATTTGAATAATGACTCTAAAATATAAAAAAATTGTACATTCCAAACTAAGGAAATTCACGTCTCATAGGGTAGCCTCTCGACACACTTTCAGCACAAGATTGTACGTTATATGCCGCAGGCTCCCGACTAGGCCTAGCATGTATTTATAAGCTTTGGACCAAAACTTCTGGAAGCGAGAACGCCGGCCGTCACGAGACCCGGCTCCCGTCCCCTCAGCCCCAGCAAACAATTCAAACCACTGTCTTCAACTTCTTTCCGATATTCCGGGACATGAAAATCGCAAGTCTGCCCAGAATTGCAAAACCAACTAGCACCAGCAATTCTTATTTTCCTGATTCTAAATTTACATCATCTTTTTTCTTATTCATAACATAAGTTTTTATAAATCATTTATTTACAAGTTAATACAATTTAAACTAATAAATTAAATTATACAGTGTTTTTAATGGCAATTAAAAGGCTAAACTGTAAAGTTATGTTTCTGACAAATTTACTTTGGCATACTTATTTAGTAATGTAATTCCTAAGACTCTTTTCTTGAAACTAAAAATAACAGGCGTAAGAGCTCACCCCTTAGACAAATTATAAATTCATCATTTTTAAGCAACAGACTGATTAATTACTGAAAGAAGGTTTTGTATTATTAAAGTTTAGTAAATTCTCAAAAAATGAAGAAGTCAATTTTATTTTGAATATTTGAAAATAGACAAGCAAAGCAAATTTTTAATTTTATTTTGAAAGTTGTAATTATTTTACTTGCAAGACAAAGTATTTTATTTTTTTAATTCAAAAAATGAAATTCCTTTAGTTCTTTTTACTTTATAAAGACCACTTCTTAACCTCAAGAAAATATTATAGCCTGCTAGACAGTGTTTTACAGTGGATAACTGAAGACTTCCTCCATTTTATTGATAAGTTTGACCACTTTGAGATTAAATTGTTGGACGTTCTCTTGTAACGTAAGTTAAAATTACGAGGAATTTATTTCCATCGGGATTCTTTTCCATTACCTGATAGTGCAAACATGTCGTTCAACAAGAAAGCCGTTTTAATCTTGACGTTTCTTCATAATATACAATAGTAACAGCAATCAAGGCTCCTACTCACTGGAAACAACAGCTAATGCCAATATTGTTCATTAGATAAACACGAACGACCCTGAAATCCCACCTTTAAACTATAAAAGCAGAAACAGAACAACCAGTTTCCTTTGTCGGTGGTTTATTATGATGCATATTACACGTTTATATTATTGTATAACTTATAGTGTTTACAATGTTTGACTGATAGATTTGATTTATTAATAACTTATATATATATATATATATATATATATATATATATATCTCGATATATCTATATCGTAAATAAAATACATAGTACATACTTTATTTATTTATTTTTTGGGTGGAAATGATTGGTTTGATAGGTTTTAATAAAGAACTCCCCGACAATTGTTGGACACCACTTAACCATTAGACTATTAAGACGATCAAAAGCGTTCAACTTTTGAAGCTGATGGGAAGGTTCAGATGAGAAATGTAAACGGCGAATAAGTTAATAACTGTAACACTCCTGTGTGAAAAGTTTATTAAAAAATTCAAATAAGCCAAATATTTTGTTATTTATTTTTCTTGATATAAAATGCAGTATCTAAAAATCGTATACACATCCAATAAAAACCTTCGAACGATGGAGAGAAACTTAAAACTGTGAATAATGCGTTTAGCTAACACATATTATTTATAAACCACACTATATGATGGTATAAAATAGTAATAATATGTACAAATAAAAAAACAGTTTGAAACAATATAAAATATATTTTACAATTTTTCATGTTTGTATGAGATAAAAAATGTCATTGAAAGAAGTAAGTTCTCGAGGATAGCACTGGACGTCGTAGAAAACATCGTTTTACCTCAATTGAAGTGAAAAATGTATTTTCTTAAGGCTGTTCTTGGCACCCAAAAACATATTGCGGCGTTATTTCCAGTTTCTCAGCTCTTTTCTTTTAAGGGTATTTTTATTTTAGTTGGTAGTTTTAAGGACATTTGTAAAATATATGCTTGTTAAAGGAATGAGGCTGTAAAATTAAACTGACATTTATCGCTTAATAAATGAACATTTATATTTAAATTTTATCACAGTGTAACGAATTTATATTCAAAATCCTTTATCTGTGATTCAATCTTCGTAAGTCTGTACTGTAAATAGAATGAACCAAACTTAGACAACAATGAATGACTGTAAATAATACTGTGAGTGAACACCACATGCCAAAAGTTATTATAGTCTTTTTTATAAAAACTATATTCTGGAAATAAATTGATTGCCCAACGCTCTAACTTGAAGACTATTTTACGCCAAAATTTACACAATTTAAATTTATGAACGACCGAATGTTCAAAGTGTCTCTTGGCTGCTCGAACTTATTTTTAGCGAGCTGTTAATACAATGGAACTACATCGTTATGTATAAATGGCTTAATATTTAAACCGTGGAACCTAAAAGTAAAACTTTAGTATAACATATGTCAAATAAACGGTTTAGAAATGTATAGCAAATAAACAACATGACTTTTCTTCCTATAGCCGTACTAAGCATATGAATTCACAAAACAGTTATAACACAAACAAGTATTTATAAGGGGATAAGTAAAATTGACAAATATCGATATCAACGACAACTGCCGTGTCTTGAGTGTGGAATTTTTCAATACGAATTTGATGTCTTCAGAATATGTTTATAATTCGATCCCTACTCCGTTCCCTGGTGTGTTTGTGGCATAAACATTTGAGTTTACGGCCTTCGTGTATCGGCTGGGGTCACGTATCATGTCAAATATCAAAATTGGACTTTCCGTGCACCGCAGCTAAACTCTTGCTACTGTACCGGTAAATGTACTAACAGTTTTTAATGTTGTGTAAAGAATAATTATCTTAAAGTAGATTAAAATAAATTAAAAACCGATTTGTTCGGATTAAAAAACTGGTGATTTTTCCAGATTATGGTTTTGTTCACTATAGGCCCTAATGAATACAATCATACCATAGTAGCACTAACATTTCTTTATACTTACTGAAATAGAAATGGCGGGGGTTGAGATTTTTGTATTGATGACATTTTACGATGATTGAAGGTTGTAAAATTTAATTAATAATCGTTCCTAACAACAAAATTGGCCTTTCCATGCAACATGGCTAAACTCTCACTCCAAATGTGGTGATTATATTAACGTTTGCAAAGTGGAATGGGGAATGATTATTATTTTAAAAGATTTTAAGAGATGTTGTGCTATTAGTTGTTGTGTATTAACAATTATTAAATAATACATACATAATTTTTAAGACCTTAAAAATAAAAATTGAGGTAAATTATTTTTGAGATTTTTGTGCTGCGATATTAATTTTGAACGCTATTATGTATAAAGTTCAAGTGCAAAGCAGTGTATTATCTGCCAGTTTATAAACTTAATCAGTTTTAAAATCATTATCTCATAAAAAAAGTTAATTTAGTTCATAGAAATATAATGCCTTTTTATTTTGTTCCATCCGGCAATACAGAAATTAGTTTGCACAGTTCGTCGTCCATCACGGAATCTTCATTAACTGTAACATTGACTGGTACAATATTGGAAATAAGAAACAAGACTTAACAAGACTTATTAAACTTGGGCTACAGCCTTACTTATCAGACCTACACTGCTCAGTGTTTCGCAACATAAAATAACATATTTTTAAATTACTGATGAAAATAACTACTAATATACTTGTAAATAGTGTTTCCATTTGATTTGGTAACATGAACTAATAAATACGACTCTTTAAACGTTATAGCATCGGAAACCACTCAACATTGAAACCACTCAACATTGAAACCACTCAACATTGAAACCACTCAACATTGAAACCACTCAACATTGAAACCACTCAACATTGAAACCACTCAACATTGAAACTACTCAACATTGAAACTACTCAACATTGAAACTACTCAACATTGAAACCACTCAACATTGAAACTACTCAACATTGAAACCACTCAACATTGAAACCACTCAACATTGAATCACTCAACATTCTGCGATCAAGCTGTACTGATTCACAGCTGTACCTGACACAAGTTGTCAGACTTATCTGCTAGAGGATCGTTTGGAGTGGAATGTAAAACACAAACCAAATCTGATATCACCAATTGTTTATAAAACCTGCTGTATCCGCCGGAAACAGTTTCACCGATACGGTATCGTTCAGAGTGAAACTAAACATCAGAACTGAAAATGTTTCTGGTGATTAAGATTTGCAAAGTATCCACCAAAAACAATAATTCATGCATCTAATGGTAATGGATGGGTACATTTAACATGGTTTTGATGGTGGGTTTGAGCATACCATTGTTTTATACAGCCGTAGGTATTAAAAATTATATTATTGTCATCGATGGATAAAACAGATCAATGACAGACTTGCTGCTGTATGATCGTTTGGAGGGAAAATTAATTTAAAATTCCGTAATCTTAGCTGTGAATAAAGTTGGAATAGTCATGAAATTAATAGTTTACATATACGAATACATTTCATAAACTAGTATACTAGTGATGTAATATTATATTATGCTAATATATTATGTTATAAGAAAATATAATGTTTTCTTCTGTATGAAAGTATCATGCATTTCATAACTTGTTTTAAATAAATTAATGTAATCTAGTTTAATTTTGATTAAATAACTTTATTTATTGCTTTAAATCACCACACACATATGGAATTCCTGACGTTATGTAAGTCAAATTTATTCTACGGGTTCCTTGATTGACGTAAAAAACGACTGCCATTAGAGATAGTGAGATGAGGTTACAAAATATGACAGCAGTTTGTCTACAGAATATAGAAAGACCTCAAGGAAACACTTTTTTTAACTCGCAGCTGACATAAAACATTTCTTATATATTTTTAAGTATATGTAAAATTCACTGTTTAATATAAACCAATAAATATTTAAGTAAACTTGCTTTTCATGATAGTTTTTAAAACAATTCAATTTGTATGAACCAAATTTAATTTACTAAGACAAATACAAGTTCATAGTTTGGCATTTCTAGATAATAATTTACCTTATAACAAAGAATCGTATTATTACAATATTTACTTTATTTGTTTATTTTAATAATATTACAATAAAGGTACACATTTACTGGACATAGTAGGTTGTTACCACAAATGCTTCGCTTGTTCCAAAAATATGATACCTTCAATGAATAATCTATAGGAATTAGTTGTTTCTGAATTCTTACTGCAGTCTATTTTTTTAGTAGTAAACCTTTTCCAATAAATTTGTTTAGTTTTAAAAGGAGATATTTTTAAACTATGATATTTACACCTAAACAAGTTTAACCTAAACTCAAAGTTGATGTTTTTATTCTATATTTAAAAATACTAATTGTTAAGCTATGTTATAAAATTATATTATTGGTGGTGACATGGAACTAAAATAAAATAAAACGATATACCTTTTTAGGATAAAACAATTTTAAACCCCACTTTTGATTCGTGTAATTTTTCTAGTTAATGCACCTGTAAGAGTTTTTTTACATCTTTTGATTTACAAATTATAAAGTAGGGCCTAATTTTAAATTTTACATGGAAAATTTCAATAAATGTGTTCTATAACATACGTTTTTCCAGTACCTTAATCAAAATACTGAAAGCTTTGGATTCTTGATTTGCCTCAACAGCAACAGTTTTATTTGAGAACCGGTATATTCCAAACAAATTCCTGTGGTTTCATCGAACATCCTTGTAAAGGTTTAAAACTGTATCAAACAGCCTCTGGCCGTTGGGCTATTAAATAATTACTCGCAACAATGGACCATTCTTAGTATGAATTATCCATTGTTGGAATCCTTATAATAGCGGACAATTAAGTTTAAAGCTGGGCTGTAGCCAATAGCAAGGTTGTACGCTGTCATTCTTGCCATTTTGCCGTAGAAAAATATCACTCTAATGTTATTCCGATCAGGTGGTGTGGAGTTTTGGCAATGCATCACGACTACTATTACCTGATCTTCGTTGATAGCACGGTAAACCAACCCCTCACTGGCAATTTAATTGTCCCCTATTATAGTTGGCCTTACATTTTGGTGGCCTTCTTGTAAATATAATCATCAGCGTAAGATATATAAGAAACGAACAGTGAGAGATGTTTACTCACCCCGCCACTGCTCGGTATTTACGGATCCAATTAAAGCTGTTTTGAACAGTAATACTTACTCCGAATGTCGTATACATGTTGTAAATGTTCTACATGGGACATGGTTATTCTGCGGCCTTAAATAGCCGGTAACAATAAGTAAACTAAGAAGATTAGATACAAATTCATACTATTTTCTTTACACTGAAAGCAAATAAAGAGACTTCTGGGGCACGGGAGAAGTGATAAATCACGGGAGACGAAGATCTGCACTTAAACGGTAGCATTGTTCTTAGCACTACTGTGTGAGTGGGTCGACTGCTGTCTCTCTCCCACGCCTCCAAGTGCTTGTGTATATTGGACATTAATACTTACTCAAGGCTCTGTTACTGACTCTCATTTTACCCCCAGAATTAATTGATTTTCGCATTCAAATACGCTCGGGTTTGTGTTGGTGTCTTATAAAGTGAGATTACTAAGAGTGATCGAGCACTGGCATTTCTAGGGCGGCGGTTGTTTACCATCTCCGTAGCCAGGTGGCGCCACCAGCGACGTGGGTGACGCGACCACCCCAGGCTCTGTCTCTATTCTGTGTTGATGATTACAACTCATCATCAAAGGTTGGCAATACAATTAAACGGTACGTCGATTTTTTTACCAAATAGATAATATATTTGTATTATTTTCCTCTTTACTGATGGTTACGAAGACAAATTGTGTTCCATTACAGTTTAAACCCAAGTAAAATTCCAAATATAATTTGTTTCATGTGGAACTATAGCAGATAACAGAAGGGCGTCACCATCCCAGTAGCTGTAGTCTTTTTATTTATATCTGAAACATTTGTTCTTCCTGTTGTAGCAAGTTACAAATCCTATAATTTATATCAACAGCCGTCAAATATAAAATGTCATTGATTATTGTTTTATTATAAGATTAACATTAAAACGCTAAAGACCGATATTAATTAAAAAGGATTTCTGTAAATCTACAAGAAAACAAATTTCCAACGGTAAAGGTTAATTTTTCCTACGATGCACATGCGCTAAGAAAAACGTATAATTTATTTTATTGCCTGGTAATATAATGATAACAAATTAAATGACAACCTACATCCATTTACTATTTAGGGTCTCGTGTATTACAAGCACTGATCCTACAAATTTATAACAAGGAAAGTCCATTAGGATAGCGATATCACTCTATTGTAGTTCAGGCTTTTAATGCCAATAGAATAACATTTTACAGAGTACAGAGTAATGTTATATTTTAACATTTTAAATTTTTTTGTTATTATATCGCACAATGAATACACATGATTTTACACTAGTTTATATTACTGTCAAAGTTGTCCGCCTCCTCAGTTTTTATTTTAAGTATCAAAGGGTTCGTCTCACTGATATTACACTTTTATATTTACCTTCACGCATACATGTACTGGTAAGTTTAGCTAAAATCAGGTAGGTAAGTAGCTAATACACTTAAGCCTATTCTAATACCAAAATAATTTGAGCGACCTCCCTACCAGATATCAAATATATAATGTTTATCTTGTAGTATAAAGTATTTACTGGACTGATTGAGACAACATTTGGGAAGAAGGTTTATTAATCTAATACATTGCCGTGCGGAAGCCTACTCCTGTTTTATCTTTCAGTCTCCGACCCATTGGTCCCCATCATGCACCAACTACTGGTCTGGTCTAGCTAAAATGTGGTTGGACGTTTCTAATTCACTAAATTCGAGCAAAGGCTTAAGTATTCGAAAAATCCATAACCGATATGCCCCTCTGACCTCCAAATGTTCTTTCACTCATCAACTACCTGATCAATTGAGTTGAAACTTAGTATAAGTAACAATAATACATAAAAGTTATACACAGGCCAATTTCCGTTCCAAAAATCACTTTGGGACTCATCTCTACTGGCAATCAATATTGCCAATTTATTCTTTTGAACTTAAGGTTCGGAGAGACCATCAATGTTTGGGCCAATTGGTCTGAAATAAGGTATAGAGTTACACTAGTTGGTGTAGCAATACACTAAAGATTAATATAGCTCTACGCCCGTTTCAGTTTTATATTTTAGTTATACCACTGGTGTTCAAAACTCCTACGTTAAGAAATACTCATCAAAAACAAATTAATGTATTGTTTAAATTATTGAATTGAGATGATTTTTCGTAGAAAGATAGGTACTATATCACAATCAGTCATACGCTTGATCCAGTTCCCGTACAGTATATCTTATGGACTTATTTATATCTTATTGCCATTTAATAATCAAATAGACTAAACATTTAATAAGATAAGTCATACTCCAGAAACTTAATTAGCTCATGGTACCTAGACAACTAAATCTTTGATAGTATATTCAACTAATGTTAATTCCCCTACAACGTATTAACGTATTACTGTGATCGTAGGTAACAGCCATGGCAGGTTACAGCTAATTATCCACAGTTGTCAGCTATTATAAAAGTATATTGTTACAAAGCTATGAAGACGTATGAAAGGCAATAATCGCTGGCAATTAAAAAGCAAGGGTTGAAACAATGGTTAATGAGCAAAACATTATTGTCCTACAAGCGTACAAAACTAATGAGCGTAAATATTTCACCCTCGATATGCATATTTGCTCTGTGGTGAATGACACAGTATCTGTGGTTGGGTATATGAAGTAGATATAATTTATAGGAGATATGTCGCTTAAAGGGTGTTTACGAATTATATTTCCCAAAATTATTACTTGAAGGACTTTTTGAACATCATATTTATAGTTCATGTAAATATAACTTCATAAAATGAAGGTTTAGCAATAAACCTAAGTTTATACTTTTTAATAATGTTTAATATTTATAAAAATTAATAGTCTTCATATTTTACTATAATTTATCAGTATAACTTAAAAGTCTATTAGAATTTGACCTACAGCTAACTATAACTAACTGTTATAAAATTTCAACAGTAAATTTGTTATTGTAAATAAATTCTTTAAATCATACAAATAACTCCGCGATTCTTGCACGCTTACAGGGTAATTTGCTTGGTTCAAGAGACAGTTGCAATAAATAATCAGCTGATAAAATTGAGTTCTGACGCAATAACGCTCGGCAGATAGTAACATTCCAGTGAGTACTGTTGGCAACATGACAGAGTGACAGTGAGGAAATAATGTGGGAATATTGATAGTGTTATGTTGGCAGCAGATTGACATACCATCGATCTGTGTTCCATAAATACGGGTCACACACTGTGTGTTCCTCGTAGTCATTATTGTTGCATTACTACTCACAGGATAACTGTAACAATCTTGATGTTGCTTGTGTTAATTAATCTGGTGTAGTTTTAGAGACTTCTATTGTTAATTGGCATTTTTAATTTTAAGTACAAACATGGCAGAGTCATCGTATATTGTATGTAGTCGTAGGTAATATTCCACCACCGAAAAATAATTTGAAATACTACTTTGTGTGACTACCTATAACAAAATACACATCTGCAATAGCACAGATGTATGGTTATAATTTGCTGGATTCGTTAATAAAAAAAACAAGTAAATAAAGGCAGTGCTGGTAATGACACTTGGGCGAGTTGTCCATTGTTATCACTGTTGATAGGATATCGTAGAAATAACATTATTAATTGTATTAAACAGGGATAATTCGTTAAGTGATGTTTGTATCGTGACTGGCTGATGCTTTCCGGTCATTGCCAGTACGGTATACGAGACATGAGGTTTAATAGCTACAGTAATTATATGAAAACATAGACATATTTGTTTACTATGTTGGTTTGATGGCTTAACAAGAGCAGCCCAGTAATTACTACACACTCGTTACAAGAGCAGCCCAGTAATTACTACACACTCGTTACAAGAGCAGCCCAGTAATTACTACACACTCGTTACAAGAGCAGCCCAGTAATTACTACACACTCGTTACAAGAGCAGCCCAGTAATTACTACACACTCGTTACAAGAGCAGCCAAGTAATTACTACACACTCGTTACGAGAGCAGCCCAGTACTTACTACACACTCGTTACAAGAGCAGCCCAGTAATTACTACACACTCGTTACAAGAGCAGCCCAGTAATTACTACACACTCGTTACAAGAGCAGCCCAGTAATTACTACACACTCGTTACAAGAGCAGCCCAGTAATTACTACACACTCGTTACAAGAGCAGCCCAGTAATTACTACACACTCGTTACAAGAGCAGCCAAGTAATTACTACACACTCGTTACGAGAGCAGCCCAGTACTTACTACACACTCGTTACAAGAGCAGCCCAGTAATTACTACACACTCGTTACAAGAGCAGCCCAGTAATTACTACACACTCGTTACAAGAGCAGCCCAGTAATTACTACACACTCGTTACGAGAGCAGCCCAGTAATTACTACACACTCGTTACAAGAGCAGCCAAGTAATTACTACACACTCGTTACGAGAGCAGCCCAGTACTTACTACACACTCGTTACAAGAGCAGCCCAGTAATTACTACACACTCGTTACAAGAGCAGCCCAGTAATTACTACACACTCGTTACAAGAGCAGCCCAGTAATTACTACACACTCGTTACAAGAGCAGCCCAGTAATTACTACACACTCGTTACAAGAGCAGCCCAGTAATTACTACACACTCGTTACAAGAGCAGCCAAGTAATTACTACACACTCGTTACGAGAGCAGCCCAGTACTTACTACACACTCGTTACAAGAGCAGCCCAGTAATTACTACACACTCGTTACAAGAGCAGCCCAGTAATTTCTACACACTCGTTACAAGAGCAGCCCAGTAATTACTACACACTCGTTACAAGAGCAGCCAAGTAATTACTACACACTCGTTACGAGAGCAGCCCAGTACTTACTACACACTCGTTACAAGAGCAGCCCAGTAATTACTACACACTCGTTACAAGAGCAGCCCAGTAATTACTACACACTCGTTACAAGAGCAGCCCAGTAATTACTACACACTCGTTACAAGAGCAGCCCAGTAATTACTACACACTCGTTACAAGAGCAGCCCAGTAATTACTACACACTCGTTACAAGAGCAGCCCAGTAATTACTACACACTCGTTACAAGAGCAGCCCAGTAATTACTACACACTCGTTACAAGAGCAGCCCAGTAATTACTACACACTCGTTACAAGAGCAGCCCAGTAATTACTACACACTCGTTACAAGAGCAGCCCAGTAATTACTACACACTCGTTACAAGAGCAGCCCAGTAATTACTACACACTCGTTACGAGAGCAGCCCAGTAATTACTACACACTCGTTACGAGAGCAGCCCAGTAATTACTACACACTCGTTACAAGAGCAGCTCAGTAATTACTACACACTCGTTACAAGAGCAGCCCAGTAATTACTACACACTCGTTACAAGAGCAGCCCAGTAATTACTACACACTCGTTACAAGAGCAGCCCAGTAATTACTACACACTCGTTACAAGAGCAGCCCAGTAATTACTACACACTAGTTACAAGAGCAGCCCAGTAATTACTACGCACTCGTTACAAGAGCAGCCAAGTAATTACTACACACTCGTTACAAGAGCAGCCCAGTAATTACTACACACTCGTTACAAGAGCAGCCCAGTAATTACTACACACTCGTTACAAGAGCAGCCCAGTAATTACTACACACTCGTTACAAGAGCAGCCCAGTAATTACTACACACTCGTTACAAGAGCAGCCCAGTAATTACTACACACTCGTTACAAGAGCAGCCCAGTAATTACTACACACTCGTTACAAGAGCAGCCCAGTAATTACTACACACTCGTTACAAGAGCAGCCAAGTAATTACTACACACTCGTTACAAGAGCAGCCAAGTAATTTTTACACACTCGTTACAAGAGCAGCCCAGTAATTACTACACACTCGTTACAAGAGCAGCCCAGTAATTACTACACACTCGTTACGAGAGGGTTTCTTTAAATGGGTTTTCAATGAGTTGGTTTAAAATGGAAACCAACTCTATCTTTTTATCAAACCTGTTTATTGTAATGATACTATTGTAGTTGTTAGGTATGTGAAAAGAAATTGTATTGTTTTGATGATTTTTTATTATGGATTAATTAATAATTAGGCAAAACTGTAACTAAGTAAACTATCATGTTTTACGAGTACTCATCACCAATGTCATAACAATAAATAAGAAACAATTGTCCATTCGAATTATATAAAGATATATTCATTTTTACTACGCATAAATTAATAATCAAGTCACTTTAAATTACTTCATACAAATAAAGTAAATTGCAGCAACATCATTGTTGTTGTACTCGGTATTTTTAAATTTGATAGAAGTAGTTACAGTCCAAGCGCATGATCGTATTTGAGTTTACTGAGTTCTCCGATATACTCAATTACAGTTTGAGCTCGAGGGATAATAAAGTACAAACACAACGCCAATTAGAGAAACAATAAACCCGCCCTTGCTGAGAGCCTTCCGCTTCTTTATGGCCGTTCTTTTAATGGATGACTTCCATTGGTAATGTGATTGTTCAATTATTGGTTTTAAATTATTTGTAAATGTTGTGTGAAGTTGTAAAAAAAGTTACCAAGCAAATTAACACAACACCGCCGGCGGATTGACACTTTTATAAGAAAAGACATTCAAAAGTTAACTCTATTTACTATGGCAATAACACTGCGTTTAATTATTTCAAACTAATACAAAGTTCTAAAACAAATAATCCAATTGAAATATTGATTGCAATGCATATTGAATATAGCATCGTAAGATTATTTTAAATAAAAATTGGGTTTCACTAAGTTGGCTTAGCGGCAATCAAATTTAATATTCACCAAACCTGTCTACTTTACTGTTTCCACAGCGTATTTTGCGATTATCACCCCGATGTTTGACGACACTTGTAGGAGTAGGAGAACGTAGAGAGAAACATAAAACTTTCTTACGAGAAAGTTGCACCCAGTGATATATAGTGATACTGGTCGACAGGAGTTTAAATGGAAAACATGAATCCGATCCTTCGTTGTAAAACTCTACCTTAAAACACCTCAAATTTGTCAACTCCAGAGTAGTATTGATACTGTTATTTCATGGAAAAAAATACAATTCTATATCTAGCTGGTTTATGAACATTCATTGATGAAATATGGTACACAACTTCTACAACTGGGTCTGGTTGAGGTCTAATGCTATATGCATAAAAACCATGCTTGTGATAACAAATCTGCTTGTGCTTGTGCTTGTGCTGCTTGTGCTGTGCTTGTGCTTGTGTGATAGCAAATCTGCGTACTTTAGTCATAATGGTATTTTATGGTAAATCAATTTCATCTCGCGTATTTATAAATACATTTTTTTGAAACTTAGTCAGTTGCTTCATGTGTTAGAGAAGTACATATATACATTTGAAATTTGATGAGTACGCAGGTTTGCTGTGACAGGGTATTTAAGAATATCTATAATGACGATTGTTCAAGAACGACGATGTGACACTGAAAGGATAATTTAATTTGGCCCAAGGAATCAATATTTACTAAAAAAGTATTCAGTTGAACGTATGTTACTATTTTATAACGATCTAATATTTTATTTTTTGTGGAAGGCAAAAACGTATGGTAAGCAATTTAAAAAGTACATTGGTAATTAAAAAATGGTTCTCTTGCTAGTATAGCAAATTAAATCGACAGTAAGTTTTCATTTTCTAGTGGTTAATTTATGAAGGTTAATTAGTTAGTTAATTTAGTAAAAAAATAAAACAAAAATGAAGAAAAGAGAAATAGTCCTAAATTACATTGTGCAGAGCTATTACCCACTTTCGTGGTTAATTACCTCTCAGCCCCTGGCAACTGACCTGGCAGTGAAATAATCCACCGTTGTTTGTGCTTGGACTACTTCTTGTTCTTGGATCACTATATCTCTTTGATGTCAAAGGAGTAAATGTTAAAGTTAAATAAAACGTAATGTTAATAAATTAAAGGTTTATCGTGTGTTCTTACTGTATAAATATCCAAATTACAATTAATTATGGCTATAATAAATTTGTTTTTAACTATTAGGGGTCGTATATTTGTTAAAGTAGCAAAATCAGGTGTTTTATCTAAAACAATAATAAAGTGAGAAGTTTAGGACCAAACTCCAAAACTCTTTCTCACTCCTTACTTCTAAACTATATGGTCTATTCTTAGCCTACTTACTATCATGGTTTATTTTAAATATTACAGCACAAAGTCAGCCAAAATATTACCTGTTATGCTCGGTCTACGATCTATATCTGACATTTGGTGTATCCTGGTAGACACAAGCGGAACTATCTCGTACTACGTGAACGGCGTAATATTTCACGGCATGACACGACCTCTAGCCTGTTAGGTTGTCTGAGAGTCCCCGTCGATCGTTGGTCCCCCCGGCCTGGGGATAGTGCTTGGGTCAAAGGTTCGAATCTCGTCTCAGTCGGTGGTTTTCACGTGCAAATCATGGAGAGTTCACCTGTCTGTGGCAGAGTTGAAGTTGAGGGTGGACCTTTTAACATCAAATAAATAGACCATGGTTGGACGAAATACGCATACACGTCCAACTCGATTTGTCATAATAATATGATATCACTGCGAACGACTTGTACACGTCCAAGTTCAAATAAATATTCCTAAATCTTAATTATCTCCTTTAATTTTAATTATTTTTCAAGCAATCATTAGGTTAAGAAAAATATAAAAAATATAAGAAATAAAGTTTTATTTTTTTATATAAAAGTAAATAATATAATTTGTCTTACAAATTATATTATTTACGAAGAACGGGTAAATCAGCTAGTATTATTATATTACATTATACATTTTCTTTTAGAAGTCGGTAAGCAAACAGTGTCGTTTATATTACGTGAAACAAATCAAACAAACCAGTAAGGAACAGAAAAAAAGGGTTAGAAAATGGAGGTTGGGATATCTACGTGTTACATTAGATATAGTTTTCCTAGGTTGACCTCTGCCTGTGCAAATATAAGCTGTAAAAAATATTAAGCCAGAAACATTTTAATGTAAATTAAAACATGAGTCTATCAAAAGTAGTTGATTAATTGTCTTATATTGTCTCTTAATAAAGAAATTACAATATTTCGATCGCATTATTGTTTTGGTAATACAAGCATACTATGTTATACAGTATAATTACTTGTTTAATACAAATAATAAATATAATAATTTCTCATTAAATAAGTTTTGCTTTTGAAAGTTCAGTAAATGTTGGAGTTTTGATCAGATTCGGAGAAACTGTACCTATAACCAGCTTTATATCAAACACATAAAAAGCCTACATCTTTATTCTGTACATTCTAAAATAAGTAAAAATGAGCAATGGGTAAACATTATAATTGTTAAATGTTGGTATATGGTGGGCTTAGGATTTAAATTACACCGCTTAACATATGTATATAAATAGTTCTGTTAGTTTTACCATAATCGACTTACAACATTCATGAAGTATTTTTAATAATTATGTACATCGCTTGTATGGATTGTTAAACTTAATGTAAGTCAATTAAATTCCAATCACGTGATCGTATTTGAGTTTACTGAGTTCTCCGATATACTCAATTACAGTTTGAGCTCGAGGGATAATAAAGTACAAACACAACGCCAATTAGAGAAACAATAAACCCGCCCTTGCTGCGAGCCTTCCGCTTCTTTATGGCCGTTCTTTTACTGGATGACTTCCATTGGTAATGTGATTGCTCAGCTATTGGTTCGCAAGAATTTATCATCAAACGTATTCTTAGTAAAATAAAACAGTGCATTTTTTAATGACCACAAAGCGGATTGATACTAAGTAAGCAAAAATCCCGAAAACACTGTACAACTTTGTTACTTTTACTATCAGAACTAAAAAACGAATAACCTGTACAGAGTCCCAAGAAGTTACAGTGTCAATAAAAGTAAAATAAATAAAACCCTTCGAAATCAAATGATATAAACCATGTGATAAAGGGACGATTAATGGGAATATATTCCACATCAACGTAGCTTTTATTACCACCGTTATGTTCGTGTTTATACGGGAGTTGCCAAAATGTGTTGTTTACAAAAGTTGTCAACATTCTCTAGAATAAAATAATCTGTTGTCAATGTTTGGGATGTCACTATTAAAGTTGTTTTTGTAAGTTTAAGAGTTGTGTTTGTTCATGGTAATTAAATTTGTTCTACACAAAGTGTTTCGTTACTCGCTGGTTCCACAGCTGTTATGTGGTTACTACCCCACTGATGTAGAACTTGATTGTCTTGCAGCTTGTATGAGGTACATGGGAGGAAACAAGCCTTCTTATGAGATATAGACAATAGTTTAATTTGGCAGTCTTAGTTGGTAGTCATACAAATTATAAACATGAACCTAATACAGCAAACCAGACCCTTACACAACATTAGAAAGTCTCTAGTAACCACACCGTTCTTAGCAATTACCCATTTTCGTGGGTAATTACCTTTCAGCCCCTGTCAACTGACCTGGCAGTGAAATAACCTGCCGATGTTTGAGCTTGGACTTCCTCTTGTTCTTGGATCACAATATATATACGATTCTGTGTAAATATCCAAAAATGTTACACATTTTAGCGAATTTCCCCTATAGGGAAGAAGCTATTACCGTAGTCGGCATGGTAAGACCTAGGCCCGGGACCGTGATAACTTTTCGTTTTGAGGTCCCCAGACCCAAAAAACACCATTCGTTTGAAACTGTATATATATATATATATATGTGTGTGTGTGTGTGTGTGTGTGTGTGTGTGTGTGTGTGTGTGTGTGTGTGTGTGTGTGTGTGTGTGTGTCCGTGAGCACGATAACTCTCGTAAAAATTATCCGATTTTGATGTAATTTGGTATAAACGTGTAAAGCAACATTTATGACTTTAAGTTCGAAAACCAGCCAGATCGCTCGGTTTTTCGAATTTTTTACATATAATTTTGGAAATAGTCAAATTATGTAAATTTATCTTCCCCATTGGATTCAACTTAAAAAGCACACAATTTGGTATTTTGATCATTTCTCTACGTCATTTGGTTACCGAGATATTGAAAGTGCTAAACACAGTACGTTGTCTAATGTTATTCTTATGGAGGAAAATACAAATTTTATATCTCGCTTATTTATGAACGTATACTGACGAAACTACTGACGTATACGGCTTCATCTGGTTGTGGACCATTGATATTTGCTCAAAAAACAATTTTTTACCCAAGGCTCCCGTAGCAGCAAACCTGCGTACTCAGCCCCATGTTATTCTTATGGAGAATAAGTAACGTGTTATCTGCCTTCATTATGAAAATAAATTAATGAAATTTGGTATGTGGCTTTACCTACATGAGTTATATTGATATTTGTATAAAACCCCATTTTTGTGTTCCTTGCTTCAGCAAACCTGCATACTCAGCTGCCATGTTATTCTTATGGAGAATAATTAAAATGTCATAAATCGTTTATTTATGAATGTATATTGATGAAACTTGGTATGTGGCTTTATTTGGTATTAAGATACATATATATGCATTGGAAATTCGCTGAGTACGCAGGTTTGCTGCTACGGGGGTATTATTAGTTAACAACAAACTCATTTAAAGAATTAAAGTGTGTAGTTTTTTGTAAATAAATTAAAATCTTACAAAACGTTTTATGTTTACCACGGCAACAAATCAGAGTAAAAATAAATAAAGCAGATAATGTTATGTACAATTTGTTCCGCTGAAAATAAAGTTTGAAAAATAAAAAATAAAATTATTAACAGAAATAAATAAACTTTTAAATACAAGTAAATCAAAACAGTTTATCAGAAAATAGCATTATTTTTATTATAAAGTTAGTTTGCAACTTTAAATTTGTATAAATATGATGAACATTTATCTGAGGTGTGATAAGAAAATATTATAAAAATTAGGTGTCAGTAGTTGTATTGTATCAACACAAATATATTCCACCAGTTCAATTGAATAAATTTAATTAATGCTGATGGTGATCATGCGACTTTTTGTAAACAAAACAAAGTATATTTTTGTAAACAATATATAACTATCCAATGTTTAAATAATATCATTTTGAAATTACCTAAAATTATAAAAGGTATCGTCTTACTAGTGATATTACAGTACTTTTTGGACATACGAAAAACACCAATAATCAGTAACACCACTTCCGTTTCCCTTAAAAAAAAGTGTTCCGATTAATTCACTCAATGTTATCAGTCAACTTAAAATTTACAGTTGATCTCAGTTGCATTAGGTTATCGCTTTGAATCTCGGTTCAAGGTTTATTTCAATATAGGCCTAACAATCTTTCTGAAAACCGTTAATTCGTTTATCCAACAACATGCTTGTGGTATAGGTATAAACAAAGTGTTTTTGGTTGGGATTTTATGTTACATACATGGAGTAATTGTACGTAGAAAAATCACAAATAATTTAGTGAAAATTGGTTTTTAATGAGCATTTAAAAAGATTAATAACACCTTTCATTAATTAAGTATGATAACACTTTATTCAACAATTCTTGGTGTTTACGTATTTTATTACTTTATGAATGGCATAAATCATTGACATACGTTTAAACAAAGAATTTGGGATAAATATTTCTCAGACGTAAGTACAAAACGTTGTTTTTGATTATTGACAATCTGTGCTGCAATGCAATTGACTAAAAATAGTTGGTTACAAATTTGTGTATACAACGGTATTAATTTTAAAACATATTTACGGTTTATTAACGGATCATTCATAAACACACGGTTTTATTATTATTTTTAGAAAGTTTGTAACAAGTATGACAGCTAAAAAAGTCGTAAAAACGTAAGCATAGGCTACTTAAAAATG
The DNA here is from genome assembly GCA_963675035.1 of Allygus modestus. Taxonomy (NCBI): domain Eukaryota; kingdom Metazoa; phylum Arthropoda; class Insecta; order Hemiptera; family Cicadellidae; genus Allygus; species Allygus modestus. Next base: position 39,275,180 of record OY776114.1, on the reverse strand, counting down.
CTATCTATATCACATCAATACTTCATATAGAATAATAGCACCTCAGTAAATAGAGCAAACAAGAATATCAGTAGGAACTGAGACAGTCGTTGATATCGCAGTAGTTGATAAATATGACCCAGTGGCAGGTTCGTGCATCATAAACCATCCGGGATGGAAATAACACACAAACCGAAGGCTTATCGTGAGATCAGCTGCGGACGCTCCAACAAACGTTGTCACTGGACGTGCGAGATAGTGTTGATGTGTATGAACCAGTGACAGAGTTTGTAGATCATAAACCATCCGGGATGGAAATAACACACAAACCGAAGGCTTATCGTGAGATCAGCTGCGGACGCTCCAACAAACGTTGTCACTGGACGTGCGAGATAGTGTTGATGTGTATGAACCAGTGACAGATTTTGTAGATCATAAACCATCCGGGATGGAAATAAAACACAAACCGAAGGCTTATCGTGAGATCAGCTGCGGACGCTCCAACAAACGTTGTCACTGGACTTGCGAGATAGTGTTGATGTGTATGAACCAGTGACAGAGTTTGTAGATCATAAACCATCCGGGATGGAAATAACACACAAACCGAAGGCTTATCGTGAGATCAGCTGCGGACGCTCCAACAAACGTTGTCACTGGACTTGCGAGATAGTGTTGATGTGTATGAACCAGTGACAGAGTTTGTAGATCATAAACCATCCACGGTGAAAATGAAAACACAAACCGTGGCCTTAGTATACAAATATTCACGTACCTTTTTTATATAAAATAGCGTTGTATCTAAAGAGATGTTTCTTTAATTTATGTATAAACAAATAAATATAAAGTGAAAAACGACTAGATTTTTACTAATTTAACCTTGTTAAAAACTTAGTAGTAATCATCATCATAAATTTAGTTTTTCAGGATTTTTAAGAAAAATGTTTTGAGTACTACTAAACTGTTGTGCTTGATGAGTGAATTCAAAAAGGTCAATGTATCGATTCTACGATTTTCGTTATTATTTACATTAGTTTTTAGGGCCCACAGGCCTTTAAAGCTATACTGAAATTTTTATGGGAAAATATAAACGAATTGAATAGGCTAGTATTTTACCAGCTGATGTTATATTGATAAAACACAGCATCTCAGTAAGAATTGATGTTACAGATATTATTGACTACCGTAATAAAACGCAGTATACATAATACATTATGAGGGGTGATGTAAATTCAGTAGCATCAGACGAATATTTGATGGGATTGAGCAGTAGATCCTGTTAGTCTGTTGTTAAAGTACTAAAATCCCGTAATCGAAAATATTCTTATGGTATATTCAGATGATACCTTTTGATGTGTAACAAACACTCTTAAGCTGTGTTTTTGAAGCCCACCCATAAAATGAAAACCCAATAAATGCCTTTTAACTGCCATGTTTGCCAAAAACTGTTGACGCAACCTTTTAGCTTGTCAAAACTGACAAACAATGGCATAACTGCATTCTATTGTCATTCAATTTTCATTTTCATTTCAGTTCACACATTTCATCTAAGAATGTTGTAAAATGTTGCAAAGATAATCAAATACATCTTGAAATGTATCTTGAAGATAATGCAATCCAGCAAGGTATGGCATATAAATCCGAATAAAGAAATCTGAATCCTAAAATGTTTCTCTAAATTACTTAAGTACATAAACACAGATAAAACAACAGTTATAAAGGATCCTAATGTTAAGGCAGACTTAATAGGATTGCCTGACCTAATTTAAATAAATAACAATTATGAAATGTTGATCTAATATTGTTCCTCCAGTTTCGCTTGTAATCACGCATCACAGCAAACATCTACTAGTCGCGTGGTGGATATTATACTGTCACTATTCCTGTGGTACTGCTGTATCGTATTTATACACATGCTATTTCTGAGTCGTATAAAATGTGAATTTTTCCCCACTTATTTTTGATGCATGTGTATAAAATTCTCTCTATTAACACATCAGATATTAAGCCTATAATGTTATAAATGAAATGTTATTACTATAGTGCCCTCAAAAGTGTTTCTGATTTATTCAATACCAACACAAGATTCTAAAATATAAGTTAAAATTATAATATTTTTTATAAAATGAGAAGTGATTTTTTTAATTCGATAAAATAAGTGTTTTTGGAAAATTTTTGTGTTTGGAGATTTTATTCATTTTTTATATAAGAAGAAACAGCATAAATAATTCAAAGATATGTAACATCTCCCAGGTTTAATTTTTATTGCATTGAAGTCTTTATGAACTTTGAATTTTCAGATGGACCTATATTATGACATGTTCTGACTTGTACTTTCAGTGTTATTGATTGCTGTAAAATGTAAAATTTGACTTGTAAATTTGACTATTGCATTGTATACATGTTTAATGGCATGAATACAAGCTTATTGAATCTTATTGTTTCATTTTATAATAATTTTAAAATTGTATGGAACCATACATTCAATTATCATTATCATATTATAATAAAAACGAGTTCGCACGCAGCACGCTGACGTGAGGGAAGTGAATTTCCCCCCAAAAAACTTTTATAACTCAAAATATGTGTAAAACCAAACATGTATTCCAATTTTTATTGAAATCTGAAAACATTGATTTTTTGGCTGTTCTGATGCTCCTGGTTTCATTTACCTGCAAAGCTGGGAATACAATTTTGAGCATTATAATGTTAGGAGAAGGTCCAGGCAGGCTTGAAAGTAGGCGTGAGTTGCTGGGGATGATAAAAGTACTCCAACAAAGGAATAGCAGGCTTTTCTAGTGTAAAACCCCCATAAGACAACGTACTGTGTTTAGTCAAAACACATTTTCTTGAATAACTCGGTAAATATTTATGCTAGAATGACGAGAGAGGGCTTAAAACTTTCGCCTCACTAATACCCATCTTTTTGCATGAATTAATTTTACATCCGAGGCTTTTCTGACCCTTTTTGGGCCCAAAAACTCTAAATTTGAAAGATTAATCCCCAAAAAAGGGGTTTAGAGTTTTCCGATTGTTTTGCCCAACGAACTTGTCCAACTGATTGCAGAAAGGAACGTCCCTACCAAATTTTAAGTTAATCGGACAAAAAATGCGACCGCTAGAGTGCATACACACACACATATATATATATATATATATATATATATATATATATATATATACATATATATATATACAATTTTGAACGACCCCCCAAAACGTGTTCAGGGGGTCACGTTAGGAACTTCTATGGTGGTCCCGGGCTTAAGTTTCACCGTGCGGGTCATGCTAATAGTTCACTTTCCAAAAGAAATTCACTAATAACAATTATTGCAATACTTTAAACAGGATAAAGACATCAAGTGACATGATTTGGGGATAATAACACGGAAATATGACTAACCATCGCCGTAAAAGTAGGGAGGATACTATTTCTCAAGCTCAGATAACACTTTTGGAATATTGCGTGTGGGTTGAATCCCACGGTACAATATTCCCACTTATCAGCTAGAGTTTTTTAGTTGTCAATGGAGAAATTTTAGCTTATGTATTTGTTGATATTTACTACAAAATTACCAATTAAAATTTCCAAACCGACCAGTTGTCCTAGAGATGTTTTTCGTTACGATATGGAAACGTGTTATAAAAGCTACCAAAAATTAGCATAAATACATTTTCTGTTCACAGTAGTATGTTTTATAAAAATAAATAACGGGATGTAATAAAAAACGTCTTACAAAACATAAAAATATAATTACACTTATACTGTATTCACATAACTGACGGTAAACATATATAATAGATAGTACAAGGCTATCGATTTCGACCAGTCACAACGGTCATCATCAGACCAATGACAGAAAAGACAGAACTAAAATGACATGCCGTAATGCAAAAGTTTTTTATGAAAATAAATTATTATAGGACAAATTTCTGTTTAAAAAGAAAAATTTAGATACTTTTATCGATGAAAGTTTTGAGATAAATTAGATACTAAACCGAAATATTTTACTATACAAATAAATGTACGGTTTGCAAAGGTAAAAATTATTTCTAAAATCTGAAAACAAGTTTTTTATCTGGTGGTTGTTTAGAAATGTAAAAGCTTAAACTAGGATCCAGATTACAAGTAGCATTTTATCCGGCAACAAAAGCCGGCACTGCGCGAGCAAATATGTATTGTCGGGAGTTTAACAATGGCTACTGTGTGATTTGTGTCCGGGGTCAGCTGTGTTGGCTGTGCTTTGCTTATAAAGGGTTCACGTGTGGAACTCTAACACTTTAAACCTAGCCTTCAGAACTTCTTGAGGAGGAATGAGCGAGTTCCTTGAATAATCAGGATGATTTTATGATTTTTATATTGACAGAGCTACAGGCGCGTCTCACATGAAAGCATTGAACAAGTCACGGGAAGGAAAGGAACTAGCAGGGAAGGAAAAGTTGAGACGGCGTAGAAAAATTAATTCCTTTTTTAAGAGGTCGGCAGCCATAGGTTCCCAAGAGGTTCCTTAATTTTCCCGTCCACAACGACTACGGTGGAAACGTGTTGGATTGTAAGCAGCAATGCAACAGGTAAGCCGTTACTATACGAGTTGAACAGTACTGATAAAATGTACGTTCCAGGACTGGGATTCGAACCCACGACAGGGTCACTGCCACGGTTCTGAAGTCCGTTGCCTTGACTACCACACCAACCACTCACATAGATTAACGTTTATCGAGATTATTTGATGGGATTGGACGACTAACTCTCTTGATTCCTGTAATTTCCTTGATTTCCTCTAATTCTCTTGAAAACTGCTTTTCTGCCCTTAAATTGGCGTTATGCTTAACATTCTAGGCCAACTGGCAAGGTCAATGCCAGTGTGTTCATCAATTGAGGACCACAGCTGTCCATCCCCTGTTTTCAAAAACCATTGAAGGATAAAGGTACATGGGACTTTTGTTTTTGTGTAAAACTAAAGGACTACCGACTGCGATTAGTGTATATATTTGTAATTTCTTGATTATTTATGTTTAATTGAAAAAATAATTTGTCAATACTTTCTATAGTAAGTTTCTACAATAAAGGATGTGCATTCTTCATTCATATTTAATAGTATTCGCCCACAAGGAGTAAGAATAAAATCTTAAATATAAGCTCCATTGTTGTATTGGGCCGTGCAGTAGAGTCGATGACTTCACTAACGTCGTCTACCGTCAAACTGCACTCACTGTTAAATTTTTTTTTCTGCTTCAATTTTGATTTTTTGTGCCGAAATGTTTTGATTGCGTATTTTTATACTTGCATAATTTGGGACTATATTAAGTGATTTGCAACGTTTGTTGAACCAGAGCTTAAAGTAGCTTAAATATAAGCTATTTAGTTTTATTATTAGCGTATATAAAAATCTGTTAGATGTAGTAAAGAGAATCAATAAGGTGGTTTTGATCCACTCATGTCTACGCAAAGGCTTAAGCCTATCTGGGCATATTCCTAAACATAAATGTATGTGCTATATGCAACATGATAACAGAATGTTTGGATTCATATTTGCTATTTATTCCCGTTCAGTTATTTGTTAGAGATAGATAAATGATCAAACTTGTTGATTTGCCTTTTTAAAATCTTATCAACTGTACAACCATGCCAAGAGTTTCTTTTACTATTCGGAAGAAATTTCAGAATATTATATTTGTATAAAATACACGCCGAGAGTTCACCCGACAAATATTCCGACAGCCTTGTCTGTGTTTGATAAATCTTATCCTCTCAGCTTTCATACAGAGGGCTTAGAACATTTTTCGTTTCCACTTCCTGACAAGCTATAGAAATTGTGTTCTATAAATATTAGCCTATATTATTTTTTTGTGAAGCACTTATAAACTGATTGTCCCTTAGTTTATAAACTCTTTTAAAATTAAATTAAATCTAATATATTTCACCTGAATCTAAAAGCATTGAAGATAAAAATTGCTTTTATTTTTCATTCTTAAAACCTAGGTTTGTTTACAGATTCGTTTCAATAAAGACTTTCACAAATGATCTATTTTCAATAACATTTTACATTGCTCTTAATTGTTACAAACAAGTAAAAAGTATTTTGACATTAGAAAAAACTACTTTGGTTAAAACCTTAACTGGTATTTCTTCCACCTGGTTATAGTTTCTACCTGTCCATATAATACTTACTAACCATTCAACACATATTTTAATAATTGGGTTATTAAGGATTGAACCCATTTTTTACTTTACAAACTATTCAAATATAATACAAAAGTTACACCCAATTGTGATAAATTTTACTATATTGAACAATTTATTTATATTTTATTACGGGGGTTTTCTAATATTTTAAAAATTGATACTGAAAACAGGGTTTTCCAATTGAGTTTCAAGGCCTATGCACATGTTCAACTGTTTAAAATATACGGGAGGATTTACATAAACATTTCATATATTCCTTGAGTTTAACTACTGTTCAATAGAAAGTCATTTACTGTATTATAAATTAAGGATAATTTAAAGAAATGTGTATTACAAGTAACTATAAACACGCCTTAATATCTGGACTAAAGTTAAAACCAAAGTCGTCTCCTCGAGTAATAAAAGTGAAACGTGATTCCCCATGAGTTCTAACTGGACCTGCACATGACTTACTGATTGTAACTGAAGTAGATTCACTTCCAGTAATACTGCCACTCAAAGGAAATGTTATAGGTGCAGAGATGTTTGATATTTAGCAGATAAATTCGGCTGATCCCTTGAATGTTTATGTTAACATTTGTAAAATGTCTTATCCTGTACAGTACAGGGGTATCTAGTAAAACAATAATGAATATAATAATGTAAAGAGAGTTTGAAATTTTAAGAAAATGCTGAATGGTCTTTGTACTATCATCATTTTAAATCGTCATAACTGGAAAATATTTATGTTATCAGTTAAAGTTAAATTTATCAAAACTAAGTGTAAAAACAAATGATTAAACATTTCAGCTTTTTAATTTAAAAATGTTATAAACATAACAAGCGATTTGTACTTATTTATTGCAGGACTTGGAAGCTCAGAGGCTAGAGGTAAAGCAACAAAATTGCAATCCAGCGTAATCGCGTCAGAGTTCGATCCTGACTTAATTATTATTGCATAACTATTGGTATAACATATGCTATCATAATTTCAAGTATTCAATATATAAATATACATATACATATATATATATCGTATGGTTAATTGTATATCTCTTATTTAATAGCGATGAACATTTTTACCAGTCGTAATAATTAGACACGGAAACAAAGTAGTGAATAGGATAGTTAAACTACGTTTCTCAACACTATGAAGTAAATTATTTATAATGTTTAGTTGTAACAACACATATCATGCTACTAAAGAAATTATTTAATATAGTGAATGTGAATAATAATCGGAAGACAATAAGCTGTTGTAATGTAGATTCACAATTTACTCAATTAAAAAGATACGAAAATAAAAAATAGGGAGACCGCTATATTTTTAGCATAGTGAGGTATTTACACAGTGGCGTAAGTTAACATTATCACAGTTCATCAACCAACACTGGTATTTTGAAGGGGTGCGGGCCATCACACAACTGTGGCTGTCACAACAATGCATTCCACTGGCCAATCAGTGTCATCTCTGTCTATTCAATTTTCTTGGAACTGGGGAAATTCAGTGTTTATTTTGTTTTATTGTCCCGTTATTGGTTTACTCAATCAGCAGTTTAACTCACCAGTATTTAATTTAAAAACACGTTATTCACCGCCTGAGGTTTGCTGAAATGCTTGACATAAGATCCTGCAGTGACGTCAGTCGGTTGAAATCATATAAAACCTGACTGACGTACACTTTATGCGTATAATCTAGAATTTGTGGCCGAACATTTGTCACTGCTTATCAAAAATGTAAAGGTTTGTATTCTCAATTCGTGAAGCTCCCACACAACTCGCTGATACGCTGAACATTCGGAATTCGGCCAAATATTCGGGTGTATTCGCCTCAGCAATTTGCTTGACATTGGGTACAGAAAATTAAGATATCGTACTTAAATTTGACATAGGTTATTTTGAATATCATTGCATAGTTCTAAATAGCTTAAAAACTACCACTAACCGGATTTCAAAGGACGATTTTGTCAGATATAACTCCATTTATAAGTTGTCAACAGCGATTAAATTAAAGTTTACCTGCTGCCACTTCTCACCCAGTCATCCATTTGAAGTCAGGTTTCTGGCATTATGGTATAGTAGTTGAGGCCTTTAATTTTGAGTACAGCTTAACACTCACATATACACATAAATACACACATATACACATAAAACTAAATAAACAATGATAAACACATACATATACGTATGTGTGATTCAAATAATATAGATAGGATTACAATCATATAGAATCATATATACAATCATATATTCCTGAGTAAAATTAAAATTGCATAAAAAAAGATTGCCAAATTAGTATAAGTATTTCTTAAAATCTTAGTTCTATATGATGGATATAAATAGGAAAACCTCATTATTTAGTACTACGGACACCATATTTGAAATACATTTTAAAATCAGCGTTATTAAATATAAATGTTAAGGACACAAATATTATGCAGTAACACTTTTACCCCGGAAACAAAAGCCAACGTTTGTGAGAGCAAATATGGATTGTTAGATTATCTTCTACCCAATAATAGAAACGCTTCGAACCCTGAAAAATAAATAATTGTTTTACAGACTGATCCCCTCTTTTGAAAAACAAATGAGAAATCACTGATTTGAATAATGACTCTAAAATATAAAAAAATGTACCTTCCAAACTAAGGAAATTCACGTCTCATAGGGTAGCCTATCGACACACTTTCAGCACAAGATTTGTACGTTATATGCCGCAGGCTCCCAACTAGCATGTATTTATAAGCTTTGGACCAAAACTTCTGGAAGCGAGAACGCCGGCCGTCACGAGACCCGGCTCCCGTCCCCTCAGCCCCAGCAAACAATTCAAACCACTGTCTTCAACTTCTTTCCGATATCCCGGGACATAAAAATCGCAAGTCTGCCCAGAATTGCAAAACCAACTAGCACCAGGAATTCTTATTTTCCTGATTCTAAATTCACATCCTCTTTTTTCTTATTCATAACATAAGTTTTTATAAATCATTTATTTACAAGTTAATACAATTTAAACTAATAAATTAAATTATACAGTGTTTTTAATGGCAATTAAAAGGCTAAACTTTAAAGTTATGTTTCTGACAAATTTACTTTGGCATACTAATTTAGTAATGTAATTCCTAAGACTCTTTTCTTGAAACTAAAAATAACAGGCGTAAGAGCTCACCCCTTAGACAAATTATAAATTCATCATTTTTAAGCAACAGACTGATTAATTACTGAAAGAAGGTTTTGTATTATTAAAGTTTAGTAAATTCTGAAAAAAATGAAGAAGTCAATTTTATTTTGAATATTTGAAAATAGACAAGCAAAGCAAATTTTTAATTTTATTTTGAAAGTTGTAATTATTTTACTTGCAAGACAAAGTATTTTATTTTTTTAATTAAAAAAATGAAATTCCTTTAGTTCTTTTTACTTTATAAAGACCACTTCTTAACCTCAAGAAAATATTATAGCCTGCTAGACAGTGTTTTACAGTGGATAACTGAAGACTTCCTCCATTTTATTGATAAGTTTGACCACTTTGAGATTAAATTGTTGGACGTTCTCTTGTAACGTAAGTTAAAATTACGAGGAATTTATTTCCATCGGGATTCTTTTCCATTACCTGATAGTGCAAACATGTCGTTCAACAAGAAAGCCGTTTTAATCTTGACGTTTCTTCATAATATACAATAGTAACAGCAATCAGGGCTGCTACTCACTGGAAACAACAGCTAATGACAATATTGTTCATTAGATAAACACGAACGACACTGAAATCCAACCTTTAAACTATAAAAGCAGAAACAGAACAACCAGTTTCCTTTGTCGGTGGTTTATTATGATGGATATTACACGTTTATATTATTGTATAACTTATAGTGTTTACAATGTTTGACTGATAGATTTGATTTATTAATAACTTATATATATATATATATATCGTAAATAAAATACATAGTACATACTTTATTTATTTATTTTTTGGGTGGAAATGATTGGTTTGATAGGTTTTAATAAAGAACTCCCCGACAATTGTTGGACACCACTTAACTATTAGACTATTAAGACGATCAAAAGCGTTCAACTTTTGAAGCAGATGGGATGAAACTGATGAGAAATGTAAACGGCAAATAAGTTAATAACTGTAACACTCCTGTGTGAAAAGTTTATTAAAAAAATCAAATAAGCCAAATGTTTTGTTATTTATTTTTATTGATATAAAATTCAGTGTTTAAAAATCGTATACACATCAAATAAAAACCTTCGAACGATGGAGAGAAACTTAAAACTGTGTGTAATGCGTTTAGATAACACATATTATTTATAAACTACACTATATGATGGTATAAAATATTAATAATATGTACAAATAAAAAAACAGTTTGAAACAATATAAAATATATTTTACAATTTTTCATGTTGGTATGAGATAAAAAATGTCATTGAAAGAAGTAAGTTCTCGAGGATAGCATTGGACGTCGTAGAAAACATCGTTTTACCTCAATTGAAGTGAAAAATGTATTTTCTTAAGGCTGTTCTTGGCGCCCAAAAACATATTGCGGCGTTATTTCCAGTTTCTCAGCTCTTTTCTTTTAAGGGTATTTTTATTTTAGTTGGTAGTTTTAAGGACATTTGTAAAATATATGCTTGTTAAAGGAATGAGGCTGTAAAATTAAACTGACATTTATCGCTTAGTAAAGGAACATTTATATTTAAATTGTATCACAGTGTAACGAATTTATATTCAAAATCCTTTATCTGTGATTCAATCTTCGTAAGTCTGTACTGTAAATAGAATGAACCAAACTTAGACAACAATGAATGACTGTAAATAATACTGTGAGTGAACACCACATGCCAAAAGTTATTATAGTCTTTTTTATACAAACTATATTCTGGAAATAAATTGATTGCCCAACGCTCTAACTTGAAGACTATTTTACTTACGCCAAAATTTACACAATTTAAATTTATGAACGACCGAATGTTCAAAGTGTCTCTTGGCTGCTCGAACTTACGCTTTTTAGCGAGCTGTTAATACAATGGAACTATATCGTTATGTATAAATGGCTTAATATTTAAACCGTGGAACCTAAAAGTAAAACTTTAGTGTAACATATGTCAAATAAACGGTTTAGAAATGTATTGCAAATAAACAACATGACTTTTCTTCCTATAGCCGTACTAAGCATATGAATTCACAAAACAGTTATAACACAAACAAGTATTTATAAGGGGATAAGTAAAATTGACAAATATCGATATCAACGACAACTGCCGTGTCTTGAATGTGGAATTTTCCAATACGAATTTGATGTCTTCAGAATATGTTTATAATTCGATCCCTACTCCGTTCCCTGGTGTGTTTGAGGCATAAACATTTGAGTATACGGCCTTCGTGTATCGGCTGGGGTCACGTATCATGTCAAATATCAAAATTGGACTTTCCGTGCACCGCAGCTAAACTCTTGCTACTCTACCGGTAAATGTACTAAGAGTTTTTAATTTTGTGTAAAGAATAGTTATCTTAAAGTAGATTAAAATAAATTAAAAACCGATTTGTTTGGATTAAAAAACTGGTGATTTTTCCAGATTATGGTTTTGTTCACTATAGGCCCTAATGAATGCAATCTTACCATAGTAGCACTAACATTTCTTTATACCTACTGAAATAGAAATGGAGGGGTTGAGATTTTTGTTATTATTCAAATTTTACGATGATTGAAGGTTTTTAGATTTAATTAATAATCGTTCCTAACCACAAAGTTGGCCTTTCCATGCAACATGGCTAAACTCTCTCTCCAAATGTTTGATTATATTAACATTTGCAAAGTGGAATGGAGAATGATTGGTATTTAAAAAGATTTCAAGAGATGTTGTGTTTAAATTGATGTGTATTAACATTTATTAAATAATACATTAATCTTTTTCAAGGCCTTTAAAATAAAAATGGAGGAAAGTTTTTTTGAGATTTTTGTGCTGCGATATTAATTTTGAACGCTATTATGTATAAAGTTCAAGTGTAAAGCAGTGTATTATCTGCCAGTTTATAAACTTAATCAGTTTTAAAATCATTATCTCATAAAAAAAGTTAATTTAGTTCATAGAAATATAATACCTTTTTATTTTGTTCCATCCGGCAATACAGATTTTAGTTTGCACAGTTCGTCGTCCATCACGGAATCTTCATTAACTGTAACATTGATTGGTACAATATTGGAAATAAGAAACAAGACTTAACAAGACTTATTAAACTTGGGCTACAGCCGTACTTATTTGACCTACACTGCTCAGTGTTTCGCAACATAATATAATGTATTTTTAAATTATTGCTGAAAATAACAACTAATATAGTGTCAATAGTGTTTCCATTTGATTTGGTAACATGAACTAATAAATACGACTCTTTAAACGTTATAGCATCGGAAACCACTCACATTGAAACCACTCAACATTGAAACCACTCAACATTGAAACCACTCAACATTGAAACCACTCAACATTGAAACCACTCAACATTGAAACCACTCAACATTGAAACCACTCAACATTGAAACCACTCAACATTGAAACCACTCAACATTCTGCGATCAAGAGATGTTCACTCCTGTACCTGACAGAAGTTGTCAGACTTATCTGCTAGAGGATCGTTTGGAGGGGAATGTAAAACACAAACCAAATCTGATATCACCAATTGTTTATACAACCTGCTGTATCCACCGGAAACATTTTCACCGATACGGTATCGTTCAGAGTGAAACTAAACATCAGAACTGAAAATGTTTCTGGTGATTAAGATTTGCAAAGTATCCACCAAAAATAATAATTCATGCATCTAAAGGTAATGGATGGATACATTTAACATGGCTTTGATGGTGGGTTTGAGCATACCATTGTTTTATACAGCCGTAGGTATTAATAATTATATTATTGTCATCGATGGATAAAACAGATCAATGACAGACTTGCTGCTGTATGATCGTTTGGAGGGAAAATTAATTTAAAATTCCGTAATCATAGCTGTGAACAAAGTTGGAATAGTTGTGAAATTAATAGTTTATATTTACGAATACATTTCATAAACTAGTATACTAGTGATGTAATATTATATTATGCTGATATATTACGTTATAAGAAAATATAATGTTTTCTTCTGTATGAAAGTATCATACATATCTTAACTTATTCTTGCATAGTCTTAAATAAATTTATGTAATCTAGTTTAATTTTGATTTAATAACTTTATTTATTGCTCTAAATTATCATACACATATGGAATTCCTGACGTTATTTAAGGAAAATTCGTTCTACAGTTTCCTTGAATGACGTAAAATACGACTGCCATTAGAGATAGTGAGATGAGGTTACAAAATATGACAGCAGTTTGTCTACAGAATATAGAAAGACCTCAAGGAAACACTTTTTTTAACTCGCAGCTGACATAAAACATTTCTTATATATTTTTAAATATATGTAAAATTCACTGTTTAATATAAACCAATAAATATTTAAGTAAACTTGCTTTTCATGATAGTTTTTAAAACAATCCAATTTGTATGAACCAAATTTAATTTATTAAGACAAATACAAGTTCATAGTTTGGCATTTCTAGATAATTTACCTTATAACAAAGAATCGTATTATTACAATATTTACTTTATTTGTTTATTTTAATAATATTACAATAAAGGTACACATTTACTGGACATAGTAGGTTGTTACCACAAATGCTTCGCTTGTTCCAAAAATATGATACCTTCAATGAATAATCTATAGGAATTAGTTGTTTCTGAATTCTTACTGCAGTCTATTTTTTAGTAGTAAACCTTTTCCAATAAATTTGTTTAGTTTTAAAAGGGGATATTTTTAAACGATGATATTTACACCTAAACAAGATTAACCTAAACTCAAAGTTGATGTTTTTATTCTATATTTAAAAATACTAATTGTTAAGCTATGTTATAAAATTATATTATTGGTGGTGACATGGAACTAGAATAAAATAAAACGATATACCTTTTTAGGATAAAACAATTTTAAACCCCACTTTTGATTCGTGTAATTTTTCTAGCTTATACACCTGTAAGAGTGTTTTTACATCTTTTGATTTACAAATTATAAAGTAGGGCCTAATTTTAAATTTTACAAGGCAAATTTCAATAAATGTTTTCTATAACATACGTTTTTCCAGTACCTTAATCAAAATACTGAAAGCTTTGGATTCTTGATTTGCCTCAACAGCAACAGTTTTATTTGAGGACTGATGGCGGTATATTCCAAAAAAATTCCTGTGGTTTCATCGAACATCCTTGTAAAGGTTTAAAACTGTATCAAACAGCCTCTGGCCGTTGGGCTATTAATTAATTACACGAAACAATGGACCATACTTAGTATGAATTATCCATTGTTGGAATCCTTATAATAGCGGACAATTAAGTTTAAAGCTGGGCTGTAGCCAATAGCAAGGTTGTACGCTGTCACTCTTGCCATTTTGCCGTAAAAAAAATATCACTCTAATGTTATTCCGATCAGGTGGTGTGGAATTCAGTTTTGGCAATGCATCACGACTACTATTACCTGATCTTCGTTGATAGCCCGGTAAACCAACCCCTCACTGGCAATTTAATTGTCCCATATTATATTTGGCCTTACATTTTGGTAAGGCCTTATATTTGGCCTTCTTGTAAATATAATCATCAGCGTAAGATATATAAGAAACGAACAGTGAGAGATGTTTACTCGCCCCGCCACTGCTCGGTGTTTACGGATCCAATTAAAGCTGTTTTGAACAGTAATACTTACTCCGAATGTCGTATACATGTTGTAAATGTTCTACATGGGACATGGTTATTCTGCGGCCTTAAATAGCCGGTAACAATAAGTAAACTAAGAAGATTAGATACAAATTCATACTATTTTCTTTACACTGAAAGCAAATAAAGAGACTTCTGGGGCACGGGAGAAGTGATAAATCACGGGAGACGAAGATCTGCACTTAAACGGTAGCATTGTTCTTAGCACTACTGTGTGAGTGGGTCGACTGCTGTCTCTCTCCCACGCCTCCAAGTGCTTGTGTATATTGGACATTAATACTTACTCAAGGCTCTGTTACTGACTCTCATTTTACCCCCAGAATTAATTGATTTTCGCATTCAAATACGCTCGGGTTTGTGTTGGTGTCTTATAAAGTGAGATTACTAAGAGTGATCGAGCACTGGCATTTCTAGGGCGACGGTTGTTTACCATCTCCGTAGCCAGGTGGCGCCACCAGCGACGTGGGTGACGCGACCACCCCAGGCTCTGTCTCTATTCTGTGTTGATGATTACAACTCATCATCAAAGGTTGGCAATACAATTAAACGGTACGTCGATTTTTTTAACCAAATAGATAATATATTTTTATTATTTTCCTCTTTACTGATGGTTACGAAGACAATTTGTGTTCCATTACAGTTTAAACCCAAGTAAAACTCCAAATATAATTTGTTTCATGTGGAACTATAGCAGATAACAGAAGGGCGTCACCATCCCAGTAGCTGTAGTCTTTTTATTTATATCTGAAACATTTGTTCTTCCTGTTGTAGCAAGTTACAAATCCTATAATTTATATCAACAGCCGTCAAATATAAAATGCCATTGATTATTGTTTTATTATAAGATTAACATTAAAACGCTAAAGACCGATATAAATTAAAAAGGATTTCTGTAAATCTACAAGAAAACAAATTTCCAACGGTAAATGTTAATTTTTCCTACGATGCACATGCGCTAAGAAAAACGTATAATTTATTTTATTGCCTGGTAATATAATGATAACAAATTAAATGACAACCTACATCCATTTACTATTTAGGGTCTCGTGTATTACAAGCACTGATCCTACAAATTTATAACAAGGAAAGTCCATTAGGATAACGATATCACTCTATTGTAGTTCAGGCTTTTTAATGCCAATAGAATAACATTTTACAGAGTACAGAGTAATGTAATATTTTAACATTTTAACTTTTTTTTATTATATCGCACAATGTATACACATAATTTTACACTAGTTTATATTACTGTCAAATTTGTCCGCCTCCTCAGTTTTTATTTTAAGTATCAAAGGGTTCGTCTCACTGATATTACACTTTTATATTTACCTTCACGCATACATGTACTGGTAAGTTTAGCTAAAATCAGGTAGGTAAGTAGCTAATACACTTAAGCCTATTCTAATACCAAAATAATTTGAGCGACCTCCCTACCAGATATCAAATATATAATGTTTATCTTGTAGTATAAAGTATTTACTGGACTAATTGAGACAACATTTGGGAAGAAGGTTTATTAATCTAATACATTATCGTGCGGAAGCCTACTCCTGTTTTATCTTTCGGTCTCCGACCCATTGGTCCCCATCATGCACCAACTACTGGTCTGGTCTAGCTAAAATGTGGTTGGACGTTTATAATTCACTAAATTCGAGCAAAGGCTTAAGTATTCGAAAAATCCATAACCGATATGCCCCTCTGACCTCCAAATGTTCTTTCACTCATCAACTACCTGATCAATTGAGTTGAAACTTAGTATAAGTAACAATAATACATAAAAGTTATACACAGGCCAATTTCCGTTCCAAAAATCACTTTGGGGCTCACCTCTACTGGCAATCAACATTTCCAATTTATTCTTTTGAACATAAGGTTTGGATAGACCTAATGTTTGGGCCAATTGGTCTGAAATAAGGTATAGAGTTACACTAGTTGGTGTAGCAATACACTAAAGATTAATATAGCTCTACGCCCGTTTCAGTTTTATATTTTAGTCATACCACACTGGTGTTCAAAACTCCTATGTTAAGAAATACTCATCAAAAACAAATTAATATATTGTTTAAATTATTGAATTGAAATGATTTTTCGTAGAAAGATAGGCACTACATCACAATCAGTCATACGCTTGATCCGGTTCCCATACATTTTATCTTATGGACTTATTTATATCTTATTGCCATTTAATAATCAAATAGACTAAACATTTAATAAGATAAGTCATACTCCAGAAACCTAATTAGCTCATGATACCTAGACAACTAAATCTTTGATAATATACTCAACTAATGTTAATTCCTCTACAACGTATTAACGTATTACTGTGATCGTAGGTAAAGCCATGGCAGGTAACAGCTAATTATCCACAGTTGAATAGCTATTATACAAGTATATTGTTACAAAGCTATGAAGACGTATGAAAGGCAATAATCGCTGGCAATTAAAAAGCAAGGGTTGAAACAATGGTTAATGAGCAAAACATTATTGTCCTACAAGCGTACAAAACTAATGAGCGTAAATATTTCACCCTCGATATGCATATTTGCTCTGTGGTGAATGACACAGTATCTGTGGTTGGGTATATGAAGTAGATATAATTTATAGGAGATATGTCGCTTAAAGGGTGTTTACGAATTATATTTCCCAAAATTATTACTTGAAGGACTTTTTGAACATCATATTTATAGTTCATGTAAATATAACTTCATAAAATGAAGGTTTAGCAATAAACCTAAGTTTATACTTTTTAATAATGTTTAATATTTATAAAAATTAATAGTCTTCATATTTTACTATAATTTATCAGTATAACTTAAAAGTCTATTAGAATTTGACCTACAGCTAACTATAACTAACTGTTATAAAATTTCAACAGTAAATTTGTTATTGTAAATAAATTCTTTAAATCATACAAATAACTCCGCGATTCTTGCACGCTTACAGGGTAATTTGCTTGGTTCAAGAGACAGTTGCAATAAATAATCAGCTGATAAAATTGAGTTCTGACGCAATAACGCTCGGCAGATAGTAACATTCCAGTGAGTACTGTTGGCAACATGACAGAGTGACAGTGAGGAAATAATGTGGGAATATTGATAGTGTTATGTTGGCAGCAGATTGACATACCATCGATCTGTGTTCCATAAATACGGGTCACACACTGTGTGTTCCTCGTAGTCATTATTGTTGCATTACTACTCACAGGATAACTGTAACAATCTTGATGTTGCTTGTGTTAATTAATCTGGTGTAGTTTTAGAGACTTCTATTGTTAATTGGCATTTTTAATTTTAAGTACAAACATGGCAGAGTCATCGTATATTGTATGTAGTCGTAGGTAATATTCCACCACCGAAAAATAATTCGAAATACTACTTTGTGTGACTACCTATAACGAAATACACATCTGCAATAGAACAGATGTATGGTTATAATTTTCTGGATTCGTTAATAAAAAAAACAAGTAAATAAAGGTAGTGCTGGTAATGACACTTGGGCGAGTTGTCCATTGTTATCACTGTTGATAGGATATCGGAGAAATAACATTATTAATTGTATTAAACAGGGATAATTCGTTAAGTGGTGTTTGTAACGTGACTGGCTGATGCTTTCCGGTCGTTGTCAGTACGGTATACGAGACATTAGGTTTAATAGCTACAGTAATTATATGAAAACATAGACATATTTGTTTACTATGTTGGTTTGATGGCTTAACAAGAGCAGCCCAGTAATTACTACACACTCGTTACAAGAGCGGCCCAGTAATTACTACACACTCGTTACAAGAGCAGCCCAGTAATTACTACACACTCGTTACAAGAGCAGCCAAGTAATTACTACACACTCGTTACAAGAGCAGCCCAGTAATTACTACACACTCATTACAAGAGCAGCCCAGTAATTACTACACACTAGTTACAAGAGCAGCCCAGTAATTACTACACACTCGTTACAAGAGCAGCCCAGTAATTACTACACACTCGTTACAAGAGCAGCCCAGTTACTACACACTTGTTACAAGAGCAGCCCAGTAATTACTACACACTCGTTACAAGAGCAGCCCAGTAATTACTACACACTCGTTACAAGAGCAGCCCAGTAATTACTACACACTCGTTACAAGAGCAGCCCAGTAATTACTACACACTCGTTACAAGAGCAGCCCAGTAATTACTACACACTCGTTACAAGAGCAGCCCAGTAATTACTACACACTCGTTACAAGAGCAGCCCAGTAATTACTACACACTCGTTACAAGAGCAGCCAAGTAATTACTACACACTCGTTACAAGAGCAGCCAAGTAATTACTACACACTCGTTACAAGAGCAGCCCAGTAATTACTACACACTTGTTACAAGAGCAGCCCAGTAATTACTACACACTCGTTACAAGAGCAGCCAAGTAATTACTACACACTCGTTACAAGAGCAGCCCAGTAATTACTACACACTCATTACAAGAGCAGCCCAGTAATTACTACACACACGTTACAAGAGCAGCCCAGTAATTACTACACACTCGTTACAAGAGCAGCCCAGTAATTACTACACACTCGTTACAAGAGCAGCCCAGTTACTACACACTCGTTACAAGAGCAGCCCAGTAATTACTACACACTCGTTACAAGAGCAGCCCAGTAATTACTACACACTCGTTACGAGAGCAGCCCAGTAATTACTACACACTCGTTACAAGAGCAGCCCAGTAATTACTACACACTCGTTACAAGAGCAGCCCAGTAATTACTACACACTCGTTACAAGAGCAGCCCAGTAATTACTACACACTCGTTACAAGAGCAGCCCAGTAATTACTACACACTCGTTACAAGAGCAGCCCAGTAATTACTACAAACTTGTTACAAGAGCAGCCCAGTAATTACTACACACTCGTTACGAGAGGGTTTCTTTAAATGGGTTTTCAATGAGTTGGTTTAAAATGGAAACCAACTCTATCTTTTTATCAAACCTGTTCATTGTAATGATACTATTGTAGTTGTTAGGTATGTGAAAAGAAATTGTATTGTTTTGATGATTTTTTATTATGGATTAATTAATAATTAGGCAAAACTGTAACTAAGTAAACTATCATGTTTAACGAGTATTCATCACCAATGTCATAACAATAAATAAGAAACAATTGTCCATTCGAATTATATAAAGATATATTCATTTTTACTACGCATAAATTAATAATCAAGTCACTTTAAATTACTTCATACAAATAAAGTAAATTGCAGCAACATCATTGTTGTTGTACTCGGTATTTTTAAATTTGATAGAAGTAGTTACAGTCCAAGCGCATGATCGTATTTGAGTTTACTGAGTTCTCCGATAGACTCAATTACAGTTTGAGCTCGAGGGATAATAAAGTACAAACACAACGCCAATTAGAGAAACAATAAACCCGCCCTTGCTGAGAGCCTTCCGCTTCTTTATGACCGTTCTTTTACTGGATGACTTCCATTGGTAATGTGATTGTTCAATTATTGGTTTTAAATTATTTGTAAAAGTTGTGTGAAGTTGTAAAAAAAGTTACCGAGCAAATTAACACAACACCGCCTGCGGATTGACACTTTTATAAGAAAAGACATTCAAAAGTTAACTCTATTTACTATGGCAATAACACTGCGTTTAATTATTTCAAACCTAAAACGAATAATCCAATTGAAATATTGATTGCAATGCATATTGAATATAGCATCGTAAGATTATTTTATATAAAAATTGGGTTTCACTAAGTTGGCTTAGTGGCAATCAAATTTAATATTCACCAAACCTGTCTACTTTACTGTTTCCACAGCGGATTTTGCGATTATCACCCCGATGTTTGACGACACTGTAGGAGTAGGAGAACGTAGAGAGAAACATAAAACTTTCTTACGAGAAAGTTGCACCCAGTGATATATAGTGATACTGGTCGACAGGAGTTTAAATGGAAAACATGAATCCGATCCTTCGTTGTAAAACTCTACCTTAAAACACCTCAAATTTGTCAACTCCAGAGTAGTATTGATACTGTTATTTCATGAAAAAAAAAATACAATTCTATATCTAGCTGGTTTATGAACATTCATTGATGAAATATGGTACACAACTTCTACAACTGGATCTGGTTGAGGTCTAATGCTATATGCATAAAAACCATGCTTGTGATAACAAATCTGCTTGTGCTTGTGCTTGTGCTGCTTGTGCTGTGCTTGTGTGATAGCAAATCTGCGTACTTTAGTCATAATGGTATTTTATGGTAAATCAATGTCATCTCGCGTATTTATAAATACATTTTTTGAAACTTAGTCAGTTGCTTCATGTGTTAGAGAAGTACATATATACATTTGAAATTTGATGAGTACGCAGGTTTGCTGTGACAGGGTATTTAAGAATATCTATAATGACGATTGTTCAATAACGACGATGTGACACTGAAAGGATAATTTAATTTGGCCCAAGGAAACAATATTTACTAAAAAAGTATTCAGTTGAACGTATGTTACTATTTTATAACGATCTAATATTTTATTTTTTGTGGAAGGCAAAAACGTATGGTAAGCAATTTAAAAAGTACATTGGTAATTAAAAAAATGGTTCTCTTGCTGATATAGCAAATTAAATCGACAGTAAGTTTTCATTTTCTAGTGGTTAATTTATGAAGGTTAATTAGTTAGTTAATTTAGTACAAAAATAAAACAAAAATGAAGAAAAGAGAAATAGTCCTAAATTACATTGTGCAGAGCTATTACCCACTTTCGTGGTTAATTACCTCTCAGCCCCTGGCAACTGACCTGGCAGTGAAATAATCCACCGTTGTTTGTGCTTGGACTACTTCTTGTTCTTGGATCACTATATCTCTTTGATGTCAAAGGAGTAAATGTTAAAGTTAAATAAAACGTAATGTTAATAAATTAAAGGTTTATCGTGTGTTCTTACTGTATAAATATCCAAATTACAATTAATTATGGCTATAATAAATTTGTTTTTAACTATTAGGGGTCGTGTATTTGTTAAAGTAGCAAAATCAGGTGTTTTATCTAAAACAATAATAAAGTGAGAAGTTTAGGACCAAACTCCAAAACTCTTTCTCACTCCTTACTTCTAAACTATATGGTCTATTCTTAGCCTACTTACTATCATGGTTTATTTTAAATATTACAGCACAAAGTCAGCCAAAATATTACCTGTTATGCTCGGTCTGCGATCTATATCTGACATTTGGTGTATCCTGGTAGACACAGCGGAACTATCTCGTACTACGTGAACGGCGTAATATTTCACGGCATGACACGACCTCTAGCCTGTTAGGTTGTCTGAGAGTCCCCGTCGATCGTTGGTCCCCCCGGCCTGGGGATAGTGCTTGGGTCAAGGGTTCGAATCTCGTCTCAGTCGGTGGTTTTCACGTGCAAATCATGGAGAGTTCACCTGTCTGTGGCAGAGTTGAAGTTGAGGGTGGACCTTGTAACATCAAATAAATAGACCATGGTTGGACGAAATACGCATACACGTCCAACTCGATTTGTCATAATAATATGATATCACTGCGAACGACTTGTACACGTCCAAGTTCAAATAAATATTCCTAAATCTTAATTATCTCCTTTAATTTTAATTATTTTTCAAGCAATCATTAGGTTAAGAAAAATATAAAAAATATAAGAAATAAAGTTTTATTTTTTTATGTAACAGTAAATAATATAATTTGTCTTACAAACTATGATATTTGTGTCCTATATTTTGGGCCACCTGTAAATTTAAGCAGTTTAACTTATTTCCTCCAATAGAAGTTCAAGTTTCATGTTGTGATCAACAGCCAATATAAATACTTCCCGGACTAAAAGCTGTTCAACCTTCTTCAAAGCCTTGCTACATATCATGGCTGTCCTTCTGTGTAACCCTCAGTGAAGTACTGAACAAATCGCCAGTAAGCGATCGTGAGTGTTTTAAAAACCTAGAATAAATCTATTAATTTACAACTCAAGAGGAAAACTAAAGGGGGCCCGTTAATGTATCAAAGACAATTTCACAAGGTGACTTTGCCATTGCAACATTTTAGTCTTTCAGCGTTTCATAAAAGTATAATAAACTAAGATGGACATAAGGAAGTGACCAATGTATTAATTATTATTTTTTCTTTTTGTTTCTTGCAATCAAGTCAAGTTTGACAATTTAATTACAACCTTAAGTCTTGATGTCTGATCCAAATAATTTATATTCTATCCAATGGCCACAACAATGGCTATAGTATATTAAGGTCCAGGCAAACATTTATTAACAACAAACCTGTTACAAAAATTTTAATTAAAATTAATGTTAACAACATTTTATTGACAAGAAATTGTAAAATCAAACATAAATTTTCTGTTTTACATTGACAATTCACTAGGTTTTTTATGACTATTATTATTTTTTCTGGAATAAATACATTTTATTCAACAGAATAAAACATTCCCAGTAATCGGGACTGCCTCCTTCAAACAAAGCAACATCTCAATATAATACTATTAATTTTGAGGCTTTTTCAGGCCAAATAATTGGTTTCTTAAAATGTAAACAGAGTATTAAAGTAATTGTGTAATCTAATACATATACTCCCGAGTCCCTTCAATAGCTTATATCTATATAAATCTAATATTAGCCAAGCAAATACTGAAAATTGATTATTCTCTTTAACGATATGTTTCCGAAGTAAAACCCATTTCTGTGATATCATCGACTATATATACTGAAGTATGTATACTATTGACTATACATATCTCAATAAATATGGTCATTGGATGATATATTACATCAGTAAATATCAGAATTTAGGTTTTCATGAAAATTGTTGGATCGGTTTTTAAGATTACTTTAAATAAAAATAAAATAAAATATTGGCTTTAGTATTCAGAATTAAAATGTCTAAATGTGCACTGTATGAGGTTAGGTGAAATGGGAGAACAAACCAAGGGAGGTAGAGAAAAAGAGCGAAAAAAGAGCTTAAATGTTAGAGAAGAACCCACTTGACGCCAACCCCTATAAATTTATAAGACCCTCCCCTTAATGCCTTGTGTGGAGACCCATGAATACCTTTTACCGCAAGTGATTCTACCCTTTCCATTATTTACATTTGACTTCTAGCTTTCGAATGGCAAATAAAAAGTAACAATCAAAATTCGTAGCTTTATTGATTAAGTTTAGTTTTAATAATTATTTATATTTATCGACACAGTTCGTACAAATAAAACACGAAATATGAGAATAAAGACAGATTAATATAAAAAGACAATACGAGTAAGTAAGTACTAATAAGAATATGGATATAGATCTGGTATGGTATTTAAAAATATACGTGATTGCGTGGAGACTGAGAGAAGACTTCCATTTAATCGAAATTTCATCAACTAATGAAAGACAGAAATAGACGAAGTTGGCTGTAAATATACATTTCCTATGATTTACTAATGTTTTAGATGGTTAAAAAGTAGTTTGTGTAAGATACGTATTTAAAAAAATACATAGTAAAAACATATTAGTCCTGAAATTTCTTAGTTATAAATTAAAATGACGGTTTTCCATTATTCCATATAGACCAATAACAAAATTTGAGTAAATTCAAATAGTGGTTCAATATTCTTACAGAAAATCATATAATGAATGTGTAACTCTTATAGTATAGCTAACAGGTCTATATAAATCTATCTCCGTGTGTGCGATATTACATCTTTAATCTAATAGTTTGCCGGAATATGTTCCGTCATAATTTATTTCAGGAATTTAAGACGCTTTTGTTCCCGGATATTTCACTTTTAACTGAGGATTTTCACAATCCACTAAAACTAGAGTTGTAAATGGAATAGTTACACAGACGCACAGATCTTTGCCGTTACCTGTACGGTCTAGGGAAAACCACACTGTTGATTAAATAATTGTTGACGATTTCTTGACATCGTAAAATAGCAGGTAAATTAGTTTCTTTTCATATAATTATTAACTATTAAAGTTTCTCGGCTGAGAAATTGGTGCGTAATAGAGTATATAAACGCCATAATGAGTCTGAGCAGATAAGAGCCATTAGTTTGAGCGCTCTTGGAACATTACCAGAGTTGAAACGTTTATTCAGTGGAACACTTTCTCGAAACTTTATTTATTATGTACTCATACAGAATGCTATTCATCTGTTTAAAATCATACCTTTACGTCTTTACCTCTTTACGTATGATAGTAATCATATTTGAATAGTGATTAATTTATTTTAGCTGGAAATCTTCGTTTATTGAATTAACTTAAATATAAATTTGAATTCCCTTTTTTCTTGGTCTAACAAGGACAATTTTATGGCAGTTGAATAAAATAAAATTAAAAAATCAGTAATACGAAAGTATTTAGGCCTACCTCAATACAAGCATATGTTATACGCAACTTAACCATCATCTAAGTTATATGAGAAATGTAAGGTAGTGTTATATCCAGTATTATTCCAGATATAACGAACATTGTAGTCCTAAAATTAATCTTAACTGTTGAAGAAAGAAATCTTCAAAAATTCAAAACTACACAAAAGAAGTTTATGTTTGTTGCTGCGTGATACTACAAGCTTGCTTAGCATACAACAAGGACGTGATTTCACATATTTACAAATATTGGTGGAAGAAGCCGGGAAGCTGAGTAGGAAGTAAACTATATGTATATTTTATGTATAGGTGTTGTCAACCACCGAGTAAACAAAATGAGGGGGTGGTAAACCAGTACCTATCTCTATGCAACACGAAGCTAAACATAAGCTGCTTAGCTTGTAGCGGAGGCGCATAGTAGTACTTAGTGGAGGATCTTCCCAGGAAATTACACTGTGACGAAATTCCAAAGCAATCAAAATAAAAACGTGTTACGTTGAAGGTGTAACAGTATCCAACATTTGCACATGCTACATGTTTGGTTTTCTTATATCTTTATATTAATCGGCTAAACAATTTTTGTGGTACCGATTTCTCGGATATGCGGCATCGTAGAATTATGAAACTTATTTAGTACTATTAGGAGATGTGTCGAATGTATATAATTTTGTGTTTGGGCGTGTAGGACTATGCCCTTTTGGCTTTCAAAGTATAATTAACTGTTATAAGTAAGCTGTTTTGGTTTTGTTTTAATACTTTCATATAAAACTTATTTCAATTTTGTTCGTTACAATTGATTGAAACTTTATTTTTAAAAGATGTAAAATTGTTTCGTTCTTCACAAATTTGTATTTATGTGTAAGGTGAGAGAGATATCGTTATTAAAATATGTTTTATAAAATTGTTTTATTTTATTCATGAACATTTGAATGTAGGTTAGCTAAAACAATATGTTCACAAGAATAATTATCTTGTGATTATTTATTTTTACTACCTTGATAATCATGGGTTACAGGAGCATATTTAAACAAATATTTTAAAAAAGCTTCTATGATCCGGGAACGAAAAAATAGTTATATAATCCAAAATTATCAATAGTCCTTTAAAATAAAATGTGATTAATAAATCTAGGGTTGTTATTAATTAATTATCTTACCACGCAATAAATTTAAATTGTTGGATAGCCTTAACAATACAAAGTAAAGAAAAACTTTATCTTTGTACAAAAGCAAATTTCCTTTTATTGTTTTTTTTTTACTATCGAAATAAAAAAATTCCCTTTACATAAATTGAACTTTACATTACATTGTTTTGTGAATATTTAGAGATGGAAAATACAACCTAAGCTAGGTTTAACTTTAATTGCAAAAGACAAATGATTTCATTAAATTTTAAAATAATATCCCATGAGATCTCCAGTTAAAGAACAAAGCGTAGTCCTTTTATCCTACTAAGAATCTCACTCTGACTTTATGAAAACCTACAAACCCTCTTGAGAAAGCTCGCAAAGGGCAATGATTAACTATGCTGTACATCGCCTGGTAGTCTGCCACACACTCACAGTATTGGTGGAATACCTGTCCTCAATTTGACTTCCAAATGTTTGATCATACCTTATTGATATGAAATATACGATCCACTTATTTTTAAGATTAGCATGATTCATGCCATCACCGGAGTAGTTGGATTCTTTCAAATCTCCCCCCCTACAAGATTTAGTCCGAGCTTGGATTTCTGGAGGAGCAATGAGACACAACACTGGAAGCGTAGTTGTGGCTAGAATACCACTTATCGTTCTCGTGGCCCTCTAAGTTGAACATCGACATATTTGAGATGTGCACGCTACTTAGTCATACGGGACAACGTATCACGTATCATTTTGAATATCTTCAATACGACAAACGGTTACTGAGATACGAATTGGCGGTAATCGCAGGACGTTGTCTAATGAACATTTCGCATAATTGCACTTTCTCCTCAAATCTGGGTAGTATAGTGGTTAGAGTGCTCACGGTGGAGTGATTATTTTATAAAATGATAAATTAGAAAATATATTCTCAGGACATAATTTTAGTTTATTTCGCTTGGGAAAAGAGCTATTTGGTAGATACAATGTTTCTTTGTTAGTCAACATTATTACATAATCCAAGGTCTGGGGATCAGTCCTTAGCAAAGTCGGAAAATGTGAAGTTTCGATACTGGACCCAGGTGCCATTAATTTGTCATTGTCAGTTAGTGATTCTTTTTAAAAAAAGGTCGGCGGTAGATATGAAACATATATAACAGGGTTTGGTCAGATAGAAAAGTCTTCTATGGTATTATACAATGTCACAAACCGGATCCCAGAATGACTATTGTATCGGAAATAGTCACATTTTTAGTTTAACTGATTGCGCTTGAATGGAAAGTTTGAGCGGTTGCCTTTTTTGACTAAGTCGTCTATTTCATGTTGAATTTGTGACAATTTTGTTTGGAGATAAAAAAGGCATTTGACGTAAGGTGTAACTCGACCTAGGCTATATTTTGATACTTACATGACTTGTTATGTGAGTGGTCTCTCGAGACACCAAAGAGAAGTAAAACACATAAAGGTGTTGGTCATAGTGACCATGGCTGCAAAGTTGCATTATGTTATTTATATCAATATAAATGCATTCCCGACTTTTGCCCAACCCTGCATAATGTTACAGGATAAAATATTCTCTATGGCCAATCAAACGCTGTATGTACATACGAAGCGCTGCCGAATCTCATAATGCTTTTGAGGGATTATTTTTACCCTTAATCCTCTCCCTCCACTCCTCCCATAACTCCCTCACCAGTCGCACCACATCAAAGCAGTAATCTCTTCTCTGATGGAACGTATTTTATTTATTTTGTACAACGAAAAACCGTTACCTATACGTGCATGAATTCGAGGCATACTAATCAATGTATAGAAAGCGAGCCACTATAAGTCGTTTGTTGGTATTTGATAACAATCAATTTCAGTGATAAACTAAACTGTAAATATACGTTTTGAAATACAGGAAATATTTTGAAGCAGGCGTGGTAATATGTGTTTTGTGCAGATTGTCAGAGTGAAATACATGAACAATATAGAAACACTTTTCGTATAGGCTATATGTTTTCAATCTTGTAATATTACTACCACTAAATAAAAAATTAAAAACATTGTTGTATAAATATATAAAAGTAGCTTTAGGTTTGTTTCATAGTAATTTTAAATACTATATTTTTATGTTTTTAGCGAATTTCCCCTATAGGGGAGAAGCTATTACCGTAGTCGACATGGTAAGACATAGGCCCGGGACCATGATAACTTTCGTTTTGAGGTCTCCAGATGCCAAAAACACCATTCATTCAAAACTGTATATATATATATATATACACACACACACACACACACATATATACATATATATATATATATGTAAATGTGTCCGTGGGTGCCATAACTCTCGTAAAAATAGTCCGATTTTGATGACATTTTGTACAAACACGTAAAGCAACATTTATGACTTTAATTTCGAAAACCAGCCAGATCGCTCTATCCAAAGGGGTATTTTGGTGGGGTTTGTGCCCCAAATCTGGTTTTTTTGAGTATTTTACACATAATATTTTAGTAAATAAAATTTTTGTTTTTACCATTGAATTCAGCTTAAAAAACAAACGACTTGGTGTTTTGATGATTGCTCTACGTCAATTGGTTACAGAGATATTTAAAGTGCTAAACACAGCACGTTGTCCAATGTTATTCTCATGGAGAATAAGAAAAATTGTATATCTCACTTATTTATCAACTTATTCTGACGAAACTTAGAATATTGCTTCATATCACTGGGGTCTATTGATATTTGCATAAAAGTGGTTTATATGCCTGCATTCTAGACTTCTCTTCCACCTGGTACGCGTCGCACCCCCCATTTTGTGTTTAGTATTTTTTAAATGTCCGTGTCCGTTGTCCGTTTGATATTCGTATGTGTTTTAATTTGTGTGATAACGTCATGATGACCTTGAGATGAAGAGATTGTTTCATCCTTGTACCAACGGCATGATGATGACTCCACGGAGTCGAAACTGGTTGCATAAACAAATTGGATTAACTAAATGCAGGTATATAAACCACTTTTAAGTATTATACAGTAATCCGGAGGCTAAAATCCATCAATAAAATGGTATTTTCAAAAAAACTACTTTTTATTGATATTTTCCGCAGCAGCAAACCTGCGTATTCAGCCCCCATGTTACTCTTATGGAAAATAAGTAAAAGGTTATCTCCGTTAATTATCAATGCAATACAATAATTACAATAATACAATTACAATAATACAATTACAATAATAATAATTATTATTATATACAATAATAAGCAAGCACAATACTTGTCCTCCTTTTTTGTCAGCTTATGTGCATCGTAGGAGAAAATCGCGCATACCGTTAAAAAGGTAGTGCCCTGTAGATGAGCAGAAACCCATTATAATTTACATCGGCCCTCAGGGCTACGCCTCACAGGCTTTCAAAGTTTCAATGTTTATCTAATGGAAGAACAGTAATTGATTATATAATTCTTTATTTGACAGCTGTTGATATAACGAATACTAGCAAAACAGAGAGAACAGATGTTAATTTAAATACAAATACTACTAGCTACTGGAATGGTAACACCCTCCTATTATCCTTTTTACCTCCAAGTTAAAAAGATTAAAACTGTTTGTGAGGAGGAAGGATGAGGGCTGGGGAGAGGATGAGGTGGAGAGGTTTCAGGTATAAATAAAAAGGCTACCGTTTACTGGAATGGGAACGCCCTTCGGCTATCTTTTTTAACTCCACATTAAAAAAAATACCTGTGGGTGAGGGTTGGGGAGGTGAAGAGAGAGAGAGAAAGAAGATAGAAGGAGAAAGAGATGAGCGCAACATAACCCACTAAATATTAAACTTTTTTTCAAATATTTTTTAAATAATATTTGGTCGAATTTCGACCATTGGGCGGTTTCTAGTGAGCATAAATTAATAAAACTTGATATGTGGCTTTACCTAGTTGAGTTAGCCTATATCGATATTTGTATTAAAACCCAATTTTTGTATTCCGTGTTTGAACATACCTGCATACTCAGCCGCCATGTTATTCTTATGGAGAATAATTAAAATGTCATAAATCGTTTATGAAATGTATGAAATGTATATTGATGAAACTTGGCATGTGGCTTTATGTGGTATTAACATATATATATATATATATATATATATATATATATATATATATATATGCATTGGAAACTCTCTGAGTAGGCAGGTTTGCTGCTATGGTATTATTATTATTACATTGATTATGTTCATCAAACTTATCCATTTCTTATT
This sequence comes from Allygus modestus, assembly GCA_963675035.1. Lineage (NCBI taxonomy): Eukaryota > Metazoa > Arthropoda > Insecta > Hemiptera > Cicadellidae > Allygus > Allygus modestus. The sequence continues at coordinate 39,244,513 of OY776114.1, read as the reverse complement.
ACTGAAAGAACTGGTCACACCGTAGTAGTCAGCCCATGTTTTGCCTAATCCCTTAGTATCCAATGGATCTATAATCAACATAAGTATGAGGAGTAAAATACTGTATTTTTGAAAATAAAAATAGCGATGGATTTGAATTTATTATTGATTTATTTGGACTTGATACCGCTTGATAACGGGAGAAGTTTCCCTACCTCCCGAAACATAGTGTAGTTTTAAACACTGGAAGCTTAAGGTAAAGTCCAAATAAATCAATGATAAAGTAAAAGATTATTTAACCAAACTGAAAGTTAATTCATCAAGTACAATTATGTGGTTCAGCCACTTTTTACCTTTTCTTGCAATAATGGATCCAAGAATAACTTTCTATGAACTTTACAGCCTTGTGAAAAAAAGTTAATTCAAGAAGGCAAACAAATTTCCAAACAACCCACCTCACCGCAAAATATAATAGCAGGTTTATCTGTTACAATACAAAGTTACCCAGCAGTCTGCTGTTGTCTGTCTGTGTGTGTGTTGCAGTTGTTGTAATACTACAATTACAGTTTTAGGTCGCATACTTTTGCGTCACCTTATTACTGGAGTATATTCTAAAGGATTTCATTATTAAAGCGCGAGTTTATATTTTGTTTCTTACCTAAAAATTAACAAATCAACTAGCTATTCCATTTAATATTAATAATGCATATGACAAAAATGTCATTTTGACTCAAAATGAATATAATCTTTGGAAGGTTAATTGCAACCATGCGGGTTGACACCTTACATTACTTACCTCACTTAGCTTGCTATACATTACTGTAGGTTGATCATATTTAAAAGGGATTAACGAAAAGCCATATTTATTGTTTAATCGTTTACTATGTAAACTGGTCCGAGAGTAAGCTACAAAAGATGCATTTATACATATTATACATTATTACAAGTTATTAATTTAACACGTTGAAATGTAAACTATATAAATCGCCATGAAAAATAAAGTCAAACATAGAGGGAAATGATGTAAATACATATAGTTATGTAGTATTGGTATTGTCATAGTTTCACTTTAAAGTTACACTTGGCAGAGGTAAGAAGAAGCCGGGATGGTCACCCTTATACAAAGTTATGTACAAATATACAACATGTCATGCAAATATATGGTAACAAGCAAATCTAAGTATAAATAAAAAAAATAGCAAGGGAAATATTCCATAGCCTTTAAAGATTGTTTTTACTTTTACAAACTTACAAGCGAAAATATGATGTTACAACTAAGAATTTGTAAAACTGAATGTTCTATTATTGTATACATATACTTTATAACAGATATATTTTCCATTGTCAACTGTTTTTGACTAATTTTAAGATTACATGTCAATACCAAATTTTACTGTTTGTGATATGGTAATAAGTACAACTTAAACAATTTCTATTTTACAATGAAAACAATTTTACAAAAATGAAACAATAATTTGATTTATTTTATACTATCTCAAAAATACAACTATCAAATACGATTTACACTATTTTTTAATTTAAAGTAAACATAATTGTTTACACTAATACAGTGTAATATTTTAGCTTGGAAGATAATGAAATTAGTTATTTAAAAATATTTTACAAAGTATTTTCGTATATATAATGCCAATAAAGATAGGTATACATTATCTTGGTGATAACCAACAACAAACACTATTAAGACTATCACAATGAAAAGCACAGACTGGGAAAGAAAAGGCACGTTTTAGTGGGAAAGCACAGTTTTGATCAACTATAACATGTAACATACACATTGAACTACAGCCCCAGTGATCGAAACATACATGGGAAAGCTTCACGGGTATATTTTGTCATCTTTTGTCAGACGACAGTGAAACGATTTCAACTTAAATATGTTAATGCTTGAAAACTATTAATTATATGACTGATAGTGGAAGGTGTCCCTATCAAAGATATGGTTCTCGTTGCCTCAGAGACCTATTAAATTTGGTTTTATAGATAGGTTAACGGCTTGAATAGTATTCGGAAATATTACTTCCGAACTAACAAAAAACCTTTAAATATGTACAATTTTCCGTTTCAATTCATGTTAAACTATTAAATCTAATCAGATGCCTATTACAGCATTTGTTCTCAAATATATAACTCAAACTTTTAGAATATTTGCATATCAAATTTTTCATTCTATTTGTACAAGTTAAAACAAAAACGTTTACTTTATAACATTTTAAAAATATTTTAAGAGTTTCGGTTGTCTTATTACGACGAATCAGCGTAAACGCAATCCAGTAACTCGATGTGTCTTATGGAGACAAGGTGTTCAAGTCGTTTCAAGAAGTGCAGTTTATGTTTGGTATTACAAACTCTGACGAGCATGTACAAAGTCTTGCATAACAGCCTAAATCTAACAATTAACGTTGTAAACACTAAATCATTTGTTTAGTTGTGAATTAGCCCTATTGCACACACACGCTTACACGGACAAATTTTTATAAAATAAAAGAAAACAATATCCGTCCTAAATGTTAATAAATTAGTTTTTGGATTTGTAAAAAATAAAGTGAAATATCATACATATTTTATTTTTTGAATTAGTAATTAATTTAATTTATTCAGACTAAAACTGAAGTAATCACAATGCCAAATTTATCAAATTATTTTTTTCACGACTTACCAAAAGTTGGTGCAGCCTGTTATAAAGTGTCAGGGTTTCAAAAGTAATTTTTTCTTTTGGGTTTTAGGGTTATTTAATGTTCTAAATCATAGTACTAATTTAATCCAGTTTAAATAATTTAATAATCCCCCTTACATCTAATAGTGAAACTTATTCGTAAATGTTATTAATAATATGGTTTAGAAAGGGTAAATATTTCACTACCTGTTATGTTTACTTATATAATACAATACTTTGAAGTATGTTTGTTTATAAAATTATGCATTCAATTAGAGATAAATTTAATTTATTATGTAATATATTTATTAAATTCAGCATATTAACGTGGAATATATTGGTATTTATTTAATTATGAGGCACTATGTTTATTTACAACAACGAAACTACGTAATTGCATGATAAATATTAGTAATGTATGATTATAGTTTTAATCAGAATAACATTTCAATACATTCAATGTTTACTATAGAATATTATAAGAACACATTTTGTACATAGGACACAATTCAAGTGGTTAGTTTTTTTTAATTCATAAATTTGAAGAGAATATAATTCATTTCTGGAAATGATAAATCACATATATTTGGGAAATAACAATGAAATAAGGAAATAAATTAATATAATTAATTTAATTCAGAAATTTCCAGTAAAAATTATAATTTTGTCTAATTAAATAATCAATAAAACAATTTATAATTAAATTCACCACTCTTTTCGTATATGTAAGAGAGAATAATACACATTTTACCGCTTCTTTAATTTTGTCTGCAGAGCCTATATTTTATTTACAAAACACAAGTTACTCTATACATAAAATTACTAACGCATTTATAGCTGCAATAAATATTTTTAAGTTAAGAAGCTTAAATAACTTATAACACTAATAAATTGAGTATGTCGAGTCAACTTAATATTAAACTTAGAGTTTTTAATCCCTTTAAAAACAAAACAAAATATACTCTTTTTAATAAAAAAATATATTTTTCCTCAAACTAATTGTATTTCTCTACTTTTTACTTTTTACAACACGTTTTAATTCCAACCTCCTCTAAAAGAACATAATTAACCCCTGCATTCCATGATGGCAGTACAACGATTTCAGTTTGAAACAGCATTTGATGTTTTTAATGTTTTTATTGTGTTTTAGTAGTTTTTTTACCTTTATAAACATCTGCCCAAGTTTACTAATGGCTTAGCCTTTGTCACAGACATCTGTGGTCATCCTAATAAACATGTGGTAACAAACAAATAAGTGACAACCCACCTCAAATATCGATAATTCTTGTAACTAGTCCAGATATAAAAACTCAAATCTGCTACCGAATTACGTGGGTATGCCTGAGAGTTACTGAGTTACGTACAAGCTACCGTAACATTAGAATAAACATTTTAAATGGAGACAGTTTAGTCATTATGTCTAATTTACATCTAGAACTATTTAGATTTCATATTTTTGTGGCATTTCCATTCGGCGCTCTATATTAAAATCACTTAATGTTTCTTAAACCAAAATAAATCTAAGAAAGGGATTAACTTCCTGAAAATGCTTCAAAAACCGTGTACTTAGAAACGTAAGGGTACGTTCAGTGGGTCCATTGAAAATGATTTCTTCAAACTTAGCCCTGGAAACAAACATACATCAGCAAGTCGGTAGCCTTTGTAATCACATATCTTCGTGTTTCTTACTAGCTCTTGGGATTCCACTAGTGACTGATGTACGTTGGGGTTTGTTGAGTTGCATTATCATGTCAGTCCAGGAATAAAATAAAACATTAAAGAACACTACCTACTATTTGTTTGTACAAACAAACAAATGTACACCTAGGCTCTAATACCAAACAAAACGCTGGAGGTTTGAAAATAAATAAAAACAGTATAGTCCCAAAATTACTGCTCAAATACATTTTAAATGCTTCACTCTGTTCGATAAAACTAAAGGAGTCCTAGAGGATGTCCGTATGTCAGTCCAAGTCGGGACTGTATCCCAGGTTTTTTCTCTGAAGAAAAAGATGTATTTCCCTGAAGTTTGGCCTGTTTTTCTCCTCACACTGCCAACATTCGCACATCAAATCGTAGATTTCCTTAGGGCAATTAAACGGCTGAGGCAGGTACTTCTGAAAGAAACATTTACCGATTACATTTCTATAGGATCTGTACAAAAGCATATATTTTAGTAATATGTGATAGATTCCGGTTTGGTGACTCCTAAGAAAAGAAGTTTTGGGGTCCAATTAAAAAATCCTAAAAGGGTTAAAAGGGGGGAACTTAACAAGTCATCTTTGTAGATTAAAAAAAATCAAAAAAATTCCGATAATCCTTTTTCTCGATCATGTTATACTTTTGCATGATTATCAGAGTAAACCATTTTTAGCAATTTAAAGGTAAAAGTGGTAGTAATCTAGAATAATTTGACATACTTCAAATATGAAAAAGTATGTATTTCTTCTTTTATCGTAGAAACACAGTTTTTAACTTTGTCGAAGAGGCTTTGAACTGTAACGAATTAAAATATATACATAGTTACATTTAGTAAGTATACTGAGTAGCACTCATAAATCTGTGAGGTTTTTATGCATCTAAAGAATCTTTCCAGTTTCTTCTTATTCAACTACAAGAAGAATAGTTTACTGCGGTTCATTAAAAGCGCTAGTTCATTACGTACTACTAGATAAGATCTGTTTTAGCGAATTTCCCCTATAGCTATTATCGTAGTTGGCATGGTAAGACTTAATCCCGAGACCATGATAACTTTTCGTTTTGAGGTCCCCAGATGCCAAAAACACTATTCGTTCAATTATATATATATATGTATCTCTCTCTCTCTCTCTCTCTCTCTCTATATATATATATATATATATATATATATATATATATATATATATATATATATAGAGAGAGAGAGAGAGAGATATACATATATATATATAATTGAACGAATAGTGTTTTTGGCATCTGGGGACCTCAAAACGAAAAGTTATCATGGTCTCGGGATTAAGTCTTACCATGCCAACTACGATAATAGCTATAGGGGAAATTCGCTAAAACAGATCTTATCTAGTAGTACGTAATACGTAATAGTAGTAGTAGTACGTATATGTCCGTTACCACGATAACTTTTGAAAGAAACACCCGATTTTGATGAAATTTGGCACAAATTTTGAGAGTAGCATTTATGACTTTAAGTTCGAAAACCAGATCGATCGCATTATGGGAAGGGGGTTTTATGGGGGTTTACAATTTTCCAAAAATCGGTTTTTTGCAAATTTGACCCCAAAATGTTAAAAACATTCAATTGTGGCTATAACCATTTTATAGAGCTTAAAAAACAAATAATTTAGTATCTTGAATCATTAACCTAGGTTAAGTGGTTGCAGAGAAAATCCAAAAAAACGTGTCCCATGTTAATCTTATGGGAAAAGGGTTTTAGATTTTTCTCAGATAGTTTTACTAAAAACTTCACATTTCTGTTTATTAATGTGTTTAGCTCAACAAAACAAACATTTTGGTCTTTTAATCGTTGTTCTACGTCCAACCGTTGCAGAGATATTCAAAGTGCTAAACACAGTACGTTGTCCAATGTTATCCTTATGGAGAATAAATAAAATTCTATATCTTGATTATTTATGAATGTATATTGATGAAACTTGGTATGTGGCTTCAACTAGTTGTGGTATATTGATATTAGCACGAAAAACAAGGTTTTTATTGATAGTCCCCGTAGCAGCAAACCTGCATACTCGGCCCCCATGTTATTCATATGGAGAATAAGTAAAGTTGTATATCTCCCTTAATTATGAACCTACATTAAGAGAACTTGGTATGTAGCTTCACCTGGTTCAGTTGTATTGATACTTGCAAAAAAACACATTACTTATCTTCCTCGTTGCAGCAAACTAGCGTCCTCAACCCTAATGTTATTCTTATGGAGAATAAACAAAATGCTCTATATCACTTATTTATGGTTGTATTTTTGTGAAACTTGGTAAATAGCTCTATGTAGTAGTGAGTCACATATATATATATATATATATATATATATATATGCATTGGAAATTCGCTGAGTACGCAGGTTTGCTGCGACGGGGGTATTTTTTACTGTGACTATGTGCAGGTAGTGTTGAACGCACTTGTTTGCCGTCGTTTTGGTAGAAGTGGGTGACGTTGTCGATGATCCTCTCATCCCCCAGGTCCTCGAAGGGTTGTTCTCGCGCGAAAGTCAAGATCTCCCAGAGCGTCACTGCGAACGCCCACACGTCACTCTTACTGCTGTATCTGCCCTGTAACCAGTTTGTACAGGTTATGTCTTTAAATTATCTATCTAGAATTGGCCATACACAGCTTGCGCGTTGCAAAATCTGTTTTAGCATGGTGAACGTGTGGTAAGTTGGTTCCATCAGTACTTTGACAAATTAATAAGGGAACAACGCCCATTAAATTATAATTGCTATGGATTAAATTACTTGTTTATTTTTCGCATTAGTGGTGAATTAATTAAAGTAAATTAAGTAATTATTAAAGTGGTAGTTTATATAGGTTTTGATTACGTATCAAGGGGAATGGATACCAATAAAAACATCCTTGAGAAAAAATATACAAGAGCCTCGTGTACTTGAAACGTTATGGGTTACATTTGTAGTGTTTTAAATAAAAATTGTTAAAATACGTTGACCGTCGGAATATTGATATAGAACATCGTACAAAAACAAAATTTAAAAACTGAAATGCTCGGTCACACACAAGTTTTATTATTTTGTCTTGAATGATTTCTGAGATGTGAGCTTTGTTCAAAAAACCACTTTAAAATGACAGATGGCAAACAAAACTCTTCAGGATCCATATGGTAACAGGAACTTTTTCTATGTTTTAAAAATATAAATTAGCTCTCAAGGTTGGTTACAATATTGCGGAACCCCCTAAAATAATGATTTAAGCCCTCAGTATGTATAACTTTGGTGAAATTTATCCAAGTTTAAGATATTCAAACGAGTTTTCGTATGATTTGTATGTGATTGTTTTAATGGTTAAATAATAGCCGATATTTTGAACACCTGAACCTGAACACCTGTTTAGTAAGTTAAATAAACATTAAAAGACAATATTTTGGTTGACATTGGAACAAATGCCTTAAATATAATCGTTTAAAAATGATAAAAATGGATAGAAACTACTCCAAAATAAATGTAAAACTAAACTTTTATAAAACATGTCTCAAACACGTTGTAACAGATATTGTTTTACATGGAACACCTTCATAAAGTATACAAACTCACTTAAAAATAAAGATTTATCACTTAATTTCTCAAAAAGATGATTCAGATGAAACCCGATAGCCATTATCACAAGTTTAAATTTAACAGTGACATTAGGTTTTAATAAAATCGTATTCGCCAGCCGCGCCGCAGAGCGCCGATCAAATGGTCATCAGCGGCGCGTTGCCGATCTGCGGCTATTATCGCCCTCTGGCCTACACTGGGATAAAGAGGGTTTGATTCGCTCGAATAAACCGCACGATAAAAACTGAGGTTACTGGTATTCGGTCACGATCAGCTGTCACTGGTTTGAATATTTTTATTTTTGCACGGTTTGTAAAACTATATTAATTTTATATTTGATTCGTATACTTTCGTCCGTAAAACTTAGCGTTTGCAAGTTTCATATGAGAAAACACCGTGAAAAAATATGCGTAGACATAAATTTTAACATGCGAAGCATAAATAGAACAATTGTTGAGCGGAACGAACGGAGCTCACTGAGATCTGGCTTTATGCAAACTTTGGAATCGCATCACGCAACAACGGGTGAAAGCACCTGAACCAAACTTAGGAACAAACAGTGATTGATTAGGGCAAACAGTGATTGGGAAGGTTTTAATCCCAATTTGAATTTTGGTCTACTGCTTTTAGGTTAAAAATGGTCGGTAAAATGTACTCTAATTGCAAATACATTAGAGAATCAAATGTTAACAAATATTGTAAATTCGATAGTCAAATATAATATGTTTATTATGTCATGTTTTAGCAAACATATGTCACAAACTGTAAATATGTATTTACTTTACGGATTATTTAGTTATGTGAACATAACCCTAATTGATGGCTGGCCAGAGGCCAGAGATAATATGTTCGTATTAAATATACGTCTTGGTTATCGAATACAATCTTTATATAGTTCTGTAAGCGAAATATTTAAGTCAAAATTGTGAGAGTTTGGCAAATCGCAGGATGACGGGAGACGGCTCATTTAAAAGAACATCATTCCAGGGACTAGGGAGGAATATGAGTTTTTCAAAAATTTTGCCAGCTAACAATAAATAACGTAAAACATCCTCCATAAGAAAAGCATGGGGACTTAAAAACGTCTGCTTTATTTACAGTAAAACATTTGATTAAGTGTCTACTTTGTTTACGAACAGACATGTGTTCCAACTTACTTATATTGTTTTATTTTCCATAGCATGCAAAGAGTAAACAATCTGATGAGGCAGAGTATTGAAGCAAAAGGTTAGGTGCTATGGCCCCTTCAAGCCACTAGCTTATAGTCAATGCCACTAGTTAATAAACAAACTTCTCTGTTCAAGTAATCAGCTGATAATATTCAATACTACCCTTAAGAAAATTTTGATGACCAGCAAGACGATACTCTAGGTCTATAGGTCAATAAGGTCTATAAGGTCGATAGGTCTACATGTACGATGACAGATCTGGCCTAAATACATATTATAAACATCACGGAAGTGTATACGAATATTATTAAGCCTATGACCTGACTTAACGCACTCACTTGTATTGAATATTAAATTAAAGAACAGAGTGAGAATATTTACTACTATAATGGTTTCAAACACAACTTCAGATAAAAAAAATTCATAGCCTGAAATAATCAAATTAAAATTGTAAAAGCCTTCAAATAATGCGCAAACAATATCCGCGCGCCCGTGTGGTGGTGCGCGGTTTGTTGCATTATCATAGTTAATAATGCTATGAGACATCCAACGAAAATTATCAATAAATAGGCAAACAAAGTATAAAAATAAATACTGTCAAAACTACAAAAGATGAAAAATGAAGTGTAGTAAACTATAGTTTATTTCAGTAAAAATCTGTTTTGATAGATATTATACTGTTTTTAGCGAATTTCCCGTATAGGGAAGAAGCTATTACCGTAGTCGGCATGGTGAGACCTAGGCCCCGGACCATGATAACTTTTCGTTTTGAGGTCCCCAGATGCCAAAAACACCATTCGTTCAAAACTGTATTTATATGAACAGTGTCCGTGAGCACGATAACTCTCGTAAAAATAATCCAATTTTGACGAAATTTGGTATAAACGTGTAAAGCAGCATTTATGACTTTAAGTTCGAAAACCAGACGATCGACATATCCAAAGGGGTATTTTGGGAGGGGTTTTATACCCAACAATGTTTTTTTTGGGGGGTTTTTACATATAATTTTTGAAAAAGTAAATCTTTAGTTTTTTCCCATTGGAATCAGCTTAAAAAGACACACAATTTGGTGTTTTGATCATTGCTCTACGTCAAATGGTTACAGAGATATTGAAAGTGCTAAACACAGTACGTTTTCCAATGGTATTCTTATGGAGAATAAGACAAATTTTATATCTCACTTATTTATAAACCAATCCTGATGAAACTAGGTATATTGCTTCATATCGTTGTGGTCTATTGATATTTGCACTAAAAAACATTTTTCGGTCGATAATTCCCGTAGCAGCAAACCTGCGTACTCAGCCCCCATGTTATTCTCATGGAGAATAAGTAAGTGTTATCTCCCTTAATTGTGAACATAAATTAATAACATTTGGTATGTGGCTTTACCTAGTTGAGTTATATTGATATTTGTACAAACCCTCATTTTTTGTGTTCCTTAATTCAGCAAACCTGCATACTCAGCCGCCATGTCATTCTTATGGAGAATAATTAAAATGTCATAAATAATTTATTTATTAATTGCTGAAGCATGGTATGTGGCTTTATGTGGTATTAAGATATATGCATTTGAAATTCGCTGAGTACGCAGGTTCGCTGCTACGGGGGTATTAGTTTACAATATAAGTTTTACTCATGCATAATTTGTTTCATTTTTTGTGAGGTTAAACATGATTTATAACATGAATATGATAAAAAATGAAACTTTTATTAAAAACGTGTAGACAGCAATTTTAAATGAAGGGATTTTAAAACTATTACAATTCCCCTGCAGGCAACAGCCTGACAAGTACTGGAGGCAATATGAGCACTGCGAACATTCAGTGTCACGGTTTTTGAAGGGAGCAGGATGGTCAAGGAACAGGATGCCTCTCTTTTTAATAAACGTGGGAATAAATTTCAAAGCGAGAAAATAATTATTATTGTCAAAACGTGGGTAATTAAAATACCAATAATTTTAAATGTAGACACTGCATTCACTTTTGAATTAATGCTGTTCCATTATTACATCTCATTGCATGTTTTTGCTATCAATAATTTTCATTGAACGATTCCGTATTTTATTATCTTTCTTATATATTAAAAAACTTTTGCCAAAACTAAATGCAGCGACCCTAACCGTTCTACTGGACCGATTTACTTGATATATGTGACATTGTTTTGTAACTACCTCTAGATGTGTCATCGGACATTGAAAAAAGATTTTGTCCACTTGGCTTTTCGTTACGCTTACTTTATTGTTTTTGCCATTTTGTTATAAAGAGAACAAAAACAGTCATTCTGGCCGATTTACCCTACCGATTTTACTCCCACATGGCTCAATTTGTTCAGAAATATGTGTAGATTCATTTTGAGGCAATTATGGGTAACTTCTTTGGGGATGACTTAGAGATATACTTATTACAATGACCTAAGTACACTCGGGCCAAAAGTTTATGACAGCGAGCCTAACCATACTAATGGTCCGATTTAGCTTATATATGTCTTATTTTATTTGTAACTACTTCTATATGTGTCATCAGACATTGAAAAAAATTAATATCTGATTTTCTCTTTTCGATTAAATTCTAAAACATTATAAATACTATATTTACAATTTGTATTTTGTATAATGTATTAAAATTATAGAAATCAACATAAGTGTTTTCATAAAATTATATTTAAACCCCCTGATAATTATTATCAGCTGATTATTATTTGTTTTGAAGGTTACTATGTCACACTTTTAAATATCAGCTGATAATTTAGCCATATTAAAAAATATTTGTATCCCTATCTCCCTTCACTAATATTTCATAATCTTCAAATTTATTGAAAACTAATAAATTCAATATGAAGTCCTCCTTATTATGAGCAAAGCAAGCAAGCGGCAAGCGACGGGGGAACTCTAGTTTTATTAAATTCTTCATTTCTTGAAGATGGTAATTAAGTTCTTGATTTATTCGGCACACTCATTTTCAATAAAATATAGTAGTATATTATAATTTTATCTTATACAACAACAAATGCCGGTTGAATCAAGACACTGGAATAATTTAACCAAAAAATGGAATTACATGTCAGTTACATATTATATTGTAAAAATGGTCTGAGGTGTTAAAAAAAATCGAACCTAACAAACAACGAAAAAATTCGAAAATAATTATGAATTCCAATGAATTATAGTTTATAGTAATTATAGATTTATTGAATTTTTATAATTCATTGGAATTCAAAATTATTTTCGAATTTTTTCGTTGTTTCTTAGGTTCGATTTTTTTTAACACCTCAGGCCATTTTTACAATATAATATGTAACCGATGTGTAATTCCATTTTTTAGTTCAATTACTCCAGTGTCTTGATTCAACCGGCACTTGTTTTGTATAAGATAAAATTATAGTATACTACTATATTTTATTGAAAATGAGTGTGCCGAATAAATCAAGAACTTAATTACCATCTTCAAGAAATGAAACGTTTAAAATAAATTACAGTTTATACTATGGTTTATTTACTGATACGAATGAGATTTACGTAAGCTAAAACAAATATAAGACCCGCATATCTTTTGGCAAAGCAATCCCAGAAATATTGTATCATCCATAAAATGAACCGCGGGTTGTAGACGTTATCATGCCAAGGTCCGCAATTGTGGCCTCAAGCACCTGGCTCTGAGCCAGATGAAGAAATGGACTTGGAACTCTCAGTTAATCTTGAGACAACTGGGACAAACATAGCCCGATCTTGAGGTTGTAGTGGCAACTCTCAGAAAATAACAGGTTGTATTTGTGTACAAAACGTGCGACCAGCTTGAAATTTTAGCACAGTGGTTTTAGTAAATTTTCAACAATATTTGGATTCCAACTAAATATTCGAACCCATATTTTACAATACATATTTTAAATAATGGTAAATAAACATAACCGAAACAGCTATAATACATTTAAATAAACACAATCTTTTATAGCTATGTAAAATTCATTAATAATTGCACCACACCGATCAAAAGTCACGGTTAATTAGTACAGCATTATAAATATGCCCATAATATGTCGGTTAATCAAGAGCAATACTCATTAACCCACGTACCCACCCAACTCTCATACCAAGTCCATTTAGGGTGAATTAGGTGACATTACAATATTTTGGTCAACAAGGCAAAATTAATGTTCTAAGGGTATTATTAAATATTTGTTGTTGCTGTGTTGTTTTTGCTATTAATTGATAAATCAGTGTTTATTATTTGTGAACTAAACAAATTTTTATACTGAGCTTAGTTTCACGTGTGTTGTGTCAGACATGAACAGCTGGTGAAGTATTAATCTTGACCAGTCATTTAATATCAATACAGAGTCATCAATATAGATTAATCTTATACCCTCACAGTTTAGTGAGGTCATTTTCAGTGGTTTTACAAATCCGTATATATTTACCCACCTAGCATTGTCATTATTTTAATAACGTTATATATTTTTTATTTTTCATTTTATTTATTAACGTATAAACCATTTACAAGCTCGAGTACAGATGGCTATAAATAAATATCGATATTGTGAAAACACAGTCAAATTATGAGTGTAGAATAGGTGATTTTCCTTGTTTAGCCTTATTACTGACTAATACGGACTGATTATTTAGCCAGGATCATAAATTAATAGCAAAATGACCAATAACAGTTGGATCCAGTATCGAACCTCCACAAACTTTATAAGGATTTTGCTCAGGATCGATCTGGCGAACTTCAGATTCTGAAGCGACCACGCTAACCACTGTGCTACCCAGCCAATTGTAATGGTGCAAATCCCGTCTTTCTACGTGCTTAGATGTTTAGCTATTACTCTTGCAGTTGTTCAATAATCGAAACCTATTTAATATTATTTCTCTCGACTAACCAGCAGCACGGCCTCCCACGACATCCAGCGGATCGGCAGTGCCTCCTTGCCGTCCAAGTCGAAGTAGTCGGCAGAGTAGAGACTCCGCCCCAGCCCCAGATCCGACACCTTCACGTGGTACCTCTCCCCCACCAGACAATTCCTGTCACCAGCAATGTCATTCTTACTACAACTGTACATTGTTTCTTACAAAATGAATCCCCTCATCAAGCTATTGGGAAGCTGTATTGGTTTACTTAGGGATTTAGTATTTTAATAAAACAGGTTAAAATAAAATACGTCTCACAACACTACAAAATATCGTTACACTTATACTGTCTTTACATACAGGACAGTATACAGGGTTGGGCAAAAGTCTGGAATAAGGTTAATAACTCCTGGAATAAAGGCCAGAACTTAATAAAACTTGGTGTTTTTATATTTGATGTTGTTACCCACATCTAGACGTAGTTCATGATTTTTTCATGACCAGGGGACGGCCCACGGGGGAAGTCGTAAACTTTTAAATAGAAACCTATGTCAAGTTATACCTAATTTTAAAGGTATTTTCTAATAGAACACAACGGTGCAACTCCGGTTGCAAAGGGTTAAACCAGTCAAAAGTTACAGATTCTCAAAGTGTTAAATATTTTCTTAGTTTAAAACAGCTGGCTTAAATACTAACTTAAATGGAAATAGGCGAACAATGAAACACGTGTTTGAAATTAAATCAGACAGCTGGTTTAAAATCAATAAAACAAAGCCAGGTGTTTTAAACTTAGATGGTATTGAAAACTTTGAGAAGGTGTAACTTTTGACTCATTTAGCCCTTTGCAACCGGAGCTGCACTATTGTGTTATATTAGAAAATACCTTTAAAATGAGTTATAACTCGACATATGCTTTTATTTAAATATTTTACGACTTCCTCCGTGGGCCGTCCCCTGGGAATGAATAAAATCAGTGGAATACGTCTAGATGAGGGTAACAACATCAAATACAAAAACAATAAGTTTTATTAAGTTCTGGCCATTCTTTCAGGAGTTATTAACTATGTTACAGACTTTTGCCCAACCCTGTATATATATACTTTAAATGTGGTACAAGGCAATCGATTTCAACCAGTCTCACCGGTCATCATCAGGAGCAATCAGAGAATTCCAACATACATTCTCTGATTGGGCCTGATGATGACCGGTGTGACTGGTTGACATCAATCGCCTTGTACCATATTTTTTGTATAGTGTATTTACCATCTTGCATATAAGTACAGTATAAGAGTAAATATATTTTGTAGTGTTGTGAGACGTATTTTATTTTATCGTGTTTGATTGTAACAACATGTATTATGCTACTCAAGAATTTATTTATTTGAATAACAACAGTAAAATAATGACGCACTAATATACAATACGTCAATTAATTGTGCATAAAATATTGTTTACTTGGAATTTAACGTAAAATAGAACCTGCTAATACTATTTTATCATTGTGAAATACTAAAATTCAAAGCATAGTGCACAGTACAACTGACTTTGTTTTTATTCATTTTCATTTTCACACAGACCGGATGCGAACATCAGCGTGAACAGTGCGCGGATTAATGCAGTAAGCTCGTACTATCTGAAATATTGAGTTACTCTTTTGTGTGTTGAATGAATCATTAAAGACTACCAAAGTAAATTTGTTTCAATCAATCAACGGTAATTGAATACAAACGGAAATTAATACAAAGTCGTAGGAAGTTGCGGTTAAATCCCCTCAGCTTGTTATTGATAAAATATGTACCGTAATTAACTTGAGAAAAAGTTAATTTTTTAGTGTTTTTTTCTGTTCAGTCGAAATAGCGTCTGGTTTAGACTACTAATGTACGGCTTGATGGCCAGCTAATAAACGAGGGAGTGAAGCGAAAGTTACTCCCACCACAATATTTCCTCACTTATGCTATTGGACAAAGTGATTTGATTTGTTTTGTATTGCATCATTGTCACTGCTGATCTAAAAACACAATTAAATTACATTGCTATTTTATTGACCGGTTGTGCCAATATAACATAGTATGAACAGTAGAAGGGCTAACTTTCCCCTCTGTCCTTTGTTTACTATCTAGCAACCAAGTCAACTACTGTAGTAGTTCTAGTCACTTAGAAAACCTCGTATACTTTAATATCTGTCAGAACAATTGTGGTTTGTCAAAGTAAATTGATATATAGAAGAATAGAAGAATGAATCACTAACCACATAAAAGAGTGAATGGAATTGATTTATTATTTTTTTAAATAATTTCTTTATTAGCATGATACTTGTTGTTGCAACTAAACAGGATAAATAAATACGCCTTACAACACTATAAAGAATATTTACACTTATACTGTAGTACTTACATACAAGACGGTAAAATATACACAAAAGATGGTACAAGGCGATCGATTTCAACCAGTTACACCGGTCATCATCAGGCCCAATCAGAGAATGACAGAAACAAGATGGCGAACAGCTTGTATACTATTGGCTACCGGAAGTTCCGGAAACAAGTTGCGATAACTACCACCAGAGTCAAAGTTGACCTGTTCATTGCTCAATTTATCCCTATCCTTACATTTTTCCTTAAAAATAAACAATTCTTCCCATGCATTCATTACAATTCCGTTCTTACAAATATGGAGAATATTCAAATTATCTTCAATTGTTCCCAATGAGTGGCCATTTTCCAGGAGGTGTTTTTCGACATTCGATCTTTCCGGTTTTCGGTTCTTCCATGCTGAAACATGATTCTTGATCTTTTTACAAAATTAAGAGTTTGACTAACATACAAATTATCACATTCAGTACAACTGCTTTTATGTACGGATGTACATGTTTTATGTATCTTCTACGTTCGGATGCAGAATTTTACTCATGGTGTTTTGTGTCTTGAAGGGTACGGATACTCCATACTTCTTAAATACTACTGGAAAATGGCCACTCATTGGGAACAATTGAAGACAATTTGAATATTCTCCATATTTGTAAGAAAGGAAATATAATGAATGGGAAGAATTGTTTATTTTTAAGGAAAAATGTAAGTATAGGGATAAATTGAGCAATGAACAGGTCAACTTTGACTCTGGCGGTACTTATCGCCACTTGTTTCCGGAACTTCCGGTAGCCAATAGTATATAAGCTGCTTGCCATCTTGTTTCTGTCATTCTCTGATTGGGCCTGATGATGACCGGTGTAACTGGTTGAAATCGATCGCCTTGTACCATCTTTTGTGTATATTTTACCGTCATCTATGTAAGTACAGTGTAAGTGTAAATATACTTTATAAAGTTGTAAGACGTATTTTATTTATCCTGTCCTTTTTTTAATCGCTAAACTTTATTTAGCCAGAATAACAATATAATATTGAGTCAGCAACAGATTAAATACATTAAATAGTTTTTATCTAAATTTAGAACTTAAAATTAATCTTGATTCATAAATTTTTTATGAAATAATATTTTTCCTTAAGTCTTTTTATTCTCTTTTTCATTGGGATATTTCAACCACTATATTATGGCCTTAAATCAGTAAAGAATTTATTACTATCATCATTTGTCTTTGATCGTTAATTTTTCTTTCTATTTTGATTTTGTCTTTCCTGTTAGTAAATTTATGTTCACGATAAAATCCTTTCTCGCCAAGCCATGTCCTAAACTTCTTCTTAAATATTTTTATATCATTTTTTTAATGCTCTGGCATATGGTTGTATAATTTTATGGTTTATGGAGTATCGTGCTAACTTGAGATTCGAATTATATTAAAATAAGCAAATCAAAGCTATGCTACTGTATATATTGATTTGTGCGTGTCTCTGTTTATGATTATCAAGTACTATTGACTGTTACAACCAATACTTACCTTGTGGCTAGATCTCTATGTACAAACTTGACAGCCTCAAGGTATTTCATGCCAGATGCTATTTGAGTGGCCATGTATATAAGGCAACCGTAACTGTAAAAGAATAAAATTATTTAGTTAAGGTCAAGGACTAATAACTTAAAATAATAAAATTGTTATCTGTTAACACTTAAACCATACATCCATACGCTATCGGTTTGAGTTTATATCAGTTCAACGTGGACAATTTTACGTAACTCTGTAAAATGAAAGCAAATCATCGAGAACGACAGGTTAATCACATCAGGTATAAATGTGTCACATTTAAGTGTATCTCTATATCGCATATAAAGAGAAGACCATGTTATTGCTTAGTTTACAGCATTGTTAAAATAGTATTTGTTTAGGAAAATCCAGGTATATTACATTTATCAAAGTATAGATCTCTGGATGAGATTTGTTTTAAACTAGCTGCTATCATACCCGGTTTCACCCGGGAATACAACAGCTATGTGTGCTGCATTCCGTTGTTAGCCCGTGGAACTACTACGAATCATGATCAGCTGTTTGTATTTTCATGAATGAATGAATGAATGAATGAATCAGCTGTTTGTATTTTCATCAGCTCAAACAAAAATGAATGTCCATAAGAAATACGTGGGAACTTTGAACTCCCGCGGGGAAAATCCAAATAGGATTTTGAAAACTAAAATTGGCCTATGTGATTATTTGGTGTGTAAGGGAAATTCCTGTACATTTTCATGCCAATTGGTTCAGTAGTTTTTGAGTGATCGAGGAACAAAAAGCAGACAGACAGACACACACCATCCCATTTTTATATATTAGTAGAATTGTTTACGAATTTACTTTTACGTTTAAAAATACAAACTAATGATTAATGATTTTACAACAATTTCAATGATCATATTTGAAACAGGAAAACTTTATTGTACTGTAATATAAAAAAAACAGCGATGATTCTAGATAAAACCAATTATATACACCTCTAAATTTCTTAAAACATAATAAAATGTAATTGTAATTTTCAATACTGTTTTACCTTTTTATACTAATTAAAATGTTAAAAATATTTTAATCTCAGAATATGATAATTATTTAAATAATTATAGTAAATTATTTTGTTTAATGAGGGAAAATACGAGTGTGATACAACGTTTATTGTAATTCGCCCTTCAACAGTTTGAATATTTACAAATACAAGGTTTTTCAAGCCTTAAATGCAATGCTGTGTAAAATAACAGTGTATGAATACAATTAAATTATTTTAATATTATTAAAACATACAAATTACTGTTTCTTTAAAACCCTCATGGAAAATATAAAAGATAGTTATTTGACAATGTTTTATACTTTGTATATAAATTAATTTGTACCAGAGTATAAGTGCCTCTGAACTTTAAGGATACTTGAAAGCAAAGTAGGTTACAAATACTCTTTTTTTTTGCTCATCACCTTGAATAATGACGAGATTATGATCGTAGTTAATCAATAACTATGATATGAAAACCACTAAAAATTATATGCACTAAAAACGGATGATACCTGAGTGTTTTGGCGTTAGGGGGCAGATGGGCCGAGGTCTCTGCCACATGGTCCTGCAGGTATTGGTTGAGGTCCCCTAGGGGGGCGTACTGGACCGCCAGGTAGAGGGGGTCCTGGGAGAGCTCTCCCCCTACCGCCATGGCGAGGTTGGGGTCCACCAGTCGCCACACGACCTCCACCTCCTCTATGAACTCTCTCCTGAAATATTGCTCCAATTTATGTGTAGGCAATGCGCAAGATTATTTATTATTTATTTTTTTACACTCCAACACCAAAACACCACTTTACATGCAGGTACAAGTTTTGATGGCTATGAAAGATCACTGAGACTATGGCTAATAGAACCTATGTAACAAAAATGATTACTAACATTAATCCTAAAATAATCACATATAATTTTAACATTTTTATGTTCACCACATTTTGTTGAGCATTACTGGAGGTTAATTTAAACCTCCGGGGTAATAAATAGAAGACTCAGCTGCAGTGGTTATTTTTTAATACTCTATAAAATTGCTGCATCCTCTTTAGTTTAATTGAGCTTAACTTTATTGTTTCTATAAGGTTATCTCGACAAATTTATATTATATTGTTTTCCATTTTATTTACGGTATTTTAAATTGAGAAAAATGTTATCTAATTAACAGAATTTCCAACACTGGTTATTAAAAAAAAAACTACATTGTGATAAACTAAAAATTGTACGATCCCGCATGACTGGTTTGGCGCACGATCTGTAGTGAGCAGAACGTTGTTAGCCAATGAAAACACATCACGCTAAAACTTGAATTGTCAAGTTAATTGGTGTTTAATCAAACTGGCAGGGTGCATGCGCATAAACAGAGCAGACAACATGACTACCAATTTCACAGATTCTAATATCTTAATGAATACAAATATAAAGAAAACCACAAATTAAATGGAGATATTTTATAAAAACTGGGAGAAATTAAATATGAATCCGGTTTAAGAATAAAATGTATTATTTTGTTAACAAATTTAATACATTTAAATTTTTTATTTTTATCAATAATTATTTTAATAATTTCAGACATAAAGACAGATTCAATCGCAATAGCATAAACGGCGATGCTATATAATATACTATCGTTAAAAATAAACATTCCCATGATAAATTTTAAAGAATAAAGTTCATGAGAATAATTTTGTCTGAAGCCACTCAGACGGTCAGGCCAAGCGGGTTGAAAGTTGTTAGGATTTTGAGCAGAAACGCGTTGATACTTTATAACAAACAGCTCGCCTTAAGTATATTCCAGAACCATCTGCTTGCTCTTATGATATATCTGATTCAAGGAAATACCTTGTGGCCTCTGAGGCGCTAGGCCTAAGGCTTCTGACGGCCACCATCGTGCAGTCTGTAGCGCCTCTCCACCCCTCAGGCCACTCGGCCACCTCGGCTTGGTGAATCTGCCGACAAACATCTGTTTATTGGCTGTGTCACTTTATAGCTCGTGGGTAGTTCTCGAATAAAACATACAAAGAGTAGTGAGAACCCCGAGTGATATCAGCTTTATCATGATCCATTGTACATATGGAAACAATTAATTCCTCACTTGCCTCGATTACCACTATCTGTTACACTTATATAGAGCATAACGTATTTAATATAACAGAGTAGTTCAAATGACTAAGTTAATTTAGTATAAAATTATCTAGTCAGTGTTTTATTCAGAATTAATTAGTTAAATTCAAAATTATTATTTAAAAAAACATTATGTGCCACAATAAAAACAGAAATCTATAGTTCTGAAAATCCTAAAAGTGCTGTTAATTGAGCTATTTTGTATATGTTTAGAATTCTTATTTTTAAGTTCACATGGTGTACACAAAATTTACATCTCATTAACATTTGTATTATGGCTATTAAGGATGCTTGAAAAAACAGGTGAAATACTATTGCGAAGTTAGGTTGGCCATTGTCCTTCTACAGGGAACAACTTAACAAAGTCACATAATCCGTTGCATTTACCTCGCCGAACCTTCCGACGCCCAGCTGAGGGCCCAGGAGGAGGTGACTCCAGGGCAGCGGCAGTACCGGGAGGCGCCGACAGGGAGCGTGGCTGTGCGAGGAGGCAGAGGACTGACTGCTGGCAGACGGAGGAGCCGCCGGGGAGCTGGGCACCTGCGGCACGCTCTGGCAACGAGAGAACATGTTAGGGCAAGAGCGGCTTGGATAGAATCAGAATGAAGTAGAATCAGATTTTAAAGAAATACACTTTTAGTTACTGTATTCCTCGATAATCGTTAATCAAATGCCTTAAAACAGAACATATTTACTCAACTACTAGTAATTTTGAATAATTGTACGTTAGTCAGTTAATACAATCAAAAACCTTGTAACAAATAATCTGTGTAAAATATATAATAAAATCTATTGCTGAGCCTAAGTAAAGTTTAAATAACAACACTGTCTGATTTCTATTTTTAGCGCTCGTGTTTCTAAACTGTAACATAGAAATTTCCTAATATTTTCGCTCTACAAGTAGTTTTTAGAATTCTGAAACTGAATCGACGAAAACGACACGAATTCTATTAAAATCAATATAATTCGAATTATACACTTATTATATTTATTCGATTTTTTAACTTTCTAAAAAATGCCCCAAGAAACCCCCTCTTTATAAATAATAAACTGAAATAGTAACACGCAAGAATTTTGAGTGGAAATGTTAGTTGAATATTTAAATGTTCTTTTTAGATGTGGCAGTTTCAAATTATTATAGTTACATAATAGCGCATGAAGGTAAGTTATGGCAATTTTAATAATAATTAATCCTCAACAATAATGTTGAAGTAAATATTTTTATGTTAAATTGATAAAAGAACAAATTGTTGGTACATATTTTAATGTTTCTAAATGTCAAACTTTTCTAAAATCGCTATGGCGGTCGTTACTTACATTACAAACATCCGTGGAGGCATAGTAGTCCTCTGGAGGTGGTGGTATCGGAGGAGGTTTCGGGAAGAGGTCCTGCAAGGGAGGCAGAGGTCGCAGGGGTGTGTTGGGGGTGGGGGTGGAGTAGAGTGGTGCCGTGGGGGGACCGTGAGGGTAGAGTGACGGGGGAGAGTTGAGAGGTAGGGTCAGGTCAGCTCGTCTATCTCTCTCCGAGCCCGCCCCACCTGTAGAATAATCAACACTGACTGTCAACGTAATTTATTATTATTCAAATACAGTCTCTTGTATTTATTTTAAATACTAGTGGCTTAAAGGGGTCATTGCCCCTAACCTTGCTCCAATACTCTGCCTAAACTGATTTTTTGTTACTCTTTACATTTTGAGTAAAAAAACAAAGGATACACTTAATCACATGTTTTAATGTAAACAAAGCAGACGTTTTAAATCCTTATGCTTTTCTTAAGGAGGTTGTTTTACGTTATTTCTCGTTTGCTTGTAATGTTCGAGAAATACTGCTATTTTTCCAGAATCCCTCGGATCAAGCCCTTTAATTTGAGCCGTCAACCATGATTCTGCGATTTGCGAAACTACCACAATTTTGACTTAAAGGTTACGCTTACAGATTTGTATATAAAGACTAGTGGCTTGATGGGTCCATAGCCCCTAACCTTGCTCCAAGTAGGAACAAATGCCAGTTCGTAAACAAAGTAGACACTTAATAACATGTTTTAATATAAAGAAAGCAGTCGTTTTTAAATCCCCATGCTTTACTTATGGGGGTGTTTTACGTTATTGCTATTTTGCTGGTAACCTTTTAATAATACTGCTATTTTTCCCGAGCCCCTGGGATCAAGACCTTTAATTTGAGCCCTTTCCAATCGTCCTGCGATTTGCTAAACTCCCACAATTTTGACTTAAAAATTCCGCTTACAGAATTATATATAAAGATTTGAGAAATACTGCTATTTTTCCAGAGTCCATGGGATTACGACCTTTAATTTTAGCCGTCTCCCATCATTCTGCGATTTGCCAAACTCCCACAATTTTAAATTAAAAGTTTCGTTTACAGAATTATATATAAAGATTTGATAAAATAATAAAATTGGTTTAAATAATGCGAATTATACCAGTTTAAGCCTGAAAACCATTCAGACTAGAATAGAATAGTTCCAGGGTAAAAAGGAGTTCCAGAGGCAACACAAAAAGTGGGCGCTTGGCCTTGACGAGACTTCTGGTTGTTTGAACGTTGCAAATAACATAAGAGGAAACTATATCGAAAAAATTAGCAAATTAAAACACAAAACTTCATAATTTAGAATAAAATAATCATTACAAAGATTTTTCCTGAAACAGTCAAATACACGTTAGAATATTGTTGCTCTGGGTTTGGTGTGAAAACTGAATACGATTGTCGAAAAGAGGGGTTGGTTTCATGTAAAGTTGACCAATTCATACTCACCTTGACTTCAAATTTAGGTATTAGGCAAAACTCACAAGTGTTACCAAACGGAGAGAATTTATTTGTCAGCCCTGTACATAATGCTCTGAAAATTGTTACACCCCAAACGCAAATAATGCATTTACAACCTTTCCACAATCTGGTATTGTTACATAAACTGAAAATAACACAATTTTATGCCAGTATAGCTAGAATGTATGAAAGAAACCAAATTCTTTAGCTTTACTCCATAATTTGCGTTTACAATAATGTAGTTGACCATAATTTTAGACAATAATCTAATGAATTGGGCTTATATCTGGTAAAATACGACATTCACGCCAAGTTCTTTACCAGTAAAACGCCATAATAACGTAATTTCAGGGCGTTAGTGTGGTACGACGAGAGTGTGATAGGCGAGCGGGGGAGGGGCTGAAGTGACGACTGGCGCCACCTGTTTGTCAGACTGTCTGCTAATGTATTCCCGCCATTACACTAAAACACATTTTACATCGTCATTACCCCCATGGAAAATGTTCCCTCGCAATTTGCCAATCTGCTTGGCATTCAGGCCATTTCGCCATGAATTCTTTAATGGTATGGAATGAAGCGTAAGTTTTCTATAATATTTATATTTAAATTGTCGTATTTACTAAACTTGAGGCTCCGGCCTACCCCTTCCGCGCAGCGGTAGGAAAAGGTTTGCAGTACCCATCTTTACAGCTGATGTATAAACCTTTTATTAAAATTAAAGTATTATATTAATGAGATAAATATTTTCTACAAATGTACCTAATTGAGATGCATTTACAAGCCCTTTTAAAAGTACAATAATTGGCTTTTCCAAACTACAACAACTTAAGACAGAAACATTATTTTGAAAGCAACATTCTATAAACAAGCATTAGTAGAATTATATTTCTTCTGTCAAATCCCATTTATAGTATGTTTATAACATAATTATCATAACTGCAAACGCATTCTGTCCTAACGTTGTTTCTTCACGCGGTAGCGCAGATTTTTCCATATGGTAGTCCGGAGCCCAATGGTTTACTAATTTTACGTTACCAAGATGAATCAGAAGTATATATTTATTATTGATTTATTTGGACTTTGCCTATCGCTTTTAGTGTTTAAAACTACACGATGTTTTCGGAGGTCAGGAAACTCCTCCCGTTATTAAGTGAACCCTACTTACATCTAAATAGCAACAACTTACAACTAACTAGCCTACATTTTTGTTCCAACTGTTCCAAATGTTTTACGCTCGTAATTTAGGGTCATACTTACAAACATTCAGTTATCAGCATACGGTTAGCAAGTAAGGTAGTGAAATTACTACCTTACTTGAATATTAAGGTTTATGCCTTAATATTCATACCATTTTCGTAAAACGGTTTTCAGCGTAAACCTTATGCAAAATGATGTACAAACCTTAACCCGGAAAACCCTCTATCCAAGACTTTCACAAGGTTTAAAGTTATAAGCAAGGCATCATTCAGACCTTGTGTAAACCTTGTCGTCACAACCTTAGTGTACAATTTTTCACTGGTTACCTAGATGATTTTCATAATCTTTTCCTCAACGTTTTCATAAGGTTGCCCATTGTCATTGACAAATACAATGAAAAGGAGTTTTCTGAAAAGGATAACTTGCTTATTGGGTAGACTCACCTATCTGGTAGTGCAGCGTGTCCACAGGCAGGGCGTGGGAGTAGTCCCCGGGCTTATAGGGCTCGTGGTAGAGCGGCGGGGGCGGCTGCAGCTTGTCGGAGTCGTCCATGGACAGTTGGCCGTAGACGTGGCCGTTAGCGTGGACGTTCACTCGCATCTGCACGTCCTGCGGTAAGCTAGGCACTTCAACATACTGTCGCAACATATAAAACCAACTAGTACACTCGGTGGTGCAGTGCAAAGCAATAACAATACATTGTTAAACTTTGAAATGAAATTTTTTGTGAATTAAATTGGTGAGTTTTTAGGTACTAGAGTCGTTGTCAGTGTTAATGCGTGTATATCCTTTGTTAATACACACTTTCGCCTTTAAACAATTTCACATGTTTAAACATGAAAATCTCCCATGTTTCAATACCAAGCAATGTTCCGATTGCGGGACACCTGCAGCGAAAGTGTTAATCAAAATGTGTAAAAAATAAAATAGTGAATTCACAATAAGTGCATTGGTAATTATAATCAATAAATGTCTATTTATTCGTTAATGGAGATTATCTTTCTCATTAAATGTTACCGTAGTTGTGTTTTCTTCTCATTGAACTCAGTTAAAATCGTATGGCATGGCAACATACGAATATATTTAATTACGGTGGTCTATACAATGGTATGACTGACTATGAAATAAATACGAATCCTGTCAAAGAAATAGAACATAGAGTACTGTTGTTGATATAACGAAAACAATACTGCAAACAATTTAAGGATTCTACGAGCATTATAGTTTATTTAAAATTTCAATAATACGATGCGCCTTTATAAATAAAAAAATATACACTATTAATAATAAATGAAAAATATTTAAATTCTAGAAATTGTTTATTCATTCAGTTTATATAAAGTACAACCTGTAAATTATTTATGACAATCTTTCTTTGAACAAAACTATATTGAAATCGTCATGAATACTTGATGACTTAATAATATGCAAACTCAAAATCGGGGGCGAGGGTCTCAAACGAAACTATATTAAAATACCAAGAACACTTTCAAAGGCGATATATTCTAATTTTAATATTTGTAAAGTTAGTATAGATGAAGACAATTTGATTATCAGTTTACATAGATTTACCTTCATATTAAGATTGAGACTCTTATCGCAGGGGAAGGGACGGCCGAGGGTGGGGTGGGCAACGGCGCTCTTGAGCTTGCGGTTGCGAGCGACCACGAAGACGATGGCACCGAGGAGGAGTCCTATGACGGCCAGCAGCATACCGATGACAAGGCCGAGGAGCTGGCGGGACTCCGGCTCCGGGCGGGGGGCGGCGGCCGCCGGCGACACTGCCCAGGGGACGAGAATCGTGAGTGGAACAGAGTGGATAGTGGATCTCGCCAAAGAGCACTTGTAACTATTACCATCTAAATAAAACATGGCTCAAGAATAAGCAGAACCAACGCTATATGCGAATGCCCAAATATTCCGGCAGAACATTCGTCACTGCTTTGATCAATAATGAATCTGGATTCATTCAGCTCCTACACTTCACTGAACAATCGTAATCAACGCATTCATACGTATTGCGAATAGTGTGAGGTAGGACAGTTTGCCTTAGACGAAACATCTTGATTCTGACTAATTTAATTTCTACCCTTTATCAACTACTTTCGGTTACTTATACCCTGAAATGTTATGAGTCGTACATGCCACAGCAGTCATAGGGATATAGGAAATATATGGATATATAGTCAAACTCCAACTAATAGGCAGTAGTTATAAGTAAACAATAAATTACAGCCAGACGTATAATTACGTAATAACATTGAAAATAATTCACGCATAAGTGATGGAAATTACAGTAGGTTTATCAAACGCTTTGGTCTTTGTTTTGAAGGACAGCAACGAGGATTTGATGATAAACTCCCATTAAACAAGTCTTACAAGTTGACTGGGTTGAAGATCGAAGGTTTACTTCCTAATTGTTAATCGATTTATTAGTGTACAGGTTTATTTCATGATTGCGAATAGGAAATGGAATAACATAAAGCTGTCATGCGCATTGAAATAAGGAGTGAGTAAATTTATTAGGCTGAAACAACACTTATGATCTTCCTGTTTGTAAAATATTTGAGTTTAAAAAAACTATTATATACAATTATTTAACTATTTAATGTTTGAGTGCTCCCGGGTTCAAAACCCGGACCTACCATTCTGAGTAGATCTACTTCTGGTTTCTTATCTCACCTAGGTCCCAGGACAACCTTAAAACTGGTCTATACCAGTTTTGAGACTACCATTGGGTACAGCAAATGAAGTTGTCTTTACATACAGTAAGTCTTTTGGATCTCCATTATGAAAAACATCCCTTTCACCTTTGGCCCCTCCATTTGCAGCGGCTGGGGACAGAATCTCCGGGTTTAGTCCCCAACCTGAGAATGAATGGTCCCTGGCTGTTGTACATGGATATCCTGTCAGTTGAGTTGACCAGTTGGAGGGCACAAAGCGGGTCCCCTGTTTGAGCCTCATCCCAGCTGTCACAGAGCACGGGTCAATTTGGCTGCCACCCCATCCCACCCTTTCCTTTACTACTATATCCTAACCTTCCATTAATCTGCGCAATATTCCCGCTTTTGGAAGACGTGCCTAGCAGCTATGCTGGGGTTTTCTAATCCAACATCAATCCATCTCACCTACACAAATGCCGGAATGGATCTCCAAAGGGCCCCAAGTCCCCTTGTGGTTAGGTAATATAGGGGACTCTACAGTCCTAGCCTTGCCTTGTAAAACTAGTCCCTCAAATAATTCTGTTTCGTCTAAGTGTTTGGTATATTCATATGAACGTATCATTTAAAATATACAGTCTGAACCCGTTAAATTGAAACGTATTTAATAATAGCAACAGTCCATAACAACACGGTAGGTGTCACCTCACCGATGGTGTGCTGGTGCTGCTCCCTGGTGGGCGTAGTCTGAACCTCGTCCCGCTGAGGAGGATCCTCCCTCTGGGGCTCCACCACATTCACATGCACGACCTCGGGCTCCTCCACCGTCGTGTTCCAGGGGACCACCACTGCAAAGCGGAGGACAGGCGGGGGTAAGACATCGCGATAATCAGACATACTCTAGTTTACAATTATATACGAATTCTTTTTATACTGTGCACAGTGAGGAGAATTGAGAGAAGAGATTTCGTAGTGAAGGAAGATTGTGGCCAAGTGGCAGCATTGTGGCCATCAGTCCTGTCTCTTCTACAATTTACAGGTGACATATACTTTCAGCTCACTACCCTTCGCTGATCACAAACTAATAATAACTATACTACAGCATGTACACTGATTCTAACTAGGCAAAAATAACGTATTTTACAGTTATAACAGTAAATTAAAGAACATTCAGTAAGGTATGTCAATTTATACCTTCAATATGGTACGAAGATATCTATAAATAACATTAGATAAAACGAGAAAAAGTACGCATATGACCTCTATATTAATAGGCAAGCACAAAACTTTTCCTCATTTTTTCTCAGCTCGTGTGCATCGTAGGAGAAATTCACGCATACAGTTAAAAAGGTATTGTCCTGCAGATGAGCAGCAAACCATTCTAATTTACATTGGCCCTCAGGGCTATGCCCCACAGGCTTTCAAAGATTCAATGCTAATCTTATGGAAGAACAGTAATTGATTGAATTCTATATTTCACAACTGTTGATATAACAAATGCTAGCAAAACAGCGTGAACAAATGGGGAACAATGCGTTCGGCCAATTTGGCGTTGGGGCAATGATGATGAATGAAAACCTTGTTAGCCAATGAAAACGTTCGGTGTCATTAACATATTAGCTTCATTTCGTTAATTTTACTTATAGCTAACATAATTAACTATGGATATAATGCTTGGTACATTATATGACATAAAATATATTATAAAACAACAAACTTAAACCAGGTACATTACTACACTAATTGTGATTAAAAAGTCATCAAATAAAATAATTTTATAACATGATATAATTACTCATACCGATCGGTGTATGAATTAGGTTATATTTGTTATGACAATCATCTGTTTACTATTCTTTTAACTTGTTTATTATCTTAATGTTCGTTCTACTTTTAACGCAATATCGTTTTAAAATAATAAATAAACCTCTTGCCGAATTAGAGATTTTTCAGAGTATAAAAATTATCAATTAAAATATAGTAGAGCCTCGACTGACAGGTGCTTCGGCGAGCTAACAGCTGATTGGCTCTGATCGTTGCGGGGAGCTCGCGTTCGATTGGCTCCGCTAAAAGGAACCCGGCGAGAGACTACCGTTGTCCCAACACCGAATTGCCCTCATGGATTGTCCCCAACAACTGTTTCAGACATAATTTACCTATAAATTAATAGGCTAAGGCAATTTTTGTGGTACATATATGTGGCATCGTAGAATTATTAAACTTGGCACGCGTATTTATAACTATTAGGGGATGTGTTGAATGCAAATAATTTTGTTTTTGGGTGTGTAGGGCTATGCCCTTTTGGCTGTCAACGTTTATATATTATCCTTATGGAAACTTGCGTTCTGATTTTCGTTATTATTTTAATTTAAGAAACAGCTGCGTTATTCAAATAAATATGAATCCCAAAAGCAAGAACAGATGATTGATAAAAAAAATATTACTGACTACTGGAATGACGGGGGAGATGATGAAGTGGAGAGGTTTCAGGCATAAATAAAAAGTCTACTGATTACTGGAATTGTAACGCCCTTTTGCTACCCGTATTAACTCCACGTTTAAAATATTACGTGGATGTGAGGATGGGGGAGGGGGAGGCAGAGCGAGAGAGAGAGGGAAGAGAGAGGAAGAGAGTGATGAGCGTAACAAAACCCATTAGTTATTAAACCTTTTTTATATATCCGTCGACTTTAAATTCAAAAAATATTTGGTCGAATCTAGACCATTGGGCGGTCTCTAGTAAGAAAGTAAGAATAAAGACAAGAGTAAACATAAGAATAGATTATTAATAACATATACTATGAAACTGTATAGGGAAAGTCGTGATTGGAGGTGACATCAAAATCAGTCATTACAAACTATTGGGTCATTTGTAGTTATAGTGAGTGACAGTCCTTACTAGGGTAAAAGTGCTAAGAATTGCAATGCTAATTATAAGACTTTTACGAAAAGGGCGCACCCGGGCGTTGGAGAGCTTTAGTGTAAGGCTTTATTCCGCCATAAGAACAATGTTAATCTGCACTGGATATTTCTTGATTGAAACACATTTTTTATCAGTGTAGGATAAAATATTTGTACAAAAGTTACAAAATATAGCTACGTATATTGTTCACAACGAAATTTCTTCCTAGGTTTAATGAGGAAACGTACAAAAATCTGTTAAATAATGTATATTTATTATCTTTACTTTTACTTATTCATTCTATTTTAAAAATTACAGTGGATCTTAAAGAGTCTTTAAGTATTTAAGAACCTTTTGATTTGCGTCTAGTTAATTTATCATGTTCTGATAATAAAGTATCAATGCTCATGGTGTTTAACTTTGTACTTAAGGAGGATTACTTTCAACTGATTGCTCTCCAAGCTCTACCAATAACCTTAAAGTAGTAACATTAAACGTTAAAGTAGTAAAGTTAAAGTAGTAGTAACGTTAAAGTAGTACGTTATAGGACGTACATAAAGTAAGAAAGTATTAAATTTTCAAAGTATTTGTTGTGGGGTTTGAACTTAAAATTCTAATTATTCAAAAATAATCTTTACTTGATAAGAGATTATAATGACAATTTTTGCATTTAATCAACACTTTTAATTACTAACCAATTTATAAGATTAACATTTAGTAGGCAGAGAGTTTGTCAGTTTGTTTATATAACTTACGACAAGAAGCCAGCGAATTACCAATGATTAAACGTCTCTTATAATTAACTTACTGCTGTTGTAATAAGCAGAAACTCGTGTTCGTCGATAAGTCAAACTCGTATGCATGAAATATGTCGATTAGACGGTTCCTAACTAGTTAATAAACTATAACTCATCTAGACACAATTAGAGGGTTACATACTGTAGGGGTAATCTTACAACACGAGGGATTACACACTGGTATAATTTCAATTGTACGGTATTACAATTTAGGGCGAGGCACAAGTAAAGTACTTGAAAACGTTTATGTAAGTGACATTAAGCTATTACCGCTAGTTAAAACGCTTATTAAATCCTGCTTCAAAATTGGTTTCAGAATATAATAACTTTTTAAACACGAATAACTACCAATTGGATGGTAAAATGATTATAAAAATGTTTAAAACGTTTGTATACGAACGTGTAATTAACATTAGCGACGGAGTCGACTGGCGCGGTCGCGTCTAAAGCTATGACCATAATTATTTACCGAGAAATATATGATTTAAATCTAGAAACTTAGTAGACCCTCTGGGAGGATAAAACCTGCTCCTGATTGGTCGAGAGCCGGTCACGTGACCGATGACGTCATCAAGCCCCGCCTCTTTTCCAAGATGGCGGCGCCCACGTGGCTGACCACGTGTTCTAACCTCACTTTTGACCACGTGTGTTAACCTAACTTTGTACCACGTGTTTTTCCCCGCGCTTTTCCAAGATTGCAGCGCCCACATGGACGACCACGTGTTCTAACCTCACTTCTGACCACGTGTTTTTTCCCGCCCCTTTTCCAAGATGGCGGCGCCCACATGGCTGACCACGTGTTCTAACCTCACTTTTGACCACGTGTGTTAACCTAACTTTTTACCACGTGGTTTTTCCCGCGCTTTTCCAAGATGGCGGCGCCCACGTGGCGGGAAACTTTTTTTTGACCATGTGATTCAAGATTGTGACTCCTAACCTCACTTCTGACCACGTGTACTAACCTAACCTTCCAACACGTGTTTGTGACGCTCCATGTGGCGGGAAATTCAAATTTCACCGTTGACCACATGTTCTAACCTCACTTTCAAGATGACAGCTTACTGTTATCAATCAAAGTTATATATGAATATAAAACTACACTGTATTTCTGGCTAACATTGCCAACCTATTTTACGTCTGAAAGTCACACTTTTCAAGACTTTGATACTGTTTCCATATTACTGTGCCACCATACTTAATTCTTGTAAAAATGCAGCGGGGGCGCCGGGTTTAGAACTCTGTTCTTTTTGTTGGCGCGCCTGTCGCGCTAACCATTTAGCCCCCACGCTGTTTAATAATAGTACTACTATTCCGTCATATTGTGACTTTCTAAAATAGAGACCTTTCAATATTTCTTGAAAAAATAGGAATATCCCGTTAGTCAATTATCACACTCATCTAATGTCAAACTAAGTGACTACGTTAAAACTAGATAGGATAAATGAAAACAGTGTACATAGTGGATACTACATAGTGGTTTATTTGATATTTCTTCCCTTAAAGATTGACACATTTGGAGATTGATATATTCGGTAAGGAACCCTGGCTCCCGGTTACATGCAGCTTGTATCCGTCCCGGGCGATCGTCTCAAGGTCGATGTCCTCCAAGGCCTCGGAGTATTTGTTGGGCAGGAATACGGAATATATGACGCCACCGTCACCCTGGATGTCTAGGACGACAGCCATCTTCCCGAAGCGTGTTGAAACTCTGCGAACTCCAACGACTGGCGCCTCAGGACGACCGACGAGATCCCTGAGTTGGATGGTCTCGGGACTCTTACTGAGAGCGGCAAGTTTAGCGTCCAGGGACATTATCTGTAAGCAAAGAACAAACCAAATTAAAAACGAATCACTCTAAATATTAATACACACACAAATCAAGAAAGCACTGAAGAAAGCACAACTGTATAAATATTAAGATACCATTATTCCAATACAGTTTTAAAAGCGTTAATACCAAGAGTGTTAATGAGCTTCCAAAATATGAATCATGCATAATTACTAAATATATTTTAACTTACTGTTTGAAAGTGTCTTCGTGGAGCAGGTATGAAGAGCAGAAGGACCAGCGTCTGAAGTGGCGGAAGGATCAGGACTGAACAGGCTGAAGCTGTGGAGCACACTGAAGCCTGATGTAGGCAGCCGCAGTTATATCCCCATCTCCCCCTCCACTGTTGTAAACCGGTATCTCATCCGGGGTCAAGAGGATGGTTACGTAATGAAGTGATTAAAGATGCGGGAAGGTTTAATGAGTACTCACTATTGCTATCAATTGGATTTCCTATCTATTCTAAGGTCACAAGGGTAAGTAATAACGAACGGAAGTTTTTGAAAATAAACTACAAACTAAAAACAATTATAACCAAACCTACTATTGATGGACGTTACTAATATTCAAAAAAACAATTGTTGCCGCCCCAGGATCGTACTCCTGCAGACAGGACACCTACATACTTGTAGGGCACATGCTCGACAGAACACATGACTACAAGGTTTAAGGACCACAGTAGGTCTCCTGTCCATGCATACTCTGCAAGGCTCAGGGGGTGAAAATTCGTCAACTGGGGAGGTCGACATGCTAGGGTAATTGTAATTGTTTACACCTTGGCCCTCAGCCAATTGCGACATGATCTCGCTATCTACACCAAGAGGGTGGGACAGACGTTCGAATAAGTCGGTCCAGATCGTCGGAGTTAGGGCAAGCCTTTCTTGGTCGTTACTCTCAACGAAAAAATAGGTCAACATCCCTAAAGCCCCAGCCAATCTCCCAATCCAATCCATCAGCAGGTTGACTGCCTCTTGAGACTGCCATGGTGGGAAAATTGCAGCCTCACTCTAAAAATAAAAAAAGAAACTTAACAATCTTGATTTGAAAGCCTAATCATAGACATGAGACAGTTATCAAAATGTATATATATATACATATATAAATACACGTATGTTTGCCGAGGATTACACTTACACGAAACAAGTCATCAACCCGTGTACTTCCAGATCGAAGAGACTCTCCCAGCGTTGTTTCACCGGAATACACATCATCAGTCTGACGCAGACACAGGTGGCAAAGGCTCCATCTACACAAGCGGTTTCTGACCTCATGCGTTGCGACATCCCTCACAGCCCTTTGCAGTGTAACTAGCGCTGCATTGTAAACGTCATCAGTCTAAACAAAAAAAAACAAAAAAACAAAGAGTAATTCTGTCAAGAGAAAAGTTCCTTCAGTAAAGAGAGCAATAATAATAATAAACCAACCATGAGTAACAGACCATGAATAAATAACTAAATTCCTAAGAACTACTTACTGGAGGCATGCGGTCGAAAAGCCTCCGTCGAGACTGTCTAGCCGGAAATCCGAGGGGGTCAGGAGACATATTCTGGAGTCTGGTATACACCCTTCTCCGTGGAGTGGATGCAACGACATTCTGAACCCTCTGTAACGGTGTCTCGGGTCGTGACCTGGAGGATGGTCCATCAGTCGGCTGATTACTAATCTAAAACAAGGAACACAATTATTACTACTGCATATTTAACACAAAATAGGGTACAAAGGTATACAATATACATCCTTACTACGTTTCACAACTTACATTGTTATAGGTATGTCCTCTGGCCTCACTGACGCCCCTTGCTTCTGGTGAAGCGAACAGGTCTGGAGATGGTGGTCTGACTGGTCGAGGCCGAATAACTCCTCCTGAAGCTACACCGTCACGGCGATTCGACCCTCGGACAGGGAAGGCAAATGGATCAGGAGATGAGGAACTAATTCCTTCCTGATGCTGCTGTTGCTGCTGCTGCTGCTGCTGCTGCTGCTGCTGCTGCTGTTGCTGGTGGTGCCGTCCCTCCACTCTTTGCACCGCCAGCAAAAAGTCGTCATCGTCCGACGAGTTGCTCATGATTCTCAAACCCTGAAAATAAGGTTAATAATTAAAAACACATATAAATCCCAATAAACATACACACACACACACACACATATACTTACATAATTCTCTGGGGGTGCAGCTGTTACATAACCTACAAACATGAACAAAACAACAGACGTGGCGAGCATGTTGTACGATATGACTATTGCTCCCCGTCGACCTGTATTTATATGAACGTTATCATCACTGCCTTTATCAATAGTGCTCGACCTTTATGACCCAAGTTCCCACACCACAGTAGGCCATATCGGCCAGGCTGTACGGGCCCCAGTGCGCTCTTTTTGGTAATCCAGAGCATCACCAGTAGTCCTAACCTCTGGAGTAAGGGGCCCCATCCATCGCCCACTTACGGTGGTAGCCACTCCATAACAAAATGCTACCTCCCATGACCCTGGTTTCCACACCACAGTAGACCATATCAGTCAGGCTGTAAGGGTCTCGGCGCGTTCTTTTTGGTTACCCAGAGCATCACCAGTAGTCCTAACCTCTGGGGTAAGGGGCCCCAACATCGCCCACTTACGGTGATAGCCAAACCAAGGCAAATCGCTATCCCCCTTTCACACAGAGTTTACAATAATATTTAAAACCTCCACAAGCCCGTTCAAGCCATCACGGGGTTGCTCTCAACCGAATGCCGAGCACCCCCGCCCCTTTACTAATCACCCGTTGAGGTATACTACTTACAAGCTATTTAAAGACCACTTAAAGTCCGTTCAAGTCATCACGAAGGAGCCCTCAACTGAATGCCGAGCACCCCCGCCCCTTTACTAATCACCCTCGGTGGTATACTATGCACAATTATTTACAACCTCCTCAGAGGTATACTACTTACAACTATTTACAACCTCCAAAAGTCCGTTCAAGCCATCACGGGGTTGCCCTCAACCGAATGCCGAGCGCCCCCGCCCCTTTACTAATCACTCGCGGAGGTCTATTCGTTTTCCAAGTACTTGTGATCAGTTAGAAATTTAC
Source organism: Allygus modestus (assembly GCA_963675035.1). NCBI lineage: Eukaryota > Metazoa > Arthropoda > Insecta > Hemiptera > Cicadellidae > Allygus > Allygus modestus. Next base: position 39,208,299 of record OY776114.1, on the reverse strand, counting down.
CGCTTACATTCTGATACAATGCAATATTGTCCCAATCGACTTTATCAGAAAAATCATGAATAAACTGTTCAGACAGAAACTGATATCTGCTCAGTACTTCCCAGGCTGTAGCATCAAATCCGGGAGCCATTTCCCTGAGGAACGATTCAGAAAACAGTTTTCTTCTCAAAATTCTAGACCAGGTAACTCTGTGAAAGTACATTCTCAACATGTCTAGAGAAAAATCATAGTTTTCCGACAGCAAATTCCAATCCATGTACCGGTCAAATTTAATAATAAAACTGTCAGTCAAAACGCCTTCTGGAGCTTTGTGCTCCCGTGAAAGTAACTGCCACGTGGTCTCCATTGCAAATGATTAAATTTTAATTATGTTCTCAGTTTTAAAGGTTATGCTGAAAGGACTTTGCACTGCGCAGTGCGCAGTAAGCATCAGGATTATTATGATGTTGTGGGAGCAAACAGTGTACACTACAGGGTTCACCGTGATCCCAAGTAATTTCCCTGACATCATGGTGAAATTCCCGCAGGAATTCAGCCTTTTCAAGACCCTTGGTGTATATCACTCTGAAAGGTTTACACAAATCACGTATGATCCGTTCATTATACTTGACACCATCGTCATCCCATTTTATACGATGAAAATGGCGTGAAAGCCATCGCGCGGTGCGTCGCATTTTTGCATTTAAATGGTAAAAACTGTAAGGTTCTTTGAATACGATCTGACTTTGAAGGTTTTTACCAATCACCACCAACTCTTTGACAATAAACCGGTTATTGTTGTCCTTGAACCCTTGAAATTCCACTATCGCCGCCATTTGCAATTATAACCTCGTCCAATAACCTGTCAGCAACGAGACAAGGTAGTTCTACAGGTTTCGACACGTCTTCCGAGCCACTATTAATTCTGTTAATGTATTCCTGGATCAAAAGTTCGTTGTAAAACAGTTCGTTAATATCCCTGTGTACGATAGGGAGGACACTCACAAACTGAGACCATTCGTTCCGATTTAGAGTTAAAGTATGCTCTCCGTCATAGAGGAATGCGCAAGATTTACCAAAAACATTCTTCACCTTTATATCCTCCCCTCCATCGAGACGCCAATAGAACTTGGTTTGATTCTCCAAAGCGGCTTTTATGTCATTAAATTGCACAGAAAATTGTTTAAAAGTGTCTAGTGGCCAGTATACAGTCCCTTTATGCCCCTTGAACAAAACTCCCAGACTATTGCCTCTGTTTTTAAAAATACCGACAATTAAACACTTTGTCAGCTCGGAATTTAGAAAATGAACAGTCTTTAGAAAAATACCGGTCTTTACGTCAATAGGTTCCTTACGCCGCTTAAAGCGGATAAGGTCCATATCCATACTTACCTCTTCTCCTAGAACCTCTGACGATACATCCGCACTGGTCGGCTCCATGTCTGCAACTGAAGGATCTGCACGAGTTTAATTAGTATACTGTGTCATACCCCTCAGGGCAGCTGTTTTCCCCCTCCTCCTCCATTTTGACCGTTGGTGAGTCATTATACCCTAAAGTAATCAGTACCCGGGTTACATCATCATTCACGTCTACCTCTACAACTAAACGAGTTTTCAGTTCAAAAGTTTTAAATTCACAAGTTCCGTCTTGTTTACAAAGATACAAATTTACACGGCTAAACCGTTGGTGATAAGTTACTAGATTAAGGAGCTTCTCTGGAACACAACAATCGCAAAAGTCTGAGCCTGAAATAGTTTGGATTTTTAAACTGTCAAATTTCCCGTTCGGTTTGATGTCGATTCTTTTACCACCACCACTACGATCCCATTTTACCATTTCTCTACAATGTCTCCCGCCTTTTGAAAACGCAACGGTCACTTCAGCCACCTTATTCGCTACATATTCCCTACATGCCCTAAAATTACGTCTGAGAACCTCCACGGACGGATCCATCATGACGACTGAGACCTAACCCACCTTCTAGTTTACTCTTTTTTGCTTCAGGCTCCTCCTCCCCCTCCTCCTCCTCATCATCGTCATCAGAAGTCTCCTCCTCCTCATCAGAAGTGTTATCGTATTTAGGGTTTCTGAATTTAATCACCACGTATTCTACATCATCTTTGTTAAATTCTCTAGATTCCGAGAGGCTAGTATAAGGACGTTCCGTCTCATCCCACTCGTCCTCAAGCCAAAAGGATTCGCGTTCATGCCACCCGTCCTTGGTGTAAACGTAGACATCCAGTTTGTTATACTTTAAAAAAGATTTCCTTTTTTGGAGAATCTGTTCCGACGAGAGTCCACTAAGAGTCATTGCCTCACTGTCCATAAATTCAAACTCAATTCTGTCAAATCTCCCGTTAGATTTCACTTCCAACTTCAATGGCTCCCCGTCAAAATCTATTTTACGAACAAGTCTCCCATTCCTCAAAAGATTTATACAAATCCAACCTACCTCCCCATACTCCTCCGAGCAGACCGAAGATACATCATCACCGCACGGACCCATGTTAAAGACTGATTAATGTTTAGGCATCGCTATACCTTTATTACCACCCCGCCACATCTTCCCCCTCCCTCCTTGACTTACATAACCTTTTTCACGGTCCCCGTGAGTAAAGTGTAAACTAGGTGAGAGTCGTGTAAAATGAGACAATAAGCTGCAGTATTGGCGGGAAATTTGTCCTTAGCTTCAAATTCCAACCTTACATCTACAGGTCCCGACTTGATTGTATCATTTTGTTTTGAACAGTCGATAACGTATAGTGTTGTCTTGTCTTTAAAAGTATCCAAATCCACACCAGGGTACGTATCCCTGCCGTAATAGGATTTTTGAAACCGCGAAAACATTTCATAAAATATAGTCATATCACCGTGTATGTTATCATAAGGATAGTATTGAGAGTTTAGGTACAGTTTTACATTGGAAAGAGCACAACTATCAAAGCAGGACATATCTGTGTTGAATTTATGTTTTTTGTCCGTCTGGAAGGCCAGTACAACGTACCGGGGTTTTTCCAGCTGAGAAGTTGTTTTAACAGTCCAAGACTGGCGAGTGTTGTTTTCCGGTAGAGAAGGGTATTCGTGAAGTTCCCAAGACCGGAAGGGTATTTGCACAGATGTATCTTTCTCAATCATTCGCAAAAGTTTTAAACGATATGTATCAGTGACCGAGACGTGAGGAAGCCGCCAGTACAAACTGCTTATCTCTATGGTGCAAGAGGTCGCGTCAGCGGATGTGATAGCGTCGAGGTCAGAAGCTGACCTTAGCAAGATAAGCTCTTGTTTGACGTTCACCAAGACCCTTTTGTAATCTTCAGCAAAACCGAGCAACATTCTCAACGGAACAGAAAATGTAAACTCTTTTCCCGCTTTTAGCGTTTTTCCCGCTCCTAGCCAACAGGCGTTTTTCAAACTATCCTTTTCGACATCACGCACGGAAAGAAGACCTTTTATGGTAGTAGCGATCCCTGGATTTTTGGTATGGTCCACCTCAATCCCTCCAATCTCATACCTGATGTCGTCAAATAGATACGCTACTGCGTTGTTGACAAACGAAATGTCGGCATCAGTACCTCCCGCCTTTTTACCAATTATCTTCCCAGTTATATGTAATGTACTTTCAAAGGGAGCGGTTATAATATCCTGCTGACTAACTGCGATTCTGATTTCATCGTTATTTTTATACGTACATGAGGCATACGGCTTGTAAGTGTGATACTCATATCCTGTAACGGTATTTTCATACTCAGCGGCGCTTTCTATAGCGAACATTTTGCACTTTGAATCCAAGTGATTCTAAAAACTTTACACTAGACGATGTTAACCGTTCCGTTCCCTTTTGGGTAATGAGAGGTGTTAGGTCTGTCGAATTCCTAAATACCAGGCCCATCCTGACGTTTTTTTAAGTGTAACCTCAACGATACTACCTCGTTTCTAAAATTCACCAGATCTCCGTCTTGATCCCTGAGCTGAACGGAAATTGTACTTACTCTCTGGACGTTCACAGGTAAATAAATGATAGGATTTGGAATTACGATGATTTTATACCCCGGTTCAACGGTAGGGTAAAACTCGTGTATAGTGTGTCCTTCTACACCGTTGAGAAACGATCCTCGTGCAATATTACATTCGACCCTGATTGAATTGACCTTTATTATATTTATAGTGTTTGGTGAAACATGTAGTTGGTTCTTGGGGTACATTTTCTTATCAAACCCCAATAACGAAGCTACTGATTTTTCCTTTTCAAAGTGTACATCCTCCTCACATTTCATCTCGGCCTTCAATGTATTGTTATTAGCATTTAATCTAAAATGTACGTGTTTTTTTATTTCCTCCTGGAGGTTTTCAATTTCATACGATCCCTCGGGGATGGTTATTTCGTGATCGTCTCCATAGTAAAACTTGTCATTTACATCTTTCTCAATGTTTGGTATCGAATTGTACGTGGATAGATCCACTAAACCTATTTCCCAATCACCTCCACTGAGCTCAAGAGGCGGGAAGACCTCACAGCTAATGGTAGAACCGGTGCCGCTAAGACAAAACATTGGTTAGGAACTCTAGACACAAATGTCCGCAAATAACTGAGTTGAAATTTTGACGTCTATCATAGTTATACTTAATATCGGCTGACGTTCCAAGATACCTGGTGATTTCAACAGGTGGCCGAAGGTTGCCAAAACTGTCAAAATAAAACACCTTATCCCCACGCTTCATATAACATACCCAGTGCGTTCCGCTGCCCCTATTCGAGTCTAGATTAACTATAGCCGATTCGTATTTCCTGGGTGTACCAGGTAATGTGTCCCGCATAAATACTCCTCTAAAGTGAGGCACATTAAGCTGAGTAGCGTAATACTGCAGTTCATAGTTAGTAAGTGGTTTTAGTGGGATTGACGTTTTTTTTTAGTGATTCTCTTCCTTTTCCTCTTTCCAGCGCCTCTCTTCGGATACGGTCTCAAGTACAGACCTTTACCTTTGGCAGGTTTTACACGTTTTACACGACGTCGCCTTCTACCGCCTCCAAATTTTGTTTTCGCCTTCATCGCTGTTGTAACGGTCCAGGCGGCTGCTTTTTCCCCCAAAGATGCGTCTGATGCTTTGACTCTTTGCCAAGCCCTTTCTGCGAGCTCTTTGTCAGCTTGTTGTCTTCGCCCCGCGTCTTTAAAACTCGAGTACGCTATATCTTGAATTTTACACGCTTCGTCCAAGGGGTTTACACCTTTATCACCTCTCGCTAATCGCTTCTTCAACCTAGTTCCGGGTCCACAGTAATTATAACCAGGTATGTGCAATTCAATAGGAAGCAAATCGATTGCTTTGTTAACAACTGAACCGATAATACCACCTCCTGCAACAAGAGCTAACTTTCGACTGTTTGATGTTGTTTTACGTTTAACCATTTTATAAGTGACTGATTTACCAAGAGTATTCACTATTAAATAGATCATCCCAGCTGGACTCTAACACTCTGCTTTTCCACTGTTCAGGAGGAACAAGTCTATTCCTCGCTTTAGTGGTAATATTTTTGTAAATAGCATAGCCGAGTTCACTTAAGGCCGTTTTGAGATACCTTTTACTTATAGCGTCATCCATGTCCTGAGGTTTAGCGAGATTAGATATTCTACGAATGCCCGCATCGTATGTACCGTCTGTTGATTTAGGATTGTCACTGTAACCTATGGATTTGACTAAGGAATTTGATCTTAAGTATTCAAGATTAATAGCATCTGAGATATCCTCAGGAGGCCCTACCATTATCAGCCTATGACCCGAACAATTATAACCTTTTTTGACTTTAATCAGTGCATGAGAGGTTAGGTAACCCATGTTTACAGCATCCCCGTCATTCATAGGCCTGCCAACTCGTGTCAGACGTTTGTTACCAAAATCCCAATTTCCATCTTTTTTCCCAGGTGTTTCATTTTTTATATAGCCTAAATTTACAGCATCTCCGGCGAATACTGGAGGTCCTAAATCCTGTAACCTGTATTGGTGAAATGAATAACTATCTACTAATTTAACGGGTGATTTTGAGTCAAAATACCCCTTGGTGACTACATCGTCAGGATTTAACGGATTACCGGTATTACCAATTCGTTTATGTTGGGCATCAAACAGCTTGTCACTGTTCAATTTCATACACGAACTTAAGTGTGTCTGTAGAGTTTTTAAATTGGCACCATCCGTTTCAAGCAAAGGGTCTGACACGTTAGCTAACCTCTTGTTTTCCATATCGTAGCCACCATCTTCTGTCAGTTTGAAACCCTCACCTTTAGGACCTCGCAATCTTTCCCTCGCCGTGTGACGACCAAATTTGTCTATGGTCATCCCCGTGTACCTGTAACGACCGAATTTGTCTACGTTCATTTTAACAATGCCTGAAACCTCTTGTTACCCGATCCTTTTATAAATCCACCTTCACGTAGCTCTTCAATAATGTTTAACATTTCATTGGTATGCGAAGTGTTGCCTGTATCTGCGGACATGGTAATCAAACGTAGGCGATCAACAAGTTCGTTCGGATCGTCCCAATGAACAATATCACGCGAACTTGTAGATTTCCACTGCATTCCTGATCCTTTTTTCGTAGTAGCAGGAAACAATTTGGCAATAACCCCTCTGTATTTTAGTGATGAATTCCTGTTAATATGTCCATGGGGATTGTAATCTTTCATATGCGCGTTAGTTTTCAACAAAATATCTCTGTAAGCCCTTAGATCTTCCGTGGTGTACTCGTCTTCATCCGGTATTCTTTTAAATAATAATTCATAAAGTCCGTCTGTGCCCTTGTACCGGATGCCTCCTATTTTAATATACCCGTCATCATCAAACTCTAGCTCTTTATCGCCAACCATAAGTGTATCTCCATTCTCGTACCTTGGGCCGTATAAGTGATCAATTTTTTGTTCTTTACCCGAACGATCTTTCATAAACATTTCCATATACCTTTTGGTTGTGGGATGTTGAAAATGGGTATTTATAAAGAATGAGACGGTCTCTCTGCCAGAAGGTGTAGATAGTATGGTGTCAAGACGGGTACTGGCAGCCTCACTTGTCGGTGTTATTCTAGGTGACGGTACAGGTGACTCATATTCACCATCATCTTCCTCTTCCTTCAATTCTAATTCTTCTTCTTCTTTTTTTTTCGGTTCCAATAGTGACTCTTTTTTGGGAGTGATATTGGTTTTTTTATCTCTGTAATTATTGGTTTGTATTTCTTCTCGAAAAATCTTTCACTCTCAACAACCCCTGTCTTAAAACTGTTATACTTACGTCGAATAGCTTCCTTAAGCTCAGCTATACGTAAAGTAAGATGTTTCTTGGTCGGCTTCATGATCAATAATGTCTTTATGTCTACTTGTAAATTAATTAATAGCTTACGGTAGCTCTACCTGTCTGAAAAACATGGCACGCTTCTTATGTTTACGAACATATTTAATTACGTCCAGAAGTGAAACCCCCGCAGCAAGATCCAATCCTCTATAGTACCTACGTTCTCTAACGTCGAACCATGAAATCACGTATTTATGTGTATAGCTTTTAAATACCCACGCTCTTTTAACATCGTCCCTCCATTCTGACACGTGAGTCACAATGTACTTGTCATTTTCCACAGTTTTATTCATATACTTCCTTAACATCGCCATAGGTTTGTCATGGCGTCTATTATACATCAAATATGAATTCAAGAGCCAGAATTCACACGGGTTTGTACCTGTAAACGTCCGCCATTGTTCAAACAACTTTTTATTTGTTACATTATATACACCTTTATTTAAAGTTATACCGAATTTCTCACACTGTGACGAGACTGTCGGTAAGGCTTCCCTGAGAAACTCTACAGTGTACAACCCCTGACAATAGTTGTTGACAGCAGCGAAAGGTTTTCCCCGTGGCCCTGTTGGTGTACCGTCAGGAATGGGACCCCAGGCAGTGTTGTAACTAATATCGATATAACAGTTCAGTGATAAAGCAGTTCTGTAAATCTCCAGCGGCGGTCTGATTGGTATAGTTCTTTCGGTCAACACAATGCATCTTGAGGCGTGCGGTATCTTACAACCATACTCCAACATTCTCAAAACAATCTGAGCGAAATGTATACTCCCGTGCTGGTTACGCAAGGGGAGAACATTACCAAATATATCCGGAAAGGGTCTAAATCTAGAGATCAAGTTTTGAGGGTCCCTCACGGTAGAGTTGTTCATGTCCTCGTGATAAATCACCAATTCCAACGGAATATTCTTATCGTCACATTTGTTTAAAAAATTAACCCATACTTCCCGATTATAAGTTCTTTCACTTGCTGAAATCATTAGCAAAACTACTGGCGGTATAAAGGTAGTAACTGCTGGCTTTTTGTGTCTCCAACACCTCCTATTGAGCGGATGACCGTGATCACCCTTCCTACTGCAATAGTTTCCACAAAATCTCTTTTTGTCTTTGTAATATAATGTGCACAAATTTGACTTGACATTGTGCAGTCTTCTATTGAACCCCCTCAGATCGTTGTACGTGTAGATACGTACCATTATAAGTCTTGGACAAAACTGTCTAGTCCCATACGATACCTCCCTTTTTCAATATCACTATCCTTGTCTATGGTAACGAATCCGTGGTTATTCTTCCACGCTACGCTGCATAACTGCTTAAACTTTTCAAATGTCATATCCGTATTAACATGATCATAGTATATGTGCCGAAGGTTCATATCATCTTGTTTAAATATTATCAAAAAGTTACAATTGTCCCTAATTAGTTGTTTAGGTATACGACTGTACGTCTGTCCCAGGTAAAATGTGTCTATATCTTTATGACGGGCCATGGTAAAATAACTCCTAATGTTATCGTGTTTTTCACACGCAATATCGTCAAAAATCATAATAGAATTGGATTTCGCCTCGCTAGGAGGTGGAATCTGAGAATTTTCATCAAACGCAAAGTAGCCCACCTCTTTAGGCATAGTCTTGGCCAAAAACTTGTATTTAGGTTGATATAGAGATTTAGAAAACACATACACATTACGAAACCTGAGTCCGTTAGTGTCAAAGAGTAAGTTGAAAAGAACGTTTGTTTTTCCACAATTTGACGGTCCACATATAATACAACGTATGGTGTTTGGCAGCAGAGGTCCGTGCCTTCTCTCCGTACTCATACCTGTACCGACAAACGAATCAAAGTTTTCTATAGGCAACTGTGAAGTGTGTTTGATAATACGCATCTTGTCTAAGAGTGATGGAAAATGATAATTGTATATTTATTTTATAGAGTTTTTATGTACCCACGAGTCGTGTGTTTTATCAAAACCGAGCCATCGAACAAGGACCCTGTCCCCCTTCCGTCTCAACACTTTTTCCACCAAGTAAACATCACCGGTTTTTGACAAACTAATTTCATGCTCGTAAAAACCCCCTTTCAGTATTTCACCATTGTAGTCTTGTAATATGTATGTTGTTGGTTTAGTCGGTTTAACAGCAAACACTGTAAAAACCTCATTGGTCCAATTTGGTAAATAGCCTTTGGTAAAAACTCGCTTGTGTTTACTTATTCTGACACTGTCACCTACCTTTAACTTAGGCTTATACTTTACAGACTTAGTCTTATTGATCCTAGCCAGGATATCTTTGACGTGTTTTTGTTTAACATCTTTAGGTTTCATCCCTATTGTTCTATGTTTTGTGTTATTGTAAGATTTTAAAATGTCTGGTAAAAGGTTTAACCATTCGTGTGTACCTCTAGCTGTGAACAGTTTCCACATACGTGTCTTTAGAGTTCGATTAAATCTCTCAACTATACTGGCTTTAAGTTCCGAATATGTAGAGTAATGGTTTATTTTGTACTCTTTAATAACCTTGGCTACGTATTGATTAAACCATTCCGTACCATCGTCAGTTTGAAAGTTTTTCATTTTGTGTTTCGCGAGTATAGGTTCTAAAGCTTTGGCCACCTCAGGCCCTGTCTTGTTTTTTAGCGGGATTGCGAATGCATATTTAGTCAGGCAATTTATTATCGTCATTATGTACCTGTACCCTTTATTCAATTTCGCATAAGGTTGCATTTCAACTAAATCCGCCTGATAAAGGTCCTTAATACCTTTCAAAGCCACCCTACGTCTAGGGAAATTTTTACGCGCCTGTTTGTGCAGTTCATCAGCTATTGTCTTCCTGACATCCATTTTTACACTGGTAATTTACAGGGGATTTTTACTTTTTTATTTTGACCCCCCGGGATTCTGCGGCCCCTCCACCGCCGCAGATGCGTGACGGCCTCCAAAAACAAACTAGTTGCCGTCTCCGCCCCCTGGTATTATGCGAGGATCACCGGCAAGACCAGTAAACCCTACATAATACCCACACAGCCCCTGCCTTCACTGTGTGCAGTGGTGAGCTACCTCACCTCCCTTCTGACCTTAGGGGCCGCCAGCAACCATCGTGGCCGACGACCATTTTTTCTTTTGTCGCCTAAGGTCAGGTATTTCCGCAATAGAGACACTACCAACACCACGTTTCATCCGGAATACATTCACACATATAGAGCCGTTCAAAGGAGCCACTCAGGTGTGAAGCTGAGTGACTCAATTTACTAAGCCCTCAGACAAGCTGTGGGAATCGAGGGGAACCATATTTTTCCGGTCTTACACCCTCCAACGTTTTGATAGGGAACGGCCCAAACCCTGGTCTTGTTACTATCTAAGGTCGACCTGATTTATCTTAGAAAGCATTTTTAATGGCATTTTTAAGTCTGCCTTCACGTAGATGATTCTCCACAGCCAAGGAACATTCGAGTAAGTCACCCTACTCTACTGGACCTTCACAAACACTCATTCCTGTGAAACGTAGTGGTGGTAATAGTCTCGGCAAGTTTTTGTGACACGGTTCTTTGTCCGAGGAGTGAATTAAAGTTTTGTAATGCTCTAACGAATTTGGAAACGGAACACATTCACATAAGGTTGAAACGGGTAAATAGTAAGTGGGTTCGTCCCCATTATTCAACCATTCAACAAGTAAGTTGTACTCACGTTCAATGAAGTAATCTAAAATTAGCGGGGGTAAATTTAGGTATTTAAAGTCAAGCACACAATAGATAAGTCCCTCGTGAATACGAAGGGTGCACATTTCGAACAAGGATTTTACTTTGGACATGATTACAATTTGGATATACAAAATTTTGAATTTAAGTTATAAAATACAGTTTTGAATTGAGACAGAGAGAACAATGAAGGGACTGTGCAATTACAAAACCAAGGTCCGCTAAAAGTAGTCCAGCGAGTACCGTTGATGTACCAGAAATAAAAATGTTCTACAAAGTGATCTAAAATCGAGGGTGGTAAACCAAGACACTTTAGATCTTGAACGCACTCAATATTTAAGAAAATATGGTTAACACAAATTTCAAATAGAGAAGTAATGTGCGACATTGAGAGGTTAAACAAGAGCACGTTATATATAAAAGACCAGACTGATAAACGAGTGCTCTGTTATCGGTACCCCCACTTGTTCGCTCTCCACGTCATTGGATAAGTAATTTAGTAGTATTACGCTGGAATGGTAAAAGAACTGGAGAAGAGGATAAAGTGGCGGGATTAGAATTGCCTTCGCTGTTTGGAGAAGCCAAAAGGTAAGGTGTCGTACTTACCCTCGTGACGTCTCTTTGGTCCTGTGACTCTGAAAAATTTGGTCTCTTTTGTGGTGATGATGTTTTTGTCTTTGGTTCTCCTAATTCTACTCTCTGATGTTTCAACAGGCAGTTTTGTCTCACTAAGAATCATTTTTTTCAGTTGTTCAAAGTTCAACTGTTTTGAGGTGTTCAAATTAAGTGTTAAACCTTTGATTTTGCATACCTCTACAAGTTTGTTTTTGTTTGTTGAAAACACCAAATACGCGTAGGTCTTGGGACCACCGGACACAAACTCCACAATATATGAGCCCGGACCGTATTCGCTGGCTAACTCATCGGTCATATCCCCCAAATAGTCACCGGTAGGAATCCTGTACAACCCGTTTTTGTAGATGTAGAGGACCGAGTCGGTGTCATAATAGAGGACCTGACCGCCGAGAGCTTCAAGGTGTTCGTAGAGCTTGAGTCGTGCTTGTGCCGTGGTAAAAGCCGCCAGGACTACGTTTACCGTTCGCAGTGACTCTCCTACTTCATCGATATTTTGCCAGTTAACAAGGAGTACTTCCTCGTTCAATTCCCTGATCGTATTTACTTGAATTCCTGGCGTTGTCATCAATGCGAAAAAGTCCTTAGGGTCTCTAATCAGCGACGCTTTTGTCTGGTTTTCCCTCTGGCCAAACTTGCCCCAGAACGAATTTAGCATCAATTTGGCTAGAGATCTTAACCCGCTGTTCTTATCAATCTTGGTGGGGTCCAGACTTATTCCTTCATGGTCAAAGTATTCTTTTACATACCTGTCCTTGTCTTCCTGCGTCACACACCATGCAGGATACCCTGATGCCTCTTGCTTGATCTTTAAAAATTTATTTATAAAGTCGGTGAAGAGCCCTCCGTTCTCATATGTCGCCATCTTGTATTCCCACATCTCATACATATCCAGAATCACATATCCTTTGTCTACCGCCTTTCTCAACTCATCCATGGTCCACGTACCGGTCAGAGCTCTTTCGTCACTGCTGTGCTGACAGTCTTCTTGGTTCATCTGTTCCCCACATTTTTTACACAGTAAGAACATCAGTTTGTTGTTCATTCTTGTTGGGAGCACAGGGTGATACAGGTCAAGCGGTGGTAGAACTTTACATTTTAAGATACCGTTTACGTCCAGTCCAAGCTCTCGGCATACTCTGTCCCCTACATGTACAGTGGGGTGTCCTAGAGGGTAGTGACCTCTCTTGCAAACGTACGGGTACAGTGAACATACATCTACGTATTGAATAGACTCTCCTTCTTCTTCTTCACATTTGTGATACGTTTTCGCGTTCCCCGTCCTTCCTCCGAAGAAAGCGTTACGAGGCTCTAGGGGGAGAGAATTCAAGATCGGTAGTGTGTTCAAGTACGTCAGATTGTTATCGCGTTTAATTTTGTTGAACACACACTCCCACATCTCAACAATCTCATAGGGGGTTTCAGACAACTTTTGAATTTTGTTTTTAGTTCTTTCGTATCTGAGATGCAGGCTGTCTGAGGGGTCCTCCTTCAGAGGCTCCTCTCGTTTATAGGGGAAACATTTAGGGCAACCGTGGAAGTAACACCCTTGGAACTCGTAAACTCGTTCCCCATCAAATCCGTCAACTTTCATTCCGGCAATTTTGGCTTCTCTCCCCCGCCCAGCGTGTCGAATCGTTACATCTCGCTGGTCTTCCTCCCAAGTCAACCATTGCAGAGCAGCAGCCGACTGGTTGTCAACCATGCGATAACCGTTCTTTGGAATCAAGCCAATTGTGTTGTGTTTCAAAAAGTTACGTCTGAACGCTTTGTTACAAGCACTCGCGATCGTAACTGACTCAAGAAAAGGTTCTACCCTGCATTCCTGCAAGAAGAGCTTTCGAAACTTAATGCACGCTTGGGCTAAAATTTCCACGTCAGAAACACAGTACTCAATTATTTCTTTTTGGAAATCAAAGACGTAATTTTTACTCATCTGTTCACTGTGCCAGTTTTCAAAGTCCTCGTAGGTCTTTTTGAACATGGAATTGGGACAGTAAAACTCCATAGCAGGAATAGGACCAACGTAATTTTGATTTTCAACTGTGTTGAACAGATGAGGGAAGTAACCTTTCTTTTTCTCCGGAGGAAGATCGAATGCTTTGGGGAGTTCAGACAGGGCCATCGGGAAATAGTTTAGTGAATCTATGAAGCGTACATTGTCAAATTCCATCAGTATAACTTTTGTACCTCTCATTATAAGATCAGGAGTGAATTTAGTTTGTTCAATGACGTATTTAAGAATAAATTGAAAATCGAACCCCTGACCATTGTGGGCGATCACGCAGACATTTTTGAATTTTTGGCGAGTTTCCATGATGTAATCAACAAATCTAGCCACTGGATCTTCTCTGAATATTCTTGTACGATTCACGCAAGTGTCACATTCATCGCCCTCAATACATTTCCAACAATACTGTTGCGAGACACATAGATTGACAATGTGAACTTTAGAATCAGGGTCAGTAGCCAGGGGTTCATCTTGACGTGTCTCCAAGTCGAAGAATACGTACACAGAGTCTTTGATTTTAGGGACTGATTTGCCCACCTTCATGAAACATTGGTGGTCAGGAGGCATGAAATCTCTGCAGATTACACAGAACACCTCACCACAGACATGATCTGATTTCCTGTACCTTAGATTGATAATTTTGTCACACTCCGAACATTTCCTGACAGTTTTGCAGCGCTCGGTCTTGTGAGCCATGAAGCATATCTGGCTCTTATACTTCATGTTGCAATCTGTGCAAGATATCCCGCCGTTTTCTTCTACACAGGGTGGAGAGACAGTCTGACAGGCTGGGCAAATGTTGGTGCATCTGTGGTCCCCTTTGTTACTGTACGGTACATGGCAGGCTTCACAATAGTGTGTGCAGGCAAAGGCAGCAGTCAGTGATGTTATAACGTTGAAATGACCGTTATGAAACAACAAGTTGATTTTTTTCTGGGCATCAGGGTTGTTTCCTTCAAAATATACGTCTCGGCCTCTTCTATCGTAGTTGTACACAGTGATTTTGTATTTCTTGAGGTGGTCTTGGAATTTAATTAATTCTTGGATACCCGCCCCCTCCGCAGGTATCTCGACCCTAGCTTTCTGCATTAGTCTCTTCGCCTTGTTGATCTGCCTTTTACCTTTGTCCATTCGGATTAGATTGTATTCTTGGTTACCTTTCACCTTAGCCTTTGCCACTACGATTGCTCTAGGGAGACACAGATTGTCGGTGTTTTTTATAGCAATAATGCCCTTCCGTTTGCGACATTCTTCATTAAAAGTATTGAACCTACCTGGACGGATCCTACCAGTGCCTACAGGGAGGTTGACACGCGTGCACTCGACCTGGAAGGTGTCCGCTGAAGTGATAGAGTCGGCATTACTCTGGACAATGCCCCCGAAAATTTCCCAAAGGATGTCTCCATCAACCTCGGAAGCAGGTCGAAACGCTACATAGCCTGGTTCTTTATTTTTCAAATTTAGACTACGTAGGGTGAAACCTAGTTGATCCCCATCGGAAGCTTCGGCTTTCATTTTTTCAACCAGACTAGAAAACCCTGTTCTGAGCCAATCAAGTTCAGACACTCCTTCCGGAGGGCTGTTAAATTTGAAAGTGGTCCTAAGACCGTGCACTCTGAAACGCCTGACATACGTTTCACTGGTGTTAACAACATGGACAGGATTCATTTTGACAAAGAAAACGTACGATGAATTAGATTAAATAACTAAGTGAAATCAAATAAATTAGTAAAGACCTACTTACACGTTCACAATAAATCTAATAATCAGATAGAACTGGTTAAATGTGTATTGGTTGATTATTAATAAGTATAAACTAGCAAAATACTAAATAAATATGACTAAATATGACTACAAGTAACCACAACGTCTTACCCACTCGAAAGCTGGTATGATAAAGAGAACTAGACTTTTTTACTAATCGTATATATAGGGTTGACCTTATAACATATACAACTAAGATATGCTGATGTTAATTAAATAAGGGGTTTCAGTATTACGTCAGTTGGTGCAATAAAATACCGCTATCACTATTAAACTTTAGACAGATAGCTGGTAAAGCTCTGACCTTTTAACCTATGATATTACTTATTAGCAATTATTATTATTATTTATTTATTTCCTGTATCTTTTTTGTAAGAGTTGGTATAAGTATAAGTTCTAATTTTTCTATACGTTTTTTAAATCTCACCCTATCTCTTGCTACTTCCTCCCACACAGAGTGTCTATCCTCAACCTGTAACCAAACAACACCCGTTACGAGAGGTTTTGAAAACGATACACGCTTTCTCATTACGTTCTTAATTAACAACAAATGTTAAAGCTCTGATTACTTACCAAGAAACAGTCTTAACCTTAACGACCCTAGATAGATAAAACTAATTAACCACGAGTTGTTCACAAGTTGCGCATAAATAATGATTTTATTCTAACCTCAGTGACCCTATATAGATAAAACTAATCAGCCACAACTTTTCCACAAGTTGCGCATAAATAATGATTTTATTCTAACCTCAGTGATCCTAGATAGATAACTCTAGTGTTATCTTATTTGTTTGTAACAGACAGCGGACCGTGATGATTATGCACAGCTGTACAAAGACATCTGTAAACCAATTATTTGAAACGAGGTAAATATATTTTGAAATATAAAAAGTATTATTACTACTAACCTGAGAGACACCAAGTAGTACAGACTGCACGAACACAGAGCAAAGGACCACTTGAGAGCACCAGAGCACAGGACCAAGTGACTCGGCTTCGGAACGAAGGATCATTTATACCCGGCAGACATGGGTGGGGTTTGGGCGTTGCCCAGGATGTTGAAGGGAAACGTGTCTCCTCCATCCGGCTCAAGGAACAAAGAAAATTTAGAGGTTACCGGAAGGTTGCCATCGAGGCCGAGGTCATCTTCAAGGTCAAGGTCACTTTCAAGGTCAAGGTCACTTTCAAGGTCAAGGTCACTTTCAAGGTCAGGGTCACTTTCAAGGTCAAGGTCACTTTCAAGGTCAAGGTCACTTTCAAGGTCAAGGTCACTTTCAAGGTCAAGGTCACTTTCAAGGTCAATGTCACTTTCAAGGTCAAGGTCACTTTCAAGGTCAAGGTCACCTTCAAGGTCAAGGTCACTTTCAAGGTCAAGGTCACTTTCAAGGTCAAGGTTGCTTTCAAGGTCAAGGTCACTTTGAAGGCAAACGTCTCTGGCAAGGAAGTCGCGACAAGGAAGTTACGATAAGGAAGTTCCTCGAAGGTAACAGTTTGGCGAGGTTGCAGACGAGGACGAGGATACGAGTAAGGATTATATAGCTGGCTGATACCGGTCTGTGCTATTCGTGTTCTGGCTGTCTCCAGGTGGCATTCACAGTAAGTAGTCATAGTATATGAAACATCATGTTTGTTTGTGTGATCATTGTAGTTATTGTCATGACTTAGGCTAGTTACACTGGTACCAGTGTGTGCACCTAGGTTGGTAAACGGAAGGCTAGGACCGTATTGAATCACGTGGTCAAAAAAGGTTTCTCGCCACATGGGCGCCGCCATCTTGAAAAAGCGCGGGGAAAACCACGTGGTAAAAAGTTAGGTTAACACACGTGGTCAGAAGTGAGGTTAGAACACGTGGTCAGCCACGTGGGCACCGCCATCTTGAAAAAAGCGCGGGAAAAAACACGTGGTCAAAAGTGAGGTTAAAACACGTGGTCGTCCATGTGGGCGCTGCCATCTTGATGACGTCATCGGTCACGTGACCGGCTCTCGACCAATCAGGAGCAGGTTTTATCCTCCCAGAGGGTCTACTAAACTTGTCAGATTTGTTTGTAGTTTTTTACCTTTGATCGTGGATAGTAAAATATAATTTTTCAACGAATACTTACTTATTGCATTTTCTTTTCAACTTTGAACAACTTGAAGCGTCTTGTACCATTTTGGTATATTCTCCGTATACATTTAGGAACTAACCTTTATAACCAATTGCACATTTTACATAGACATAAAGCCACATATCGTACATAGGAATTCACAATAGAAACACGTGTATATTTCAAAAGGACACAATTAAGTCTTGTCCAGTGCATTGTTTTCTTTTATACCGGTCTCTAAGATTTTAAAAAGCTTCAATATAAAAAATAAAGCATTTACAAAAAGGTTTAAGTAGAACAAATTGTTTTGTACTATTACATATAGCATATAACCCTCAATACTTTTATTCACGGATAAGTAAATCACTGTTGACAATCGATGCACCAGAATTGAAATACCGTATTCATCAAATATATCAATTTAATCGCTTTTTATTTACACGTTTTCAATTAATTTTCGTGCTGAAATATAATAATATATATATTTATAATATATTTCAAAGTATTTCTTCTAAAAATAGAATAGGAAAACAAAACCTTGAGTTTGAAAAATGTCTTGAATTACATAGTATTCAAGATTGAAGATATTTATTTGCCATAAATAAATACATTGCATGGGCATCGTTAACATATAATACAGTTTTCATTAATCAAAGTGTCCTGCTGAAACACCAAATAAGAGAATTCTTATAACATAACTGTATACATTTTTAATTAGAAATAAAACTGGGACCTTGGGTTGATAAAATCATGAACACTGTAATACCCCTTATCGGCAAGGAACTCTTTTGCGGACATTTTGAAAGGGCAGCTCCACCTTAAGATCTGCAGGCAAACAGCTAAATAGCTTATATGTTGGTTAATATCTTTACCGGACCAGTGATAGTATAAATGTCGATAATATCGAAATAGCAGTAGTGTCGTAATACTCCGTCAATATTTGAACGCGCCGCGCCGTGTTTCAGTTAAGTACCTCCGACCTATCGATATATCGATATATTGATTAGGTGACCGGTCGATAGCCAACAAACAATGCCACTGTAATGCATTATCGGTTTCCAATCAGCTGTTGGCGGCCAAGGGTTGGCACCAGTTGTTTGCGATGGCCGCTGTCATTAGTTAAATTGTTCCCCATTCTGTTACTTCAGCGGTTTTTTCGACGCATTACAGATATACAGTTTCACAATTTGAAGTTGTATTGTTTACAGTTACGGTGTTGTTTGTAGTATGAAGCAAAATATGTTAATGATACTTAAAGTATAAGGTGTAAATTGTTATGAGGCCATAAATATACATCAGATTAAATAAAACTAGAAGATATTATAAGGAGTATGATGATCAAATGTATTTAGTGATACAACATTATTTAAGTCAACGTATCTATTTGTGCTACTTTCACTCCACTGATAACGAACACGAGATTAGTAATACACATTTTTGTTAACTGACATAACTTAAAAGCAATTAAATACACCTACACGATTTAACTACTTAACACTTGACATGTATAGGGGATGGAAACAAAAATAGGAGGTCTTACGAGGGGGATTAGGGTTTTATAGTTAATGCTATTCTAAAATAATATGGCTACACTATTTCATTATAAGGATAATATAGGACGGAAATCTAATAATATGAAACGAATTGGACAAATTTAGCTGTTTCTGCGTGAGTCATAGTTTAATTGAACTAGTTAGAAACTGTATAATCGACATGTTTTGAGCTTACAAGTTAGATTTGCTGACATTACACTGCCAAAGTAGAACTTAATTAAGTTTTTCCCGATTTAAATTTTAATATGGGGATTAATCGTTATAAACATAATTTCCTTAAACATGGGTATATAACTAGTAATAAAATAACTACAATATCTAATAATTTAAAAGCAATAACTTTATTAATACTTTTATAATAGGTTTTAAAATAATTTTACAACGTTTTAAAACATCAATATACGACCAGTACGTTCAGTATTCTTTTCTAATAATAATAAAAGCGACGTATCTCAAGACATTGGGTCAACAGAACAGACAACAGAATTGATAGGTTATTAATCTGTTAATGAACGTAAGGGATGATTAAAAAATTCCAGAGGCAATATAAGCTACAATTCAAAAAGTTAAAGAGATATCTAGGGCAAATTGAATTAAAAATATTTGCGTAGCAAGAAACTCCCCTCTAAAATATTCGTGAGGAATGCGATTTTACTAATACTAACATAGGACTTGCGTTAAAAAGGTAGATTGCGTGGTGAAGATTTAACGTGACTTAGAATTAGTGTGAAGGGATTAGTCGCTTAAACAGACTTAGCCAAACGTGACGTCACGCCCTCACACAAACACGGTCGATGGCTGGAGGATACGTAGCGTGCTTCTGTCTATCTTGTCTCGGCCTGGTAAATCTTTGCTCTTCCTTTGTATAAACTTGACTGCCATTTCATACATTAAAGGCTCATTTTACCCGAAAAAGGATAAACGAAGTCATAATATTTGCCTTATACAAGGTGTTAAATTTCCATAGCTTGATTTCTCCGCGCATTGTACGAACCTTTCCTTAACTCGTATATAAATTGAAATATTTTGAGATATCGATTGTTCAAGACAAAAATGAAGTGTTCGATGAAACTTAAAAAAAAACTAAAACTTTTTGAGAAGATTATATATACTTAGTTAATTAACCTGTGAACCTACGTAATATACGTATTTGATATAGATAAAAACTATTTAAAACATTAAAACTTATGTTACTAAACTTTGCTAAAACTTTGCTCACCAAGTTTCATAAAAATACACAAATAAAAGTGATATATAGCATTGTATTTATACTCCAGAAGGATAACATTGAATGCTGAATACGCAGGTTTGCTGCAACAAGGAACAAAAAATATGTGTTTTTATGCAATTATCAATACAACTTAGTCGAAGCTGCATACCAAGTTTTATTCATTATGTTCATAATTAAGGGATACATTCCTTTGACTTATTCTCCATAACAATAACATGGGGGCTGAGTATGCAGATTTGCTGCTGCGGGAAAAAATAATCTTTTTGTGCAAATATCAATAGACTAGTACTAGGTGAAGCGACATGCCAAGTTTCATTAACATACATTGATAAGTAATAGAGATATAAAATTGTAATTATTCTCCATAAGAATAACATTGGACAACGTACTGTGTTTAGCACTTCGAATATCTCTGCAATGGTTGGACATAGAATCACAATTTAAACATCAAAATGATTGTTTTGTAGAGCTGAACTGTTTGTAAAAGTAAATGTGGGGTTTACATTAACATGAACTGAGGAAAAGCTAAAAATCTTTTTCCCATAAGATTAACATGGGAGATTTTATGAACCCTTTTTTTGTATTTTATCCGCAACCACTTAACCTAAATTAATGATTCAAAATACTATATAATTTGTTTAAGCTTTATACAATGGTACAAAAAATTAAGTCTTTCAAAAAATTTAGGGTGAAAAAAGCAAAAAAACTGATTTTTGGAAAATTGTAGACCCCCATAAACCCCCCTTTTCATAGTCCAATTTTTCTGGTTTTCGAACTTGAAGTCATGATGTCACTTTACACATTTGAGCCAAATTTCATCAAATTCAGACGTTTTTTACTCAAGTTATCGTGTGTACATATAAATTTGAACGAATAGTGTTTTTGGCATCTGGGGACCTCAAAACAAAAAGTTATCATGGTCTCAGGCTTAACTCTTACCATGCCACATACGGTAACAGCTTCTTTCTTATAGGGGAAATTCGCTAAAAGATAACAATTCTTATAAAAAATCTAATGACCCTTTTTATTCAACGCAATCCGTCAACCCATCAGTAAGAAATGCACTTTTAAGGTTTGCTTGCCCAAGTCGGGGACAACAATGAGCGACCAAATGCACTGCTTCTTGTCCCCGATTTGTGCAAGCAAACCACAAAAGTGAATTTTCTTGCTGATTCACTGACGGATTGCGTTGAATAAAGTGTCATTAGATTTGATATAACAATGTTTATCTTTTTGCATCTTGTAATATTTTTATAAAATTAATGGTTTGTTTGTTATTTGGCTTTCAAATATTAAAACAGGTGCCATTTTGAAAATATTTAAGACAACATAATAATAATTTTTTATTATTTACTTCTTTAGTTATTCAACGCACGAGCAATGTTTAGTTTTTTTTTGTTGCTGAAACAGTTCTCGAGGTATTAATTTTTTGATAAAAATACAAAAAGGCGGCTAGCGGCTAAACGAAAAATGTTTCGACTTACGTTTATATCCAATCTTTTGTTCAAATTGATCAGTACTACCAGCCCCCGAAGTTTGTAATGACCCTTACTGAACACCCTGTATATATGTTAATAAATGTATAGTAAGTGGCCTTAACAGTTAGTCGGAGACGCTATTTAATATCGATATATCGATTAGGTGACGATAGCCAACAAACAATGTCACTGTAATGCATTGTCGGTTTCCTATCAGCTGTTGGCGGCCAAGAGTTGGCGGCAGTTGTTAGCGATGGCCGCTGTCATTAGTTGAATTGTTTCCCATTCTTCTTTTACGCGGCAAATATTTTCTCGACACACTTATAACATATTCAGTTTCACCTCTCGTAATATTTGGTTTTCCATGTATAAATTCAGTTCGGTTTAACTCGTGAGCCAATATTTGTTGATGGTTAAATGCAGTGCAAATAGAAATAGTTTATGTAATAATATAAACTTAACCTCATAATTTGTAGGGTGATATAAATTTCATGCAATAAATAATGCACATGTATGTTACACGAGCAACTTCAAGCTCTGTGGTAGCAAAATAACCAAATATATCTATATACAAACAGCAAAGTAATATTATTAAATAAATTACTGCGGATATTTTACACCATTGACTGAGAAACAGTTATGTTTTAAAATATTCTTATAAATTTTATGATTACAAACATCCGCAACAATTTCTTAATTAACATAAACTCACCATCACCAACAATGAATTTTAAACAAAGTCAAACAATAATTTTGCTGATCAGTTAAAAATGTTAAGGTTCTACCAAAGCGTAATGTGAAGATTATTTTTGGAGTTCCAGAATAAGCTTGCAGTTATTGTTTTTACTTTCTCCCCCTTATACATAGTATATGGAGAAAGTGTTGTTTTCGTCAAAATTTTCGAATTTGAGTTAATTGTGAAAATATTCGTTCTGGTGCTCCTTGAACCCAAAAAAGTGATTTTTACGTGATGTCTGTGTGTCTGTCTGTATGGATGTGTACAGAGCTAGAGCCCTAACCAATGGTCCGATTTTTATGAAATTTGGTATGTTAATACTAACCCACGATATACCCAGGCGTTTTTTCATTTTTTGGAATTTTTTATTTTTAGGGTAATTATCCCCAAAAAATCGCCAAAAAACATGAAAAATCAAAATTTCTCAAAAACGGCTCAAATGATTTTGATTAAACTTTAGTCGTTTGTAGAAATTTAGTTTTCGAACAAAATTACACCACCCGCATGTTTTCAAAAATTCGGGTTCAGAAATTACAAGACTTAAAATATCAAAAATTCAGTTTTTTGGATTTTTCATAAAAAAATACATAAATATAAAAAATATTACAATTCACCATTAAAAAGAGCTCAGAAAACTAAATAATTTAGTAATTTGAATTATTGTTCTAAGATTACTGGTTGCGGAGAAAATTTAAATTTTCATTTTGCGGTAAACGCAGTACGTTATCCAATGTTATTCTTATGGGGAATACAAAAATTATAATTTCTCTCTTATTTATTGATCAATTTCGTTCAAACTTGATATGCTTGTCAAGTTAGCATTGACCAACAGAGGGAATTTGAAATATGTTGCCCCTTAATAACCCTGAGGGGGAGGGGGGAATAGGGGGCATTTCCCCTCTTAAAACCACGTGTGCAGCGATGAATTCTGTAGTGCCTCCTAAACAGAGATTTGGGTGGATAGTTTTGAAAACAACTTGTTTACATGATTTTCTGTACATTCGACCGTGCTTTGTATTCTATATTTAGTAAATAAAAATTAATTTATTCATTAAAATTGGGCTAAAAGGGAGAAAGTATGTGTCAGTTTCCTGACACCGTTTATTTATTGTAAATAATCATAAACGCACGTGGTAATAGTTCAGATGATTGATATAACTCTTGCTATTGGATTTCTTATTTTACCAATAAAATCAAAATACCCCCGTAGCAGCAAACCTGCGTACTCAGCGAATTTCCAATGCATATATATTTATCTTAATACCACATAAAGCCACATACCAAGTTTCATCAATATACATTCATAAATAAACAATTTATGACATTTTAATTATTCTCCATAAGAATAACATGGCAGCTGAGTATGCAGGTTTGCTGAAGCAAGGAACAAAAAAAATGGGGTTTAATACAAATATCAATATAACTCATGTAGGTAAAGCCACATACCAAATATCATTAATTTATTTTCATAATTAAGGGAGATAACACGTTACTTATTCTCCATAAGAATAACATGGGGCTGAGTACGCAGGTTTGCTGCTACGGGAGCCTTTAGCAAAAAATTGTTTTTTTGAGCAAATATCAATGGTCCACAACCAGATGAAGCCGTATACCAAGTTTTGCCAGTATACGTTCATAAATAAGCGAGATATAAAATTTTTCTTTTCCTCCATAAGAATAACATTAGACAACGTACTGTGTTTAGCACTTTCAATATCTCGGTAACCAATTGACGTAGAGAAATGATCAAAATACCAAATTGTGTGTTTTTTTAAGCTGAATCCAATGGAAAAAACTAAAATTTGATTATTTCCAAAATTATATGTACAAAATTCGAAAAACCCATTTTTGGGGTACAAAACCCCCCCAAAATACCCCTTCGGATAGAGCGATCTGGCTGGTTTTCGAACTTAAAGTCATAAATGTTGATTTACACGTTTATACCAAATTTTATCAAAATCGGATAATTTTTACGAGAGTTATCGTGCTCACGGACACACACACACACATATATATATATATATATATATATATATATATATATATATATATACAGTTTCGAACGAATGGTGTTTTTGGGGTCTGGGGACCTCAAAACGAAAAGTTATCATGGTCCCGGGCCTAGGTCTTACCATGCCGACTACGGTAATAGCTTCTTCCCTATAGGGGAAATTCGCTAAAACACTTGACAAAACAAAAACAAATAACACACACACAAAAATTATTTTTTGACAAAACACAATTTAACTGACCAGACTCAAAGGAGACCTCGCTGAGGAGGATCCAGGTGGTGGCGAAGTAAATCTGGAGCTTGAGGAAGCGGCCGATCCTATGGTGCAGCTTGACCGTGACGTTGCGAGCGTGCTCCATGACCAGGTCGGGCATGTAGGAGAAGTGAACGGGCTCGCCGGGGAAGTGGCGGCCGCCGAGGCTCAGGTAGACCTTGGCGTGTGAGAACACCTTTGGAAAAAAGAAGGGTAGTGAGGAACTAGAATCGGAGTTAGTGTGTAGAACACCTTGTGGGTGATTTGACAGAAGTTTCTTATAGAGGGGCGAATTGTGCTTGGGAAAATTGTTTGGTTAGTTTTGCCTCAGTTTAATTCCTAAAAGTCTTCATCACCGGTTGCCGTTCGCTATATCAGTGGCCGGTCCCATGAGGGTCAACTTAAAGTTGTGCCTCTGTTACTTCTTACCCGATCGTCACGAAACTTTCGTTTGGGTGTAAAATTAAAGGTTTCATTGTCCTCTATTGAAATATAATTTAGAAATCAGAATTCGTTCACAAATTAATGAGAAATTGTTTAGTATTTAGTAATAATCGCAAACGAAAAAATTGCCTAATGATATCGAAATTGAAATTCACTTAAGAACCATTACAACTTTATTTTGACACCTAAACTAAGGCTTTGTGACGATCAGGTTAGGAGCAACGGAGGCACAAATTTAACATTGACCTTAAGGGAAAAACTTTAAGATGGCGTCTGGCAATTTCCGGTGATGAAGACTTTTAAGGTGGGTGAGTAAGGGCTTTAGTTTTTGGTTGAGGAATCCACTTATGGCGTTCGCTTTTATATTGATTATTCCAGTGAGCAAAGTGATCCCAAAATAGGTTATGACTACGCATCAACGTTTCGGTTCAAATCAGTTTCTTCAAAAGTATACCTGTTTCATCTCATCCAGGAACAAATTCCTGCGTTTCTAAGGATCCAGATATTTCTAAACAACGGCTTACAACTTTAATGGAAAGAGTCACCTTGGTTCAATGGTAAGTATTTGTGCTAACACTTTGGCAGCACAACTTCAAACCACTTAAAACAGCTTATTTGTTTGTTTATGTATTAAAATTGATCTCCTTAAACTTATTTTAAATTTTGTTAACGCGGAATTTATAAATTTTAAACAACCCTTGCCAGAGTTGAAAACCATTACGATAATTTACTACACTAAATATGTTGTCATAGAAGTTACAAGGTTTGCCAAGTCATGTGCCACCAGATATGGAATTATATTTCCTGTTTAATAATGCAAATACATTAATATAAATCTAACATATCTGCTAAATATATAATCTTTATGGGGTTTGACTACCTGAATTTCTTTCGAAAACAGGTTGTTGGTGAAAAGGTGCATCGCTGAAAAGTTGCGGACATGGTCGAACTCGAAGACAATCTCCACGGGATTACCCAGCAGCCCCGACGTGTCGTTCCGCCAACCGACCCAGCCGAAACCTGCAACATCGGTGTTGTGAATAAACGAGTTCGCTCGCAGCACGCTGACCTGAGGGAAGTGAATTTCCACATAAACAACTATAAAAACTCAAAATCAGTTAAAAACATATAATTATTCCAATTGTTATTCAAATCTGAAAATATTGATTTTTTGGCTGTTCTGATACTCCTGGTTCTATTTACCTGCAACGCTGGGAATACAATTTTGCACATTATAAGGTTAGGAGAAGGTCCAGTCAGGCTTTAAACTAGGCGTGAGGTTGTTGGGGTTGTTGGGGGGGTAAAAGTACACCAAAAATTATTGACAGGCTTTTCTAATGTAAAACCCCCATAAGACAACGTACTGTGTTTGGTCAATACACATTTCCTTTAATAAATCGGTAAATATATACGCTAGAATGACGAGAGAGGGTTTAAAAGTTTTGCCACACTAATTCCCATCTTTTTACATTCATTAATTTTATATCAGGGGCTTTTCTGGCCCTTTTTGGGCCCAAAAACTCGAAATTTGAAAGATTAATCCCCAAAAAATGGGTTTAGAGGTTTTCCCATTGTTTTGCCCAACAAACTTATCCAACTGATTATAGAAAGGAACATCCTTACCAAATTTGAAGTAAATCGGACAAAAAATGCGACCGCTAGAGTGCCTGCATATATATATATATATACATATATATCTATATATATACATATATATCTATATATATACATATATATATATATAACATTTTGAACGAACCCCCAAAACGTGTTCAGGGGATCACGTTAGGAACTTCTATGGTGGTCCCGGGTTTAAGTTTCACCGTGCGGGTCATGCTAATACTGTAGTTCACTTTCCATAAGAAATTCACTAACAATTACAATATATAACATGCAGTTTATTATTATTAAACATGTATATTAAATATGTGCTACTAAAATGAATACAAAATTAGAATGTAAAAAAAAACTCAAAAAGAGATGTATGCAAAAATATTTAATCTTTTGTTACATCACGGATTAATCTCACTGTTTGCATACTTTATTTATTGTTGTAGGATGCTAAACACCTTGTTTGCTGGAAAAAGAATAACATGTAATCCAATTCCAGCTGATTTGCAAAAATGTTTTAAGGTGTAGTAAGCGGTTATTTAAGTGTCCTGTAAATAATATTGTTTGCTAGATCAAATTGGACCATTCAATAAATTTTACAGTTTTGTAAAGTATTTCTCAAATGTTTCAATAGAACAAACTTTACAAACTTGGCACAAAACTAACAGATTTGTGTATGTCAAAAAAGTTTACTTTACCTCGGCATTACGTTTTCAAAATAACTTGCAAAATTTGAATATTAAATTAAAATGTAAGGTTATACATTATACAATTTTAATACAGTCAGTATCACAGAAAAAAACTAGTAAAACAGTAATAAACAGTAATATAAATATAACGTGCGTATCTTGCTTGGTTTATCAGTTTTCTTTAATTCTGTATGTGTGATTTTGAAAATAGTTTTTTTATATTAGCTGCTAATTATAACTCATTGAATAATACACAAAATGTTGGTTTAATTAGGCTGAGAAATCAAGTAAAATATATTTTTGGAAATTCTTCTGTATTATAATTTAATCTAAATGTCCCGACAGACGTTGTGCTCTCCATATGTCATTGAATTTGTTTTATGTCAAATACTCGTTCATCTTCAAGACGAGCTCCTTCCTGTCGCTCACTTGC